>OU785235.1:11884679-12512905 GCA_917051295.2 Erebia ligea | reverse complement strand
AAAATAAAAATAACGAGTAACGTTTGATGATAAAACATTCTATGTTATCTTATCTTACTATACTAATATTATAAATACGAATGTTTGGATGGATGAATAGATGGATGGATGTATGGATGTATGGATGTATGGATGGATGGATGTTTGTTACTCAATCACGCCAGAACGGCTGAACGGATCTGGATGAAATTTGGCACAAAGATAGATTATAGTCTTGAATAACACAGGCTACTTTTATCCCGGAAAATTAAGGAGTTCCCAAGGGAACCAAAAAACCTCAAATCACGCGGACATCAGCTAGTTTTTTCACTAAACACACATAACTAGAACAAATGGAAAATATCACTTATCTATTACAACTAAAAACACAGCAAATACTGGTTGCAATATCGAATAATATGATTGTGCATGGTATTGAAATAATTCGATTGCTTACTTTTGTTTGATATTCAAATCAGCGTGTATTGCATTTGAGCACGATTGCAATAACGGGCGCACTATGAATATCACCCTGATATAGATTCTCTATACGTTATAAATTCTAAACCATCGGTAAAACATAGTACATTGTTTAAAAAACAATGCAGATAGCTCAACAAATGTATACCGTTAAATGAAACGTAAAATACCAAAACCATGAGATGCCAACCACGAATGTAGAATTCGACGTATCTTCAATAGAATACATCAGTGTTTACATTTTCAACCACCATTAAACTCTAAAAAGTTAACAATAAATTTAAAATCCTCAATAAAATTTGATGCCAACACAAAGAGCAACAGGCAATTCAACAGGCAAACAATTCCAATATTTATGAAGAGCTTCGTTTAATCGATGGGAAAATCGATGGGATGTGTGATCCTATAGGGTTAGAGTTGCTACTTACAAACACATGCGACATCTAATGAGACATTCTTATAACTTTAGGGTCCCCGCTGTTTAAGGAGACCATCAAATACCGCTTTATTGGAAAACATTCGAAGAATCCTTTCAAGTGACCCGTGTAGTTCGGAATGCTACCTTTTAGACAAACTTTGAATATATTAGGAGAGACGTACGACAATAGGACATTCTTTTCGGGTTTCCTTCGCAAAAAGTTTTAACGAGGCTCACGAATAATAAACATTTCGAAGAATAGAATGTGGCCTCAAATTTCGCGGCAAATAATTGCACTAACTTTTAATCATGTTGGCTTTACAGGCGTTTTCATGCCGTATATAACTTCAAAACCTTCCAAAAAATAACTGGATAGGCCAAATTCACCTTAGTCGTAAGCTCGTAACATGATAATAACTTTATTTAACGAGGGTTTCCTATTATGTATTCTAAAATCTAAACGAACCAAAATAGTCAATTTATGTGGCACATAAAAAAACATTAATTCATATCCACCACCACTACATCCTATTACCGTCCCACTTCTGGGCACAGGCCTCCACTCTCACAGGAGAGAGGGATTTAGAGCTTAGACCCACCATGCTGCTCCAATGCGGGTTGGTGGCCTTTAACGACTATTATAATGTTAGTGATAATAACCGGGACCGACGGCTTAACGTGCTCTCCGAGGCACGGGGGTGAAACACCGCCAACTTCCTAACTTCGGGCTAGTACTGAGAATTTCTAGTCAGAAAAACCCAATACTTAATTATGAATTATGATTCATATGCACCTGTAGCATTATTTATTTTAGTGTTGCAATAGTTATTATTCCGTGGTATTACCATCGACAAAATATACTAGGTTAGTCAGGATTCCGGATTAACCCCAATAAGCCGTAGTAAAAACAAAATGGTAGAATTAAAGAGCAACCTCATTCTTGGATAGCTTTGCGTGCTAACTCATTGAATGGTAATTCCTTGCGGCAACAAACTTATTCATAATCTGTTAAAACATTTGCCTAAAGCTGGAATCGCGTGTCGATACGCCAACTAGTTAATGTGTTTTTTACTAAAATTACTTCTCTGTCTGACGGAGTGTTACGTGAGAAATACCTACAAGTTAATGATTTAGTAGTTATTAGCCTGCCGTTCGTGCTAGTTTATTTTAAACTAGCAGATGAACGCGATTTTGTCCGCGTAAAATAAGTTTTTTAAATTCCCACGGGAACTCCCTAATTTTTCGGGTTAATATATAGCCTATGACACTCACAAATAATTTGGCTTTCTATTGGTACCAGAGTTTTCAAAATTGGTTCAGTAGATCGTAAGGATCTACTGAACCAATTTTGAACCCCCCCCCCCCCCTACAACCTCACAATCTCACAAACTTTACCTCTCTAAAATATGTATTAGTATAAAAGTATAAATTACTGACTAGACAGTATTCCTCATTACTGAGGGTCGTGACCCCTTTCCATTAATCAAATAATGGTAGGAGTTTTCTTGGGATAATAATGCGGTGAGTTCCCACGTCCTTCCACATACGACTCGACTAAGAGTATTTAAATTCTTAGGTTTTTGTAACAATTATAATCAGATTTTAGTTATAACCCGCCAACCCGCATTAGAGCAGCGTGGTGGGTCTAAGCTCTAATTCCCTCTCTCCTATGAGAGTGGAGGCCTGTGCCCAGCAGTGGGACGTTAATGGGGTGTAGTGGTGGTGGTGGTGGTTAGTTATAATAACCGGAACCGAGCGACGGTCGGTGATTTTACATATCAAACTGCAGCGTAAGATGGAGATACATATTATAGAGCGCAAACACAGGTGCACTGTCTACTCCCTCACTTTCATAGTCCGATGGGAAAGCAATCCGACACGACCGGAGATAGTTCACGCACAGGTACTGCTTTAGGTATATGATTGAGATTTCCGACTTCCAAGGTGCTTGGCGTGTAATACTGCTCCACTTTGAGCTAAAACCGAATTACTTTTTTTTTGGGGCACCTTGGACCATAGCCGAACAGGCTAGTTACTAATTCAATATACTACCAACGAGGTAGTTCCAAAATACACCTAGTGATCACCTACGCGATCCTTAACCTTTGAAGCCTTATTAGTATGCGTATTGCGTAAACTATTTAATTCATAATAACAGATCGATTATTCCGCTTCACGGATGATTGATTTGGCTTTACGTAACATGCGAGGCCTCGTCTCTTTTGTGTGATTAGTTTGCAATAATATCGGCTGGATTGCAAAGTCTGCGTTTATGATTGATTGGCATTGACTGCACCCGTTGAGATTCGCAATAATTTGCTTAATTAATTTAACCTAGATAGGGTTTGGCTGCATAGATAGCGCGACGCCAGTAACGCCAGACGGCAAAACGTTCATTTTTGTTTAAATCAAAGGATAGTCCTGTGTAAGATTATGTGATTATCTTACGTCAGGCCTTGGGGAGATTAATAAAAATCATTAATTATAAGGATACACCTAAGCACCAATGTCGGAAGCGAATGGTGTATGCTCCCGAGACAATAGGAAGATCTTCCTCCGAGCCGGTGTCATGCTCGGGGCTACCAGCTGGGCCAACTGTTGTAGGTTGAAAGTTCTATATATGGTACAATTCTGATATAACTTCGTAATCGTGATTCAGGCGGCGGCACGTGATTGGCTAATGTGTCCGCGTCATGTTACGTCATTCATGTAGGTATGTGTGCCCCTACATCCTGCAAAGGTCCACTACCACCATCAGGCACAAGCCTCCACTCTCGTAGGAGAGAGGGAATTAGAGCTTAGACCCACCACGCTGCTCCAATCATCTATAGAAAGCAATGAGGTGTAGGTTAGAGCGCGCTTGTCTAGAATATGCTGTGCCGAATTACTAGCTGGTGGAGGTCGCATGCTGTAGGTGAAAGACACGCACTGTACCACATAGATTAGTCTACTGTGGCGGATTATAGCGAATTAAACTTCTAGTTCATTCATTACTAGAAGATGATCATTCACTCTTGCCTAAAACATGCTTATTCACTGTTGCCTGGAAGGTACTTACTTAAGTTTTACGTGGAAGGAAATACGGACGCCTGATGGGAACTCTTTGATTTTCCGGGAAGCCTATACGTTTAACACCGTCTAAAGTAGCCAGTGTTTGTCTCCGGGATGTGTGCAAGCTATCTCTGTACCAAGTTACTTCCAAATCGGTTAATCGAATGGACCGTGAAAAGGTAGCCAGCAGACACATTTTCACAATTGTAATTTTTTTTTTTATCCACTACAAGTTAGCCCTTGACTGCGATCTCACCTGATGGTAAGTGATGATGCAGTCTAAGATGGTAACGGGTTAACCTGTTAATATAATTTGTATATGTCCTCATGATTATAATAATATGGGGCTCTTCAAAGGTCGGATTTAAACAAATATTTCAAAAGCCGGCAACGCATTGGCGGTTTCTCTGATGCTGCAAATGTTCATGGGCGGCGGTAATCGCTTAACATCAGTTGACCCGCCTACTCGTTTGCTCGCTATATATATATGTGTAGACTGGATGAAATGCATTATCTATGTATATCGTTTGAGCAGTAGGTATAGGTATACCTCAAACGGTTGGATCTAGAAACATGATATCTCATGATAGCTACAAAAATTGAGGAAAAATTTGATAATTTTTTCTCGAAATGGAACCAAAGATGGTTCTCGTTTTAGAGCTAACGATAACGGTCGAGGTATTAATGGGATTTGAGAGGCCGTGTCGTAGAATTGGCACGCCAGTTTGGACTCCGGCCCGAATATTGTATCGTAGATGCAGTGTCCTTGTTCGCAGTAAGTCAATTTGCGCTAAATTTTGGTATTACGTGAAATTTTTTTGACGACATCTACGGTGCAGTAGTGGGTCTTATGAGTTGTATAACTTAGAGATCAAGATTTCGATCCTTGGCAAGGCCAATTTGGGAATTTATAATCACCAAAGTCCGAATAATTCGAACTTCGGAGTTCGGTGTTTCACTGACTAACAGTCTGAATAATCAACGCCAAGCCCAAACCCACGGACTTCAACTGCTGAAATTCAACACAGTAGTTCCCTTTAGAAGTTAGTTACTCGTCTGAATAAGGCCGGATTTTTAAAAATTTCCACAAAGAACAATTTGGAACAAAGCCGCGGGCGGTTGATAGTTCTATATAATAGGTACCTAATTATGAGATATCACGATTTCTGCCTCATTAAAGAACTCCCGACTAACAATTGGAATCAATTAAAATTGGTATATCTATTTATTTTGTTTAATATAACAGAAGTCACGACTTTAATCGACGAGAAAACCTTGAACGATACTATTATCTAGATATTGCAATAAAAATTACATAACAACATCGACAATAAACATTGAAAAGGCTTTAGAAGGTTTAAATGCGTTTTAACGCCACAATTAATGGTAATAAAAACACTTTTTATACCTCATAAATTGCTGAAATTACCCGTACGTGCTTTAATCGCAGGTGTAATTTCTCTTTCTTGCCAATATTGTAGCAAGAACTAGTTCTTAAATAGGATATTAAACCTCTCTTTAGATTTTTTGTTAGAGCATAAACACTCTGGTCCGGGCTGGACATAACGTACTATCATATCCAGATGCTGTTAGGATGATAGTTTAGCACTTAGCATTCTATCCTTATCTCTCGAGTGAATGGATAAGGGGACAAGAGATAAACCTATTTTTATTATCCTAATAGCATCTGGATTCTGGATTGGGCTATACGTGCTATACGAAACTGAAGTGGCAATGGGTTTCATAGTTCAAAAAAGGGTATCGAATGTATATTCAAAACTACAAAGTTATAAACTACCAGAAGCTAGTATTCACTGAAATAGAAACTACGCTACAAAATACACGATAGTAAACCATCAAAAGGTAAACAATCTATTTAGTTGATAGTTATAATTAGTTAGATAATTAACCTATTTGTATCCAAAACAGATTTAAATAACCATTAATGTTAACTGACTGAGTTCTCATTAAAAACTTATTAAACCTTTAACAGAACAAGGTTAATTTTACTTTGAAGTTTACGAACATCTGGGGGCATACTGCCATAGCTTAGAATTATACTCCTTATTTTTGGGACGACAAAAAACGTGTTACAGAACAAGGAATCTGTTAATGTACGAGTCATAAAACTGTAATTTTGAAATAATGTGGTTTAGCATTTTGGTCAGATTTAGCTTGCTTCCATCTTAGACTGCATTGCCATTCACCACCAGGTAAAATCGCAGTCCAGTGTGCTTAGCATGCGCATAACGAGATTATCTCGCGACGAGAGAGAGAGATTTTTCATTTACCCTTAGTTACATGCACAAAATGCCGTATATTACAAGAAAAAAATAGTCGACATGTAAAGGTTTGTAGAAAAAAATACCACAGATAAGAAATATTACTTTTATCTCTACTTTTGACGTAACGAGTGAAGTAACCATGTTAGCTTTGGTAGACAGAGAGAGATAACGGGTAGACATAATTTTACTCGTAGTGCGCATGCTAGCCATACTGGACAATCTTTCCAAGTTATCATCGAACAAAAAAAAAGCTTCGAACACCTATCTTGTTAGGAGAATAAACAGAATTTACTGCAGCGATCACTGTATATAAAACAATGCCAATGGGTTATCCAATACGATCAATAACATCGAATTAAGATGCTAATTACATTGAAATAATGCACCAAATGAAATAAATTAAATAAACTGTTAAATTTTACATTTCGTAGTTTATTTATTTGTGCCTTTGAGCCACTAAGTATGCGTTTGTAGTTAACGTGTTTTTTAAGGTGATGGATGAAATTGCATAAATCAATATCATCATTTAGGTTAAAGTCTTCAAGAAGGCTACCTCTGAGGCACTACCGCTGAGTCGTCATCGTCGTCTCAACCGATAGACGTTCACTGCTGAAAGTCTCCTACATGGATCTCCACAGAACACGTGCGCTTGTGCCGCTTGCTTCCAGCGGCTCCCTATGCTAATTGCTTAAGCTACCTAGTTACCTAGTAAGTTACCTAGTGGGCTGGGGCTGAGTAGTGCTGAGTAGGAAAAATGTATGTACACTTGTGCGGCACTAAAACACTGGGCAATGTGTTTTAGTACAAGCTCCAGTATACGAAATAGGATCTGCTAAGAGGCTGTATTGACGCCTTCACACATCATTTGCTACTGCCGTGCACTAATGCACAAACGTAGTCTCCATCTAGGACATCACTTAGTGCACCCGTAGGAGGGTAAAATATCCCGGCCAAGAAGCCGCTGCTGTTCCTGGCTCTCTCCGGTCGTGTCGGATTTTCCGTCCCATCGGGCTATGAAAGTAAAGGAACAGAGAGTGCACCGGTGTATGCGCATACACTTGTGCATTATAATATCTCCCGCGCAGATGGCTAATATCTCTGGAGACAGGCCGCCGCGTTCATAATATTTTCAAGGATTCCAATAAAACCCTTCTAAGTTGTTGTCAACAATAGAGAGGTTCTCTCTAAATTCAAAATCTCTAGTTTCTAGAACCTTACTAAGGTTTACGTTAGCTATATACATAATATCGATAACAACAATATTCATTATTAACCTCCAAGTTAATAAGCTCGTACCAGGAAACAAAAAATAATTTACAGAAATAAAATTAATTAATAAACATATTAATTATCCTTCCTTTAGGATTTTTCGTATGCAAGCACACGGACTGAGTACTTTATAAATATAACTAGCATTCAAGTACTATGTATTAATTCTAACTTGAAAGGCTAGCACAAAGTACCTACTACAGCAAGTCATATTATTTGTATACTAACATAGCTTTTAAGTTTAATACTGTACTAACAACATTAAGTATATGGACCAATATGGACTACAAGGGTCTGAAATAAACAAATTTTATTTTTTATTTTTATTTATTTTATATTAATCGCGCGAGTACGCGTGTATGATTTGTTACACTTACAAGGAACTGTGTATGAAACACGTTCATAAATACTGTACCTACTAACAACATTATATGGACCAATATGGACTACAAGGGTCTGAAATAAACAAATTTTATATTTATTTTTATTTATTTTATATTAATCGCGCGAGTACGCGTGTATGATTTGTTACACTTACAAGGAACTGTGTATGAAACACGTTCATACTGAAGAGTGCAACACGACGCCACACGACGCGCAATGCAACTATGCGGCTTCATACAGTTACTCTCACACAGTTCATACAGTTCACTCACTCTTTAACACACTCTAGTAGTTACCTAATACATTACGTTAGCATGTTGGTCCTGAGTTCTATTTCCAGTTCGAGCCAAAAATTGTTAGGTAGGTTTTTCTATCTAGGAATTCTTATTAGCCCTGAGCAAAGAAAGTTAGCGGTGTGTCACCCCCGTGCCTCAGCGACTAAGTTAAGCTATCCTGTGCCTTATCTATCTCCGGTCGTGTCAGATTGCCCGTGTCCGTGCCGTTTAGTGTACATTTGCTCTAAACTAAAGCAGTATAATAAAATCTCCCACGAGACAATAAACGCGCCGAGGCCGAAATTCTGTCGGGAGGATATTATTATTGTGTTACAATTATTAGGTATTACAATTCTTAAAAGCTGGGTAGGACAACGTGGCAATAATGCAGTCACGTCACCACCGTCCCGAGTTTTGTGTGTCCAAACCTTTAACCCGTGAAGTGGATAAACGACGTTTGATATTAATTTAGTAGCGCACGTGGAAAATGTATGCATTAACTTGGCAATGTACCAAGCATGGAAACCTTACCATAAAGAATAATGTGCCTATGCCAAGTTTGAAGTTTGACACATATCGGATTTATTATACGAGCTATTTGACTCAGACGTGTTTGAAAAAAAAACAACCTTTTTTTTAAATATAAACTATAGATGAATAACTTAACATTTAATGTATTGAACTTAATTAAAATATCAGCTGATAACCTACTGGTTTCTAAGACGTTCGTTTGGATGTTTGGGAGATCGATCACCCATTAAAAACTTTTCTGAATTATGAGTTTTCTTTTAATTAAAAATAAAAAATCGTGTTAAGTTTATATTTTGGTACCACAGAGTGATAGATTGAGCTAGTGATATTTTAAGATTCAAAATAAACTTTAAACGTACAATCAAATGAATTCTTACAAAAGAAATCCAGATTATTAAATTAGCACAGGATTCGATTTTCCTAACTATCTTCTTGAATGTAGTGACTATGTTGATAAATAAAATAATTAGAGTTTTAAAAAAACTAAATAACGTTCCAATACTAAGTAACTTACTAAGTAACTAAATTCGTGTACAATATTATTATAACTATGTAATATCGTTTTTTAGATCTTTATTACTGAAGCTAACATAAAATTACAACAAGATTATTATTATCGAACACATATAATTCGAAAATAATCATTAAAAAATATTTACCTTGCAAAAAGTAGTTTCCTTGTAAGAAAAATAATCCAAATTAATTAAAAAGATCGGCACTGCACAATGGAACACAAGACAACACTAGGACACAACTAAGTTCTTCTTATATCACTGATATTGAAACAAATCACTCAGAACCCAAGTTTTTTTTTTAAACAAAAACTCACGTACCACGCGTCCGACTGTACACTCGTAACAAGACGTCTGCTGTTTTTATTATTCAATACAACAATACAACCGTGTGACAAAACAACTCACGCGCACGTTGAAGATCTCTATAAAAAACAGCTCTAGGTAGGTACTTTATTTAATCACGTTCCAGCGCTATAACAATTTGAACGTCCGTATCACGGAGACACTAAAGACCACTATAGAGAACCTGGCGGCACAATCACGTGCGTACGTTCACTTTTCAACTACATTTATATGCGTGTAACCAAACTCACTGACACAAACAGCCGACTTGGGTTTGCGTAACCAAACCGTGACCTTTGCGTTAAATGCTTATTACATAAACTGATCAGCTGCAGCCTTGCAGCCAAGTTATTGGGATGACTGATGGTGCTAGAGAGATGCTAGAGATGCAATCTTTATCTATGTCGCTGCTCGTAAGTTCATTCATTATCATCATCTCAAGCCATCGCTGGGCCACTTGGTACTGACTGCCTAGTGGGAGATTTTCTTCCCATTCGACCACGACAACGTTTTGCAGTTGCTCAAACTCAATTTATTTATAACATGTAGGACATACAGGTGTCTCTTATATTACGTCATGTTTTGACTCTACCAGCGGTTCGGAAAACAGGTTCTGCTTAGAAGAGTTTACTACGATTTTTACGGAATTGTCAAACACTTGACAGCTGGCGCTCGATTAATTCCATATCAATTCCATATAAATCGTAGTTAACGTTGTCGCGGTCGAATACGTAAAAAAACTCCCACTTGGCCTGCTTAGCGCGAGTCTCCTCTCTGAATGACAAGGGTGTTGGCACATAGAAGTATTGGTAGAAGTCACAGTTCACACACCTTTAAGAACCTTTGACTACACAATAACCTCTATAGGTACGTTTGGTAACAAGAGAGATGATTTGACTACACAATAACCTTTACACGTTTGGTAACTACAGAGATGAATGCATCACGACACGAGTAAGCCATGGGCTACTTTTTATCTCAGAGAATCAGAGTTCCCACGGGATTTCCCTCCTCAAACCACGCGGCCGAAGTCGTGGGCATTATCTAGTTCCAAGTATTAAATATGCGTTCATTATATGTACAGGATAGATTGATATTGCCGGTGATAACGTCATGTTCATCTCTTCTAGTGAGACTTGAGCGCTAAGATTTTTTTTAATCTATGACAGATTATGAGCTAATTTTGTGTGTCGTCAGTCGTCACCCAATATGCAGTAATACTCCATACTTGGTCGTCACCCAATATGAGTACGCGGTCATCCATGAGACCTGATAATTAAGTACGACGACTTATAATTACGAGTAACTATTGAAAGTACAAAAGCTTTGAAAAGACTCTGTCTGTCTGTGACCAAGAATCAACAGACTTATCTAGTTGTTAAAAAATTGTAGTCAAGCAAAAAGTCTAATGTCTAATATTGGACAAATTGAATTTATGTTGATTAATGGTTTATAGTTATACTTAACTACGATACGACATATCCAATCGACAATTTATTCGGTAAGCAGTAAGTTCTAGAATTTACTTTAGCTCTTCTGTATGTAAAAACTTCGCGATAAGTCTGTGAGTGTTAGGTAATATTTCTAGATTTTTATACGTAGGTATGTTTAGATTGTTACTAACAGCGCTGTAATAAAGTTATTAACAGGTTAAGTACCTGTAAGGCGGAAGTTTTGATAATAATAACAAAGGCTAACAAGTTATATCACAAATAATACTAATAACTAATAAGAGATATTTAACAGATAGCCGACGTAGATAATAATTATTTTGTGCTGAGGTGGTAAGAAATTTGTGCGGATTACTTAATAATCGATATCGGGCCCTTTGTTTGGGCCGGCAGCAAGTTTGCTTAGTAACTAAAGTTAATTGCCTATTTATCAAAATAAACCTTACTTTCATCGGTAAAGACAATAAAGTTACATAATAATATAATGGATAAAAGTATAACTATCAGGAATTATTGTAGATGTTTGTCACTGACAGTACACTCCCGGCTGAGTTTGTTGTGGGCTCTTCTCAGACCAGGGCGCGTTTGGAACCCTCGTAGCTTTAGTTTTAAGATACCATAATTGATTATCACCATCATGTTTTATAAGTTTCGGACGTCAATAAGTGTAGTGTTCCTAAATTGAATAGATAAATATTGATTGATTGATTGTTTGATGAGTACCTACGTTCTAAAACAAATCGATAATAATCGTAAGCACGATGGCGTTCGTTAATCGTAAGCAATAATAAATTATGTTATACGCATCAAATCGAGAATCGCCCCTTATTGGAAGTCGGTTAATGAAATCCGTTTCAGTATTTGGCCCGTAGTGCTAGTGGGTGATGGGTGCAACATAGACCCGTATATTATATAATGTTTATCCTACAACACGTGCACAAGTATCGAATATCGATCAATCTAAACTTAAGACCTGGTCTTACGAATAGATAGACCAAAACTTGAGAACCTGTTCTAGACTGAAGTCGGTTTATCAATCCGTCACATTCTTAGGGATCCAAAAAGTAAATACAGATGTATCTCAATTTTATAAACCAAGTTCTAAAATGTCTTATCGAGTTACTCTATTTTACAGACAAGTGACTTCAAAAGGTAGTACACACAATCGCCAATATCAATTTGAACGTAACACATAATCAGGAGTTGGGCAATCGCCAAGCAGTGCCAAGTGGGGGGGAAACGGAACAAATACCGAAACGTGCCTCCGATACACTCCGCGGCATGCACTATTTCATATCCACTATATTATTGTGATTTATTACGCCAAGTAGATAGTATTTTTTACTCCTTTTGAATGTAATAAAAAGGTATTGAGATATAAATTGTATGTGCTTTCAAAATAATAACAATAAAGTAGGTAAAGTAACAAGTTAAAACTGAACTATGAAAACCATTAAAATTAAAATCACTGTCTTTGAGAAAGCAAATATAGTTATTGGCTCCTTGCTCGGATATGCCATATTGAAAGCATCTCTACCTTCCGCCAAATACTGGGTTTGTAATATTGCCAAAGAGTTTAAACTATAATCATTATCATCATCATCATACATGAGCCTGTATGCGTCCACTGCTGGACATAGTCGTTTGCGCGGGGACATTGCTCCAAAGCGTAGAGGCTTAAAATTATTAATATAGCAATTCTATTTTTGTTTAATCTGAAATCGATAAGCATTTCAGATTTAGCAACTGAATTGCCCCTAAAAATTAGGCAATTCCCGTAGAAATTCTTTGATTTTCCGGGATTAAAACTAGCTTATGTCTTTCTGTCGTCAAATTCGATTAAACCACGGAATAGTTTGTTGCTCTGTGGGTCAAACGGATGAACCGTGAAGATGTAACAGACAGACATACTTAAGAATTAGAGAAAGCTACTAGTTTCAGAGGTTAAGTGTCATTCGCTACAGTTTGTAAAAACCTGTAACACTTAGTAGGCGGTCTTGACTTAACTTATTTACTAGATGATGCCCGCGATTTCGTCCGCTTGGATTTAGGTTTTTCGGTTCCCGCGGGAACTCTTTAATTTTCCGGGCCTATGTGTTCGTTCAGCCGCTGGGGCGTGATTGAGTAACAAACATCCATCCATCCATACATCCATCCATCCATCCAAACTTTCACATTTATAATAGGTATTAGTATAGTATTAAAATAAAAATTTCGCATTTAAAATCACGGAACATGCTAGGGCGAGGAAATATAAACGTAACATAGTAACAAAGTAAACTTAAGCTCTTCTTACACGGCAGTAGCAATTAAGGGCTCTTTACAACGTAACAACATAATTAGCAAAGTCCAATTAATAGCTCGGTAAACATTTTACGAGCCGGACTTTGTTTTATAGACGAGGTTTGATCATAAACGTATAATTACTATGGGTCTGAATTATACAGCCTTCATGCTGATTTATGGTGCAAAGTTTTCATCGGACTCGCAATACACTGATTAATTTCTCTGCACTTTCAGAATTATTCTCAGTAGGTACACACTACACTTTAAAGCTTAAAGTTCCCAAAATTCATTTATTTTTTCACACAAGCTTCGACCCAGATTTTGATATGCATTAAGTTATTTTATGTCGGTTACATAACCTGCAAAGTTTATAATTGGGTACATAAACAGCACCTTCTAAAAACTGATCGATAGAAAGATAGAATGTAAATTAGGGCTTTGGTTTATGCTCAGCATTTTGGCTGAAAGATATACTTTTCGTCTCATAACGCGCTCAATAGGTGGCGCTGCATTAAGTTACATCGCGCTATCTCACGGTTCTCAGCGTAACGTATAAACCTCAAACATTGTGTATACAGTTGATTCGTCTTTACCGAGGACGGTAAAGATAGAACACTTCTGATGTTAAATTTTTGAATTTCACACGTTTGTGTGAAAAAAACACTACTTATTTGAAAACCTAAGTCTAACCACAGAATAGGTAATAGTAGCAACAGAAAAGTTACTCCGCGAAGACCTTTTAACCATCAGCGACTCAGGTTACGTCGTAATAAAGTGCAATTCAGCTCGCACAGCGCTGCGAGTGAAAATAATTAAATACCTACCTCTATATATCTCTTTCTATCGCGTAACTCTTATCCCTTCAGACGCGGCGCGCGTAGCCTTAGGGTTGACTACTTCTAAATTCTTTTATCAGTATCATTACTATGGGTCGGTAATCGGTTGCAATGATGACGACAATTACTTTAAAAATAGATAAAAGATATATTATTATTAATAGATTTTGTAGAAACCGAACAGGGATATGGGTTTAATATGCTGCCATGCCCCTAACAGGTTAGCCCGCTACCATCTTAGACTGCATCATCACTTACCATCAGGTGAGATTGCAGTCAAGGGCTAACTTGTAGTGGATAAAAAAAAGTCGTTATTTATGCCACACGTAGTGAAATATCAATGAATATTTTACACTTGTATGGGGCGGAAGGGGGTCCATGCCAGAGTTTACGAGACAAAATAATATACCCACATTATGGATTAATCATCATCGACTCATCGGCGGCCCACTAGTACCACTACTAAGCACGACACACGAGGCTCTTCTCAGAATGAGAAGGGTTTAAGCCATATATTCCTCCACGCTGGCCAATTTCTTGTTGGCAGATATATTAGAGTTTTTTATAATGATTATAGAACTCTCAGGCATGGTTTCAGCTTTCCACACGATTTTTGTTCACCGTAAATGATATATTTTAATTAATTAAGTTGGAGGTGCGTTCCCGGGATCGAACCCCAAACTTGGAGGCTGAAGTCTACCCATTAGGCTATAATATTGGATACTACCTATGGTTTATATTTACTTTTGTATAAAACTGTATCTTGTCTGGATATAAAAATAAAACTACCCACATTATGTATTAATATTAGTTTTGTTTAGAACTCTAAGTAAGTACGTATGTACCTAGATAGGTAAATAATACAAACTTACCTTTCAGGGTCCTTAGGAAGCGCAAAGAGCGATAAGTTAGGTCTTAATAATTAGAGTTTAAACGACCTAATGTGATACGATATCGTTTACTGATCTATCTTTGTTTATCCATAACGAGAACTTGAGTAAAAGTCAAACGTATAACTACGGTCCGCGCGCAACACTCGACTGATACGAGTGCCGTCGAGCGTCCACGCAGCAGTAGTTAAATATCTCAGGTCACGTGACAAGTGAGCCAGGCCTGGTCTAACCTAATATCTAACGAGTAATGTCTTTTTATTTAAGACATTACTCGTTAGACATCGAGAAATTGAAGTGGCAGAATTAGGACTGCACCCCCTTTTGCACCCCGATATATTGACGACTAGCTGATGCTCGCGACTTCGTCCGCGTGGATTTAGGTTTTTCGGTTTCCGCGGGAACTCTTTAATTTTCCGGGATAAAAAGTAGCCTATGTGCTATTCCAGACCATAATCTATCTCTGTGCCGAATTTCATCCAGATCCGTTCAGCCGTTGGAGCGTGATTGAGTAACAAACATACATCCATACATCCAAACTTTCGCATTTATAATATTTATTTGATGATTAGGTACTTAGTTAGTTTTTTTATTGTGAGCTTTTGAAAACGTTTACATACTGGCGTATTCTATAGCGCACCCCATTGTATTAAATAGAATAAGCCTCTGTTGTGCAGTAATTTTCATAATAATTAACTCTCAACATTACCATGACATATGATGTTAATTAACAGATTTCATTTATAAATATTGTATTACATACGCAATTGGCCTCGCTCTATTGAGATATTTATCGGATGAAGTATCATCGTGTCATCTCGATGTGCGGATGCTTTCATTCATTTCATAACGCTTGTTGATTACCGCTGCAATGCTTTCAATGGTCAGTACATTAACCCCGTTTCAGCAAATGTTATTTGATTAGTTGAGTGTTATGGTAATGCACTATAGTTTTGTGTTGTTTTGATTTCTATCAAAATTCATTTATGTAATAGAACTTGGTATTTTATTTAATAATGCTGAACTGTGTCTAGTTTTTAAGTTTCCCTGTAAGTTAAAGATTACTTTTTCTCTGAAGCAGAATTACTATTGAAAATAAAACTTTAAAAAAAAAATTACCGACTTCAAAAGCACTGAAAAGTATCAAGTAAATATTTTTTTATTTACTTTCATCCGACATACACTTAGATAATGAACAAACAGTCAAAACTTTATATTGTAGGTAGCTTTTGAAAGCGGCGCTACATTAATGGTTCTGTTGGGTACCTACTACCTACTAAGGTAATAAATGATAATATTAAGACTTATATTTCGTTATCTACTTAGTGTTTTTAGGGTTCAGTACCCAAAGGGTAAAAACGGGACCCTATTACTAAGACTCCGCTGTCGGTCTGTCTGTCTGTCTGTCTGTCTGTCTGTCTGTCTGTCTGTCTGTCTGTCTGTCTGTCTATCTGTCTGTCTGTCTCCAGGCTGTATCTCATAAACCGTGATAGCTAGAAAGCTGAAATTTTCACAAATGATGTATTTCCGTTGCCGCTATAACAACAAATACTAAAAATTAAAAAAATATATATATTAAGGGGGGTCCCCATACAATAAACGTGTTTTTTTCGTATTTTTTTTGCTCAATATTAAAAACGGTAACAGGTAGACGGTTCAAATTTTCACAGAATATTAACTTGTATATTACCCTTCAAAATAAATAATTAAATATCAATAAAGTAAATATTAAAGGGGGGCTCCCATACAACAAACGTAATTTTTATTTTTAATACGTCATAAATCGTAAAACTTACTACAGGTTTGTACGGAACCCTCGGTGCGCGAGTCCGACTCGCACTTGGCCGGTTTTCCGTATGGTTTGACAATTTTATTTAAATTAAATAGCTTGAAATAAATTATTAGAATACGATCTATATTATGTAACTATTAATTTATTGACTGTTTAGTTTAATATCTTCTTAAAGATCACATCCATATACTCGTATGTTTTATCATAATTTACTTTCAATGTTGCGAGACATAGGCTATTTATGTTTTGTGCTTGTCTTATACGAACAGTTAAATTTAACTTGCAGTTGCGTTACCGCACCTGGCCGTACATTGCAACACTCAGGAGTCAGGAGTTTTCGAAAGCTGTCATGTTATAGACAGTCCAGATTTAGACTGGACTAACTAATAAGAATCGATTGGATTTCGAAATATTATTAGTAAAGCTTTTAGGTTTCCTCATTGAAATCTGCGTAGAACCAATATTTGCCTGACAATGTACTCAACTATATTTATTTCGCCGGAGACTTTTATATTACTTAAGTAGTTATTTTTTAAACGGAATTTGACTGTCTGAATGCTGAAGATTGCGCATTTAATTGCAACTTTATTTTATATAAATACAGTTTTGCTGCTTATACGAGTATTACAATGCAAATTGAATGTTGTACTTGTGTAGGTAACTTTGTATCTATATTATTAGAAGAGGATGTTATTTGATTTCTGCCTATCGACCTACTTACGCTACATATTAATAGCTCCAATACCAAATAGGGTACTTACATTATCAGAAATTATAGTCTTAATAGTTACTCCTATAAAAAATATGATCCAATAATAGATCTTAAGACGCTGTATTACTTTTTGATTACACATTTGCGTGTACCGGCGCGATGGCGATGCAAGGCTTGGAATAAATCTGTTTGTGGCTTTACTGACGCATGGTTACGAGTTTTTTTAGTAGCGTAAATAAATAATTTGATGCGTTATTCTAAGTTTGACGCCTGCTTTTTGTTTGATTACAGTTTCTTCAGTTTTTAATGTACGTTTTTTACCAAATTGAACTAAGTACCCTTTCACAATCTGTGTTTTACTTATTCTTTATTAGCTGATCCCACCTCTCCGTGATTTTTGCGACGAATGTCTTCCAGGGTTTTATGGACAGGAATGTCTTTAACGGTCTAAGTAATTTTATCATCTATTAATCATTCTTAACCGTTATTT
The DNA here is from genome assembly GCA_917051295.2 of Erebia ligea. Classification (NCBI taxonomy): domain Eukaryota; kingdom Metazoa; phylum Arthropoda; class Insecta; order Lepidoptera; family Nymphalidae; genus Erebia; species Erebia ligea. The sequence goes on along the minus strand of OU785235.1, from coordinate 12,494,919 downwards.
GACGGTCAATAATAGAAATTAGAAAGTCGTTGAGCGTTTAATTTGCCTTTGAAACCCTATATCAGTGCCCTTGAATATCTTGTTTATATTTTGAAATGTTTAAAGCACACAAATTAAATAACCTAACCTATATTTAATAATTCATTGCCTTTTGCCACTCCCCTCAGGTAAAGCATAAGTCGGCGAATATTGCTCTTTGATAGACTTTCCTATATTCACACCCAGTGACCTCATTAGTAATTTTTAGGGTTCCGTACCCAAAGGGTAAAAACGGGACCCTATTACTAAGACTCCGCTGTCTGTCTGTCTCCAGGCTGTATCTCATAAACCGTGATAGCTAGAAAGCTGAAATTTTCACAAATGATGTATTTCCGTTGCCGCTATAACAACAAATACTAAAAATTAAAAAAATATATATATTAAGGGGGGTCCCCATACAATAAACGTGTTTTTTTCGTATTTTTTTGCTCAATATTAAAAACGGTAACAGGTAGACGGTTCAAATTTTCACAGAATATTAACTTGTATATTACCTTTCAAAATAAATAATTAAATATCAATAAAGTAAATATTAAAGGGGGGCTCCCATACAACAAACGTAATTTTTAAGCAATTTTTTTTAATAATTTAAAACTTAGGTACTACAGGTTTGTACGGAACCCTCGGTGCGCGAGTCCGACTCGCACTTGGCCGGTTTTTCAGAATGATTCGTGTCATGTCACACGCCTGACTTTAAGCGTTAGCAAAGAACATAAATGGCGTTCAATTTACACTGATCCATTAGAGTTAGACGGTCGCATTATGGTGTTAGGAGGCAAAATTGCTTCCGAGTCGCCGCACGCGACGGGCCCACGCGAGCCTTCAGCGTTTGTAACATATTAACTAATGCCTCTATACAGCCTCTATAAAACATATTCATGCTAAAAAGCTCAACGCCACTACATATAACGCCTTATATGCATGCGTTTCGTATCCTATGTTATATCGTAAATCTCATGCTAACTTTATAATTGGTGCATGCATAGTCTAAACTAGTCTGCAACTTATGTAAGTAGTAGTACATCTGTATGTTCACAGTTTTAAGTGATTCCGAGCATGCCTATTTTAATATCTATCTATACTTATAATAAAACTGTAACAGGTCCAATTCTGTACATTGAAGATATTTTGAAAATTTTTTTTGGAGGGCACTCATTATTCGATACTGAAGCCAAATCTGTAATTTTTTTCATTTTTGTCTGTCTGTCTGTCTGTCTGTCTGTCTGTCTGTATCTTGGCCGCGCATCACGCCGAAACTACTGAATGAATTTAAACGAAACTTGGCACGATTTAAGCCCATACTACGAGGTAGGACATAGGATACTTTTTATCCCGAAATTCTACCCCCGAAGGGGTGAAATAGGGGTTGAAAGTTTGTATGAAAGTCCTTAATTTCTCAAGTTATAGCCATGAAACTCGATATATGAGCTGCAGGTTGAAAATGAAAACATATGTGTTTCACAGTTTTTCAAAATTCCACCCCCGAAGGGGTGAAATAGGGGTTGAGAGTTTGTATGAAAATCCTTAATTTCTCAAGTTATAGCCATGAAACTTGATATATGAGCTGCGGGTTGAAAATGAAAACATATGTGTTTCACGGTTTTTCAAATTCCACCCCCGAAGGGGTGAAATAGGGCTTGAGAGTTTGTATGAAAGTCCTTAATTTCTCAAGTTATAGCCATGAAACTTGATATATGAGCTGCGGGTTGAAAATCAAAACATAATATGTGTTTCACAGTTCTTCAAAATTCCACCCCGAAGGGGTGAAATAGGGGTTGAGAGTTTGTATGAAAATCCTTAATTTCTCAAGTTATAGCCATGAAACAGCATTTGGGCTTTCGTTAAAATATGAAGAAGTACGTGTTTCACCATTATAGGGGGATTATACCGTGGGATAGTAATATACCTAGGCTAGGTACTTTTTATCCTGGAAAATTAACTGAAAAACTTATTCCACGCGGACGGAGTCGCGGGCATCAGCTATAAAGAATATACATACATAGGTACATAGGCTACTTTTTATCCCGGAAAATTAATGAGTTCCCGCGGGAATCGAAAAAACTTAGTCCACGCGGACGAAGTCGCGGGCATCAGCTAGTACTTAATAATATTATAATTTCACCACTGTTGGAACTCGGCATCATTTTTACAACATTGGCGCCATTTGAGACCAAATAGGTCAAATTATTTTTATAGAATACATATTTATTTATTTTTTTCCTATTATTGAGTACCAGCGAGGTACCTACTCATTTAACTACGATCTAGCCTAACAAATTGGCTAATGAGTAGTTCTACTTTAACCTAAACTTATAATTTACTAGATGATTCCCGCGACTTCGTCCGCATGGATTAAGATTTTTTTGATTCCCGCGGGAACTCTTTAATTTTCCGGGATAAATCCCTATGTCCTTCCCCGGGACACAATCTACGCCTGCACCAAATTTCATCAAAATCGGTTGTAAAGATGGCCCGGGAAAGCGTAGCAGACAGACAGACAGACGGACAGACAGACAGACAGACACACTTTCGCATTTATAATATTAGTATGGATCTTATGTAGGTACTAAGAAATTGTCCATTGACTCATCTTAGTCTTTCTTGATAAATTAATACATAAATGTAATACTTACATAATTTATTGAGAGAGAATTAAATTTTTTGGGGACCCTATTTAATTTTGACAGAATTCCTATAAACTGTCGTAAATTCTTTATTTTTAGAGTTAATGGTTAATCTAAATACAAGCCGCATGCTAATATTATGTTTAACAGAGTACAAAATAATATTCTGCTTAAATCAACGACGTATCTATGCGATAAAATTATAAAGAACTAGCTGATGCCCGCGACTTCGTCCGCGTGGATTGAGGTTTTTCGGTTCCCGCGGGAACTCTTTAATTTTCCGGGATAAAAAGTAGCCTATGTGCTATTCCAGACTATAATCTATCTCTGTGCCAAATTTCATCCAGATCCGTTCATCCGTTGGAGCGTGATTGAGTAACAAACATACATCCATACATCCATCCATCCAAACTTTCGCATTTATAATATTTATTTGATATAACGGGCTTCAAAATTAAGACATCAAACGCGCGTGGTATCGTGCCAGGAATATTATTACGTCGTGTGAAACTATAATATTATGAGTAGGTAGGCATTATATGATCACGTCACACCACCGTCAGCGAAATTAATTCCGTAAAATATGTGATGCTATGAGAGCCGGTGGAATTTGCAACTTAATACATTTCCCTAGCCGCTGAGAACTGTGAAAGAAAATAATGTGTAAAAAAACCGGCCAAGTGCGAGTCGGACTCGCGCACCGAGGGTTCCGTACAAACCTGTAGTAAGTTTTACGATTTATGACGTATTAAAAATAAAAATTACGTTTGTTGTATGGGAGCCCCCCTTTAATATTTACTTTATTGATATTTAATTATTTATTTTGAAAGGTAATATACAAGTTAATATTCTGTGAAAATTTGAACCGTCTACCTGTTACCGTTTTTAATATTGAGCAAAAAAATACGAAAAAAACACGTTTATTGTATGGGGACCCCCCTTAATATATATATTTTTTTAATTTTTAGTATTTGTTGTTATAGCGGCAACGGAAATACATCATTTGTGAAAATTTCAGCTTTCTAGCTATCACGGTTTATGAGATACAGCCTGGAGACTAGGGCATGCTCCCGGGAAATATCAGTATCAAAAGTATCGGGATTTCCCGAGACTTTTGAATATATTCAGTCCCGGTTCTCCACGAGAGAGGTCCGGTACTTTCGATACTTTCGATACTATTCGAAAATCCTGAGTAAATTAAAATATTAGCATCGTATATATGCTTACTGCATTCAGTTTTTGTAATATAATACGTACCGAAACGTTTGTTTACGCTACATGTCGAGTTAAAGTGATCTGAAATAAACATTTGAATGTTGAACTTGGTCAAATCACTTGTTTTTTTTAATATATTGGTCTCGTCTCTCGTTACTTGCTATTGAACTGTGAAGTGACAGGATATCACGTCATTAAGAGCACAAGCGGCAACTTTAAGCGACGGTTTCCAAAAATCATTGCAAGATCGGTAAGTTCATATTTTTTAAAAGACCAATACTTTTTACTATAACTTGGAAAGCAATATTTAATTGAACCCTATCTTCTCAATTTTGTATTTTGTTGTAGATGACAAGCGTGGAACCTGAGAGAATTTTTTCATCTGCTGGTTTCATATGTAGCAAACTACGAACTTCAATAAAGTGTTATATAAAAATGTGGACGCTATAAGGCTATAAGCTTTCTGCGTACCTACTTATAATCAGGATAAAGAAGCCCTTAGGAAGACTGATTAATTAATTATATGTAGTTGATTTGTATACATCGCTAAAATAAAAATTGTTACAATGTTTTGTTTTTGCTACGCTGTCTTGAATAAATAAGAGAAGATTCGGAATATTGTATTTTATCTTGAAATTTTTATAATTTACACAAAAAGAATTATGGAAGGAAACCGGCAGACTGGTGACCCTAAAGTTAATAATATTATAAGAGGTTATTATAATAAGCACGAGAATGAAGGCTTACTTTCGATTAAGATTAGTAATTTGTTGACTTTTTGTTTATAGGGTAAACTTTGACTTGTCTTTGAGGTTACCTACTTACTGAGATTTATTGATGTTAGAAATTAAAAAACTAGTTTTGGTTAGTAAGGTTTTCATTTCACAATTTATGCCCTTTCCTATTCCTGTTTCCTTAATTTTATATGGCAGTATCGAAAGTATCGAAAGTCTCGGGAATTCCCGGTTCCGTGCCAGTATCGGACAAAAAATTCCCGGTACTTGGAATGGTATCGATACTGCAAGCCCTACTGGAGACAGACAGACAGACAGACAGACAGACAGCGGAGTCTTAGTAATAGGGTCCCGTTTTTACCCTTTGGGTACGGAACCCTAAAAATTGATCTTTACACATTATTATCTGTGATTTATTTTCTTACGTATAATATTGTTATTCATTGGTTTTTGTGTTATTTGCCTATGCACGCATATCACACACTTACTTACATAAAGGACAACTTGAAACGATACCACTGCAAACGAAAGCTAGTGACAAAATAAAACAAGCTGACTAACCCAGCTTCGTTTGGACGGAATTTCTGAAAATCCTTTCTACTTACACAAATATTAATGTCTAAACTGTACAGAGAAAATCTACATGTAAAATCTCAAGTTTCTAGACCTTGTTGTGAATTAAGTCAGTCAGTTATCTGAATTAAGTTAGTCAGAATTTTTACAGCCATAAGAGTGGGAAGCCCAATAATAAACCATAATAACCATAATATGAGGTGCTATTTAGCCTGCTAAACTGTTTATGTACTTATATTTCTGTTTTGCCTAGGATTATATGACTAGGTAATAAACTATGTATATAAAATTAATTGAATAATAAAGACATTTTAAAACAAACTACTAGGTCCTTAAACTATACCTACCCATGCAAAAATCACGGCGATCCGTTACTCTATTCACTATTGCGACATGATTGAAGGACAAACCAACAAACACTTTCACATTTATAATATTGGTATGGATGGATTTCGACGTCCTGACCTTTACCTAAAATAATCACATACATATCACATACATATAAATGTAGTCGTACATACTGCTCTCATGTATGTAATTAGTTTTTGTAACTTAAAATAAACCACGTAATAAAAATTCTTTCCAAAAAACCGACTTCCAAAGCCATTGTAAAGCAAAAAATAATTTTGATTTCTACACACTATGTTGAAGTCGGGCGAGCCTGACGCGTCAACTTTGCCTATCTTTGTTATACTCGCCCGATTCGTTTGGGTTCGATCCCCGGCAGGGTCAATTTGGGAATTTATAATTTCTGAATTTTCCCTGGTCTGGCCTGGTGGGAGGCTTCAGCCATGGCTAGTTAGTAGCCCTACCGGCAAAGACGTGCCGCCAAACGATTTAGAGTTCCGGTACGATGCAGTGTAGAAACCGTATAGGGGTATGGGTTTAATATAACTGTCATGCCGCTAACAGGTTAGCCCGATACTATCTTAGACTGCATCATCACTTACCATCAGGTGAGATCGCAGTCAAGGGCTAATTTGTAGTGGATAAAAAAAAGCGACGACGGAAAACATTGTGAGGAAACCTACATGCCTCAGAGTTCTCCATATTTTTCATAAAGGTGTAAGAAGTGAACAGTGAAGTGAAAGAAAACAGTGGTCGTCCATAGGTTGACAACGACGAAGACGACGATGTCACAGAGTCACTTTGTTTATTAACATTATCAGTCGTGGTATTTCGTCTTATCATCTCCAGTAAGTATTATGGAAAGTCCGTGTTGAGCAATAGGTATTCCTATGTATACCAGTTACGATACACATCATAAGTTATTATCATACGGGTAAAAACCGAGTTACGCGGCCTTATTATTAATAATTAATAATAAAAAATTTAACAATTCTTGTTAAACAACAAGTGTTAAACACTATAATAAAAATTATCAACAATAATAAATAATTAAGTATTATCAGTAAAGATAAATAACATTTATGGAAATCACGTCCAGCAACGGTCACAAGTTCATTACAATGGAAAGATAAACTCCATTCATGACTTGTTTTTGCTTATTTTTTTATCATTAAGGTCCACCTTTCCACGACTATCCACTTGATAAGACATACACATGTAAGTAAAGTTGACCGCCCGCCGCTATCGCGCGCCATCTATGGCCGCGATTACACGTGTAAATTTTTACGCAAGTAGCGTACGTAAGTTACTTACATAACTTAAAAATAACTCCTGAGAAGACTGTATACATTCCGTAAGTTACTTATGTAATCATGGCCTAAGGATGTATATACTACATGTACCAGGCATCCGACGGATACGTCTAGACTCTTGACAGATAAAAAGGCTGACCGGAGCAAGATAGAGGAGGGTATCCTAGCTGAAGGGTAGATTCAAGAATTTTAAATACGAAATTCTGTCATTCTAGCACAAAATTTGAATGCAACTTGGAATTTTATACGAAGGTGGTAGGTGCAGAGCCTGGTCTGCAGTTTATATGCGCGGCGTTCAACTAGTTTGCCTGCCTTAATTACAAATTGAGATCAAGAATCATCTCTGGCGCCTCTACTGAAATCGCATTGGCATTATGGCTATAATTCTGTTGTACACAAACTCCAACCTTAATTAACATGACAGCTCTTATTGCTATCCCTTCCCTAACGTTCTCTGCGTTTAATTTAGTTTAGAATTAGTGATTTAAAGCCAATGAAAATAGTTAATAGAATAGCAATTGTTTTTATCTAAATTAACAATTAGAACTCGGAATTCGGAATACCTACCATTAGTTATCTAGAACTAGAAGTCTAGATTCCAGAGTCTAGATTTTGGACGTAGACGAGGCAATATCTGTGACGCCTGAAGACGGAATACGGTTGTTTAATCTCCTAACTCACCCGCCGGCACGGCTCCGCAGTCCCGTGCTGAATTCATAATATGATAGGATATTTTCAGCGAGCTGGAAATGTCTAGAATTCATGCACGTTGTAACTTTGTTTTACCTGCATAGAATAATCTTGTTGTCAAAGATTTTTTTCATAAATTCTGAAGAAAAGTATATTCATTCCATGTGTTGAAGCCCAAAGTCGAAAATGCGGGCGATCTATCGCGATTGGTTTAGGCAATTCTCAGAAATGCTTATGTATTGGCTGTAAATTACGCTCTGGACATTGATGATGATGAAAAGACGAAACAGCTGTGTTTGAAAAGTTGGTAGAGTCCTAGTAAAATTGATAGAGTTCAGAAAAATTAGTAGAGTCTAAAACAAGTCGCTTAACAATTCACTTATCAATCTTTACGTCGGAGGTAACATGACACTCAGGAATAGGAGTGCAATTCAATCACAAAATACGAAACTCAAAGTCAAAGCATTCCTTATCCTGAATTTCAGGCCAACCCGCCTCACGTGTGACAGAATAACAAGCAATCTCGATACGAGCCGCGTAGCTAAAACTTAAGGCGAATTATTAAAGCACCCACTACAGGTAAAAGCTAAACGCTTTACTTTCGTATATATTAGAAAAATTTGCGAAGGATTTTCAATAAAATACTTCTGTACAGTGTGTATATAGTGCGGGGGATCGAAAGACGTTGGGGTCCCAAAGTGCTGGATTGGCGACCCCACTGGGAAGCACAGCGTTGGCAGACCCCTAGAAGAAGCCGCTAGATAGAGGCGGCGCAAACCCTGGACCGTCCCTGCAAGAGACCTATGTCCAACAGTCTACGTCTATCGGCTGAAGACGACGACGACGACTTCTGTACAGATCTCATCGAACTTAACACACGATTTACGTTCCTTCATGATTATAAATATTATAATCCTGGTACAGGATGCAGACTGGTGGGCCCTCAGGAGTAAGGATTTACCTATTGTGAAATAATGCGTGCAGTTTGTAATGGAATTTCGAGGTTCCAATTTTGAAATCCTGATGGTGATGGTCCAAGTACATCATGGACTGAATTTTAAAAGTAGGTATTTATTCATAGTAAGAAAAACGGGTTCTATCCGATCAGTGTTTGACAAGGTCTTAATAGGAAAGTTACTTGCATCCCCTAGGCGTCGCACAAACTTGGCTCATAAAAGTCACTTGCACAACAAGCTGAGGTAAATAATACATAGGTAGGTAATATTACCATTTACGAAGTCCCAGGCATAAACTGGTAAGTTTTGTGTTGATGTCACCTCCATTTCAAACCACCACTAACTGCTAAACACGAATCTCCTCTCGGAATGAGAAGTGTTAAGGTTACAGTACACCACGCTGGCCAAGTGCCGATTGGCAGACTTCAAACATCTATATCTAGATTATGGTGAACTCTCAGATATGCAGTGCTTTCGTTGACAGTTAAAGCAAGTGATAAGTAAAATACACATAAATCTGAAAAGTTAGATGTCGAAGTTAGAGCCCGGGGATCGAACCCTGAATAGGAGACCGAGGTCTTAACCACTAAGCTATCACGGATCACTGTTTTACTTTGTGGTAATGTATTTATTAGTGATTTAAAAAAAATGGTGCAACGGATAACTGAGAAAGAAAGTAAGAAAGAAAATAAATTTATTCATCAATAGTGTCACAAACAAACATTTATCATACTGTCGCACCTAATAATGTGCTTGTCATGTTGTAATTTGGTAAGGCGGTGTATCACGATCAGAACATTGCTAATGGGAAACTTGCTAGCATAGAAACTTGGCTGATTGAAGGCTTCAAGCAGTTCCTTATACACAATGCAGGCTCAGCTAGTTTTAAGTACCATGCTCCGGGGTAATAAGATTAACATATTTAGCACGTACAGCGCGCTTTAATTAAACGCGTTACTAACTAATTACTGACATAAAATTTTAGAATGATGCACCGACGTGTATGGAAATTCATGGTACAACGAGCTTTTGAGCAAATAGACGTAGTAAAATAGTAAAATAAAAAAAAGTATTACTTAAGTAGTTTTAAAATTAACAAATTTCGCTTAGTCTTTTTTAAAATATCGTTATAAATTTTTGGTTTCCACGGGGACTCTTTAATTTTCCGGGATAAAAAGTAGCCTATATGTGCTATCACAGACTATAATCTATCTCTGTGCCTTTCATCCAGATCCGTTTAGCCGTTCTGGCGTGATTGAGTAACAAACATCCATCCATCCATCCATCCATCCAAACTTTCGCATAATCTAAATATATAAAAGGCAAAGGTGACTGACTGACTGACTGATCTATCAACGCACAGCTCTAACCACTGGTCGGATCGGGCTGAAATTTTACACTCAGATAGCTATTATAACGTAGGCATCCGCTAAGAAAGGATTTTTAAAAATTCCAACCCCAAAAGGGTTAAATGGGGGTAGAAAGTTTGGATAAAAGTTCGTGAATCGTGATACACGAACGTCAACGAACGAATCGGGATGGACGTGATTTTTGGCATGGGTATAGTTGACGACCTGGAGAGTGACATAGGCTACTTTTTATCCCGGAAAATTAAGGAGTTCCCGCGGGAATAAAAAAAACCTAAAGCACGCGGACGAAGTCGCGGGCATCAGCTAGTATAATATAAACATGCCATACCTAGAACTTAGCCTCGACGATAGCTGATAGTGCGAATTGGTAAAGTTCATACCTAAATTACAAATTTTCGTATACCTAAACAAACATTAACACAATTTAAAGGTTAAAGTTTAAACTATCTCACGAGCAAGTATCAACTACAACTTTATTGACACCCGTTTTCCAATTTGGAGCACAGAGGGCGAAGTTCTAAGCAGGCGGGTTACACTGTTTGAACACTGCACAGTGCACAAACACTATGTTGCCCTAATCGGGGCGTTCGACAAGGATTTAATCATCTAAGTTGCATCAATACAAGCCCGCCGGGCTAGAAAGTTCAGCCTGATAGGATCTAATCACAGAATCCAGAAAAAGTATAGATTAGGTATACTTAGATATGTGACAGCTTTTCACCGCGACGTCCAGTAGCGAAAAAGCTTGGCTTGTTGTGATTGGCTGAATTTATGGTATTCTGGCTGCAACAATGTATTTTGGCGAATAGCCAAAAAAGTTTTAGCCAGCCAAAGGTGATTACAATAACGAACTACCCTGCAGCAACCATTCGGCCCCCGAATGTGCCGTGAAACATCAGTGCGTGTTGAACAAACCCAGTAGAATATTTTTTATTTAAATAGGTAAGTACATAAAAAAATGTTTGCATAAAGTTACACTTAACTAAGTTGCTTTGGCTACTAAAGTCTAAAACAATGTAATTTTTTAATTTATTTCTGTAAGAGTGAACATGCTTGCTTGCTTGCATGCGTGTGTGTGTAGCTGAACAAGGGCAATATGCTGGCCAATATTAAAGACTGTATACCAAGATACAGGTAAGGTACCATTTCTATTATTTTAGAAATCTGTGGTTCTAATGTAAAACGCTTATATACGTGTTTGCACGTGGCACAAGGCAGTGCGCTTTGAATAGCGACATACCTTAATATTTAATCAATAGCAAAATACGGGGTCGTCATAAAGGTCATCGTCGTCTTAACCAATAATAGACGTTATAGGGTTACTTGCAAGCATATTCACAAAGCACAGTTTTGTGCCGATTGCTCTTGACGTTGTCCTGACTCCACAGGCTTCCAGCTTTATTGGAGGGTCTCCGACGGACTTGTGACGCGTCTCCCAACGCTGCAAGGTCGCCAGTTGAGTTTGAGCATAGTCTTATTTTTTTTACAAATTATAGATAATGGAAATTGGAAACTAAACAAAATCTTTCTACTGTCGTGCTAGTAAATGCGACACCTTAAAAAAGTGGGTTACGCGGAAACGCTTACTGCCAGTAATTTTTTTGCCCGTTAGTGAGTTAACGCTCTTAATCTTACTGAAGTATCACCAAGTGACTTAGCGTTTCGCTACAATGCCGGGTAGAGCCTGTTTTAGAAAATCGAGGGTTACGTAAGTCGTAATTGACCGAAAATTACTAGGTGCAAAAAGTGTCCCAGGCATTTTCACTTATCTGGCAACCCTAACTACACTGTGCCGCTCGCTGTATCTGTCAGCATCCGACTGCGTGTCACATACAGGAACCCCGCCTTGTTGGCGCACGCTTCACTGGAAAATCTGCAGCGTTATTGTACAAGGAACCTGCAAGCCTGTCTTTACAAAAGCTTTTGTATACCAAGCATTATTAATTGAATTTTGGCATAGAGAGAACATACAAATTCTTAGATTGTTGCATAATACATCTATTAAGTAACCTATTAATATTATGTATAAATACTAAAGTGCGCCCCTCTCATTGACTGTCTATTACCCTTTCAAGCCTGAAACAAAGCACAGAGATAGCTTGTAGAGTCATATTACCGGTAAAACTACAGAAAACTGTATCGTGAAAAGAAAAGAAACACAAGGTGAAACCGGAAGCCAAATAATGTTTCTTTACTCTAAAGAACTACTAGTACTGCAAGAATCGTTACCGTAAAGGTTCTGATCCGAACCGCTTAAGCGTAGAATGCCCTACCGGCGCATAGGTACCTTGCAACGTATAACTTAGGTGACTTCAAGCCAAGAGTGAAAAGTAGCCTAATAGGCATTCCAACCTAGACATCATCATTGCTTTCCGCTAAGCATGTTTGTCGTCAAACACAACCCTATTTTGCAATCATAAAATAAAAAAAAAACATCAACCTCAATGTAAACTAGCCGCAATTGTAGCGTTGTGGAATTGAGCTTCACGCATAACTTTTCCTTAAGAGGATATGGGATGAACGGGAAACTTTGAGAATAGGTATGGAACAATTATATTGCCGTCGCGTTGCTCCTCGAATAGAATTCCATAACACCCGATAGGGACAACTGCAACATGGACCGATAATACCTATGAAACACAGTCAAATTCTTACTCTCGTATTTTTCTGTTTCCTCCTCCAAAACAGAACCGATTTTAATTTTTTTTTCAAGAGCAATTTAAGAAGGACTCAGGCTATGTCGGTATGTTTTTCTTTTTTTGATTATATTCGTCAAATTTATATACGGGATATCTGATGATGACGCGAAAACTGGGCCATTTTTTGCAATTTTTGAAGGTTCCAAATTCTTAAAATTATTAATTTATTGAAAAAAGCAAAACATAGAGACATGGCACGGACTCGTATAAATTTTATGGTGCAAAAATATTTTCTCTATTGTAATTAGCCAAAGCGAGCCAAAGGAAACGGGGCACTACCTACCTTTTCTCGAAGCGTTTCGTCGGATTTTCGAACCGTCATAGCTTAGGTCTGGATGATGCTAGAAAGCTGAAATTTTCAGGATAAGGTGTTGTTGGCAAACTTACCAAATATACCAAGTATAAATTTTCTAGCATATATAGTTTCAGATTTATTGATACCTGAAATACGTCGATTTCGTGACTGACTCACTGACCGTCATCAACATGAAAAAGGTACTTCCTGAAGTGCTAGAAGGCTGAAATTTGGTATGTAGGCTAGAATTTGCATATAAACAACAGGAAAATTAAGAAATCTGAAACTTTTCCCCTCCAACCCCTCCTATAGGGGGTGCAAATCTGACAGCATTTCCTCGTATTTTAGAACAGTCATAACTTCGGTACGGATGATGGTAGAAAGCTTTAATTTTCAGGATAACATGTCGTTGGCACATTTATTAAACATACTAAGTTTCAATTATCTAGCATTTATGGTTTCAGATTTATTGATACCTGAAATACGTACTTTTGGGGGTTTTTTACTTTTACTAAATCACATGAAACACGAAACCTCTAGGGTACTTCCTAAAGTCCTAGAAAGCTGAAATTTGGTATGTAGACTAGGAATTGCACATAAACAATGGAATAATTAAGAAATCTGAAACTTTCTTTTTCCAACCCCTCTTATTGGGGGTGCATATTTGACAGCGTTTCCACGTATTTACTAACCGTCATAGCTTCAGTCCGGATGATGCTGGAAAGCTGAAATTTTCAGGATAAGATGCTGTTGGCCAACTTATTAAACATACCAAGTATCAATTGTCTAGCATTTATAGTTTCAGATTTATCGATAACTGAAATACATCGGTTTCGTAATTTAGCCTTATAAATCGCTGATGAAAATCAAAACCTCTAGGGTAGGTACTTCCCAAAGCCCTAGAAAGCTGAAATTTGGTATGTGGGCTAGGAATTTCATATAAATAATGGGAAAATTAAAAAATCAGGAACTTTTCCCTTCCAACCCCTCCTATAGGGGGTGCATAATAGCTGCACAGTCGGTACTAAAAGAAATATGTGCAAAATGCCGTATACATACATAATACCGTACATAAATAATATATATATAAAATTCATGAAAATTCATGACTCAGGTACAAATGTTCTGAATACAAACATTATGCCCCTAGCAGAATTCGAACCCGCGACCTCTCCCTCAACAGTCATGGTCTGTAACCAATCGGCCAAACAGGTCGCACATAATAATCACGTAATCTTGTCATTTTTATTCTCATTATTTTCATTTTATTACTGAAAAATTATAAAATACCTATAAGTACTTACAACATAAAATATTTTTCAGAGGTAAATATACCTATAGTAATCATTGGCGAAGAGTCTACGTATGACCCGGCATCCCTTTAGGAATTGTTCAATAAGTAATCAACGATATTTTCGTCTAACCCTGTTCTTCGAACTAAACACTGTTCATTGGTTTTAATTAAATTAACGCGTGACAATTTATAGAAAAGTAGATGATGCCCGCGACTTCGTCTGCGTGGATTAAGGTTTTTGATTCCAGCGGGAACTGTTTAATTTTCCGGGATAAAAAGTAGCCAATGTCCTTCCCCGGGATACAAACTATCCCTGTAAATTTCATCAAAATCGGTTGAAAAGATGGGCCGTGAAAGCGCAGCAGACAGACAGACACACTTTCGTATTTATAATATTATATGGATCTAAACTAATATTAAAAAGAGGAAAGATTTAACCGTCAAGTTTGCTGTGGATAAAATAAAAAAAAACTCAACCGATTTTAAAAATTCTTCCGGCACTTCACGTAGGTTCATTCCAGTGCTAATGTAAAATCTTATGTGCTGCTCAGTGCCCACTGGCTTTAGTGGGTAAAAAATAATGGACTATTATCATGATTAGTGCTAGCCTTGCGAAGCGGGGCGGGTCGCTAATCAACAATAAGCAGATATAAACCGGCTGGCCCATACAACCAAATATCTTTAATACTGAGCACCAGACTCGAAAATAAGAACTAACTTAAGTATGTATGGATTTGCCGCTCATTACATACATATACAGCAAACCCACAAAGAAAAGAGGCAACGATAGAGAGTGGGCAATGAAAAAAGGAATAACTGTAGTGCGAGAAATAGAGTCCAAAAAATTAAAAAATCTAGTGCGCCTGCCAAAAAGAAATGAAATCCCACCAAAACCATTTCATGGATAGGCTGCCAAAACTCGCATACAAGTCCAAATCATAATGCTTTCACTGTTAAAAAGTTATGAGATCTCTAGTAGAGCCAAGCCCCTAGTTGAGCTCCGATTTGTGCTGCGCATCATCATAGCCCATGGGGCCAGTTCCAAGTCCAAAGTGTACAGGTTTAAGTACTTTTGGCTGTACCACATTTACTACATAGAAGTCCTGACTCTATAAACTCTACATCTTGATAAAAAGATGTGGCTTGGCCGTTTCGTGATTCTCGCACAAACTATACCTATTCCACGAACATTAAATGATTGATTGGATCACGAAACAGCCAAGCCACATCTTTTTATCAAGATGTAGAGTTTATAGAGTCAGGACTTCTATGTAGTAAATGTGGTACAGCCAAAAGTACTTAAACCTGTACACTTTGGACTTGGAACTGGCCCCATGGGCTATGATGATGCGCAGCACAAATCGGAGCTCAACTAGGGGCTTGGCTCTACTAGAGATCTCATAACTTTTTAACAGTGAAAGCATTATGATTTGGACTTGTATGCGAGTTTTGGCAGCCTATTGTAATTATTCACGGAGAAAACAGACTAATACGATTGTATGGGGGAAACCGCCCTCCCGTATCGTCTTAATACTTTGTTTAATTTTAAGAAAAAGAAAAATATAACAGCAACATAATATTTTATTTAAATACCTAACTTACAATATTCGAAGAATAACGTGACGCAGCTTAGGTGCATCGTTATTTCGATCGTAGGTATAACCCAGCATTTCTACATGAGGAAAAAGTTCTGGGAAATACCCTGAACGGAATCGAGCCGGTTTGTTCGATAGGGGAAAGGGAAGCGAAGTTCACAGTTTTAGGACGCGTTTAAAGATAGGTTCAATTTGGTGGGAGATTTCAGTTTAGTCACCAATTTTTGCCACATGAGCTTGGCTTGTGCCTACGGAGATAGCTTTATTAGCATGCCGAAGACAGATATTAATGTATCCACGAAAATCTTAATTCCATCTTCATTCATTCACTAGTCTTTTCTATTTATGTGTTCTATATATATATATATTGTATATGTAAACGGGGTACCTGGTTTATACTGAACTTTACACCTATAGTTAATCGCAACCATTATTATCAATAAGAACTCCTAACGTTCGTTGACTGTTCATCACAATGATGTTTTACATTTACTTACTTACGTCTCACGGTTCACTTCTCATCTAATAATGTAAACAAACGGTAGCTCACACGGACTGTTTGCATAGATCGATGATTCATTAGTTCAAATTATCTAGTCTTTGATATATTATGTATCTAACATGCTGGCATATGTTTGATTTCATGTCATATAGAGAGGTTCCAGACCAGATTTTTTTGCGCGTATTTAAGCTCGTAGGTACCTCACGGCTGGGCGCTGACACACCCGCCACATTTTGCGCTTCAAAAAACCGTACGCACGTAATACGCGCTTTTTCCGGCGTGTTCGCTCGAACCCGTGGGTCACTGTCAGTCAGTAGTAGTAGTCAAGTAGTCAGTAGTGTACGGGTTATAACTGCTGCTTCACCCCCACTCCCCGACAACATACCTGAAACAAAAAAAAACTTTGTTAGAGCGTATAAAGACTGGCGATGATATACCAGCAAAATCGAAAAGGTTTTTATCAAAACCTAAAATAAGTTGCTCATATTACTTAGCATAGACATTACAGCACTTCGTAAGTAGCTGGCGGCGATTTGAAATATTTTGTTTTCCAATTCATGAGCAATCTTTAAAGTGCTAATAAAAATCAACGACTAAATATTATTTACAACATAACTCAAGCAATCTGCTAATCCAAAAAAAACCGGAAATACTATAAAGCATTACATGTCGTCTGGTGAAGATTTAATATCTATAAGTAGCTATTAAATTCCTCAACTCGATCAAAAGTGTATGTAACTGGCACGTACATGAGTTAATACCTAATACCAACCTCCTCACTGAAGTCAATTCGATAACTTTATCACATAACCGCTCCCAATGGGGGACTCCATCACGCGGTAATTGGGGGTGTTCGAGTTAAACGCGAGAGGTGATTTAATATTCATTTGCTCCATATCGACGGATATCAAAACCTCGCTTTATGGCCACTTGAACATTTAGGCAATGCTCCAACGACAGACATTCCTTGTACTTTTTTGTCCGTGATAAATAGAGCCGCCTAAGCCCCTAGAGTGTGACAATTCCAAACACTTCTGATAGACGCTGGCTCTTATATCGCCTAAAATGCACTTTTGCAGCAAGAATACTTTAAAAAGCCATTTCTCAAAAGCCAGCAACGCATTGGCGGTTCCTCTGGTGCTGCAAATGTTCATGGGCGGCGGTAATCACTTTCCATAAGGTGACCCGCCTGCTCGTTTGCTCGCTATATAAACTACTCAAAACAAAATAGGGCCCACTTCACAATATAGTCCCGAATTTTGTTTTAAAAATGAGTCGTACCGTAACCATTAGCAATGTCAAGAATTGAAACATTTTGGAGACATGTTTATGAACCTTTAACGATGTTTCAAGCGACAACTTCGATGTTTATTCTTAAGTGGGTGGTAAAAAACTGAAGTGCTTAAAATCATCCCTTTGCACAAATTCCTGATCGTTTGTGTTCTCAGTCTAATTTTAATCGTTGATATCGAGAGTCACTTTGTTTAGCTGTTTACTTTAATTTCCGTATTAGTCTTGATCACTATGCCTGGTTTTCGTCGTCATATGGACATGGAATCCGCAACAAGAGCAGTTGTTTTGCTTCAGGAGGGAGAGTCACAGAGATCTGTAGCTCAGCGCCTCGGTGTGTCTCGCCGAGCCATCCGAAATGTGTGGGAACGCTACCAGGAGACAGGCAGTGTGGCTAGGAGACGTGGATCAGGAAGAGTTCGAGCCACAACTGCCCAAGAGGACCGGTACATCCGATTAACTGCACGTCGAGATCGTACCTTAACCGCCCGGCTCTTACAAAACAGACTACGGGAATCCACTGGTACCCGAGTCAGTGACCAAACTATTCGAAACCGGCTCCATGAGGACGGGCAACGTTCCAGAATGCGTGCTGTTCGGCTGAAACTTACCAGAGCTCATCGTGCGGCACGTTTAAGTTACGCACGTGAGCATTTGAACTGGACGATGGACAACTGGAGGACTGTACTCTTTAGTGATGAGTGTAAAGTTAAGTTTTTTAATGATGACAGACGAGTACGGGTATGGAGAAGACAAGGCGAACGTTTCACAGAACCATGCATCCACGAAACAGACCGCTGGGGGGGCCCAAGTGTGATGGTATGGGGCGGAATAAGCCTAGCAGGTAAAACCGAGCTCGTAATTCTTGACGAGGGAACTGTAACCGCTGCTAGTTACATTGAGCGTGTAATTCGACCCCATGTGATCCCATTTTCACAGCAGGTGGGTGATGGATTTGTTTTTATGCACGACAATGCTCGCGCGCATACAGCTCGGATCACCCAGAGGGCTCTCGCGGAAGCCAATATCTCCCTTTTGCCCTGGCCTGCTATGAGTCCGGATCTCAATCCAATTGAACATTTATGGGACCAATTGAAGAGACATTTAAAAGAGAGCTACACTAGCATAAATAACCAGCAGGAGCTGATTAATGCTCTAAAAGCCTGTTGGGAGAGGATACCCCAGGAAAATGTAGTCCATTTGATTGAGAGTGTCCCAAACAGGCTCAGAGAGTGTGTACGAAGCAGAGGAGGCCCTACCCGCTATTAAAAACTAAATTTTTTAAGGATTAAATGAAAGAGTTTAAAAATCAGTGTTAGGTTAACGATTACGATTTTGTAGACTAATTGTTATTTTCTTGTTTTTGTCTGTAATTCAACAAAAATAAACTTTTTTTTAAACAATTTTGTGTTTTCACGTTTCTTATTCCCTAATTTAAACATACCAATTTAAAACAAATATAGAATTTTAAGTATTTTGAGATTATAGTGTAAAAGCATAGTGGGCCCTATTTTGTTTTGACTAGTTTATATAAAAAAAAGAATACTTTAAAATCTGGAAATCAAAACAATTCAACAATTTGATGATTACTCTATATAAAACTAACTAGATGATGATGATGCCCGCGACTTTGTCCGCGTGAATAAATATTTTTTACTCTCGCGGAAACTTCATAATATTCCGTTAAAGCGTAGCAGACAAACACACTTTCGGATTTATAATATAAGTATGGACACAATGCTATGAGAAACAACCCCAGCATTACAACGAACATTGACTTAACGGACAGCACACGTTCGCTAAAAACGTCTAACGTACCTACAGACGTAAATGTTTACGACGTACTTCAGGATGACCCTCATTGATTTAAAAGGTACGAAGCGAGCTTGAATGTGTGGCAATTTTCGCCAATTAACCTTTTGTACATGACTTGTAGTGTGAAAGAGCTTGTAGATACCTAGTTCTACGAAGTCGCCCTTTCTCTATCGTCCAGAGCTCTTTTTACCTGAGGCCAATAGCTGTATGTGTGGATTGAGTGCATGAAAAGTACCGACTATGGTCGGTTTGATATTCCGGGATACAAAGTAGCCTGTGTCCTTCCCCGGGATAAAACCAATGCCTGTATCCATCAAAATCGGTTGAACAGATGAGCCGTGAAAGCGTAGCAGACAGACAGACGGACAGACAGACCGACAGACACACTTGCGCATTTATAATATTAGTATGGATTAAATTTAACCATCAAAACTATCCAACACTATATTATCTATCATTGGATATTCAAGATAGAATTAAACCTATGAATTCCCAACAGCATTTGCGTATGGCCCAGCGAAGCGACGCGACGGTAACGTAAATATTTAGATAACACGTATGGCCGATAAGCCATTGAAGATTGTGAACAATTCAATAGAAGAATGGGACGATGCGATAGCCAAAGTATCTAAGCGTTAGAGGTGTGACTCAAATAATAATTACATCAACCTTACTGTTGATACAAATTACTTACAATACAAATGATAAGGTAATTTAGTAAGTAAGCACATCCTTGGTTCCTTCAAAACGTGAAATCTGGAACCCCATATTATAATTACTATAACTCCGTTGGCCAAGCGTTATTTATGGCCGAACTTCTTGGCGAATTTATTATCCACCTGATGAAATAATACAGGGTCAGTGGTCACTTGGCGTATATTTGGCGCATGCGTCCAGCGTTGAACGTGCTACGAACGTGGCGCATTTCTCAATCAGCCTCCTCAAGCAGATATTATCAAATTTTAAGTCCTTATGATGCGGGTTACCGAGATTTTACATACCATAGCAATTTCTGCATAAAATCCTAGATTTTTATTGTCATAAGGTTATCGAAGAAATCTTACTCTACCGTGACAGTCACATTATCCATGCTCCCATTACCTTTGTTCATTGTATGTACTCGTGTAAAATCTAATAACTCTAGGTACAATAATACTGTAACTCTTGTTATGATTATTACAATTATTTTATCTGTCTTTTATGTACGCTTCAGAATGTTTTTTAAGTAATGTTTTCCTCCTTGATAACTTGATAAGGACAGTATTTCGAACAGGAAAATAAAATTTTGTAGTAAATTATACACGTTATCAAGTAAATTCCCAATGTTTTATTCAAAAAGCACTTTATTATACAAAATCCGGTTGTCTAAAAGGGAATTAAGTGGTCTTAAGCCCGAGGGAGATATTACAATAAGCGCTGACGTGGATGATTAATGAATCTTTTGAGGGTACAAGAATTTAACTATAGAACAGCTGGAGCTAAGTACATAATGTGTCCCAGTTGATAGTTCCAATTCCAACTACTTATGAAATAACTAGAGGACGCCCGCGACTTCGTTCGCGTGGCTTAAGTTTTTTAATTCCTACAGGCACGCCTTAATTTTCCGGGCTAAAAAGAAGCCTGTATCACTCGCCAAGTACCCAACTATACCCATGCAAAAAATCACGTCGATCCGTTACTCTGTTGCGGCGTGATTGAAGAACAAACTCTCTGTTTGACGTCCTTGGGGATAGAAATTTCAAAAACTTTATAATCCGTATTTCATCATTATTGGAAGCCCAAATACCAAGTTTCATGGCTATAGCAGTTTGAAAAACGACGGACTTTCATACAAACTTTCAACCCCTATTTAACCCCATTGAGGGTGGAATTTTTAAAAATGTGACACACATCCTTCTGTATTTTTACCAAAAGCCAAAATACCAAGTTTCGTAGATTTAACTTGAAAAATATCTTGTTAAATAAAGGACTACCCTATTTCAACCCTTTAGGGGTAAAATTTTGCCAAACTGTGACACACCTATTTCTTTATTTTTTACCGAAAGTCAAAATACCAAGTTTCGTTGATATAACTTGAAAAATATCTTGAGAAAAGAAGGCCTTTCATACCGACTTTCATCCCCTATTTCACCCCTCTGGGGATTGAATTTTCAAAAACTGTGAAACAAATCTTTCTTCATTTTTAACCCGCAGCTCATATACCAAGTTTCATGGCTATAACTTGAAAAACGACGGACTTTCATACAAACTTCAAACCCCTATTTTACCCCTTTGGGGGTGGAATTTCCAAAAACCCTTTCTTAGTGGATACCTAGTCTTCACAAAGAACACACTCTCCAAATTTCATGTCTCTAGGACCAGCGGTTTAGGCTGTACGTTGATATATAAGTCAGTCAGTCAGTCAGTCAGTCAGTCAGTCAGTCAGGACTTTGAATTTTATATATATAGATATGACGTGGTCATTTGGGGTGCAAGTAAATAATTCTAAGTTTCGAAACTCTTACGGGGTTTTAGTCAACACTTCCAATACTTATTTCAACCAACCCAACTTCTAAGCCCGCATATTATACACTCGGCGTCAAAAAAATCGCACCTTTCAAAAAATCGACTTCAAACAACTGTAAACCTTATTTGACATCAATAATAAGGGTCATGTTGGATATCATTTGAAAGGCGATGAAATGGAGAGCACAAAAACAATTCAATTTATTATTTTTCTTTTATTGGAAAAGCACAAAAAAAATAAGTATATAAAACAGTAAAAGTCCTTAATTAAGCCTTAATTTAAAACAGATTAATTACACAAAAAAGAATACAAAAATGATCTTAAAACTAATCTAAAATCTAGTGTTACCCCCCCTTGCCCTGATGACGGCTTCCATACGATCCCTCATGGATCTTACCAATTTTAAAATTTCTTCTTGAGGGATAGTGTCCCATTCCTCAATAACGGCATCTTTGAGTTCCTGGAGAGTCGTAGGAGCGGGATCACGAGACCGAACCTTGCGTTTTAAATGGTCCCATAGGTGCTCAATCGGGTTCAGGTCTGGACTTCTCGCTGGCCACTGCATGACAGAGATCCCAACCTCTTGAAGGTAGTCGCGCACAATAATTGCAGTGTGAGCGCGAGCGTTGTCATGCATCAACGTGAACCCCTCGCCAACAAAACTGGCATAGGGGACCACATGGTCTTACAGGATCTCTGTGATGTACCGGTGAGCAGTCAGCGACCCTTGCCCGCGAGCACCTCGAGCCCGGGAGACGCAAACAAGGTCGGTTTTGCCGTCGGCCGACATGCCGCCCCAGAACATACAAGAACCGCCTCCATATTCCACCGTCTCCTGGATGCAGGCTTGGGCGAAACGTTCACCCTGTCTTCTGTACACTCTTTTGCGTCTGTCGTTGCAGAAAAGGCACACTCTCGTCTCGTCTGAGAAGAGAACAGCTTTCCATTGTTCGAGGGTCCAATTGACGTGTTCGCGAGCGAATTGCAAGCGGGCTCGCCGATGCTCTGCGGTCAATTTTGGACCTGTAGCAGCTCTTCGCGCCGCTATTTTCCTCTCCCCCAGTCTTCGTCTAACCGTAGACACACTCACGGTTCTTCTGTTAGCTGCCTGGAGCTGCTGTCGCAACTCAACAGCATTTAAGAAGCGATTTCTCAAAGACGTCGACACGATGAATCGGTCGTCTCTCTCCGAGGTGCAGCGACGTCTACCAGACCCATGTCTTCGGACGTAGCCACCGGTCTCCAGGAAACGCTGGTACACTCTTCGAACCGAAAAACGGCTCAAGTTGAGTTGCCGAGCGACATCACACTGCCGCATGCCTGATTGCAGTAGTACAATCACTTGGGCGGCCTCATCGACAGTGGTATCCATTTTCAAGGGTGTTTTTCTTGGGAATGAGCTTCTCGTGTGTCCACTTCAACGGTTGGATAGCGAATGATCCCGATTGAACCTGTATTGACCCTTTTATACCTACAAAAGGTAGCGCAACTAGCGGCTGTTTTAAGGAGCAAAATTGTAGGTGTTTTCTTCTTCTTTTTTTGTGCTCTTCCAGTAAAAGAAAAATAATCAATTGAATTGTTTTTGTACTCTCCATTTCATCGCCTTTCAAATGATATCCAAAATGAACCTCATTATTGATGTCAAATAAGGTCTAAAGTTGTTTGAAGTAGATTTTTTGAAAGGTGCGATTTTTTTGACGCCGAGTGTATAAGAATGGTACGTTGTTAGGCGTAAGCCTAACAACGTACCATTAATCACCTCCTCCTCATCCTCATCCTCATCCTCATGTCTGACCAGTAATGGTCAGACATGAGGAAGAATGTGAGGTAGTAATTTCCAATGGAACTTCGTAACTGGTTCCTAGTAACGTAGAATGAAGTAAAGAAATTACTAATTTCCCAGAATCAATGTTAAGTAATAACTCGGTTGACAGTAACTAAATGACAAAAGTAAATACAGAAAAAATGTGCGGACAAGACCTGGAACTAAGATGAAGGTAGTCTACAAACGGTCCTGGTTGCATGTCAACAAAACAAAAGATTTTTCTTTCCATGATTTATGTTTGTCTTGACGCTATAACATTAACAACTCTACAGTAAGATGTGTACGCAATAAAATGATTACAAATTTTTCATCAAGTTTAATCTGCTTGGTTTCGGAAAAGGCACCTGAATTACTTTCCCCGACTTTATGTTATACATAATCATATTATTTGTTTGAAGATTACAGTATCAAATTACGACAGACTTCGCAAAGCCGTAACAAAATTTTATTAACGACTTGTTTTAACGCCAATATTCATTAACAGAGCCGGATCGCGAAGGGATCCCAACATTGTATACTTTACGACGTAAGTGGGTATTAGAAATAATCCTTGGCTCAACGACCTGTTTCCTAACTCTTTGAGCTGAATCTTAGACTCATGGCGAAACACATTGTTTAATAAAAAATAATATGCTATAGCAGGAACGAGTAATTTTTCAATTACTTAAGTAAGTTAAAATAATGTATTTATTTTCCTATTAAAGGTAGATAAATTGTATTCTTGACAGATTTTGTAGTAAAGTTTTATGTTTTGCCGGCTTGAAATAAATTCTTAGTGTTCTCTTGGCAATTATTCATGCAAAAACCATAGTATTACAATTGTATAATACGTAAAATAGACAAAATACTATTGACTATATTTTCAATAACATTAGAAACATCTTTATAAAAAAAATACAAAATAAGCATGTTGGATACTCGAGAATAAGGCAAAGTAAACATTGTAAAGACGAATTCTAAGCACTCTACTTACTCAACGTTACTCGCGCATTACGTTTCATTTTCTATTAGCCCTAAATCCTGAAATCCGGCACTCGATTGCCACAGTGTATAAACTCTATCAAAGTAACATCCAAGTCTCGTGAAATGGCTGCAGTATAATAAGCTGAATTCTCCTCGCAACAGCCGCATCCTATCCACTTTATAGTACATTTCATTTATTCCATTCACTTATTTCCGTCGGAGGGTTCCTTTGTTACGAGCGAGTGCGTCCCGTAAATAAACCTAATTTCCAACACAATACAATGTTTCTTTTTAATTCAACAAATTAAACAGCTCCCGGCCAAATTATCTGCAAGTATTTTTTGTGTGTTCGTCATTTTGGGTTAAAAAAAGAATGATTATTTCTTTTTTAATGTTTTTAAACCTTGTTTGTCGCCTTCTGTATATAACTTTTTCTTTTTCGTAACATTCTTAGCAGAGCGATCGTGACTATTAATTATCATAATAATTATCATCATGATCATCGAGGACGTCTTTAGGGGCAGATATGATGCATCTCACGAGCATAATATGTCTGATACATTCAAGCAAAGGACTACCTATAGCAGACTTAAAATTCATGGTAATAAATACTTGTAACTCATTTTTATGATTAAATTCTATTGCAATTTGTAACACTAGTAGTAGATTCTAGTTACTTGTATAATATAATTAAAATCAGCTCTTCTCCATTTACAAATTGAATATAAGTTTCAAGTTGTCTCTTAAATATAATATTTCTATCTTAAATATTATTTAAAGGAATCGATTACATTTATGAAATTGATTAGAAAACAATTGTTTTGCACGAATTGGATTTCAATTTCAACTTGTGTTTCAAGTTTCAGAACTACCAGAAATTCAATTTAGCATTCTGGCTACAATGGATTACTCAGAGCTGAGAGCAATTGGGAACTTTGTTTACAATAAAAAAATTACGAACCAAATAGGAACTTTCAATGAAGTAGAGCAAAATTGAAATAAAACGGTTAAAAATAAACTGTCGTGAACGAATATCCAATTGTAACTTCATAATAGATATTTAGTTTAGTTATACTGAAAGTGTAAAATACGACTCCTGACTGACTGACTTATATTATATCAACGCACAGCCTAAACTGCCTGGGGCTATAGAAACTTGAAATTTTGACAGTAGGTTCCTTTTATGACGTAGGCGCTCACTAAGGAAGGATTTTTCAAAATTACTACCGGTAAAAAATTCAGAAATACGTGTTTCACAGTTTTTGAAAATTCCACTCACAAAAGGGTTAAATAGGGGTTGAAAGTTTGTATGAAAATCCTTCAATTCTCAAGTATTCAAGTATGAAACTTAGCATTTGGGCTTTCAGTTAGATAGGCAGAAGTACGTGCTTCACCATTTTTGAAAATTCGACCTCCAAAGGGGTGAAATAGGGGATGAAAGATTCTATGAAAGTCCTTCATTTCTCGAGATATTTTTCAATTTATATCAACGAAACTTGGTATTTTGGCTTTTAGTAAAAAATAAAGAAATATATTGTGTGTCCACCCCCAAACGGGTAAAATAGGGGTTGAAAGTTGGTATGAAAGTCATTTATTTTTCAAGTGAAAGCCATGAAACTTGGTATTTGAGCTTTCCGTTAAATATGAAGAAGTACGTGTTTCACCATTTTTGAAAATTCGATCCCCACGGACGTTATATAGAGAGTTTGTCCTTCAATCACGCCGCAACAGAACAACGGGTCAACATGATTTTTTGCATGAATATAGTTGAGGACCTGGAGAGTGACATAGGCTACCGGAATTATACCGGAAAATTAAGGAGCCCCTGTGGGGAAAAAAACTTAAACCACGCGGACGAAGTCGCGGGCATCAGTTAGTTTAAGTATATTGGTTGTGAAATGAAAGGTAACTTAAATTTTAATATGTGGTAGAGCTTTCTTCTTTCCTCGTATGGTTTCATCGTAAGTAATGTCTTAATCATTAATATTATTTCTAATCATGATATGAGTGGCATTTAGATAAGCTAATGCTTAATTTGTCTCCGCTACTAAATTGAATTCAGTTTAACTGTAACTGCTGCTATAAGCAGTACAAATCTTACACATAATATTACTTAAATGCTTTCTCTTGCTGTTACGGCGTGCAGGTAATAGTTTCTCTTTTATTTAGCTTACTGTGACTACGTAATTAAAGTACCTAATGAAACAGTCCCACCCTCTCACCTTGCACTTATCGTGTGATTATTATTAAGTACTTTTAATCTATTTGCATACCTACTTAAGTAAATAAAAAATAAAAAATGAATTTTATTTATGCAAAATAAAATATAATTAAGAAAGTTTATTTGGAATTTTGCGACTGATTCCGATTTTTTCTATGGGAGAGAAAAAACTGTTTTTTCGTTTAAAATAAATTTAAATTTGTTTCGTGAGTCGTGACTGAGCATCTGTTTTAAATTGTCGCACAATATTAAGTATGGTATCAACTTTTCATTTTTAATCTTGTTAAAATATGATAATGAGAATTACTTAATTGGTAACAGCTCAGCTCCTGGTATAATATTATTCGGTTCTCGTTAAATTGGAAAGTACCTTTATATTAAGTCCTCCGTTACCACGACAAATGATCCTTTTAACCGAGTGTCTGATTTAAATCGTCGCTTATTATAGTTTCGACTTTTCACTCTTAATCTGGTTAAAATATTGTACTTAAATCCTCAGCTAGGTACCTCAACAAACGATACTTTAGACAGACGCCGTGTCTGTTTTAAATAACATAATTTAGTTTTTTTAAGTTTCAACTTTTCAACTTTTGCGTTTTATCTTATTGAAGATGATAATTAATTGGTGATTGATAATAATTGATGACTCAATGGCAATTTCTATAAGATCTTTATGACTTTACGGCCAAAACTAAATATATGTATATTATCATGTAATACCACACAGCCGTAAACCTGAGATAGCACGAAACTGAGGCTGTAAACCGAGTTAAATTTAATAACGGCCGACCCCATAATACGTTTATTCAAGATCTCAGTGTTCAAGATAGACTCCTTCTTAGACTCTCTAGATTCTCACTACTACTCAATTACTAGCGACCTTTATAGGTATATAGTTATAAAGTTACTCAATACAATATTAGATATAGGTAACTAGTGAAGCCGATGACTAAATTAAGGGATCTAGACTAAGAACATTAATTAAAGTAAAGGAATATAACCATACGGAATGGGAACCATTCAAATGGTAATTTTAAGTAATAATTTCATGATTGTATGAAATATTTCAAAGCATGAGTACAACAACCAGGTTCTCAACGTATTTTTGGATTATAAGGATGTAACCACATGAATAGTAAATTAACAAATGTAATGAGCATCGAATCAACGTAGCTCAGCCGGAAATTGATATATTCAACCTTATACATTTTATCCCGGAATTTAGGTTTTCCTGTGGGAACATAGTCCAAAGGCAGGAAAAGCTATTAACTAATACAAGAAGAGAGCAATAACTAGAGCGAGAATTAACGGTTACCGAAGTCAAATCAAACCGAGTTTAAAGTTACCAACTATAGTAAATAGTTCCACGCTCACCGTGGATTCAAGCATCGTTAAACACATAACGACATAATATTTCTAACGATGTTGTAAAAACGAGAAAGTGCCACCTGTCATTTGTATTCAGGGATCAGTCTCTATCGCTATAAAACGAGGACTCCCTCCGCATTGTAATGAACTGGGAGGCTGGAAAATTTACACTAACTATATAGTAAAATTCTAAACGCGACACGTATGGGCGTATGGTCCTTTTGTCGAAATGGTTGTTGGACAATAAAAACGATAATCTTCTTTATCGCTACAACTTTAGATAGATCCAATACTGGCGTACAAAACTATGGCGCTTGGATTTACAAACATATTATATACTTAAAAGATTAATAAAATAAGTAGCAGTTTAGAAGTTTGAAAAGTATGCGTGTAGTGAGCAGAACAAGTACCTATTTCATTTCGTCAATATAAAGTAGGAAACGGTGAAAAATTAACGTTCTTTGAAGACTTTTGTAAATTGCTACATAATACTCAAATCAAATCAAAATATCAAAACATCTTTAATCAAAATAGGTACCTACAAAGTACACCTTCTGAACGTCATGTTTACAAAGAAAGACTTGATGTTGATAATTAACTAAGGTATCTTAAGACTAAAGCTACGAGGGTTCCAAACGCGCCCTGGTCTGAGAAGAGCCCACAACAAACTCAGCCGGGTTTTCTTTTTTTATCATCACCATCTCACAAATATACTATTCTGCCATCTCTAGCTTCAATCATTAAGTTGTATGAGTAATGAGTAAATCTAATGAATTTTCAGAAGCCCAAGCTGAGAGTGGAGATAAATTTACGGACAAAATAAGAAGTATCTGCGGGTAAGTTATAAGTTACGTTGAAATATGGTTACCGCTCCATCAGCTTGTCCTCTCAAGAGCATTCCCACTTGCAGCGCTTAAGGCTCGCTTCCGCTGTAACTACTGTAAATTTATCAAATGTACTAGCAATTCCCTTTAACGGGGGTTTACTATAGACCTCTTATGGTCTGTACCTTCAATTTGAGTTACTTTCAGCCCTCAACTCCGTATCTATATTAAGCTTGTTGGTGTTGTGCTCAACTTGTTCGCATACAAATTATTTAGGTACACCAAGTCATCAACTGAATATTTTTGAACACTAGCAAACAAATGCAACTTCAATGAATGAGAAATTATTTTTAACCTGATCGCACATTATACATGTCACATACAATGCTCATGTACTCATGCTTGAAATAACGAATTTTTGATAAGGTTACTACTTAAGTACCTACCGAAACATTTTTAATGATTGTTTTGTAATATGTGATCAGAATATTATAAACTGTTCAAAAGGTAAAATAAGTGTGCGGCCAGACGATTGTAATTTATTAAGTAGTGAATCGCGTAGGTAATTTCTGCTGCATTCAGTTTTTTATAATTATCAACCTGACGAGTAGTAGTTTCAGACTTTTGTACGCAACAGAATGCAATACCTTATATTTTAATATTGCATCAAGTTATCATTTTTGAGCTGTTCCACAAAAAAAGACGACATAAAAGTATCAAACTAATATTGTGTTTGTTACTCTTTCACGCATAAACTACTGGACGGATTTGGCTGAAATTTGGAATGGAGTTAGATAATAAACTGGATTAACTGATTAACTCATAGGCTACTTTTTATTCCGGAAAATTTAAGTTCCCGCGGGAACCAAAAAACCTCAATCCACGCGGACGAAGTCGCGCGCATAGTTAGATATAAACTTGATGTTACATAATGGATTGATCAAATCACTGATAAAATAATCTATTTAAGTACTTACTTCATTCTAAAACCCGATCGATCAAAAACGAGATGGTGGAACATTTCAGAGGTATAAAGGCCACAAGAGCTTAAAGTTCTAACTCTGTTAACTAGGAGCATTCCAACTTGCGCTCAGATCAGCAGAGAATAGAGATCCTGTCGTACAAGCGGTTACTATGTCAACGCTGTTGTTAAGTCAGACGATATGGGCTTGCCATTTAACGGAGGTTTCCTCTAGCCCTCTAACCGCTTGTTTCCTCAAGTCGAGTCACTTTCTAGGCTTAAATCCCTTTGTGCGATGTGCTCGGCTTCAGCTTGTTGCTTTGCGTGGATTAGACTTCGCAAATCCTAATTGGCTACAACTTCGTAAAAGCTGCGTTACTATGAACTTCTTACTTTATTCGGTGTCTATTTATGTACTACTTAACTATTTCTACAATCATTGAACTTTATTAACTTTTCTATATTTCATAAATCATCTAGTTTCCTATCAAGTTTAGATATCTATAACATTTTAGATCCATAGTAAATTATTATAAATGCGAAAGTGTGTATGTCTGCTATGCTTTCACATTCCTGCTGGTGTTCAACCGGTTAGACGAAATTCGGTAAATAGATTAAACTTCGAGGAAGGACATACTTAGATTACTTTTTATTACGGAAAATCGAAGAGATCTCACGAGACCACAAAAACCTAAATCCACGCTTCTACTAAGTTCTATTATAAATACTAATAATAGTAGTTAATAATAAGTAGTAAAATAATAGTAGTATTATAAATACTATATAAATACTAATGGTGCTAATGGTAATCGATTTAAATACGTATGAGCTGTATTATATATTTTATTTCTAAATAGTTAACATGTAACTACGTACCAAATAAAAGGGACCAGGGGAAAGGACGATGCTAAAGATTCATAGTATATTATAAAATAGTGCATGGTAACGCAAAATCAGTGCACTAGTTAATTCAACAGTGCATGTATGTCTTATCGTTACGGCGATAAGACCATTACACGTATCGATATGGTTAATATTTTTGTAATAAAGACCACGACCACATGGCACGACCTATAGGTATCTTTCAATAGTAGAAAAAAAGTCAACATCAAAGTAACAAATCACTGCTTTACTTTATACTTATACCTACCTACTATTTCAACATAACATTAGTTTTCACTAAAGCAATGTCAACTGTAATGCCAGTCGAAAAAACTAACGGAAAAACTTACTCGTATCTTATAAATTACTCGTACAAACAACGATTCGTCGTCGGTTAAAGACACCAATACGAAACAGATTAACGACTAAGTAGCAACTTATGTAGAGGCATGAACATTTTTGGCAACAAACAAGAACAATTTCTTGTTGCCAACTACATCGACTATTTAGCTGAGTAGTTCTTAAGAACGAGAGTGTTTTTCAAAACTTCTTAATGTATCAGCTAAACTTGGCCATTAACGAAAATTGTTGCCAAAGTCTACGGAACTATAAGAACTGAAGATAAGACGGCGTTAAAATAAGTCGATAAATCCATTTTTCTTACAATATCTCGATGCCGTATTTATTTTGCCAGTTTCAGCGTACATGTTGCCCGACTTTATGAAACTATTTTATAAAGTGTTATAGGAAACGTCATTTTACAGAAATGTTTGGGAATCTCAACTGAAAGTTTAGATCGAAAGTATTGGTAGCATTTATCCGTAAAATCTGTAGTATTTTCAAGTTACATATGTTGCGTAATATTGATATCCCCTCCAATAGTGGCGATGAACATAGACGCATATTTAGCTCCATACAATAGGTGATTATGGATTCGGGTACTTACCTCTACTCAACATAATTCTAAAATAATTACCAGCGAACACAGGAGAAAAACCACGAAAATCAGAACAAGGGAAACCACAGATTTTTGAAAATGCATCCAAAATTAAGGACGAATGTTTGTATAGTAGGTAGGTAGGTACGTCATAATTAGGAAACGTGAAAATTACAAGTTAGCCCTTTGACTGCAATCGCACCTGGATGGTGCAGTCTGAAGCGGGCTAACCTGATAGGGCTATGGCAGTTATATTAAACCGATACCCCTAATCGGGTTCTATTACGGCATCGTATCGGTACGCTTAATCGCTTGGCGGCCCGTCTTTGCCGGTAGAGTGGTAACTAGGCACGGTCGAAGCCAGACCAGAGATAATTCAAAAATTATGAATTCGCAAATTGACTCTGCCGGGGATCGAAACCGGGACCTTCTACGTTTTCACCAAAAATCATTCCAAACGAATTTACATTTCTATAATTATCAGCTAATATTCGAATGCCCATCACCGCATCCTTTCACTATAAAACGAATATGATACTATGTACATCGATTTCGCAATTAATACAAACTGAAACACTTGCCACGGTTCAGTTGATAATTGGGCTGGTTATTTAACCGCCCGCATTGCGTGATAATGATAATTCTATCCGATACACATTTCATTTCGTGCAGCAAGGAAATTAACTACTCAAACAGTGCTTCCATCGCGATTCTTCCGATGTTTATTTTGTGATCACAGCGATGTTAATTATTAGGGTTCCGTACCAAAATGGTAAAAATGGAACCCTTATGGTGCGACTTTCTCCGTCTGTCTGTCTGTCTGTCCGTCCGTCACACTCGATTATTTCAGTAACTACCGAAGCTATCGACATGAAATTTGGAATAGTTGTGTATATTAGTGGCCCAAAGACACTGGAATTAAAAAAAATTGGAAATTATTTTTGTTCTTATTTAAAAAGGGGGGAAAATCGGAGGGTTTAAATTTAAAAGTGAGATAACTGTACTGTGTGGGGTATCATATGAAAGGGTTTACTTTGTACATTCTAAAACAGATTTTTAATTATTTTTAGTCATGATAGTTTTTGATTTATCGGGGAAAAAGTCAAAAAAAATACCGTTCCCCCCCCCCTTATCTCCGGAGTTTACCAATCGAAAAATCTGAAATAATTATGGTCAATAGGAATTTATGTTTATTTAAAACTATAGCCAATGCTCTAACTAGCATAGTTTTTTTGATATTAACAGAAAACCTCTACAAACAAAGTTAGTTTTCCGGTTCATTAAATTCATTAATCGTAAAACTTGCTACAGGTTTGTACGGAACCCTCGGTGCGCGAGTCCGACTCGCACTTTGCCGGTTTTTTTTTTTTAAATGATGCCCACGACTTGTCCCTGTTTTTTTTTAAATAGGCTAAAAATGGGCTAGCACTTGGCTGCAATCAGACCTGCTTTCAAGTGGTGATGCGCCCTAAGGTGGAGCGCGCTTGACTAGAAGACGCAATTAGTGTGGATTTAAGTTTTTGTAAAATTCCCATACGAACTCTGTGATTTTCAGGAAAAAAAATTAGCTTATATCCATCCGCGAGTTGCAACCTATATATAAGTTTATCTAAAATAGAAAGACAGCCAGACGGACACACTATCGCATTTGTAAGATTAGCATACGTATTTAAAGCTAGCGCTTCACAACCTTTCTCACTGCCAAGGGTCACGGGTACAAATCTCTTATAGAGATAAGTGCTTCCTTGTCTACTATGATTCTGTTTTTCTATAAATTTTAACATATTTTATAACTTTTTGGTACAAAATAAATAAAATTAAAAAATTAAGATGGAAAAGCACGCTAATATGGAAGGATAATTCACAATCTATTATGAAATCCATTGAAATAGAATGAGTAAATGAAATCTGAAACCTATCATATGATCATCCCATCTGACAATTGCGTCAGGGCGGTCGACCAAGCAGTGCGTGTCTACCAAGGTGCGACTTCATCTTTCAAAGACTAAGTACCTCTCAGTATCTTTTTTGCTCTCTTGCTTGAATTTAGAAATAGGTACTTACTTCTTTTTAAAATTCGAGTACAATGTCAGTGTGCAGTTTAAATTGCTTGTTTTTGTATCACTCAACGAATTCGGACAAAAACTCGGATACAATAGACGCATTACACAATAACAAACATTGTATAAACTCAGCAATACAGCACACTTTTTAAATAGTTTCATTGCCCTAATAACCTTTCATTTAGTTCGCAAACATTACTTACCACTCATATTTATTTTTAAAAATCACATTCACCATGTCAAGTTGGGCGAACTAAATAAAACGTTACTGAACAAATTATTTATTAATCTATACTAATATTATAAATGCGAAAGTTTAGATGGATGTATAGATGGATGGATGTATGGATGTTTGTTACTCAATCACGCCAGAACGGTTGAACGGATCTTGATGAAATTTGGCACAGAGATCGATTATAGTCTGGTATAACACATAGACACATATAACACACTTTTTATCCCTGAAAATTAAAGAGTTCCCGCGGGAACCAAAAGACTTCAATCCACGCGGACGAAGTCGCGGGTTAAGGGTAGGGCAAGGTCGCGTAGCCGGCAGCAAGAAAGAAATAATTGCACAGTTTCCAGGCCAAGGTGCTGCTTTGTAGCTCGTTAAAAGATAATATTTGTTTAGGAATGCATTACCCCGAGTTTATTTTAAAATGCTAGCAAAAGAACCAACCAACAGCCAAGTTTAGTTTACTGAAACAAGAACCTACTAAGTAAATACGTTAGTTACTCATTTGTTTTACGACCCAAAATAACCCTATCAGCTGCTGATTTAATAAAAATGAATCCAGCAGCATCAGGAGTTGAGATCCAGAGTTCAAGTCTATGCTTGGGATCCACAATGCCCTTCAATATTGGAGATCACAAGTGTCACAGGTCCGGTTTAGGTGGGTAATTAGTAACCAAATATTGAACGATATTATTGTAAAATCATAGGTTTGAAATACTTTTTCTAAAAATAAATATTTCAAGATTGCCAGAATAAAGTTGTACACAATACATTACAGCATTTTCATTTATGAGTAATAAAAATCTCGTACCGCCTACACCTGGTCTATATTTTGTTAATAAAAGATGGTTAGGGAAAAATTCAAAATTTATACTACTTAAAATGTTTTCTGGGAGTGACGCACGCATTTGTAAAGAATTGGAAGCAAACTGGAAGCCTTCAATTTGAAGGACGAGGGTTTCAAATTAAAAAGTAAATTTTATTACATTCAAGAAATGTAAAAGTATGTTACGTAAGGTACAGTTACAAAATAATAAAACAACTTTCACTCAAATTAATTATACAGAGCGATAGCAAAGTAGTGGGATTCTGACAGTACTTTTTTCGGATTCCCATTTTTGTGAATTCTTTATTGGCAGTGATTTCGAAATAATAATTATCTTTAATTTAAATACAGTTAAACAGTACCGTAACTGTCTGACTGATATGCAATGCACAGCCAAAGAAGTGGATATATCCTTCGTAACTACGTCCTTCCTTCCTAACCACCCTGTGGAAGTAGGTACAAGATATTCAAAAATGGATCTTCACGCAGATGAAGTCACGGGCGTTATCTAGTCTAGTCTCTGTCCGTTGACGTAACATTTGTCGTTCAAATTATGTAGGTAAGATGGAAAACGATTCCTTGACAACGCAATCTTCCTGAACACGGAAACGTTTTCTCGCTCAGATAGCCATATTCAACGTGACGCGCCTAACAACGACGACCTGCAGTGACATTGTGGTTCTTGAAGGCCCTACCACTTTGACGCAATTACGAAACTGATAGATCAGTAAGTTAGAATTTAGAAGGTATTCTTAGGCGGTGGGCAAATTTTAGAAAAAGCCTATAACGTCTGTCAATCTTGTTTATCTCGATCTACGATAAATAGTACCTAATGGAACTAATAACTTGTAGTTCACGGTCTTGACTTGGAAAGTTTTAAATGAATACTACTTACCTATTTTTTTTACTTTTAAGGTCTCTCAAATATGTACTTAGCATTAAAAATATTAAGTACTTGCATAATGTCAACCCTACATTGCAAGTTGCAACTCCTGGATTGTGAAATGATAAAATGCATACCAAACATAAAAGAATCTTCTTTCATAACATCTGAAGTGAATCCCAACTCTGAGCAAATTACATAGCACTCGTAGTTATTTGAGGTATGATAAAGTTTGTCCAACTTCATTGGATTGGATTTAGGTTTACTCTGAGAAGGCGAGTCCGATTTTAGCGCCCACTTTCTGTAGGTTATCTAGGTTAACTTGGTGAGTTTTCTGTTCTATTATCGCCGTATGGTGGGACCACATATTATTACCAGTCGTTTGCGTTGCTCCAACTTCTGATATCGCCTGAACGAAATACTATAAATTAGGAACTTTTAACGAGTCTAAGCATATCCAATACATCAGATCTAAAGATGTTAGTGGTAACGCCGAACGTGACATAATATACGAGAGCACTCCAACAAAAGTCTCTCGACGCTTAACGTTTCCTTTATTAAATATTTGGCAATAGAGCTGCTAGGCAAACGGCACAACATTTCAGCGTAATATTTAGTTACAGTTCGTGGCATCTATTCCAAAGGGTAATGAATATTTAGTACTGTATATAAACGGCAAATTATTGCTCTTGGTTTTGACATCCGGATTGTTAATTTGCAATTCAAAAGCACACCTGATATATTGTCAAGCACATTAGTCTCGAACTATAGATAATCGTAAGAATTAACATAGCGATGGAACTGAACCTATAATATGTTTAACTCAATAGCAAGGCATGACTGAATAATATTTGTTACGAGTATCTATCATGTATGTTGATCTATACTCTATATAGTCCGTCTGTCTGTCTGTCTGCCTGTCTGCTACGCTTTGAACAGATGTGCCGTGAAAGCGATGCAGACAGACAGACAGACACACTTTCGCATTTATAATACTACTCCATAATACTTATCCATACCTACTAAGTAATCTTAGTAGGTATGGATAAGTACTTAAGTTATTAAATTAGTCTCATAGTAAGATTTAATATTTTAGCATATTTTTATTTTTTAAGAGAGCTGCAGGCGAGATCACTTTTGCACATTAATTATTGAAAGAATCTTTGTTGCTTTTCTAATTAAGTATGTGAATGTGGCAATAATATGTTTCTCAAAATATAATGTTTCAAATTGCGATTAATTTGTAGTGACATTAGAACATACAAGTTACAACAGCGAACTCTAATACGGTTAGGATTACACTTCTAAAAAAGAGCAAAGTTAGTAGAAGTAACAATGGCCTTATATTACTTCCCGCAACGAAGTTACAATCGTTAACTGCAAACAAAGAGGTTCTTTTTACAAGGAGAAAAAGAAAGCCAAGATCGGATAATCCCAACAGTACATTTAGATACTTTTAACGCTCACAAAACCAAATTGGATATGTTTGGTTTGCAACTGCAGTGAAAGTATTTGTGTGTTGGGTAACTTGGATTCAAAAAAGTCAAACGCTGACAGAATCGGATCTCAAAATGTTTACGAAACAGCTAAGCTCATGCAAATGATCCTGATAATTTTAAAGATTTACTTAAGATGGTAAAAACTAATTTAGAAATTCATAATTTGCTTCACCAAGAAAATACTTATTTGTTTATGCTATTTTTGAACAGAATCATCAAAAACCTCAAGCACAAATCGGATGACACGACGGATCGTTTTCTCAAATTGCAATTTTACGTTGATTGTTAGGAGTTCGAGAGCGTTTTATCTGACAAACAAAGGGGACGCTTATTTACACCAAATAGACGGGGGAAATCCGAGAGCTGAGTTGCTCCCGACGGGACGCGCGGGAATTTTTATCTCACACACGGTAACAAGGTAAACCCTCCTGATTTTGCGGTGAAGTGAATTCCATTTTATGTGGCTGTAACTTTATGACAACAGACCGCGTGCAATATTTTAGTAATATCGACGCTACTGGAATTATTTCTTCAGACCAATTGCTTTAAAGACAATTTAGAAAATCATTCAGCTGTTAACTCAAAGTAAAGTTTAGTAGCTACTTACTTAATGTTTTAAAGAATTATGTTCACAAACTTTATATGGAGAGCACATTATTCAACAAACAGAAAATAAGTTGAGCACTAATATACAAATTCATATGCAAATTCAAATGTTTTTTATTCAAATAAACTTTTACAAGTAGGTACTTTTGAATCGTCAAGTGAATCTACCACTGGTTCGGAATGCCATTCCTACCGAGAAGAACTAGCAAGAAACTCGGTAACGGATACAACTTTTAAAATGTACGCTTTACTTAATGCTCCTAATTTTCTATTGTAGGCATAAAATGCACTTAATAGAGATGAGAAAATATAAAAGAAAACGTTGGAAAACTAAGTATATATACTTAACAGCAAGTAAACTTGGACGAGAAAAAAACATTTATGTGAAGTAATAAATATTCACAAACGGTTGCTACTCTATCTTGAATGCGGCAGCCAACAACTGTTTTTCTTATAAAATTTACAGCCGTTAAACTGGCAAGCAAAATGCCAAGACCTTATTTACACGATACCGCCGAAAGGAAGTCCAAACGGATGGCCTGCTAGTAAAAGGAAACTAATATAAATCACCGATTTCGCGACAAACATGCTGTAATATTATTTTCAGAATGGAAAACATCCCCTGAAAGAACTCGACGGGGCCAGAACATTCCTTACCGACGGAATTTTAATAATTTACTAAACGACGCCTAAACAAAACAAAACTTCTAATTTGTAACGCCAACAAAGCTTTATTTAAATTCCGTTGTTGCTGGCAAGTTATTTTGTTCGCCCCGTGTTTTGAAAATAAACAATTACGATCGTCAAAAAAACAGGCCGCTGAATGCGTTGCCTAAGAAGATTCCGCGATGATGTTGACCGTACAACTTAGGAGTTGTGTAATCTGACAATTTGCCGTTCCTAACTCGCAAACACAACAGAACAACGCGAACATATTCCCGGGGCTGAGAGGAAGTTCACTTCAAAAGGCAACAGCTACTGGGAAACCTTATATTGTTGAATTTATGATATGTTCCTACGCTATGCTCCACTTTCTAAGGTCATTCGCACTTGTACTACCGCGATATTTTGCTCTAAATAATAACTGTGTATGAACAGGAATATCATATTCTGGGAGCCAATTTCATTTCTATTTGGAGTGTGCCGCAAATGGTCCTTGGCATATTAGAAATTGGATAAGGGGCTTACGTAATTCAACACTGAAAATCATATTGTTACTTTTACTGTCAAAATTCTTATTTAGGTAACTAGTGAAGAAGTTAAAGTAGCTTGCAAAGCCAATTGCAATTATAGGTCTGTAACTCTTGAATTGTTTTGTTAACAATTTGGCTCGGAGTGGCAATGAAGAGGGGATGGAATGTTCTAGATAAGTGTTTATGGGCCAATTAGTGGCAAACGAAATGAGGCCTATCGGACTCGCAGTAAACCTAGTTAATGTTTGAGATAGTATCTCCCACCAGCCAACAATTGGTTGAATTTGCAAAATTATATCACGTACATGTAAATGTGGTTATCATCTTTAGTGTAATCGTTATTAAACATACGTCCACATGTGTTTTTCATTTTATTTGAGTTATCTATGTTAATGGGGAACCCTGAGCGATAAGAAGTGATTAAGTAATTTATTAGTTATTATTTTATTCGTTCCTGGGCTACATTTTGGATAACTTTGGAGGGAGTTCATGACTAAATATATTATACCGGGAAACATCAGGTTGGATTGCATGTATCCCACAAGTTTTCATTCTAGTTTCATTTTTCCTGCTGCTAATTATTGACTTTATAGCAGATGACTACCCTGTAGGACAGTGTAGGTAAAAAAGCATGATCTACGTGGTTAGAAACAAAGTGATATATGGTATGGTAAATACATAATGAATAATGATGACCCTGAAAAGATTAGCCAATTAGAGTTGGCTGAATATAAGGTATAGCAGTTTAGTCACGGTCTAGGTAATATTATTCGTATAACTTACATAATCCATACGTTGCTTGTTTCTAAGCAAGTCACGGAGAACTAGGTATCGAATATCAGTGCATCGTATGTTGTTAGAAAGTAACTATTTATTTATTATGCCTTTGCATAGAACAAATGAAACACTTTAAAAAAATCTAATGAATATTTAAAACGATTCAGGGATTTAAATATGGTCGGAATATGCTAGGAATTTCTCTGAGGGACTAAACCAACGAATTAATTCGGCAAAGAACTAAAGCAATCGACTCAGCTGTCAAGGCTAGCGTTAAAGAGACAGTAAGTTACAGACGTTTGTCGGAACACCACTGACAGTTGGAGTCAAGTTCTCGAGTAGAGATAGTGTCATATGGCAAGCAGAGTATTATAGGGCATGTACAGGGAGTCCTCGGCTAGGTGAAGCGATAACATTCGAAGAGTGACTGGCATCGAATAACTAGATATACCTACAAAAAGCCAAGGATAGGCCTTGACGCGTAGCTAAAAGAATCCATATAAATATTATAAATGCGAAAGTTTGGATGGATGGATGTATGTATGGATGTATGTTTGTTACTCAATCACGCTCCAACGGATGAACGGATCTGGATGAAATTTGGCACAGAGATAGATTATAGTCTGGAATAGCACATAGGCCACTTTTTATCCCGGAAAATTAAAGAGTTCCCGCGGGAACCGAAAAACCTCAATCCACGCGGACGAAGTCGCGGGCATCAGCTAGTGTACATATATATCTAACAGTGGATACTGGCTGTTGATGATAATGTAAAAGTAAGAATTTAGTACTTATCTTTGAATTTTAACTCCAACTTTCACATATTTTATGCTTACATTTCTGTAAAAAGAGAAAGTAGAAACTTTGATACGGTTTTCGACAATTGTCGCCCCAGTCTTAAAGTGTCCTATACACTCCTTCACCGACACTTACCTATATATTACTACTATGTAGATCTTCTACATAGAAGTTGTTTGTTTGTTGTACAGATAGTAAGTAGTAATAAATAATTATATTATATCTATATGTTTTTGTAGTAGTACCTAATACTTTATATGCAAAGTTATTTCTAACGTTTTTGATTTTTTCTGTAAAAAATGTACCTACCTAAATAATACTTACAAATACTACTAAATACTAATACTTACTAATAAATAAATAATACTTATAAATTAGTAGATTAATTGATTAATTTATTTATTATAGTAGTAGTAGTAGGTACATTGTTCCTTGGATTTATATTATTTTTATCATGTAGTTACTCGTACTGTGATCGGTTGTTTCTTCTTTATAATATCCCATTTTTAATAGCTGTGTATACAAGTATAAGAGGAGTGCCACACGGAAAAAAAAAATTATGTACTATTTTTTATTTAAGCTTTGTGTACTCTCCGTTGGTATACCGAAATACAATAAATTAAATAAATAATAAATACTTACTTAAGTATTAAGTAAGTTTACTTTAAATAATACTAAAAATTGTATTTTTAGAGGAAGCTTTATTGTCGACCAAAAAATTTTTTTTATAAATATTTGTCTGTCTGACAAAACATGATTCAAAAGCATAAAAGAATTTGCACGAATTAAAACAATATCAAAATTCGCAGCCTCTTAAACAGATTTCTCATTAAAATGAACTTAAGGAATTCATAAAACAAGGAAGCGAGAGAATGGAACAAATTCACACTTTAAACATAGAGCTAAGAAGCTCGGTTGTGCCGTGTTTAAGTACAGAAATACTTTGCGACAGACAAAAGTACTTTTCGTATATTTCTCTTCCTGAAGTTAGGGTGACCTTTCCAACTTTTATCCATGGACGCGAACAAAAATAAAACTTAAGAATACGAAACAGCCTGGTTGTAAAATTTGTTAGAGCTTGCCTGTCAAACCATTTGTTTGATATTTACTTAAATACTTAAGTAAAGTATTTTTTGAATCCAATAAAAGTTAGCCCTTGACTGCAATCTCACCTGATGGTAAGTGATGATGCAGTCTAAGATGGTAGTGGGCTAACCTGTTAGAGGCATGGCAGTTATATTAAACCCATACCCCTAATCGGTGTCTACACGGCATCGTACCGGAACGCTAAATTGCTTGGCGACACGTCTTGTCTTGGATTATAGGGTGGTAACTAGCTACGGCCGAAGCCCACCAGACCAGACCAGGGAAAATTTAGAAATTATAAATTCCCAAATTGAACCTGCCGGGAATCGAACCCGGGGCCTCCGTACGTTAAGACAACAGCGCTCAACACTGCGCCAAAACTGCGCTGCGACTTGCGAGGTCGTCAAAAATTACATCATAAACTCCCAAATCTACTTTATTTGATTGTACGAAATAAGCCTATATCGGTAAGTCTTCTAGTCAACCTATAGGCCTCTATCTCTATAAGGGGTGCCGCAAGGATTTCGATAGCACACGATCTTGTGCCGCATGTGTCCAGCTCCAGCTAACCATAGCGGATGCCAGTCGCAGCATATAGGTGTTGGGTTCCCGAGGTGATGTAATGGCGACTTCGCACCGGAAAGCGCAGCGTTGCAAGACTCTCCACTTGAGACGAGGAACGCAAGGACACTGTGCTTACATAATAATTGTTAAATATAATATTCGTACTTAAGTTTATATACCTATTAAGTAAAGGAAATTACTTTCAGTTTAATTTAATTTTATACAATTAAGTAACAAGGCTTACACTAGCGGCACGCTATGATGGCCGGTTGGACAAACGTTCCGTATTAATTGATAACGACTTTGAAGGAAATAATTGTATTACTTTATTGACGATAGCTATGACGATAGTGATGTGCAGAGATTCATAAATTTAAAAAAACTTAATTGTTTTTTGTTCGAGAATAAATTGACCTATTGTAATGTGTCAACCGGCCATCATAGCGTGCCGCTAGTGTAGTAGAGTTTTCTTTACGAATTGAAATTTGCGATAGCAACAAAGGTGAAACGAAAACACCAACATCCTAACCATGTCAAATATTATTAGCGTGAGTAGGTACTTAAGTAATTAGATTAATAATAAAATCAAGCTATGGGATAGTGACGGAGAAGTTAGATATCAATACTACCAATATTGGTAAATCATTAAATTTATTCAACTCTATTTAAGTACAAAAAGCTC
Source organism: Erebia ligea (assembly GCA_917051295.2). Classification (NCBI taxonomy): domain Eukaryota; kingdom Metazoa; phylum Arthropoda; class Insecta; order Lepidoptera; family Nymphalidae; genus Erebia; species Erebia ligea. Next base: position 12,451,868 of record OU785235.1, on the reverse strand, counting down.
GGGTCAAATATAGATTTTGATTTTTTAGATTAATAAGCAAGGTCTCGTCCATACTCCATACATAGAACATAGATTTGATAATACCACTAAGTTTAATTCGCAAAACATTGCACATAATAGCATTAAAACAAAACTCAACAACCGCCAAATTCACGGAAGCCACCAAGCACGTATGACTTTGTCTAACTGATACCGTTTATTATTTAACTTTATCGCGACCTCCGGAGTAAGGTCGCTGCGCATAGTTGTGACAGGCATACGAATGGTCGTTTTGGTTGGGTTCCGCGAAATAATTGCACTGTACATTACACGGTACGAAAATAGACAGACACATTTACAAAGTGCCTGCGTGACGTATGAAACCGGTTACCAAACGTTCTGATTATGGAAGTATGTCCCATAATTTTTGAGTACTTAATTAGGAAACCCCCTTTTGATATGAAATAGAAGAATATATTACTGCACGTTTGACTAACTTGACAGAATTGCTGGTAAGCATCTGGTAAGTTACTTAATCGTAACTTACCTACTTAGTAATTAGTTAAATGAATATAGTTATACATAATTATGGAAAAGGTAACTGACTATTCTATCAGCGCACAAGTTAAACCAATGGACGGATTATGCTGGATTTTGGCATACAGGTAAATAACTATCTTGACGTACTTAGGCATACCATAAGCGAAGCCGAGGGTAAAAGCTAGTAAAATATATGTCAGTACTTAAAGACAAAATGCCAAAAATAATTAACAAAGTATCAAGTAAACAAGCAAACTGCTAGGTTTGACACGTTTTTTAATGTCTCTGTAATCCTATAGTGTCCTGTATTTTACACTTTCGTGGCAATCAGATAGGCGTGAAATAAAGGAATACGTAACAGACCCACTTCAAGTATAATTAAGCAACAGCACTTTTTAATTGTAGAGTATTTTTCAAGCCAACAAAATTAAAACTGCAATCTAAAATAACAACCAATCTCTATGTTTAAATAAAAATATAATAGTAGTTAGTACTTAACTGTATTATATTATAACATTTCGCCCTAATATTGTAATTTGTAACATTGATCACACACTTACTTGGGAACCTACATTTTAATTTAGTTTAACATTACGTTTTCGCATAATTACGAAATTGTTATACTTAGCTAATGTACTTAACACAATCTAAGAACTACTACTTAATATTAAGCAATATATATATATATATATACATATATATACATATATACCTCTTTCTCATTAAACCTAAGTAAGTAGGTACTTAAATAACTAAACAGATAGGCATTTTATTTTTAGAGTAACTATCATAATATCATCTCGTAAATATTTCTAAGCAACTATAAAAACATATAAAACACCTTTTATGATAATAATATGAATTATTTTATTTAAGTACGTCGCACTCGCCACTACTAAGTCGTTAAATACGTTGTAATTATTATAAGAAGCTCAAAATCATCTCACTTTCTCATAGTATAACAGCTCATTGTATTCACTATTCAATAGACAAAAAAAAGGTTAGAGATTGGGCATACAAATAACTTTTATGGGACCATTTTGCAGAAGTTACGTCATTAGAAGAGAAATTGTTTTTATATTACAGCTATAATTCATTTCTCGCTGCCTATACGGCCAGTGCAGCGTAGAATATGGCTTAAAACCTACTCATTCTAAGAGGAGTCCCAACTCATTAGTAGGCCAGTGATGGGTTGAGATGATGATACTCGTAACTATGAGCTATAATTTTTTTTTGTAACTTACCATTCCTTTTCACATAAATTCATATGAAGGCGCCTCGGCCTCGGCTTATACTGGGATCTAAGTATAAAATGTTAATATATTCATTTTCTTTAATGATATTTAAGTAAATTAATCCAATTTGAAATTAAGTCGTAAAGACTTCCAATGTTTCCCCAGCGTTTTAGTATCCGCAATTAAAGTTGAAATAAATCGCTGGTTCTAATAGGCGCTGGGATAATAAATTTAAAATTGTAGGTTTCCTCCGAATTTTTATTACCATAAAATTTAGGTACAAGCCTACGAAGTACGAATTGACCATTAAGTTTTATTAAAGGACATAAATTAATGATTACTTACTTGAAGTTGAATATTAAATTTAAGTATGACTTACATCATTTTATCGTTATCTAGTAACTGCCTAGTGCCCTAAGTTATAAGCAAGCGTAATCTAAGCAAGCAAAGGTGATTTATTTTATAGACAAGGCGATTTCTTATAATTTTAATGGATTTTCAGTCGCCTAGAAGTATTAAAGACCTAAATTTATTACTTACCTACTGCGAGGATTTGGAAGTGGAAAATTTTCTTTCAAAATTGACGCCAGAATATCCCTATTTTCGTTGTATCATAGGTAAATCTAATACAATAGACATGATCTTAATTAAATACACACGGCAAAAATAATAGCTAGGTAAGTTACAGCCTATCCATGAGATACGTTTAGTATTCACGAATCGTGTAATGCTTTTTTTGATTTTATCAATGTTCTTTTGTTTATTTTTTTCTGCAGATATAATCAGGTCATTTATTAACCTTGGCGAAAATACTATTTCTTGTTATTTGTTAACACTATGCATATAATCGTTACAGAGACCACAAGGCTAACCGTTCACTAACTTTTTCACTGCTCTAATTAATCACATTTTATATATCCGCCTTTTTATAGACCGGATTATGACCTCTTTCTATGAGCTTGATTCAAGGTCTCCAAATTTTAGCTTTGCTTATGTTGATTATAATAAAATTGATTTAATTATTTATACAACTATAATTTGAGTAATATTCATTGGCAAAGCATTTACGTGGCATTTAAGTACTGAACAAACAAAATCCCGTAGGTATTCCAATTCTACCATATTCCCATAATATAATACTAGATAGTTACTAGTTATCAAATGCTGCCATATATATTGGTACTTGGTAGCTATGTAGAAATCAATCTGAATGTGGTGCTCACTAGTTATACTCACTATAGGGAAGGGGGGCCATGTTCAACAATGGACGTCCGTACTCCGTACCCGTATAGACTGACTAGCTGATGCCCGCGACTACATCCGCGTGGATAGAGGTTTTTAGGTTCCAGCGGGAACTCCTTAGTTTTCCGGAATAAAAAGTAGCCTATGTGTTATTCCAGACTATAACCTATCTCTGTGTCAAATTTCATCCAGATCCGTTCAGCCGTTCGGGCATGATTGAGTAACAAACATCCATCCATTCATCCATCCAAACTTTCGCATTTATAATATTTATTTGATTTGATTATTTGATATTTGACATGTTTGATTGATTATTTGATTGATTGATATTTGATTGATTGATATTTTTGATTTATATTTGTATATTGAATTCTATACAAATGCCTGTAAGTCAATGAAGCATCACCTGAGAAAGCATTTTATTTAGATAACAATAATTTGGCTTCCTAATTTACTACTTAGCTAAACATAATCAGTTTATACGTCTAATATAACACAGATAACGAGATTATATGTATAATAATATGATATACGTATGATTGGATTACGTAAAATATAGGCCACATGAATGACGTATAGAATTTGCAGGGCGATCGGACATTCGACACCCGTCACTGTGACGCCGACTGGCCGTTTATCGGCAAACTTGTGCTATACGGGCGAAGTGAACTAGAAACATAGTATGTATGTATTTAATATTTATGCAGTTATGTTACAGTAAAAGCGGCGATAGCCAAGTGGTTAAAACGTCGGTCTCACATTCTGAGATCCCGTGTTCGAATATCAGGAACTAAACGTTTAACTTTTGGGAATAACTAAGTATGTGTTAGGTATATTAGTTATTACTTGTGGTAAGTAATAGTATAAAAAAGTCCGGACTCTCTAACTAATTGACTCATCAAAGCCCAGCCCAAACTCTTAGACCTAGACATCTGAAAGCAGAGGTTCTCTTTATAATTTAGACAAGGAATAAGGCTGGATTTTTCGAATTTTTTACGAGAGCGAAGCCACGGGCAGTCCCTAGTATGAAATAAATTTTGAGATGAGTTTGAACAATGAATATTTTATAGAAGACAATCACGGAGACATCGCACACAGAAGATCTTGTCATAAAACGAGTCGAAGTCAAACAACGTTTCAATGTACATAAACGAACTTAACATTTGAAGAGTAAACATCTTACCCGGGCCACAATAAACTCCACCTTGATAGACCATTTATCTACGACTTATGGAATGACAGTTACCTATTTCACTTCATTTAACTCGATGAGATATGCCATTTGCACGCAGATCTGACATTCGACATAGTCACAATGACGCCCTGTTACTAGGGTTGCCGTATGGTAGGTATTCAAATGGAAGATTTTTCCACTTATTGTCTTCCTATTCTCCATGATTTAACTGTTCTCATGAATAATATATATATAGAGGACAACTATGTCCTCTTTTTTTTTTTTTAAACCTCCTTTTTTTGAGAAGTGGCACTAATCTACTCTCTGTTTACATTTTTTCATCTGGCAACCCTACCTGATACTCTTTTATCGGGAAACTTTAGCTGTATTGAGCGATGGACTGAAAATATTTTATTTGCGAACTGCTTACATAATATGGTATCCAAGATTCATTCATTTTACATAATGAGAAATAAATTGTTCATGACTCTTGATAAAAATACTTATTAAAGTTCTATCAGGAAATCCGTTGATCCTTAATTTGTATGAAAAGATCCATGCAAATTCCGAATTCTCTAGTTTGTAGACTCTTCGGTTTGAACTGTACGTCAAGTATGTGTTATGTCAGTCAGTCAGTTTTATTAAGTACAAGGGTTAGAGTTAGACCACAGAGTACTATTAGAGACACTGATATTAACAGAAAGATACGTCACCATTGACTTATATTGTATGTACTAACTTAAAAGTCAATGTACCTACGTCACCAATGAACGTATTGATACGTCCATGTAGGTACGTCACATAATGTGGGAGCTGTAATGATAAGGGCCCCGTTTCAAGTTAACTAATCAAGAAACCTCCGAAAAATCATAAGTGTTAAATCACTTACGATTTTTCGAAGGTTTTTTGTAAGTAAGTAGTTAAATTTGTTACTGGGTTAGCTTGGAGAACGGCAACGTTTTGAGTAGTTATACTGAAAATAATCAAATAAATATTATAAATGCGAAAGTTTGGATGGATGTATGGATGTGTGGATGTATGGATGTATGGATGTTTGTTACTCAATCACGCTCCAACGGCTGAACGGATCTGGATGAAATTTGGCACAGAGATAAATTATAGTCTGGAATAGCACATAGGCTACTTTTTATCCCGGAAAATTAAAGAGTTCCCGCGGGAATCGAAAAACCTCAATCCACGCGGACGAAGTCGCGGGCATCAGCTAGTTTTTTAAAAAAACCTATATTTATGCGCACGAAGTAGCGCCCATCGTGGATTGTAACAAAAAATAGTCCCGAAAATAAGAACAGGGAAAAGCTACATACGGTTTTCTAAGTCCCATAACTAACATTTCTATACCTGTAGTGAAGTAGGTACCTAACTACCACTAAAAATTTTCGGCTTACTGACCACATCAAAAAACTTGACATACAAACAACCTGTGTAGGTAGTTACGCTTACGATAAGACATAGATATATTACAATTCAAACATAGTATTCTCGTACGTTGATGAATACGGACACCGTTAGCTCGACGCCGTCTGGCCGTTTTATCGACAAAGTTGTTCTATACGGGCGCAATGAGCTGGAAACGTGGGTTTCTTACGTAACACCGCCCACATAATGTTTTCGTATCGACTCATTATTGCTAGGGTTAGGTACACTGTCTGGTTTTTGCAGTCGATCTATCGATTATGTATAATAATAATGATAATGTCCTCCCGACCGAATTTCCGCCACGGCGGCCAATCTCCAGAGAGATTAGTCATCTGCGCGGGAGATATTATACACAAGTGTGTGCGCACACAGGTGCACTTTCTGTTTCTTTACTCTCATAGCCCGATGGGCGGAAAATCCCACACCACGAGGACCGACGGCTTTACGTGCTCTCCGAGGCACGGGGTGACCACCGCCAACTTCCTAACTTCAGGTTAGTACTGAGAATTTCTTGTCAGAAAAGCCCAATACTTAATTATGGCCCGACCCGACCCGATGGCGGTATCGATAAGTACAGGCAACTACGGTCTACAAGTAAAGACGCTGCATAGCCACTCCAGCAAAATATAGTTTGTGAACAAGTCCATAATATCAGACAGATTACCGTAACTGCAATCAACACAACACAGAAATGATGCTGTTGAGGGCATTAATGGTCATTCAATCATCATCAATTCAACCAATTGTCAGCTCACTTCTGTGCACGAGTCTCCTCTCAGAAGGGTTGGTCATAGCCTAGTGAGTGGAGAACTGCTGGCCAAGTGCGGATTGGCAGACTTCACACACCTTCTAGAACAGTTTTGTGGAATTCTTGGACATGCTGGTTTCCTCACGATGTTTTCCTTCACCGTTACGGCAAGTGATTTGGTCATAAGTGGTCATTAATCCATAATAATTGGAGTGGATGTGCTTGAAACGACAGGCTCTGAATCAAGCATGCGGCAACATATCATTGATACGCGAAGGTATCAATGATATGTTGTATTCAACCTTACTACACCCATAGAGGTATTCAAATTCAAATGTTTTTTTCAAATTCAAGTTCAAATGTTTTTTTATTCAAATAAACTTTTACAAGTACTTTTGAATCGTCACTGATGGCATTCCGAACCAGTGGTGAATCTACCACTGGTTCGGAATGCCATCGGCATAATATTATAGGTTACTAGATGATGCCCGCGACTTCGTCCGCGTGGATTAAGGTTTTTTGATTCCCGCGGGAACTCCTTAATTTTCCAGGATAAAAAGTAGCATAAATGTCCTTCCCCGGGATATAACCTACCTCTATACCAAATTTCAGCAACATCGGTAGAAAAGATGGGCCGGGAAAGCGTAACAGACAGACGGACAGACAGACACACTTTCGCATTTATAATATTAGTATGGATTATACCTCTATGCTTACACCAAATAACTACCTATATCAATAACCCAATTCAGTGTCAATCAGCAATTTCAGTGTAGCAAACTCGACCAGTGTGAAGTCACCCTATGCTAACATTACAACGACCTTTCGAGTGTAACAACCTTTTGATAATTTCTTAAATATTTCCTTATTGGAAGACAATGATCTATAGTTGAACAATGGTTAGCTAGTTACTTGCTTCATTCAATATCCCCTCTATGCTAATTATGGAACTGTTAAAGTAATTAAGTAGTAATTTGCTGTATGAATAGTGTTTTAAGAAATTCTTAACAGATTTAGGTACAATAACTATTATTTGCATAGTTAGTTACTTGAGAAACTATGGTTAGATTATGTAAATTAGTTACAGAAGAATAACTCATTACACAATTTTTTCTATCAACAATTTTTCACTGACCATACACACACAGCTAATAATATAAGTTTAATACTTTTATATATATTAATAGCTACTGTGAAACATACATCAATACCAATAAATTCCTTTGGCTTTGCTGTTGTCAGGTAAAAAGTGTAATAAATGAGTATGTACTTGTACCTTAATTGTATTAAAACGAATTCTTAAAAATATTGAAAAAATAGTAGCCCATTTGAAATTGGGATTAGGATCCCAAAACAGTTTGCCAAACTACTTTGCACTCAATGCTGTTCGTTCACTCGCCTATATCCTTCACTATGACACAACCAATGTCTGTACTAAATTTCATCAAAATCGGTTGAAAAAATGGACAGTGACAACATAACAAGCAAACAAACATTCATATGTAATTCCCAGATGAGTCAATTTTGAAAATAATAATCTATACTACTTACTTACTTAATATTATAAATGCGAAAGTTTGGATGGATGGATGGATGTTTGTTACTCAATCACACCTGAATGGATCTGGATGAAATTTGGCAGAGGTAGATTATAGTCTGGAATAACATATAGGACGAAATCGCGGGCATCAGTTAGTTATACTTGCTTATATTATGTTATTTCTGAACCAGGTTTTGTTTGCCTTTAAAAACTTTAGCCAAAGCTGATTACTTACTGCTCTTTTGGCTAAGATGTCAGGTGGTAAGTTCCTGTACAATACGGATTGCCACCAAATATAGGGGCTTCTTCTATGCCTTTTGGGCTTACCCTAACTTATACAAGTTGCAATACAGTATAAAAATCTTAGTGAAAGTGAAGAGATTCACTAGTTTACGCAATATTTCACTGCCTCTGTTGAATATAAATGGTGTTGTGTCAATTGTATAATGCTTACTATATTACTAATTGTTATGCAGGTTTTGTTGTTGGTTTCCATAATATTGAAAATGTCCTTAAAGTAAACAGGTTTGTTTGGTATTGTGCCATTCAATAACATCTCGAGCCGAAGGCTCAAGACAAAAAATATTACATAATACTTACTTAAGTACTTATAAAATATTCTTCGTAGAATTTAAGTAAATAATATTCAAGTAAGTAATAGTTAATTCTTGCTATGAAATCTGCTTTCACTTTTGAAATTTTATGAAAGTAACCAAGTACCTACTAGATATTCTAGGACAATCTAGTATTTTTATTATTTTTATCTGTAAAACAAATACTTAGCAATGTTATCTGTATTAATAATTACTGTAAGTTAGGTACTTCCGCTTTACCAAGAACAAACAACTTTCGCTTTACGGCCAAGTTGACCTATGTTACAGCGGCGCCCGCGCAACTACTAAAAAACTAGCTATTAAAATTTATAATGACTAGCTAACTAAAGACAAAATGTACCTACCGGCTAGGTACCGTGCATTGCGAAAAAACTTAAAAAAAAAAAAGCTAACAACTAACAAGTGGCGATGTCGAACCGAAAAGCTAGCAAGTGGCGATGTCGAACCGTCATCAGATTTTTTTATTTCAACATGTTTTTTTTAGTAAGAACCATGGCATTGGACTATGATTATGCTTGTGAATGAATAAGAAAATTGAAGTAAAAAAATATAAAGGAAATAGTCACCCACCGTTTATGTTTTCGCACCAAATCCCAAACAAAAAAGCTGTCACTCTCACGTTATGGACACAAAACACATTAATTATTCACCTCTTGACATCTGACATGGTTCGTTAATGTAGAATTATCACGAATACGTGCACTGTGTAAACTTCGAAGTAAATTATCGACATAAAAATGATAAATAATATACCTATTCAAAAATTAAGAAAATCGTTCGCAAATAAAATAAACAAAACGTAAACAGCTTCCTACTTTGACAGAACGATCCAAACTGACAAGAGTGACAAGTGACAACTGACAAGTGAAGCTGCCAAGTGCCAACCGCAAATACTTTCGCCTTCACAGGAAGTGAAGTGTGAAGTGAAAATGACTACGGAGCTGTGCGACAGTGCGAGACCGCCATTCTAGCACTTTGGGATTGGGACCCCAACGCCTATCGGTTCTTGGGTTCTACATGTCTGTGGGTTCTACGAACTATGTGCCCCGCTCCAATCCACTTGAGTGCTTCCGAGTTGTGTTGGTTACTCTGGAAACTCTGTGCTCTGGATCTCCTCATTTCTGATTTAGGTACTTTATCACGCAGGGAAAGGGATGCCTCATAGGCTCATTGATTTTTGCCTAAACATGTACTCTGTGGCCTAAACGTAATGGATACCACAGATCACTCTTAGGCTGATATTACACTATCATATATTCATCATATATATATGATGTCATATCTGTCAAGTTCTATGATCATATTTATATGATGCAGTTCCTCATTTTTACATATTACACTATTGATCCACATATGATCATATAAACTTCATATACTATCAAGATGGTTAACGATTTAGCCGTGTTTTCCGTTGCTATGAGAGCAATTATTTTATTAATTGCATTAAAAAAAAATGGTGAGCAATAAAACTCGAAATAAAAGACGAATTTTGGTTAGATCATGGGTAGCAAGGCGATCAGATTATTATATAAACACTCATTTTCCTCGTAGAGGCTAATAATTACTCTTTTTGTAGTTTCGATATTCCAGTCGAAATTCTTTGTTTTGGAAGACACCATCTTTTTTGGTTAGACGGATACACTGACTATGTAGAGATGCTACGCATGACGGATATGATCCTACTTGTACGCAAGCTTTCAAATAGGATCCTATAACTATGATCATAGACAAATGTAGATATTACACTATCATATGTTCTTCATATAAAAATGACTCATATATCTATGATCATATATAAATGATAGTGTAATATCAGCCTTATACTACCTGACTGGGATGTGACCACAGACATATAAGTGGATGTGACTGGGATAGGTAAGAATATGGTAGAATCTATGTAAGAATAGTAAAAGTAGAAATCGAGTACAAAATAATGGCAACTTTTCTACGCCTGGAAAATGAGAAGCTCAACTCTAACTATGGATGTAGATTTTTCGTTAATATTATGAAGACGATATTTTGGGCGAATGCTATTTAGCTTTTATAACGTAGGTTTCCGCTAAGAAAGGATTTTTGAAAATTCCAGCCACAAAAGGGTTAAATGGGGGTTGTAAGTTTGTATAAAAGTTCGTCATTTATCAAGTTACTTAAACCACGCGGACGAAGTCGCGGGCATTAGCTAGTCTGATATATATAAAATGAATCCCTATTTCCCTTGGTCACGGCATCACGCGTGAACGGCTGGCCCAATTTCGCTAATTCTTTTTTTGTTGTGTTTGGACCCCGGGATGGTTTAACTTTATATTCACAACTAGCTGATGCCCGCGACTTCGACCGCGTGGTTTAAGTTTTTTTGATTCCCGCGGGAACTCCGGGATAAAAAGTAGCCTATGTCACTCTCCAGATCCTCAGCTATACCCATACCAAAAATCACGTCGATCTGTTGCTCCGTTGCGGCGTGATTGAAGGACAAACCAACAAACAAACACACTTTCGCATTTATAATATTAGTATGATAATTGGACCCAGTAGGGGGCGCTGCAATCGGGTTCACGGTCCAGGGCAGGACAAAGTCTGCCGGGCCCACTAGTATTATAATAAAACTTTAAATCTGTGAAATCATCAATCACGATGAAATAAAAATCGGTGAATCGGACAATCGATTCTCGTTGATGGTATCAAGATGGTACAAGATCTATTGCGGTATGTTCGTCTGTGACTGTCAATCTGTCCTGTCACCATCCTGTCACTTCGTCACCATTATCTAACTGTCAATTTTCCTGGATTGATATTTATCATGATTTATTGCTAAAAAATATAGTGAAGAAGTATTTAATTTGTGCTGCGTAATCAACAATATACAGTGGCGTAGTTTAGAATAAGCAATGTCGAAATTCGAGGATAATCCATTTAGTGATCCAGCCATAGACAATCCCTTTGCGGTAAGATAATTTTCGCTTACCTACTAAAATCTGTTCAGAGATTTATCTCTAGCGCAAACTGCTTTATTTATTGCAGGATCCAGCTGTGCAGCAAGTGGCTAGAAGTACTAACAATGCTACGAGAGGTCTCGACGACTACAATCCCTTTGACGGACAGCAAAATGCAAATCAGCCATTGGTGAGATTAATAGTCATTTCTTGATGAATAGTGGGTTGATAATGCGACCCTATGTATTGATAATAGCGCTAGAGAAGTGTGTCAAATAATTTTATCTATATTTTCTAATATGAATCAAATAAATATTATAAATGCGAAAGTTTGGATGGATGGATGTATGTATGGATGTATGTTTGTTACTCAATCACGCTCCAACGGATGAACGGATCTGGATGAAATTTGGCACAGAGATAGATTATAGTCTGGAATAGCACATAGGCTACTTTTTATCCCGGAAAATTAAAGAGTTCCCGCGGGAACCGAAAAACCTCAATCCACGCGGACGAAGTCGCGGGCATCAGCTAGTTTCAAATATTCTTTGTTTAATGGGTATGTTAGGAAGTCATTCTTTTACATGATTTGATCGCTTTTACAAAGAATTATCAGAATGTGAATAGATGGAAGATAGTTTTCTCTTTGTTTCGCTATAAATTACACAATACTTGCAGAAAATTGTTTCGCTATAAATTACACAATACTTGCAGAAAAATCGACTTAATTTCTCTTTATTATCATTATATCCTGGAAACTTATGAAGTTATGTTGAGTAGGTATATAAATACAAGTTTAAACACAGCCCTAAAGTAACAAAACTGAACCTTTCTCTGTATCCAAGATTGAAATATATTAGCTTTGAGGATGATCTAATTTAATTTATTTCATACTAGATGATGTCTGCGACATCGTCTGCATGGATTAATTTCTTTAATTTTTGTGGGCACTCCTTAATTTTCCAGGATAAAAAGTAGCCTATGTCCTTCCCCAGGATAAAAACTATCCCTGTACTGAATGGCCGTGAAAGCATAGCAGACAGACAGACAGACACACTTTATAATATTCGCATTTATAATATTTTTATATCCATATACATATCATAAGAATAATACTAGATAGGCTTGCTCTTGCTTATTCAATGTCAAAGTCATTGTCAACCAATAGTTATCCATTGTCCCAGGAACTTCCACATCTGCACTGCTTAGATTCAGTGGCTCCCTGCAAATCAGAGCCACTCAGTGTGTAGTACAGTGATAATATTAGTATGAATTTTTCCATCACAGCCCGCCCAGCAACCTACGCAGCCAGCTATCATGCAGGCAGTGTCCCCCCCACCGCCCACTGGCCAGTACACAAGGCCCAGCCAACAGCCACAGAGCCAGGCGCCACCACCTAATTTCACCACAGCTGACTTTCAAGTATGTATTGTTATAAAACTTCAAAAGTAAATTAGAAAACATTCACTATTTCGGTGCACAGAATATAATGATGGGATATGAAGTTAGTGCAGATACTGTAGAGAGAGCCTATTATCTGGGTCTGATCATGAAATTTTTAAGTTTAATCATACTTATAGTAATTTCCAAACATAAATAAGTATTAAGTATGTAAGTATTTTTGTCGTGCCAGGGTGTGCCACAAATAACTAACTAACTTGTTGTTACTTTTATAATAATAGTGGCACAGGTCCAGCACAGTGTATTAAATAAAATAAAATAGAAATCATTCATTTAAAGTTGGTCTTGGATCTTTAATATAAGTATCCACCACCACTACAGCCCATTAACGTCCCACTGCTGGGCACAGGCCTCCACTCTCATAGGAGAGTGGGAATTAGAGCTTAGACCCACCACGCTGCTCCAATGCGTGTTGGCGGGCTTTAACGACTATTATCATGTTAGTGATAATAACCGGGACCGACGGCTTAACGTGCTCTCCAAGGCACGGGGGTGAAACACCACCAACTTCCTAACTCCGGGCTAGTACTGAGAATTTCTAGACAGAAAAACCCAATACTTAATTAAGGCCCGACCCGGGACTCGAACCCGGGACCTCGTCGGCCGCAGTTGAACATGCTAACCACTAGACCAACGAGGCAGTCGTATATAAGTATGTAAGTATTGAATTTATTCAATACTTAAATGCAGTAGAAAATTGTTTTTTGAAACCAATGCAATACCAATTATTTACTGCTTTTGAACATAATAATGAAAAACCAAATGATTTTCCTATAATGTCGAGTGAAGATTTATTGAATAATATATTATGACAACCTCCCTGAAGCAGTGTTGAGCGCTGTTGCCTTAACGTGGGAGGTCCCGGGTTCGATTCCCGGCAGGGTCAATTTGGGAATTTTGAATTTTTGAATTTTCTCTGGTCTGGTCTGGTGGGGGGCTTCGGCCGTTGCTAGTTACCACCGCCAAGCAATTTAGCGTTCCGGTACGATGCCGAGTGGAAACTAGAAACTGACTAGGGGTATGGGTTTAACGCCATACCCCCTACCTCTAATAGGTTAGCCCGCTGCAAACTTAGACTGCATCATCACTTACCAAGTGAGATAGCAGTCAAGGGCTAACTTGTAGTGGAATAAAAAAATATATATATAGGTATGCAAATTAAATAGAAGATACAAGTTTGTGGTATGCATGCTATTAACACACTTTTGGTTTTCTTTGCTTCCAAACTTGCACTAAAGGAGCTAAAGGTAACACACTGTCACGTGTTAATGTTTTGTGATTAGTTACTGATTAATCATTAGTCATTTGGATGTTTTTAATAATCTTTGCATGTATTAGGTACTTTTCTTATCTTTCCATATAAGATTTCTTATCGTATGTTATCGTGTACTATCTTCCAATATTTAACAAAGAAATCAAAACAACATGCTTAATATATATATGTAGGAAATGCCAGAAAGCATAATTTTAAACATAACATCTGTGAAATATGTAGTGTATATAGTAAATATGTAATCCACAAAGACGTGCCCCACTACTATTTGTTCCATTAGGAAAGTTGCTCCTAATGGATTGTGTTTTATGGTCACTAGTATTTATTTTCAAGGGTGTACTCCATGCTACATGGTTTCAACATAACAATAAATGAGAGGGGTGCGTCTTCATGTATCCAACTACAATCTATACACTCACTGCGTCACTGCACATACATGCCACAGCACATACCATTCAGTTTACATGCACACATTGCTGGACTACCACTTTGCTTTCCTTGTCCACCGAATTACCGTCACCATGCATGAACCGTTGGTTGATTCTTACGACTTATCATAAGTGGCACAAGTTGTCCTATGTGGAATAAATCATTTCATTTCATCTAATTTCATTTCATTACGTTGTCACTTGATGGGAGTTATCGAACTTTGCGAGTAGAACAACCCATATGCCACAAGTACACACAAAGTACATATTGTGATGTGTGACTAGCTCAAATGCCTGCAACTTTCGAGTGGATTGAGGTATTGAAAGAACCCATTGAAGAATTTATGAAAATCCTTTATAAGTGGGGCTCTATGATAAAGACAGAACTTACATGCCAAATCTCAAAAATACAATCTTAATATATATAAATCTCGTGTCACAATGTTTGTCCTCAATGGACTTCTAAACCACTTAACCGATTATAATAAAATTCGCACACCATGTGCAGTTCGATCTAACTTGAGAGATAGGATAGTTTATATTATATAGATTAGGATTATTAGTGCTACCCGTGCGAAGCCGGGGCGGATCGCTAGTATATTATAAGATTATTCATCAAAAATGGATGATAATTTGATAATTAACACTATTTGTATTCAAATGGTTGTGACTTGCGAGCAATGGGCATGTTTGATAAATTAGTCATCATTACTATTAATTGTACTTCAGTTTAATGATGGTTTTTAAACAAATTATTAGGTTTACAGATTTTTATTTCATACCTAATCTATATTAAATTGTTCACTCTAATAATATATAGAGTAGTGCTGAACATTTTGATTTTGAATATATATTTTTCTTATTCTGCCCGCCGATTGTGTAAGGAAATCGTAATCGTAATCGTTTGTCAAAAGCATAATTCGACCTGTTTAAGGAGTTCATAGATGCCTGTACGTCAAAAAGCATGTATGAATTCCTCTAGCAATTCGAGTAATACGTTTTAAGGCCGTTCATACCCTGAGCCTCTTTTGAAGTGTAGGTATTTAGCTCGCACGAACAAAGGACCTCGGGGGTCCGTTGTTTGTGCGAGCGAACGGAAGGCGTCAAGTGCAAAGTAGTAAAATGATTACGATTTGCTTAGACAATTGGGCCTCTGAACTTTATTCCCTCCTAATAAGCACAAAAATTGTACAGGTACACCAAGTGCCCAATGAGTGAAATAGTCCACGGAACTATCGCTTCCCATAACCATTGTAGTACATTTTTGATTTTGCACTTGTAGTTTCTCAGGAAGCTGTAGTAAAAAAGAATTTATTTGCAGATCTACTTTTTACACTATCTTGACATCCGTGAAACCATTACTGTTTGTCGTAGATTACATGCCTACACAAGGCATAATAAATGTGTCATATCATAATTTATGTTTTGCGGGAACAATTTACCATTTAAGACTATGAGTACACAGTACTGCATCCTTGTTCCTCGACGTTTTATTTTTAGTGCCACTTTAATGTTCGTTTCGGTTGTTTGTATTTGTGAAAATTGTTTTGGATTTTTTGGCTTTAATTTGATGTGCAACAAAGTATTTTAATTAAATAAAAGTACTTTTAGTTACTTTCTCAATGGGTCTGTTATAATTCAAGATTGAAGGCTAAATTGATATGAATCACTGTTGCAATGTGAGATTAAATGGCCCGGTTATATTTGCAAAATCCTACCCGCGCCGCGTGTATTGCGTCAAATCACATCGTAGTATTTTAATGTCAATGTATTTCGGCAATCATTGACGAATTCCAAATAGAATCCGAATTTACCCAGCATTTTTTGTTTCTCTCCATAATTGACTATACAAAGTTATGATGCCAATCGAAATCGAAATACAGAGGCGGCAAGAAGAGCTAGAAAGGAAAGCGGAGGAATTGGCGCGACGCGAGGCCGAGTTGCGAGCAGGCTCGGCCGGCAGACGCAACAACTGGCCGCCGCTGCCCGCCTTCTGCCCCATCCAGCCCTGCTTCTATCAGGACATCAACGTCGATATTCCACTCGAGTTCCAGAGGATCGTGCGACATCTGTACCACCTGTGGATGTGTGAGTATTTGAGCCGCGGGCTCGGACGTAACAACTGCCGAAAAAAAATAGCGCAAGCGGCCGTAGGAAAGGGTGACCTTCCGTCCAGCATGACGAAGATGATGTAGTACGGGAATGCCCTTCAGAGTGAGATGGAAGGGCTTGTTCACGATAAAAATTGAATATTGTCTGTCTTTGTGACTTGAAAATGTCGTTCACTATTTTTTCTTGCACAAAAATCTTTTTCATATAACCTGCATTGAAAGTGCGATTTTCAATGCCTGTTGAGCCACCCGAAACTAGTCAATTTCAGACGAATACGTCATTCAGCGGGCATAAAACGATGATTTTCTGCCTGCTGAATGACGTTGCAGTCCTCTTTTCGATCCTGTCAGAGTATCTTTTGTTTATTTCAAACCTTTAATTGTCATTTTAACCATCAACTAAACTGACAGATATCATATTTCTGCAACTAAAATAAATAAGAAATACAATTTTAATAAAACTCGCACTGCTGATTATATGAAAAATATAATGATGCGGATTATAAATGAATGAGAAGATATTTTTTTATTTTACAGTTCACTCGTTGGTCCTAGCGCTGAACATAGTCGGAGGAATGGCGTTAATGTTCTCTGGCGCTGGTTTCACAGTATTCGGGCTGTCGATACTGTACTTCATACTCCTGACGCCCTTCAGCTTCATCTGCTGGTACCGGCCGATATACAAAGCGTTCAGAAGCGATTCTTCGTTCAACTTTATGGTGTTCTTCTTCATATTCCTGTTCCAAATGATCATAACATTGGTGCAGTCTATTGGATTCAACGGCGGAGGCTCTTGGTAAGTGAATAGAGTAAACTATTTCATAATGGTATCAAAAGTTGAATGCAATGGGTTTGAGGAAAGAAAGAAAGAAAGAAAGAAAGAAAGAAAAATTTTTATGTGAGGCACTTCTGCACAAAAATAAACTTAAAATAAGCACCCACATGCAAAATAAACACTGTTTTGTACAGCAGTGCAACAGACAGGTAAGCCACTCAGCTTGTGTTGGAACTCTGGCTTGTGTTGGAACTCTGGCTTGTGTTGGAACTCTGGGTCTCTCAGACACGAAACCACTATAAGGGTTGACATACATAATAAACATTGTATTTTATTCCCGGTTTCGGCACCAACAAAACTCAAATTCCGACTTCTGACATTCAATCATCATTTCTGTTCACAACGACATCCAATCGATATCAATGTTCGAATTTTCAATGCAAAATTTAATCTTTCTAGCACAAAACTAGTACGTAGCTAGGAGGTGTATACAAACTTACAAAGGTGTATGTAGGCGTACTTACCTAGTAGGTGTGCCTATAGCCTGGTTATTCTGTGATTGTGTTATAGATACTGTACTTTGTACTGTTAATGCCTTATTTATATGGTGTGGTAACTGGTAGATGGAATCTATCTGGCTTGACACTTCATCATCATCATCATCTCAGCCTGCGGATGTCCACTGTTGAACAAAGGCCTTTCCCAAAGAACGCCACCACACCCGGTCCTCAGCCTTCCTCATCCAGCCACTTCCCGCCACCCTCTTAATGTCGTCGGTCCATCGTGCTGGAGGGCGCCCCACACTACGCTTACTTGTACGCGGTCTCCACTCTAAAACTTTCCGGCTCCAGCGGCCATCGCTCCTTCGAAAGCCACGGCCTGCCCACTGCCACTTCAGCTTGCTAATGGTTGACACTTGTCAAAACATTATTTTTATTTTCGTTTCTTTGAATTACTATTATTGCTTGTTTCCAGTGGTCTGATCACGAGTATCGCAGCGTTCAGAGAGAACATTGGCGCGGGGATTGTGACTATACTGGTCACCATCGGCTTCATCACTGCGTTGGTGGCTGATGTTATGCTTATGACTAAGGTAAATTCTTAATAATATTATATGGTACATTTTAGATGGTTTTTCCTTCGCCGCAATAAAGCAAAGAAGCGACGTGGTTTTTTGCATAATGGAGAACACAAAAGGGTCAAAATATTATTATTTATTAACAAATAGGTACACCTAAAATCGGAGCGTAGATCGGAGTGTATATTACATTAGTTTTTATTTCACTTCAATACATGCAGTATTTCCGAAGTTATAACGACGAGAAGTTTCTGCCCTTTTTTGAATTTCCGAGATTACGCGCGCTCATTTGCTCATACTATGACGTCACACCCTCGGTTACCCGCGACCGCGAACGGTACAATTTTGATTTTTACTGCGCAGCGGCGTGCGAACGAGAGCGAGACTGTCGGATGACCGGGGGGTCTGACGTCATCGGCTAGTTAGCGCCCGCCCGCGTTTTTAAAAACCTTCGGCCGGAAAGACGCACTTTGATCGTAAATATCTCATCCATTTTTTAAGATATGAAAAAATTAAAAACAGTTTTTCTCGTAATTTTTGTAGATTTATTTGGCATGTAAAGTAAAAAACGTTTGTCAGACCCATTAAGGACGTCGTTTACCCCATTAATTGCATAAGGTATGCGTAATATTGGATAGAAGCAGGCGTTACTTTGCGGCAGTCCATGATAATCAAGGAACATATATATATATATATATATATATATTTTAGTATTTTTATTTGTGTAATTGTTTATGTATTATTAGAATGTATAGTGTATGTAGTATATTATATGTAATAATGTTGTTGCACTATCCCGCTTCATTGCATTTGTTTCTATAAATAAAAGGTTGTCCCTGGTAAAAGTTTTAATCATAAGACCGTCTTTGCGCACTTGTCCTTCTTCTTTTTGCTTGTTAACTTTTTATTTCTTTTTAATGGGTTGTGTGGCAATAAAGCATTTATCTATCTACACATAAATATAAAATGATTCCAGGTACATCGTATCTACCGGTCGACGGGTGCGTCTATCGCTAAAGCGCAGGCGGAGTTCACAACAGAGATCATGCGCAACCAGCACGTGCAGACCGCAGCGTCGAGCGCCGCGGCCGCCGCCGTCAACGCGCAGATCGCTAATGCCAACCGATACTGAACACGACCCTGAGGTGAGACCCTCGAACCCCCTCCCCTTGCGGCTCATCGACTAGTGAACAGTGCACGCAGAATTGGGTATTTGACAACTGTTCAAATAAATTATTTTTTAGTGATTATTGAATAGAGGATCTCCCGAAAGTCGTAATATCCACGTCCCCTGTTGGTTTTATGTTCAAAAACATTTTAAACTGTCGATTGAAGTAAAAAAGTGAGTCGAATTTTGATAACGTCACGGTTCAGTATTTCATACAACATCCCACGAAAGCGCGCGTTTAGACGTTTGAAAAAAGTCGCTGATTTGACTTGTCGTCAAATTCCTAATTCACAACGGAGATCCTGCGCAACCAGCCGTACAGACCGCTAATGCCAATGGATAGGTACTGATTAGGGCAAGGTGGGAATGAGATCCTGAATAATATAACATATATATCTATGATCCGAACCGCTAGAGTGTGGAACACTCTCCCAGCGCACGTGTTTCCTGCCACGTATAACTTAGGTACCTTCAAGGCAAGAGTGAATAGGCACCTTCTAGGCAAGCGCGCTCCAACCTAGACCTCATCATTGCTTTGCACTAAGCATGATTGTCGTCAAGCGCAAGCCTATCTCACAATAAAAAAAAAAAAAAAAAAAAATCGGGTATGTTCCGATATAAACTGCGAGTTCTGTTCAGTGCTCTTACTGGGGAGAAATTCGTTCCGTTGTGGACTGGCAGTATACTGCCTCTAGTATCCTAGAGAAATGTATGACATCATAAATCTTCGACATTTTTATACTGTGAGCACTGGCGTTTTCGAGGTAAGGTGCTCTCAGTGCTGACTGCGTTTCGTTTTAAACAGTAACCAGTATAGCTAACTATAAAGGTACGGCTTCGCAGTACGTATACTAAATTGACGTCACAACTTACAGTGCTCGCAGTGTATATCGGAACATATCCACCATTTGCCGAGCAACCGATACTGAACAGGATAAATTCCTAACGAGTAATGAAGAGATTAATTAATTAATTAATGAAGAGATATTCCTGAATATTTCCCCCTCCCTTTGCGCCTCTGAAATATTTCTCAAAAAAACCAGCCAAGTGCGAGTCGGACTCGCGCACCGAGGGTTCCGTACAAACCTGTAGTAAGTTTTAAATTATTTAAAAAAAACTACTTACTAGATCTCGTTCAAACCAATTTTCGGTGGAAGTTTGCATGGTAATGTACATCATATATTTTTTTTAGTTTTATCATTCTCTTATTTTAGAAGTTACGGGGGGGGGGACACATTTTACCACTTTGGAAGTGTCTCTCGCGCAAACTATTCAGTTTAGAAAAAAATGATATTAGAAACCTCAATATCATTTTTGAAGACCTATCCATAGATACCCCACACGTATGGGTTTGATGAAAAAAAAATTTTTGAGTTTCAGTTCTAAGTATGGGGACCCCCAAAATTTATTGTTTTTTTTCTATTTTGAAAATTTTAATGCGGTTCACAGAATACATCTACTTAGGTACCAAGTTTCAACAGTATAGTTCTTATAGTTTCGGAAAAAAGGGGCTGTGACATACGGACGGACAGACAGACAGACAGACAGACAGACATGACGAATCTATAAGGGTTCCGTTTTTGCCAAATTTGGCTACGGAACCCTAAAAACGACAATTATAAATACAATAAATAAAGGTTAGCGGACGCTAAGCGCTGCGGGACGGATCGGGCCGCTATATGAAGCAGCATCACTAAAATGTAAAAAAAATACTTCGCCATACTTTTTTAACCCCCGACGCATATAAGTTTGACATGTGTATAGTGTGTGTTAGGTGAACCGATTTTGATTCAGTTTTCTTTGTATGAGTGTCTCGACGACCTCAGTGGCGCAGTGTTGAGCGCTGTTGTCTTAACGTGCGGAGGTCCCGGGTTCGATCCCCGGCAGGGTCAATTTGGGAATTTATAATTTTTTGATTTTCCCTGGTCTGGCCTGGTGGGAGGCTTCGGCCGTAGCTAGTTACCACCCTACCGGCAAAGACCCAAGCGATTTAGCGTTCCGGTACGATGCCGTTCAGAAACCGAATAGGGGCATGGGTTTAATATAACTGCCATGCCCCTAACAGGTAATCCCGCTACCATCTTAGACTGCATCATCACTTACCATCAGGTGAGATCGCAGTCAAGGGCTAACTTGTAGTGTTATAATTTAAAAAAAAAACTAGTGACTTGATTGGGTTGTGTTCTTAAGTTCTTGATGATCATTAGCTGTTTTCTAGTTGATGAAGGGATGTGAGCAACTTACACAGGTTTAATCAAATCGAAATTGGTATTCTGATACTTCAAAATTTTATTATGTTGATTATTTGTTTTACCAAATCACTAATATTAAGGATTAATTATTATCATTGATCATAAACCTAATCTCATTTTTCAGGTACGATTGAATGAAAAATTCAGGCAGCATTTATTTTGTGCGAAAGTACATAGTATACAAGCGCTTTTTAAAATATTATACATACAACAGATCCAAAATAAATATTTTCTTGAATGATTATTGTATTAGCGGACACACGCGTTCAAAGCATTTTATGTAATATCATGCAGAGATTTAATAATTTACATAAGACCTTTACAGCCCATGGTTTGGCAAATAAAATATAAAAATAACTTCAGAAAAACGCTTGATTATTATTAATGTTATATTAAAAGGTTTTACAATTAAATGTATAACAATTTTTCTTACATGTTTGTATATAAAACCCTTCTTTCTTTGCAATAAAAATATGTTTCACCGGGTTTTTTCATTACGTTTAAATTATAAATATGTATATTTAAATTAAGCAACATTAAACTTAGTTATGTCGTCTATAAAAAAATCCAATTTTTTATTTATTAAGAAGCTATTCGTTCATTTTATTTAATATATTTTTTAATAAATCAAAATTAATAAAAAATTATGAAAAGAAAAATATTTGAAATTTAATAAACCGAGTTATAATTTAAGAAATAATAATAATATGCCGTTTTGCCTATATTTACTGAGTAATAAACGTATAGCTCCTAAATAAAACCTATATTTATACCTAGTTCTACTGAATCATAATACATCATCATAGGTAGAAATAGCATAGTAAATTATAATAATTATTAATCGGTTTTCAATTAATTTGCTATAACTTAAAGGCGACATCTTTTTTCATGGAACCTATGATATCCTTATCAATAATTAATTATCAATAATTGATGAAGCCCATTTTGAGTGGATCGAACACCGAAATTCGCACACGTTTCAAGAAAGCTACTCATGTCTCAATCGTTACCTGCAAAGGCGTGTCTTATGCTGCCGATTTCGTTAGCAATACTAAACAATTCGTAGGGTTCGGCGCATATGTTTTTTTAACTCTGGGATCATAGAGCTTTATAAATAACTAGATGATGCCCGCGACTTCGTCCGCGTGGATTAAGGTTTTTGATTCCCGCGGGACCTCCTTAATTTTCCGGGATAAGAAGTAGCCTATGTCCTACCCCGGGATATAACCTACCCCTATACCAAATTTCAGCAAGTTCGGTTGAAAAGATGGGCCGGGAAAGCGTAGCAGACAGACAGATGATGCCCGCGACTTCATCTGCGTGGATTTAGGGTTCGAACAATCCCGTGAAATCTTTGATTTTCCGGGATATAAGTTAGTTATGTTGTTCCCTAGGATGCGACCTATCCTCTGTACCAAATTTAGTCAAAATCGTTTGAAAAGATGAGAAAGCGTAGCAATCAGACAGGCACACTCTCGCATTTATAATATTAGTATGGTTTTCTACGGCCAGAACGTCCGTAAGGCTGTGCAATTAAAATGTTTATATGTTTATTATAAATTATTTTAATAATTTGCTTGTTGTACTAACTAGGTCCCTCATCGTAAGAAAATAATTCTCTTATTTTCGGAATTTGGCAACACTAACTTGAGTGATTCTTATAAAAACTAAAAAGGCTAGAATCTAGAGCTATTAAAAATACTTGGTTTGGTCCAGATTTTGATCCTGATCACAAATGTTTTGATCATTATTAAATAAATTTCTGGTTGGTGTTGCCAGTTCATTATTTAACCATGATGATTTGGTACATCATAAATTCAATAATAAATCAAGCTAATATAGTATTATGTTTATTATTAGGTACTTCACCGCTATGAAAACATGCTATTTAAAAGTTTAGTTAATGCTAGTTATAACCACGAGCTTATGAACGCTTTAAACTTCATGGCATCAAAACCATTCATCGCACCAACGCACCTCTTCGCCGAAATAGTAGAACTCTCTATTTTCAATAATATTATGTAATGTATAAAACCTGAGCATAGGCATGTTATAATTGCCTGTTGCCTTCAACTTTAAACCGAATCAGTGAAAATAACGCTTTGGATCCACAAAGGCAAGTTATCAATGTTGTTTGCTTTCTAAACTTAATTTATTTGTATGCAATAAATTCGACAATATTTTTAGACATTTCATTCGGTCAGTATTTAGATCGTTTCATTTCTCTAGAATAAACAACATTCCACGGGCGAATTGTAAATATTTTGGGACGCCCCTTCAAAAGTTTTAACGGATAACGGTTTTGTCGATGTTCGATTTTCAAATGTAGTATGGTGTTTAAATGTGAATTTATATTTGTATAATCGGACCGTTTACTTAATTTTGATGTATCCTAGGTGTGACTCCTTGCCCCTTGTTGACTTTAATAACTTATGTTAGATGCTTAGGACTTCAACCGTTTAACGATGTATAAAACAGACTTGAGGTTGCAAAAAAAACATAACCAAGACACAGTCACGTGATTAAGTCTAAAAAAACATAAACAATTCAAAACTGAATTTGGAAGTACACAATTAAAACTTTAAACACGAATTAATATAACTTGCTGGTCTATTGTAGAAAAACTGTTTCTAAGTACAATCTACAATATACTATCTAACTGAAAAGAGTGTCAAACAATCACAGTTGATTGCGATCGTCACACTGTAGCTGTCATTATACCACAAACGATAAATGTGGGTAGATTTAGCTATCGAAATGTTCCAAAACTATTGTTAAGAGTTTTTGAAACTCAGTGGGCTTGGTACCAACGTTCCTTGACGTCTCTAAAATAAGGGTTATAATTCTGAAACAAGAGCGTCAACAATATTAAAATAATACTACTTTAAGCGATGGTAGTAAGCCCTCAGGATGAAAAAAATGGGTGGTTCAAAATCTAGAACAAAAGTTTTCGAAACTTTTGTTTATTAATTTGCTTGCATGTATGATGAAATATTTGCTTATAACCTGGGGATAACTTCTGTGAAGACGTTTCTCAGTATACGCGGTTGATCTAAAAGACTAAAAAAATACATACGTAAACTAATATATTGCTATAAGTACAGGCAAGATATAATATGTATTTATAACATCTAAATACATAATATTATCAATAATTATAACAAAGTATTTAATAATATTATTATTAAAATTTCCTTGACAATGTCTTTTTGCCCCTAAGGAGTGCACTCCATTGGTTACCATAGACAAACAACCACCAATAAAGTCGTGACTTATTAATGTGCGTATACCCTAAAATTAAAAATAATAATTTCAATATCTATTTGTTCTCGGTGTGTTAGTACAATAATTAATTCTACGCGTCCAATTAAAAACACCTGATTATATTATTAATTCTCTTGACCTTAGACTTAGAGAATAAACTCTTGCAAGCAAGATAGCAATATAACTATGTAAGTGTGCAACAGAGATAGAACTTTTCGTTCAATTTGGCGCGCAGAATTTATTATTCTTTATTAAAAGTACATAATTAATATTATTAGTCCAGTCAAATAAGATCTGAAATCAAAATTTTTGTACAACTTTGCATTTTTGATATAATTTAGTTTTAATGATACAAAAACAATGTGTAATTTAAAACAATTAGACAAATAAGTTCTAGTAAGATTATGTAGGTAGAGCTTAAAATTTTACATAAAAAAGCCATTGACTTATATGTATACTACAAAAAAGCTCCTCCTGACTTTTTTTCCTCCGGTCAAAATTGACCAAGTTGCTAGAACTTTTTTGTCTAATTTTTACCACATTTTTACCGTTTTCGAGTAGGTAATTGCGAAAACACTCTTTTGACTTTTTTTTTCATCCCTTGCCGGGGGTTGCAGACACGAAAACCTTTACACATTGTTTTTGTATCATTAAAACTACATTATATCAAAAATGCAAAGTTGTGCCAAAATTTTGATTTCAGATCTTATTTGACTGGACTATTATATATCTGGGCCTAGTATTAATTGTAAGTTATTGTGAGACCGTCCTTACCCAGATAATGGTAAGCGAAGGCGTAGTTATACCTAAATATTTAACTGTTTTATAACGATTAAGTCATGTTATGAACTTATAATTATTAATATTAAATATAGTTTCCGAAATGTGTTGTTTTATTTATTTGTCCTATCCATAAGCGGACTTATATAGGACTCTACTTTGTCACAAGTACGCAAATAATGTGATAATAAATCAAGAATAAAAATTATATAATATGCAAAAGTGTTTGTTTGCTGGTTTGTCCTTCAATCACGTCGCATGGGTAGTCACTATAGTTGAGGAACTGGAATGACATACTTTTTATCCCGGAAAATTAAGTTCCCGTGGGAATTAAAAATATGTACTTATTCCACGCGGACGAAGTCACGGGCATTACTATATTATTCATTTATTTTGACATAGGTTAAAGAGTTAGGATACGCATGCGTCTCAGTGACGTAACCAAAGAATGTCCGTAAGGAAATGAATTGAATACATGATATGTTCATTCCGGGGTTAATTATTTAGAACTACATCCATGACAGGTACAGAAAGTTTAAGGCCTCGGATACACGGACAGCTTGAAGCAGTCAGAATGGGCTGCTTCAATCTGCGACTGCATAGTGAACTAGTCTTCTACGTACACACTTAAAATACATGGACCGGTCGAGCATTGCGACTGCTTCGGGCGGTTGGCAGCAATCAATCAATGGTAGCTTCAAGCTGTCGACTATGACTGCTTGAGGAGTTCGTGTATGTTGATCACTGGCTAACTACTCGAGCACTGAGCAGTCCGTGTATGGCCGGTCTAACTTAAACACAATGTGAGTGAGATGAGTTATCAGGTCGTTCCGTCACATGGACGCAAATAAAAACAACTTAGTTACATATGTAGTAATCATTTATTTTACATAATATTGAAACAATAGTTTGTCAACTTAATCATTATTATATTTTACGCACATCAGCATAAAGCTAATATAGTGTGTGTTAAGTCTGCGGTGCGGACGCGTGCGCATGCGCCCCCAGACGCGCGGGGTCTTGGCTGGGGTAGTGCAGAGCGGGCGGGGGCGGCACGGGGGGTGCCATGGGGCCACCCCAGGGGGCGCCCCACGCGGGCCCCGGGTAGTGGTGCAGGTTGAAGAAATCGTTGGGCCGATTCGGTGGCGGCGGCATCTGGGGGACCAAATACAATGCATATAATTATAATATCATATATTGTTAAATTTTTAAGTTTGCGCCATGAGTAGGTAAATCATGCTGTATGCATATAACTATTACTAGATGATTCCCGCGACTTCGTCTGCGTGGATTAGGATTTTTGATTCCCGCGGGAACTCTTTAATTTTCCGGGATAAAAAGTTGCCTATTTCCTTCCCCGGGATAAAATCTACCCCTGTACCAAATTTCATCAAAATCGGTTGAGCAGATGGGCCGTGAAAGCCTAGCAGACAGACAGACAGACAGACACACTTTCGCATTTATGATATTAGTATGGATTTACCACAAAAATGAAACCGAAGTAGGTACGGTTTCTCTGTAACGGAAGTGTACTATAATTTAACGATTACAATCACATGGTAAAGTTAGACAATAGCAAGAAATGTGAATAACTTGAGTATGGATAGATATCAATGTTTCAAAATCTTGTGCAACCACACATTTTGTTTACAGCATATTGTACACTGTGCGTATTGTTTATCTGCAAATAAAATGCCTAAAGAGTAAAATATGGCAAGTGGAGCAATGTTTTCATCAAAATCTTGTCATTTAGAACTTTTGCACTAGAGCAGATTTTAATGATTTACTCGTAACTAGTAAGTATCACTAACATGTAAACCCAAATGTGCAATCAATAAATGATTGATCGATTTATTGAACAACTAGCTGATGCCCGCGACTTCATCCGCGTGGTTTAAGTTTTTTTTGATTCCTGCAGCAATCCCTTAATTTTCCGGAATAAAAAATAGCCTATGTCACTCTGCAGGTCCTCAACTATACCCATGCCAAAAATCACGTCGTTCCGTTGCTCCGTTGCGACGTGATTGAAGGACAAACCAACAAACAAACACACTTTGGCATTTATAATAATATTAGTATGATTTTTATCAAAAACAAACCCATTTCTCATTTGATTAACACTAGAAATGATGCAATGTAAACCGCAGTTGGGTCTCTGAAAGCTTTCTGATTACTTAAGGCGCCAGCGGAGGGCTAATTGCTCATACAAACGTAATACCAAAATAATTAGTAATTCGAGCATATTTCCTCCATATTATGCGATTATTAAGATTGAACTTGTATTTATCTACGTCCCTGGATAATTATTTTTCCAAAATACTTTCCCAAAATTAAATGTAAGCACATTGCGTTTTGCATGTTTTTGCGACATAAACGACATGTTTTCTCCTTATTTGTTTCATATTAAAACCAACGATATCTCACGTACTAATTGATCAGGAACATAGCCTATATTGTCAAGTTACAGAATAACAACACGAAGTTGAAAACACAACAATTTTTCATTCATCATTTTTGGTATTCACGGAACAAGACTAAATGTATAAAAAATTCTGTACGCTCATATTGCTATCGCGCTTGCACGCGATCATGTGTCTTCAGCCAAATAGGGATAGCAATATACCGGCAAATTTATATTTGCGGTTCGAGTAGAAGTTGCGAGCGGCGGTCGCCGGTCCCTTAATGAGTACTTATACGGTATAGATGCCAATCTGAAAGAAAGCACGAAAGAAGTCCAAGATTACCTGTGGCGGGAATGGGTGTAAGAAGGCGGGCGGCGGCGGCGGCAGAGTTCCCGGCAGGCCGGGCACGGGCTCCAGTGCTGGCATCGTCTCATTCTTGTCATTGGGGCCTTGGCGACCTGCGAAGGAATGAACAGCATGAATTAACGAAAAAAAAATTGTGTGCCGACACACACACACTCCGACGCACGACTAGAATTTATTACTCTTTACATTTGAATGGATGGATGGTTTTTTTTTTTTCTTTTTATCCTCTACAAGTTAGCACTTGACTGCGATCAGACCTGATGGTAAGTGATGATGCAGTCTAAGATGGTAGCGGGCTAACCTGTTAGGGGCATGGCAGCTATATGAAACCCATACCCCTATTCGGTTTCTACACGGCATCGTACCGGAACGCTAAATCGCTTGGCGGCACGTCTTTGCCGGTAGGGTGGTAACTAGCCACAGCCGAAGCCTCCCACCAGGCCAGACCAGGGATAATTCAGAAATTATAAATTCCCAAACTGACCCTACCGGGGATCGAACCCGGGACCTCCGCACGTTAAGGCAACAGCGCACACACTGCGCCGCGGAGGTCGTCAAAAATAATGTTTCTTACTCAATCACGAAAGAATGGCTCAACGGATCTAGATGAAATTTGGCACAGAGATAGATCAATTATAGCCTGGAGGCTCAACATAGGCTACTTTTTATCCTGGAAAATTAAAGAGTTCCCGCGGGAACAAAAAAACCTCGATCCACGTGAACGAAGTCGCGGACATCAGCTATGCAAAAAAGCATGCTATTTTATATCCTCACTGAAAGAAGAGAAATGCTTAATATCTTTAATTTTATCAAAATATAAATCCTTGCCATCTCAACCGTCCGTCGGAGACTCAACCTAATTTTTTTATAATTTTCCACCATTTTGCTTTCTCATCTTCCACTAGACAGACTCAAAGGATAAAGTTTACCTTGAGATTTCCCCCACTTGATGGTGAGCCTCTTGCCGGCTATCACGAGCCGGTTGAACGTCTTCTCTGCGGCGTGCTCGGCCGCGCTGCGAGTGGTGTACTGCACAAAGGCGCACTGGGCCCGCGGCACGAGCGTCAGTGACCTGAGAATGCAACATCAATATTGACTGGACGAAATAAGGATGATGACTAATCAGCAACTCTTTATCAAACATAAAAATGTGCTTCTAGTATAGAAGTTTGTATGAAATACATAGTTTTTTCTTTAAGCGCAAAACACGCAGGGAACGGGCGCGGGTCAGGTTGAATTCCTTGTATTTATATGGACGACATCACACAGAACGCGGCCGCGGGCTGGTCGCGTGGCGGGTGACGCTGTGTGATGTCGTCTATATAAATACAAGGAATTCAACCGGCCGCGCACCCGACCCGGCCCGCGTCCGTCCCCTGTATGTTTTGCCTTTCTATAGTTCAAAACTTTTTTTTTTTTTTTATACTGTCAAGTTAGCCCTTGACTGCGATCTCACCTGATGGTAAGTGAAGATGCAATCTAAGATGGTAGCGGGCTAACCTGTTAGGGGCATGGCAGTTATATTTAACCCAAACCCCTATTCGGTTTCTACACGGCATCGTACCGGAACGCTAAATCGCTTGGCGGCACGTCTTTGCCGGTAGGGTGGTAACCAGCCACGGCCGAGGCCTCCCACCAGGCCAGACCAGGGAAAATTCAGAAATTATAAATTCCCACATTGACCCTGCCGGGGATCGAACCCGGCACCTCCGCACGTTAAGGCAACAAAGCTCAACACTGCGCCATGGAGGTCGTCAAAATGGTTATCAAACTTAAAACTAACCGAGCATGTGAATTTTAGGTGCAGAACTTTAAAATCAGCTCAACTCCAAATGAAAATAGGTATTCACACATGCTTTAACACATTGGATGTACTGTTTTGGAAATAAAAATGAGATTAGCGATTAATCGATCAATGGGTGCCTGGCCCCTAATTTTGTTTATGAAGTTATTATTATTATTTCTAATAGGCTAGGCAGCTTTTGCTGATGCGCCTATATCAAATCTTGTGCTTTCTCTTTAGGTGCTTATCCAGTCTGTTCTTGAACTGATTTACAGAGGTTGACCACCACATCACCACATTCTCGGGCAGTTTGTTCCACATAAGCACTACTCTGTTGCTCAAAAAGTGTTTAAAGGGATTTGATGATGCCAATTGATGAGGCAGCTTTTGATTGTGTGAGTTTCTTGATATCTGCATCAATGTACATCTGCTTTCAGTAGATGCAGACATAATTGTTTGTAGGGCGTTATAAAACAGTAAAAACTCAATGTTACCTCCAACTAAAACAAATTTATCCAAATAGGCAAGCACTAACATGCCGAAGGATGCCTCACTGCAATACATTGTGGTTCACTTCAATGTTTACCTAGATGCCTGCATAATGACTATTTTTTTGTTTAACATCACAGTCTATGGTGAAATTTGATATGATCTGTGGTAAAATCGGTTTGCCTTCTCAGCTCATTGGACAGAATAGATAAAGTAGCGAGGTGCGACTGAACAGACGTGTTAGCACCGTCATCAAAGTAGCCACCGCGAGTATCGACATCGAGGTATACAGGCAGTAATCGTGACCGCGAGGCAGCTTTACCCTAACATGTTGAATGTATACTTGAAGTTTGTATAAAAAGTGGAATTATTTTCATTGGCAAAGCTGTGTGAGTACAAAACCATACCTAATCTCCCCATATTGATAGAAGTGTCCCCTCAGCTCTTCTTCAGTGATATTCTCGGGCAGGTTGCCTATATACAGGGTGGTCACTGTGCTGTCTTCAGGTGGAGGCAGGGCTGGCATGGCGGCCGCGCGACGCATCAATTTCTCAGCAACAGGGTCATTCACACCATAGTATCTGTAAAACAAAATCCATACTAATATTATAAATGCAAGTGTATCTGTCTGTCTGCTAAGCTTTCACGGCTCATCTATTCAACCAATTTGGGATATTTGGGTGTGGGGAAAGTTTGTATTCCGGGGAAGGACATAGGCTACTTTTTATCCTGGAAAATCAAGGAGCGTTTAGTTAGGTTAAAACCACGCGGACGAAGTTACGGGCATCATCTAGTCTAATAATCTATAAAAATTATAATATCATTCATCCCATTGTGCATTCATTTACAGTGAATACTGGATAAGTCATCTAAGGTAAAAGAGAATGCTTTTACCTTAGTCATTTAAGTAGTACCCTAAAGGGAAAGAATTATTTTCTAAATAATTATTATAAACAAAATATACAATATACTTACTTACAGGGTTAATTTATAAATAGTAATAACCTAATAATAAATAATAAGGGTAGCTTCTGTATGTAATACTGAACAACTTTTGTTTTACAACTTTTATAACGATTTTTTAATAAAATTTATGTGTCATTTTATCAAAACAACAATTAAAATTAACCATTTTTTTTTTAAACAAAATTAAAAATATTTAAATTGGCTGCTCCAAGACATAATTATTCCATGCCACTTGGGCTCGGCCCGCAGCAAATCAGTTATCATTTGACTAGTCAACTGCCTACTGAAAGCACAGAGTTAAAGAGTATAATATAGAGTGTACAGTGAAAAGTTTAAGTTTGTTTTTGTGAATTAAAAAAAATGTAGAACTAAATTAGCTCTATACATAATATCTAAAAGATTATACCTGTCTTTTATATTTTGGTCTGCCAATGGATCATCTGGGTCTGTAGGCTTCTCATGCCTATATGGGCACTCTTCACCTCTCCTACACTCTCCTTTCACCCAAAATGAGCAAACGTGGGGCCTATTCCTCTTATAATAAGGAGCAGTTCTCGCCAAACGCAAAAGAAGGTCAGACGCTCCCTTTGATTTCAAAGCAGAGTTGCTTGGTTGTGTAGCATCAAACTTAGACATTTGACTATCTAAATTCTGTATATAGTATTCCTTATTCACTTCATTGCGAGGTAGATCATCTTGTATTTTTAGAGCAGTGTCTCTCACTTGTATGGGCAGCCCATACTCAAGATCAAGCAGACACGTTTGGCATACGTTCTTGAGCTTGGAGCATGTCTGACAGATCTCGGTCTTCTTAAATCGCATTTTCGCGCCAGGGCACCAACGGAACACGGTGAACGGACGAACACAGATTTTACATTCCTTGCCGTACTTCTCCTTGGTCTGTAGAAGAAAAAATTTCACATGTAGCTCTTCGCTATTTCCAGAATTATCTACCTACGTAATTTTGAATTCATAGTTCATACCATACGAATGTAGGGGTTATCCCCAAGACATGTCTGGCATAAAATCGGGAAGTCCTGGAAAAAATTAATAGTTACATAAATCAGAATATCACATGATGACATCTTTAATAAGATTTATGAACTTGTCGTGAAATAACTTACTGAATCCTCCCAATTTTGACGATTGTACGTGTTTGTTGATTTGGACACAGCCATTTTTACGTTTGTTTAATGACTATACAACTAGGCACTAAATCGCTACACGTAATTAGTTTATTACCAAGTTAGTTTAAATTTTAATTATTACAAAGTGAACTTTTATGAGGCACAAATATATAATTTTAATAAATTCATGACGCAAGCTCAAACTCAATCCAAAATTGCTCAAAAATCAAAATCAAATCCATGCATTGTAGCATGTTGGTCAGAGAGTTACTCACAGAGTACCACAGAGTACATTATATATTGCAGAGTACATTGGAGTTCCGAGTCTGAAGTAAAATGTTGGTCGTTGGACAAGGTTGGACATAAATCACAGAGTACATTGAATCTTTACATGTCAAAATTCTAATACCATGCAGCCAGAGCCATAGTCAAATGCAGAGTCAAATCTTTGAGTCAATCATGGAAGAAGGAATTACGACTGCCGGAGTCAATTAAAGAGTCAAATGCTGTCGACGCTCTGTCGACGCCTTTTTGATCACAGATCAGTTATTTTTGATTTTGTTTTAATTTCATCACATTTTCATCCACTGTACATACGATTAAAAATTAACACTCACTAGACTGGCAACATTATTCTCTGTAGAGTGTAAAATAGACTAGTACGTTTTTCAAAGGCAATATATAATGTACTCTGTGGGCAAGATCCTGAGAACATGTCTGTGATCCTGAGGCGTTCCTGAGATGAGATGTTCCCACAGAGTACATTATATATTGGATGTTCCTGAGGCAAGATCTGTGGGCAAGATCCATATCCATAAACATCAAATTGTCAAATGTCAATTTCGAAGCGCGAGAGGATTTGTATTTTGTTTTGTTTTGCGGCCTGCTAGATTTGGGTTGTAGTATTTTTTTATGTATTGGAACAATTTGTATTGTAGTTTCATCTAAACGCGTTTTAATATGTCGATAACAACACTGGTAAATTTTTTATTGATCTTTATTTTGATGGTCCCAAGTTCCTGCTGAATTAAGTACCCACACTTTCTTTTCTCCCTTTTTTCAGTATTATTTGCAACTCAAGAAGGAAAATGCTCATGATGATGCTATTTGGTGCTGTAGTTGGAGTCAAATTAGCCATGAAAAGACTAAAGAAGTGAGTGAAAATGCCGAAAATGTTGAAAACTCACAGTATGTTTTTTTAACCTCCTTATACCTACCTATATAATTTATTTTACTTCAAACAAATTGTTTAAACGCCATAAATATTTCTTCGTTTTCTCTGCTAGCTTACTAGAGACACCATCCTTAATTCTTACAATTTTACTGAGAACTAGCTGATGTCTGCGACTTCGTCCTGGTGGAATAAATTCTTTTAAAATTCCTACGGGAACTCCTTAATTTTCCAGGATAAAAAGTAGCCTATGCCACTCCCTCCAGGTCCCCTAGGTCTATACCCATGCAAGAAATCACGTTGATCTGTTGCTCCATTACAGCGTGATTGAAGAACAAACAAACACACTTTCGCATTTATAGTATTAGTATGATATCATTTAATTATAATACTATTTTATAAAAAGACAACATTTATCTACTTATTAGGATCTGTTGGAGCATCAGCAAAATTATGTGTAAAAAGGGCAGCTTCCTGCCTATTCCGAAGACCAAAAACTGTTATATCAAACATTGTTACAATTTTAATAAATTGTTGTGATTCAGTGAATGTAACTATGATATTCTTGCATTGTTAAATGGTTTTTGTCTAGTAGTGTAAGAGTCTTAGCCTTAGCCTTAATCTTATCAGGGGTGATTGCCGTTGACACTTGAGCTGTTAAAATACAGAGCTAGTTTCCTAGATTTTAGTGTGCGCCTAACTACAAAAAAACCCCTAAACTATGAATGTTACTTTGTTATAGAGATTCAAATCACTCTCAAGAGCCTCCAGAGAATTTTATTATTACTGGAGGATTGGATGACATCATCAAAGTATGGCAACTGGAGAACGGCAACTTGGAAATCAAACATCAGTTGGAAGGCCACTCTCTTGGTGTCATCTCAGTAGTTGTCAGTCGTGATGGAAAAAGTGCGTACTTTTTAAATATGTTTTACTATACACTAATTAAATTTAGCACAGCGATAACACCTGGACACCTGAGGAAGTGATAATAAGGAGTATTACCAAGGAATGTCTTCATAGTTTCCTTTTCTTCAATCACTTGGAAATGATTGGCTTTGAAATAACTTGAAACTTTTAAGTGAAACAGTAACTCATGAGTTTAACACATTTTTTTCAGCCCTAGCAAGTAGCTCCCAAGATTCCTCCCTAATATTATGGGACATAGCATCGGGAGAAAAAATAAAAACCATGGAAACAGAGATGACGGATGTGTGGACGCTGGACTTCTCTCCTGATGGCAAGCATGTGATCTCAGGCAGTAATGCTGGCAAAATATTGATGTTCAATGTGGAAACTGGCAAGGAAGAACAGACCTTGGACACAAGAGGCAAATTCACACTTAGTGTAGCTTATGTAAGCATTTTTTTTGCATTTTATAATATAACTAGATGATTCCCGCAACTTCGTACGCGTGCGTGGATTAAGTTTTTTGATTCCCGCGGTAACTCTTTAACTTTCCAGCATAAAAGGTAGCCTATGTCCTTCCCCGGGATACAACCTATCCTTGTACCAAATTTCATCAAAATCGGTTGAACGGATGAGCCGTGAAAGCGTAGCAGACAGACAGATAGACACACTTTCGCATTTATAATATTAGTATGGAAGTATGGATTATCACAGAATCAAATAAATATTATAAATGCGAAAGTTTGTATGGATGGATGTTTGTTACTCAATCACGCCCCAACGCCTGAACGGATCTGGATGAAATTTGGCACAGAGATAGATTATAGTCTGGAATAACACATAGGCTACTTTTTATCCCGGAAAATTAAGGAGTTCCGGCGGGAAACGAAAAACCTCGATCCACGCGGACGAAGTCGCGGGCATCAGCTAGTTAAAATATACAAATAAGTTTTCTAAGACTTACTGAAAAGCCATTTTTTATAGGCTATATAACATCAAATGATGTCTTTAAAATAGTGGCTATTGAAATAACAAAAGGCTGATTGCAAAATACCTAGTTAACCACCACATGAGCTTAATCTGATATTCAACAAAGTAATACAGAGGTGTACATGACATTTCTAATAAATAATAACTAGTGGTTCGCCCCGAACTGAGACCTCGCGGTTTCCATAAGATAGTTTTAACTATCTTTACGTTCATTGACATCAGTACTATCAGTAAACTATTTTTTTATTCCACATATGATGGTGCTAACGTCTATTATTTGTAAGCACAAACCATTGACTTACCAATACCTTAGAGGCTTAGACGCACCATCGAAACGCAAAAAACGGCACGGTCAAATTGTGCACGAATAGATATTGTGAACAATTTTCGCCTCAGTCGCGCATGAGTACACTAGGCGACAAAATGTCGTATGTGTCGAATTGTTATTACAAAATTGAACCCTAAATATAAAGCTATATGGTTGGTTTTTGTGGTGTCTCAGTCTATATTATCTATAGCTGTGTTTGTATAAGCGATTGTGGACGCTTTAGTATTAATTTGTAGGTATTTGTTGTATCCTTAGTTGGTAAATCGACGGCACAAACGAACAAACTTTTACAGAGCGCCATCTATTGACATCATTGTGAAGTTCTGTTAAAAATTAAATAATTTCGTTTCCTTATAATATTTATCTAATTTTAGTATTTGTTGTTCAAGTACAGGATATAATTTAAATAATTGATCACTGAGTTGAGTTCTGAGGCCAATTTTGGACGTTAGAAAATCTCCACTTTGAAAGCCGGGGGCTTTCAAAGTTTCGTCAATTTTAGGGGAAAAATTAAAAAATATATATTTTTGGACTCTATTCCTAATTAATTATCTTTCCTAATTATCTTTAAAATGACATACCGCAACCCAATGTAACGCTATAAAAAATATTTTACTTCGCATTTGCTTCTATGAGAGCCACCCTGAAATAATGATTTTTAAAACTTTTTACGTAACCACGTTCACTAATGCAGAAGTTCAGAAGTGACGGAAGGACGGACGGACGGACAGACAGACAAAAGTGTAAATTCACAAAATAAGACAAAAGGTCTTAAATATAAATATACTACATTCGTAATTAAACTTTAATGCCTTCGTTTTAAGGTTTATATATATATTTTTGTAAATATTCTAATGAGACACTTTTTCACAGAGTCCAGATGGCAAATACATAGCAAGTGGTGCTTTAGATGGAATCATAAACATATTTGATGTGGCACAAGGCAAGCTGGTACATACTCTGGAAGGACACGCAATGCCTATAAGAAGTTTATGTTTCTCCCCAGACTCACAGCTTTTACTGACAGCTTCAGATGATGGACATATGAAACTTTATGATGTGTAAGTCTGCAACTCTGGTGTTAAATCTTCCAGTTTGATTTTCATCTTGCCACACTAATCATAGTACTCATCTATTGTAATTCAGCAACACATACTTGCAGCTTTCTGAAAAATATATTTTAATTTTTTAAATTCAACTTTTTTACAGAGTGCATGCGAATTTGGCAGGGACGTTATCCGGACATGCGTCTTGGGTGTTATCGGTTGCTTTTTCACCAGACGGCAAACGATTTGTTTCCAGCAGTTCTGATAGAACTGTGAGAGTCTGGGATTTGGATAGTATGCAGTGCCAACATGTATTTAAAGAACATAACGATCAGGTACTTAAAAATTCTAAAATATACCTATATAGATTTAACATATTAATATGTATTGTGTATAAGAAATGTATTGTCTCTGAATACAGAGTATACTATACTCTGTATAGTATCCTTTTTAACATATATCATTTTATTTTCAGGTTTGGGGAGTAAAATTTAATGCTGAGAGCAATAAAATTATATCAATATCTGAAGATAAAAGTATCAATATATACGACTGCCCATTATAAAAATAATCAGTGCATTTTTGTAATATATAAAATTAAAATATTATGTTTAAGTATGTATTTGTGTTTCATTTAATCATGATAAAAAAATATTGTGCCTCGTATATTAAGGGGCCGTATTCTCGGTATCCATGCCTCGAAATCGTGCACATTGATTTGATTTTTTTATTATGTAACTAATTTTGTAAGTATCAAATATAAATATTATAAATGCGAAAGTTTGGATGGATGGATGTATGTTTGTTACTCAATCACGCTCCAACGGATGAACGGATCTGGATGAAATTTGGCACAGAGAGAGATTATAGTCTGGAATAGCACATAGGCTACTTTTTATCCCGGAAAATTAAAGAGTTCCCGAGGGAACCGAAAAACCTCAATCCACGCAGGCATCAGCTAGTAGAACCTATAAAATCGAATTGCAACAGTGCAATTGTAAGAGTGTGTTTATCATATTAAGTAGTATTTTTTATAAGTCATTTATTATAATTTTTTGTGGATTTATATGGGTCAAAAGTGTAAAAATGACGTTTTCTCCAAGAATGAGAATTTCACTATCATATTTCAATAAAATTAATATTTTTTTGCAAGTCTACTAAGGAGGGATTAATCTTTAATGTTTTAATTTTCTTTTTATTATAATAGGTACTAGTAACCTGTGCTAATAACTATCTCATGCATAAAGCTCATCAAAAGTTCCACAGAAAAGTTCTTACCGTGAAACATGCCAACTTTGCCATTCAAGGATACTTTGCCCTAAAAGCAAAATTTTTGTAAATCCACTTACTATACATTACTATACGACATTTTTTTAGTTTTATGGCAATATTCATTACTTGGGTAAAAATAGATTATATTTGTGACCACACTGCGTATCGCACTCGTTCCCAAGTTGATTATGTAACCCGTCAGAAATTGTCGAATGCAGTGTGTGTTTTGGCGGGCAAATTTCTTGAGTGAAGTGGTTGTGAATTTTACATCATAGCAAAAACGCAAGTAAGTTTATGTTACTGTATGTCATAGATTCACAATTGTAGAGTATTTTAGTTATAGTTTCAGAATTCAGATGATTATAAATCTAAACTTCAGATGATGGGCAAAATTACCCTTAACTTTTCAAACCCGTGCATGCCAACATTGCCCGTTAACAAAAAGTACTCAGGGTTGTCACATTTAGATATTTTGTAATAGGTGGTGTAATAGGTGTAACATGTGATTGAATTAATAACGTAATTTACCTCGGAAACAAAACACCAAACACTTGTATATTTAGAACATTTAATAGTAAATGCTTATGTTTGTTAATACCTACTTAGATGGCGAAGTTTGTGAGAATATACTAAGTATACTTACTATTCCTACTGATAAAAAACTATACCTTTCCCGATGCACTATTTTTTATTATCATAGAGCGCCACTTTTCATCTTTTTCTATAATAATTTTTTAGCTTTCATTTAGTTAATGTTATTTTAAATTTCAGAAAAATCAACACGAGTCCAGAATTCGACAAAGAAAATCAAGACGTGAAATAGGATCCCGAGCCTATAAAAATTACTACTTAGTGCCTCACACTTTTATTAACCTAAACTTTAATAAATATTTACTTTAATAAACTAGGTAGTGTTTGATTTATATATCATTTCTTATTTCTAAAACATGCATCCAAATGCATATTATAATAGGTATGTGGTCCAACACCTCCAACAAAAACGTTAAAATATTATTTATTGAATCAATAATTTCCAGACGTAACAACCCTTAAAATTTTAAACTGCTCGATGGAGCTTGTATGGAAATGAGAAATAATCGCTAGGTAACATTGCCCACTCCTTTTATTGCGAAAATATGACTACTACAAAAAAAATTTTGGAACCTAGGCCAAGATTGCCCTAAATTCTAGTCATGGTGTCTGTTACGTATTTTTAAGAGTTATATTGCATGAAATCTCGATGTGGGCAATGTTGGCTAAAAGTCCAGATTATTTTGCCCGCCATTAAAATCGAACAAATTTTGGTTTAAATGTTAATTTAAAAAAAAAATACAAAGCGAACGCTTGCGTATAATCATATAGTTGTAAGAAATGGAGAAACATACTTCACTTTCTATAGAAAAATCTCGAAATTAATTCGATTTTAATAAAAAAACGGGCAAAGTTGGCTAGTTTCACGGTACAATGTCTGTTTACGGGGTTACGGTTGTGAGAAAACTATCATTTCACATATTAAGGCTGTTAGGCCCCCACGCAACTCACTTATATATTGATAACATTGAAACACTGGTTAATCTTTAATTTGCTTTAATCATATTTTTCTATCACATCTTTTACATTACGCCATTACGAAAAAGTACCAATCCCACAGACTAGGGAGTAAACATAAAAACACAAATGTCACAGACTAAATAGAATATTCTAACACTCTCCCTCGATTTTTATTAACTTTAGCTTGACTTAAATTAATGAAAGTCGCACCAATATAACACCATACAAAATTACGATTTTACAAAACAAAATATTATTTCTACATCTATGTCTATGCAATAAATGAACCAGGTTATTATTCTTCATAACAAAATAAGGTTTTACAATTATTAATTCTTAAAATGATAATACTATGATATAATAGCAAACTTTATACATTAAAGTATGAATTTAACAATTAATGTTAAGCATTGTGCACAAACAATTAAAAGTATCTTTACACAAACTTTTGGTAAATAAATCTGCATAATTTCGCTGAGAAGGTATATATTTTATTTTGAACTCCCCCTTGTTGTAAAGGTCTTTTATAAAGTGAATTTTGATGTCAATATGTTTTGCTCGCTTACTGTTCTCGTATGATTTGGATAGTTCTATAGCTCCTATATTGTCGATATATAAAACACTTTGCACTTCACTGTTTTGTTCACTATTGAAATTTTTATACATTCCCTTTGTATGAAGTAAATCACATACACTCACTGTTGCGGCTATGTACTCTGCTTCCGCTGTGGATAGAGCTACACAATTTTGTTTTCTTGATATCCATGATATAATATTGCCATTGTATAATGTAATTGACCCACTAACACTCTTTCTATCATCTTTATTTCCGGCCCAGTCTGCATCTGAGTAAGTCTCTATACATTTGTCATTATTTTTATAGTATGTTAGTCCATGTGTCCTTGTACCCTTGAGATAGCGTAATATTCTTTTTGCTTGTATCCATAAGCTTTTTGTAGGTTTTTCTAAGTATTGTGACAAGAAAGAAGTTGCATAGGCTATATCTGGTCTTGACGTTGTAGCTATAAACATAAGTCCTCCAATTATTTGTCTATATGGTATGTCATATTCAATTTCTTCATCTTTATTTATTTGGTATCCCTTTGCCATGGGTGTAGTGACTGGATTACAATCTTCCATTCCGAATTTTTTGAGCATTTTATCTATTTGCCTTGTTTGAGTAATTTTTAATATGTCATTTGTTCTTGATATTTCCATGCCTAAAAATAATTCAATTTCTCCCATATCTTTAGCCTTGAATTCTTTTTGTAGATCTATTATAATTTCTTCCATTTTATTTTTATCACCAGTTATTAATATGTCGTCTACATAAAGTACTAGCCAGATGTTTTTCATGATATTTTTATATAAGCAAAAATCATTTCTCGATCGCTCAAACCCTTTCTCTTCTAGGTAGTCGTTCAGTCTTTTGTTCCAGCATTTCCCGCTCTCTCTCAGTCCATACAATCCTCTATTTAACTTTAATACATTTCCTTCAACAAATTTTACACCTTCTGGTGGCTTGAGATATATATCTGATTCTAAAGTTCCATTCAAGTATGCTGTTGGTATATCCAATTGTCTTACTGTCCATGAATTTTGTACTGCTTGGGCTAGAGTAAATCTCACCGTTGATATTCTTGCTACTGGGGTATAATCGTTGTTTCCAATCTCATCATTTCTCTTTACCTGAAATCCCTTCGCTACTAACCTTGCCTTCTTTATACCGTTTTCTTTTGTTTTGAATATCCATTTTGCTTCTATCGCTTGTTTGCCCTTGGGTAATTTAGTTTCAGTCCATGTATTCATTCTTTTCAGTGCATCTAGTTCTGCATTTATTGATGATGACCAACCTTTATCTACAGCCTCATTATATGTCACTGGATCGTCTTCGCTGACCAAACAATATGCCTGAAAATTAAGATGGTAATCATTAAGATGTTCAGGGAGGTTAATTTGTCTACCACTTCTCGTAGTTGACATTGGTGTTAGTGTATCTATTTCCTTTCTCTCTGGTATTGTTTCTTGTTGATTGTTATTCTGTTCTTCATTTTCTTCTTCATTTCTAATTATCTTATAATTATTATCATTTTCTTTATCCTTTGTGTTCACCTCTTCTACATAATATCTAATATCAGATTCATCAAATGTAACATCTCTTGATACTATTATTTCATCGGTGACCGGATTCCACAGTTTCCATCCATTTCTTGCATATCCAACCATTCTTGTTGCTATGGCTCTATTCTCTAGTTTATTCGGTCTTGGTAAAATTATCGCCCATGCTTTGCATCCAAATATTTTTATTTTATCAAGCATCATATCACTTCCAAACCTTCTTGCAGGTATATCATCAAATATTGCTTTAGATGGTGATCGGTTAATTAGGAATGTTGCTGTCAAAACTGCTTGGCCCCATAAATGTTTGGGCAAATTGGATTCACTCATAATTGTTCTCGCTTTGTCTAAGATGGTGCGATTCATCCTTTCTGATTTGCCGTTCATTTGTGGGCTATATGGCAAACTATATTCTATTTGTATTCCTTTATCTTTACAATAATTTCTTAGATAGTCCGAAGTGTACTCACCACCATTGTCACATCGTATTCTTTTCACTCTTATTCCTTTTTCGGTTTTTAGTATTTTTATGTACTCAATTAAATTTTGCGCAGCTTCAGATTTATTTTTCAATAAAT
Organism: Erebia ligea; assembly: GCA_917051295.2. NCBI lineage: Eukaryota > Metazoa > Arthropoda > Insecta > Lepidoptera > Nymphalidae > Erebia > Erebia ligea. The sequence continues at coordinate 12,408,743 of OU785235.1, read as the reverse complement.
GTGTTATGGTAAAATGTGAGTAATCATCTATGATAGTTTGATAATATCTTTCGCCTTCATTAGTGGTGGTTTTCATTGGTCCAGCTATATCTGAATGTATCAAGTCACCTATTGCTTGTGACTGCGGTCTTGATATTGTATAAAAAGGCTTCCTTGTACTTTTATTTAGCATGCACTCGTTGCACTTTCTAGTGCTATACTGTAAGTCCAGTAATTGCAATCCCCTTCTGTTTAAATGTCCAAGTCTTTTATGCCATATATCATCTTTGTCGATAGCTTGATTACATTGGTCATCCTGTTTTATTCCCATTCTCATAGTAAATAATCTTCCTTCTTTGTATATATAATATGTATTATTATTTTTATCATTAGTATATATTATCATTTGATCATTGTTGATTAATAAAGTCATGCCTCTTTCGATTAATTTACTAACCGATATTAAATTATGTGAAAGTCCTGGTACAATAATTCCTTCTACGGTAATTATACTATTCTTATAATTTCCTCGCAGTTTACCCCTCTTATTTGCTTCTAGGAAATGTCCGTTAGCTACTCTGATTTTCATTGTGCTTTCTAATGGTTCTACCTCATACATAAATTCCTCATATTTCTCCTGGATAAAATGATGGGATGCGCCTGAGTCGATGATAAACAGAACGCTATCTTTGTCTGCGAGTTCACTTTCTGAGGTTAATGCCACAAATGTATTATTTTTCTCTTCTGATAGATTGTTCGATTCTGATAAATTATTTAAGTCCTGCATATTGTGTGCCTTTCCCCGGCTATTATTCCTTGGGTTAAAACCTCTACTGTTATTATTAAAACCTCTTCCATATTGATAGTTGTTATAACCTCTTCCGTATTGAGAATTATTACGACCTCCTTGGTTTATATTATGATTGTAACCTCGTCCTGTGTAATAAGTATTACTGTCTCTTCTTTCATTTGTAAAATTATTATTAAGGTTGTAGCCACGTCCAGGTTGGTATCGGCCTCCTCTTGTATTATTATGATTATTACCACGTTGATTTGCAGAATTACTTTTGCATTGGAATGATTTATGTCCCTTTGAATTACACCGATAACATACAATGTCTGAGTTTGTTACATACATATTATTATCAGAAGTTTCATTATTATAATTTTCTTTTAGTTTCATTTCAATATCCAGTAATCTACTCTTTACAAACTCAAACTTTAGTTCTTTGTGTACAGTTTCCAATGTGTTAATTATGTTGTCATATTCCTTTGGTAAGGTTATATATAGGTACTCACACTTGTCAATGTCCTCAATTTTACTTCCGCTATTTTCTAGCTCATTAATTATATTTTCAAATTTTATTAGGTGATCTTGAAGTTTATCACAAAAATTATGTTTCATATTAATTAATTTCCTTTTTAATTGAACCTTATTGTAGGTACTTTTCCGTTCAAATGCTGAACTTAGCAGGTTTATCATTTCCAGTGCACATGATGCGGGTTTCACAATTTCCAAGTACTTGTCACATAAGCAATTTATAATTAGTGACCTACCTCGTGCGTCATCTTTTTTGAATGTTTCTTTCTTAATATTTTCGTCTTTGGTGGATTCTAACACATAATCTATACCTTTTTCTTCGAATAACAGACTTATTCTGAATTTCCAGTTGCTAAATGAACTCTTTTCGTTGAGTTGTGGATATAGTACGTGATCACTACTGGTAGCCATTTTGTTCAATTACTTTTCGCACATAAAACAAATCAGAGGTCCGTGGATGTGAGAAAACTATCATTTCACATATTAAGGCTGTTAGGCCCCCACGCAACTCACTTATATATTGATAACATTGAAACACTGGTTAATCTTTAATTTGCTTTAATCATATTTTTCTATCACATCTTTTACATTACGCCATTACGAAAAAGTACCAATCCCACAGACTAGGGAGTAAACATAAAAACACAAATGTCACAGACTAAATAGAATATTCTAACAACGGTTTCCTGTGTGATAATCGTTTTGAAAGGAGCAATGAACATAGATCCTAACTTATAAATTTTAATAGTGCCAGTAGTATTATTCGAAGTTTAAGGTGAGCGCCAGCGCCATGTATTGAGCCTGGAGCCATCAAATAAAGTAACGAATAAGAATTACGAAAAAATATCATTGGCGTGACCATTGATGTAGAATTTTATGGGCGTGACCATTGGGTAAGCCAGCTTGAAGTTAAAAGTTAAAGGGATAACCATAGACAGGAATATTTATTTATTTAAGTTGTAGCAGCACTGTAGGAAGATAAGAATCTGGAGCCTTAGAATATGTATAAAAAAGTAAAAGTGTCGCAAATTGACAATTTCTTGTCAAACAGAGACAAGTAACCCCATCATGGAGGAAGGAATATGAACCCCATGCAAGTAACCTCCGCTTACCCTTCATATTATTATGTACCTATGTGCGCTTACCGCAGGATTTTTTTTTAAAACTTGTTTTACGGCTTTGGGTTCTAGACGAGTTTGTGTTGCACTCAAAGACCTTACACTTGCTAAATAAGTTAGTAAGGTCTTTGGTTGCACCACAGGGTTGCACTTGTGTTGCAAGCATGTTGCAAGTAAAGTAACTGTCAAATACGGTCAAAATATGTCAATTGAAAACCACGATTTTATTTTCATAGGTACTGGGTACAATTAGTAGTTTGAAAAGAGTATACAATCACAATTCACAATCACTACGTTTTATTCAATTTATTAAGAAGGAATTTTACGCATACATTAAATTTATTAACTAAGTAGGTAGATCACAGGTAGATAATAATTGTTATAAAATGCCAGTTGTAAGTAAAACAGGACTTCTATGCCAAAGTAACTAGCTCTTACTAAAGCCGTTTCAAATCAGCTGTTAAAAACAAATATTATTTTCAGTATTCGCTTTTATATAAAAAAGAAAATGCTCACGAAGATCCGATATACTGTTCAGCGTGGACAAGAATAGCAAATAAAGAGGACCCAAAGTAAGACATACCAATTTTATTCATTAATTCGGTTATTGGAAGGGTTAACATAAAAATCAACAGCTGTTCAGTTGATTTCAGCTTTGAGACTTCCATTTCTACAATTACGAAGTAGCTAAGTGTATTTTATGTACAATCACTATAGATTTATATTTTTAAACAACCAGTGCCAATGCCCTGGCCTGCATCTAGTTTTAAAAAACCTTGTGCGAACTCTGAAAAAAATTTGTCTGTCTCTGGGTTATAAGTTATTTCTTTACCAGTTCTGTCAAAACTAGTTAACAAAATGGGCTGTGAAAAAAACAGACAAATACACTTTTGCATTAATATATTATTTTGGTTGAAGTTGATAGGATATTTTTGATAAATAATCTTTATATGCATGTTAGGCAAATTTATCAGCAACTCTTAGGTAAGATTTAGTAAAATCTAGCTGATGCCTGCAACTTTTGCATGGATTGAGGTTTTTGGTTCTCTTTAATTTTCCAGGATAAAAAGTAGCCTATGTGTAATTCCAGACTATATTCTATCTCTGTGCCTCCGTTCAGCCAATTTGGCATGATTGAGTAACAAAAATCCATCCAAACTTTCGCATTTATAAAATTAGTATAGATGTATACGGGTCATTATCGATTTTCGTTTTAAAAGCGCACTTTTGAAAAAAAAATATTTTTTTTCATTTTCATAATTATTTTCTATATAGACAAAAAAACAACACTATGAAAAAAATTACATGTGGAAGGCCTCTTCGTAACTGTAGTAGTTATCCAAAAAATTTAACTGAAATGGAGTGTAATGAACTAGTGGAAAGACCTTTTTTTTTCTTTTTCTTTTTTAATCGCTGGAAAAATTCTTTTACGCATACCAAACTAGTGGTTATGTGGGACCCACTACTAAGCCTACCGTTGGACATAAATGAAACCAATAGCTATTTACTATATTTTTAATAAAATTGCCAGGAGTGTAATGACTTACCGTTGGACATAAATGAAACCAAAAGCTATTTACTATATTTTTAATAGTCAAACGTTCCAGAGCTTTTTGGGGTGAAATGGATATAAATGAACTGGAAGCAAATGACCATTTCGATTTTAAATTCAAAATACTCCTGATTCGTTAATGCATAAAATCTACAAAATATAACTCTGGACAAAAAAAATACATGAATCCTAGTACTATATCTAAAAAAAAATTATAAAAATAGCTCATCTTAAAAATCGATGGAACGTAGTGAACTCAACCACTTGACAAAATACTCCTGACTACTCACGATCGCAATTTTTTTGTACTAATTGCATGACGACCATCCCGAAGCAGAACAGCAGCGGCGCTGATCGAGACGCGGGATGCGCGGGAGGGTAAAGTGTTGCTGTACGAGTATGAACACTTTGTAAAGTAGCGATTCCATTCATGCAGCATGTTATGACCGTTTGCGATTGACGAAATTGATGAAATTGAAACGTAAATGTAAATTACAAAAGGTAAACAGTCTAATCTTAAATAGATGTTTTAGTTAAAAAACAAATTCGCTGTATAGTTTGTCATACACGAACTGAGTTAACAAATTTTTAACTTACTAGATAGTTAATTGCATACGGAAACAAATGACTTTTCCACAGGGGTTTCCTCATTTTCTCATTACTCTGAGTATACAGCCTGTTTGTAATGCCTTTATGCATCTTTTGAGCTTAAATAATATAATCAAAACCATTTCTTCCTTATCACATAAAACATACAGGTTTTGGCCTTTGCAAGGCGATTCGAACGAAAATCGATAATGACCCATACATTGAATTGGTAGATAATTTCTAAATTAATTGTAGGAAAAGTCAAGAGTACATGGTAACTGGGGGACTTGACAATCTAGTCAAAGTATGGAGGTTGGAGAATAATAGATTAGAACTACTACACACACTAGAGGGTATGGCAGTTGTCTCTGTTGCTGTTAGCTTAGATGGACATAGTATGTAATTTTAATTACCTACTCTTAATTTCAATAATTATGAAGAAAAAAATGCTCATAGCAATGACAAAATTTTGAACTTGAGCACTACTTTGATCTTCCACCTAACAAGGCATCACGTAGTGTAATGGGGACTATCGTTTCTTTGCTCACCAGTTGGCGCCACTGTTGACTAAGGCCCAGAGGTATAGCTGTCAAAGGCGACTTTATAAGATCGGTGCCGAAACAAAGTTTTAAATCTTGATTCTCATTAAGTTTATTAATTTATAACAGCTATCATCATATCGAGTAGCAATGCCGCAATGTTGTGCAATTCCGTTTTGTTCGGAAAAAAGGAGGACACATGTTTCCAAAAGATAAAACTGTTCTAAAACAGTGGCTAGTTGCGATTCGCAGGAATTCGCAGGATTATGAGGAATTATATAGTTAGGCACTAAATAAATAAAATAAAAAAGAAATTAATTACTTATTAAACTTTTATTTATCCTTCCTTTTCCCTTTAAAACACACTGCTATACAAATAAATACTTATTAAACATTGTAAATCCATACAATAGATATGATACTGAAAGATGGTTGATTTGTTAGTTGAAACTACTAAACAATGGTAACTAGATATTAGATTAAGTTATAAAACTTCTGAAATAAGCTTATCATTTCTATTTACATAAATTCTCTTTTCATCTTTATTTGTCCAAACAAAAAAATCACAATACTTTCTTTTAGTAGGTACCTAACAAGTTTTTGAATTTGAAAATAGTAGGGGCTACTTTCTTTCAAGCAATATTCATTATTGATCATTTCTATGTGCTTATACTTAATTATCCACACTGATAAACTCATCTTTTATAGAGAAAGGACATTTCTCTTCCAATACTGTTAGTTCTCCAATTAATCCTTCTGGAGAAACCTGAAATGAAACATCTAATATTAATAAAGAGAAATATTATTAAATTCTAGTCATCTCACACATAGTACCTAATCTGATCCCAAGATAGGTTGTGTTCTCGTTAGAGATACTGTGGGTACATAACCAGATACATATATAGTACCAGAGGGCAGAGACCTAGAGCAGACATCGATGTTCATCAATATCATATAGTAAAAGTGTGTCCTTGATGAGCATGAAACCCATTTAACCGTTCATGCAGAAGTCATATTAGGTAAATATACATAATATATTAGGTAAATATATGTAAAAAGAAAAAAACATAGCTGTTACCTCGGCAAACAAGCATACTTCTGGAAAAAATAAGTTTGTAATACAGTAAACAAACTAACCTCTGAATTAGCAGCTCTTTGAGGCCGCTTATTTTTGCGCCTCTTTTTCTTTTTCTGCTTTCAAAGCGTTCACATTCATCGCCAAATAATCCATATTTGCGATAATTTCACGAAGGAGATCACTTTTCAACAGGTAAAATATAGAAATTAAAATAATTTGTCCCGAAGCCCGCCAAAACCAATGAAAAGTGAATGTTATTGGACCTCCCGCGACACTAGCGCCTCTAGTGGCAAATTCACACGCGATAGTCCCCATTCTGTAGTACCGTCTTATAGCAGCCCATTTAAATATTTCCATTTTTGTATGGAAAAGAAAAAATATTTAATCCGAATTATTAATAGTACCCTGTATATTATTAAGTTACTTATATAATTATATACTATGTTGTATTGTTTTAAATATTGTAGCAATAGCCTCATCATCATTAGACTCAACTTTAATGATCTGGGAACTGACCAGTGGTATGAAAGTGCATGACATAGAAATGGGCGGCACAGATGTATGGAAGGTGGCGTTCTCACCAAATGGCACACAAGTTGTATCAGGCAGCCATACTGGGAAGCTTACTGTGTATGGGATTGTCAAAAATAATGTGGATTGTGTTTTGGATACCAGGGGAAAGTTCGCTTTGTGTGTTGCTTGGGTGAGTACCTACACAAAGCCATTTTAGAATATTTCGTCTTCTCTTCCTAAGTATTATGTAATTAGATTCTTTTTACCAGAGAAATAAATGCTTATCAGGTTTTTATTACTATGTTCAAATTTCTATCTACTATATTTTCTTATCATTTTTTATTTATAAATTTCGTCAATATCAATTTAACGGTTGTTCCATAAAATGGTAACAAAAAAATCATAGACTAACTGAATTTTGCATTTATAATATTAATATGTATTTAATTTGTCAAGATGAAAAAATCGAAGCTAAGAAGAACCTTATATTTTAGAGCAAAAATGGTCAATACATAGCGAGCGGTGCGGTAGACGGCGCTGTTCACGTGTTCAACGTGGCATGGGGCAAACTTGTGCATACTATAGACGCTCACACAGAGATTGTGCGAAGCGTTGACTTCTCACCCAACTCTCAACTGCTTCTCACTGCTTCTAATGACGGATTTGTGAAGATATTTGATGTGTAAGTGTTATTTATATAAAATCCTCTGTTATACCTACCTACATTACCTACCTGTTTATTACTTCAACATGGCACAGGGCAAACTCGTGGATACTATAGATGCACACAGAGATTGTGCGAAACGTTGCCTTCTCACCCAACTCTCAACTTCCAACAACGGATTTGTTAAGAGTATTTTATCGCCAACTAAACGAATTTGTTAAGAGTATTTTTATTGGGAAACTAATGTTTTATCGGGTATGTCCTATCAATAAAATTAAAATAAATAAACAGACGGCAATTTACTTTACCTACTGCAAACTTTCGCCAAAAAACTGTCAGTATTGTCTGAACTGAATGCAATTTCTAAAATCTATCCTGTGGGAACTGATTTTTCGGGATAAAAAGTACAAGTATCCTTCCCCAGCTTGCAACCAATGTCTGTACCAAATGTCAAAATCGGTTGGAGACAGACACATTTTCGCATTTTTATTTTTGGATTTTCGGATTGGACATCGAAATCATCCCTATTAGCCACATTTTCATGTTTTTCATGGCAGGGCCAGTGGTAACGAGGTGAACAAGCTATCGCTCAAGTGTTGGGCGTTGAACGCTCGTTTTTCGCCCGACGGAACGCGCGCGGCGGCGGCGGCGGCCGACGGCACCGTTAAAGTGGCTAGCCTCCTCGACCTGAAGCTACTGAAGACCTTCCGAGAGCACACTGATACGGTAAGATTAACTATATCTTAATCTGCCCCCCGATTGTGTAAGGAAATCGTAATCGTAATCGTTTGCCAAACGGATAATTCGACCTGTTTAAGGAGTTAATTGATGCCTCCACGTCAAAAAGCATGTATGAACTCCTTATACAGTTAAATAGGTTTTTAACTGTCAAATTATTACGATTTGCTTAGCCTTAGAGAATTGGGCCTCTGATTAAGCATAATTTCGAAACGTGCAAGGGAGAACGTTGCAACTCATTTTGGGAATTATTGGATTTCAACATAGAGTTTCGTGATCATCAAGATAAGACTCAAAAGTGAGATTTTATTATATTGTAGACTTTAACTTTTAACGCCCGCACGGTGTGTGTTTTGATTTTAACAGTCCGTAAACCCGTAAACCGACATTTTAAGAACTTTTGATGAGCTTTGTGCATGAGATATTAGTATTATAACAAAAAGAAAATTAAAACATTAAAGATTAATCCCTCCTTAGTAGACTGTTGCAAATAAAAATTTAATTTTATTGAAATATAATAGTGAAATTCTCATTCTTGCAGAATACCATTTTTGCACTTTTGGGTGACACTTTTCACCCATATAAATCCACGAAAAATTATAATAAACTAGCTGATGCCCGCGACTTCGTCCGCGTGGATTGAGGTTTTTCGGTTCCCGCGGGAACTCTTTAATTTTCCGGGATAAAAAGTAGCCTATGTGCTATTCCAGACTATAATCTATCTCTGTGCCAAATTTCATCCAGATCCGTTCATCCGTTGGAGCGTGATTGAGTAACAAACATACATCCATACATACATACATCCATCCATCCAAACTTTCGCATTTATAATATTTATATGGATGACTTATAAAAAATACTAATATGATAAACACGCTCTTAAAATTGGACTGTTGCAATTCGTTTTTATACGTTCCATACAAAATTAGTTAATAAAAAAATCAAATCAATGTGCACGATTTATCAAAATTTACGCGTCACAATAACCTGTATTTCTTAAAAGTTTGACGAAATTACTGATAAAATAAAATTTACCATGAATGTTTAGTATTCATATAACACAAATTGTGTAAAAATAAAGTTCTATAAAATACCTATATGACCAAAAAATATTATCAAAGTCTGATCAAATTCACGTGTAAAATGGTACTGCAGATCGTACGACCGCACGTACGTACGAACTTGACTACGCAAAGTATCAAAGTATCTCTACTGGCCTATGTCGTCTATGTATGAGTGCAGCCTAACGGTCTACTGTGCGGTATACCTACAGATTCCAAAATTGACCGATGGCGAGTATACGGCCTCTTAAGTCGGTTTTATGTAATCTTATCATACTAATATTATAAATGCGAAAGTGACGCGGACGAAGTCGCGGGCATCAGCTAGTCAAATTATCAAATATCAAATAATATATAAATTTATAAATGCGACAGTTTGGATGGATGTATGGATGTATGGATGTATGGATGTATGGATGTATGGATGTTTGTTACTCAATCACGCTCCAACGGCTGAACGGATCTGGATGAAATTTGGCACAGAGACAGATTATAGTCTGGAATAGCACTTAAGCTTTTTATCCCGGAAAACTAAAGAGTTCCCGCGGGAACCGAAAAACCTCAATCCACGCGGACAAAGTCGCGGGAATAATTAAAGGCACTCATAAGGTATAACCTTGAAGCAGCTATCACTTCAACACCCTCCACAGCGAATGAGGTTGGAACGTATGTGTGGAGTCTGTTTTGATCGATCGTGAGTTGGGACACGTTGGAGTCATGTTGGAGTGTTGGACAGTTGGACGATCGTGTGGAGCCGACTTTATGTAATTTTCATTCAATCTATGTTATATTTTTTTTTCAGGTATGGGACGTGCAGTTCAACGCGGAGAGCAACAAGCTTCTGTCCGTCGGCAAAGATAGAACGTTGAACATCTACGAATGCCCGGTGCCCGCTAAGACTGATTATAAAAAATAAATAATTGTTTATGTTTTTTTTAATTATTATTTTTTATCCACTACAAGTAAGCCCTTAACAGCGACCTCACCTGATAGTAAGTAAGTCATCACTTACCATCAGGTGAAATCGCTTCCATCTTAGACTCATCAAGCAGTCTAAGATGGAAGCCGGCTAACCTGTTAGGGGCATGGCAGTTATATTAAACCCGTACCGCTATTCAGTTTCTACACGGCATCGTACCGGAACGCTAAATCGCTTGGCGGCCCGTCTTTGTTAGTAAGGTGGTAACTAGCCACGGCCGAAGCCGGGGAGGCTTCGGCCGTGGCTAGTTAGTCACTAGTGGCTAGTTAGTCAGGCCTGACCAGGGAAAATTCAGAAATTATAAATTCCCAAATTAACCCTGTCGGGAATCGAACCCGGGACCTCCGCACGTTAAGACAACATTTCGCCAGGGAGGTCGTCAAAAGTTCTTTACCACTTCTATTTTTATTTTTATCCTGCGCTTGGAGAATGGAGATTAGCTACTGTAGCAACAAGTATTGATTCGGTGTGTACAAAGCGCAAAAGCCGCCCCCTTAAGCCGTAGGGTTTCTTGATTAATTTTTGGCGGTAAGAGGATTTTGTCTATTATAGTATAAAGCATAGACGTTGCTCGTGTAATCCGGCGATAGTGTGATATTGGTATGTTATTTTTGCGTATTTGAGTCTTGTTTAGTAGATAGGTGCTATGACAACTATGTATTATAAAAATAACTAGCTGATGCCCGCGACTTCGTCCGCGTGATTTAAGTTTTTTTGATTCCCGCGGGAACTCCTTAATTAATTTTCCGGGATAAAAAGTAGCCTAAGTATGTCACTCTCCCTCTCCTCAATTATAGGTACCCATGCCAAAAATTACGTTGATCTGTTGCTTCGTTGCGTTGCGGCGTGATTGAAGGACAAACCAACAAAGAAACACACTTTCGCATTTATAGTATTAGTATGATGACTTTCGACCACGGTAGTCAATTTCAACGGAGGCTGTTCAACTACCCATCAGCGGTGGCGTGCAGTTCATAGAGACATCAAAGCACTGCTCGCCGTTGTACCTAATTTTTTGCAAATTTTTTGCAAATTTATGCATTCATCTTGTAGGTTGATAGTTGATACTGACAATAATAATTAATGGTAATAAGAATTTTTGATTTTTTTATTACACTACAAGTTAGCCCTTGACTGCGATCTCACCGGATGGTAAGTGATGATGCAGTCTAAGATGGTAGCGGGTTAACCTGTTAGGGGTATGGAAGTTATATTAAACCCGTACCAACCCCTAGTCGGTATCTACACAGCATCGTACCGGAATGCTAGGTCGCTTGGCGGTACATCTTTGCCGGTAGGGTGGTAACTAACCACGGCCGAAGCCTCCCACCAGACGCAAGAAATTAGTAACTCTTTAATAAAAATGGTTGAACCTCGTGTTGTTCATTTAAAGGAAATATTTTAGAAGTTTAAAATAATTAGATACTTTAATTATATGCATGTGAGAATTAAGTGATTCACAGATTTCTTGCACATGGTTTTACCCTATAAGCTATATGTATGGAGTATGGACTTTTGAGGTCGACTGAACAAATGCGTTGTTTTGAATTATTTAAATACAACATACCTTAGTTAAGTATTATATTATTATTATAGTGCCACTGCCTGCCTGTTGTGATTGTAGGTAGGTAATTTAATAATAGGTACAATGTTTCAAAATTCAAAATTCAAACGTTTTTTATTCAAATAAACAAGTAAGTACTTTTGAATCGTCAAACTTTTAAACGAATTGCATGAAAATACACAGTAGGCAGATGCATACCTACACGTTCAATATCGAATAGCTATCGAATTATCGAATAGAATGTGTAAATATAATGGAGGCATTTATCGAAAATATTTACATTGGTAGCGAAGTGAATCGGTATCGGGCTTAATTTGCGGGGAATTATGCGGCGCGGCCCGCCGGGAAATCAACTTTACATTCAATTTGCTCGCGGCACAGAGAAAAACCAATCTCTTCATTTTTACCTGCCGTTGGTAACCTTTACGTACAACATGGGGCATTGGTTTAATTTTATTAGTATTTGTTGCTAGGCATCAACATCATATTTGTATTCTAGACTTACTTAAATGCATATCAAAAATTTTCGGAACCGGCAGAAGATTTTTGATATGTATTTATGTAAGTTTAGAAACTTTCCTCGTGTGTGAAGCACTGTAATAAAATTACATAGGTATTTGTATTCTTTTTGGCCATCATCCATATATAGATTACCTAATGAGCCACCAATTCTTAGGGGATAGGTCGGTACCTAAGTATACCTAATTCTATGATCTACATTCTGCTTTCACTAGGTAGTTAAGTACCTATAGGGTCCACTACGGCACAGGAAATCTGCTAATTTATGGGTTCAACACCTTTTGCAAGTTGCAACCATCTAGTTATACATAAACATAGAATAAAACTGTAACAGGCCCAATTCTGTACATTGAAGATATTTTGAAAATTTTTTTTGGAGGGCACTCATTATTCGATACTGAAACCAAATCTGTAATTTTTTTCATTTTTGTCTGTCTGTCTGTCTGTATCTTGGCCGCGCATTACGCCGAAACTTCTGAATGAATTCAAACGAAACTTGGCACGATTTGAGCCCATACTACGAGGTAGGACATAAGTAGGATACTTTTTATCCCGAAATAGGGGTTGAAAGTTTGTATGAAAGTCCTTAGTTTCTCAAGTTATAGCCATAAAACTTGATATATGAGCCGCGGGTTGAAAATGAAAACATATGTGTTTCACAGTTTTTCAAAATTCCACCCCCGAAGGGGTGAAATAGGGGTTGAGACTTTGTATGAAAGTCCTTAATTTCTCAAGTTATAGCCATGAAACTTGATATATATGAGCTGCGGGTTGAAAATGAAAACATATGTGTTTCACAGTTTTTCAAAATTCCACCCCCGAAGGGTTGAAATAGGGGTTGAGAGTTTGTATGAAAATCCTTAATTTCTCAAGTTATAGCTATGAAACAGCATTTGGGCTTTCGTTAAAATATGAAGAAGTAGGTACGTGTTTCACCATTATAGGGGGATTATACCGTGGGATAGTAATATAGGCTACCTACTTTTTATCCTGGAAAATTAACTGAAAAACTTATTCCACGCGGACGAAGTCGCGGGCATCAGCTATAAAGAATATACATACATACATACATACATACATGCATAGGCTACTTTTTATCCCGGAAAATTAAGCGTGATTGAGTAACAAACATCCATACATCCATACATCCATCCAAACTTTCGCATTTATAATATTTATTTGATAATACTTAGGTACTTACTTGGATATAACTGCCTCGTTGGTCTAGTGGTTAGCACGTTCAACTGCGTGCTTCGGAGAGCACGTTAAGCCGTCGGTCCCGGTTATTATCACTAACATGATAGTAGTCGTTAAAGCCAGCCAACCCGCATTGGAGCAACGTGATGGGTCTAAGCTCTAATTCCCTCTCTCCTATTAGAGTGGAGGTCTGTGCCCAGCAGTGGGACGTAATGGGCTGTAGTGGTGGTGGTGGTATTGGATATAGATGTCCGAAAATTTTGTCCGCGTTGAACACGACGATAACATACAACATCTGTAGTTAGTAGGTACCTACTTTGCTTAGTAGGTATCTGCGCCTATTTCAATCACGTGGAAGTTGGTAACATACGCATGCGCTTCTCTCTCTGTGTCGTATTCCTCATTACTGAGGCTCGTGACCCCTTTCCATTAAACACAATATAATGGTAGGAGTTTTCTTGGGATAATAGTGCGGTGGGTTCCCACTTCCCACGTCCTTCCGCATACGACTGGACTAAGAATATTTAAACTCTTACTTAGGTCTTTGTTATTAGATGTTAGTGATAATAACCGGGATCGACGGGTTAATGTGCTCTCCGAGGCACGGAGGAAACAAAAAGGAACGTCCAAATTTGGTCACCCATCCAGTTACCGACTTGGGGCAACGTTGCTTAACAGTCGCGATCGATTGATATGCGTTGTCACAGCTAGGCCATTCGTCCCTTCACGCATACGCTTAGTAGCTATTACGAAAACGCCATACCTCGTACTTACGTCAGGTATTTGGGGTATTACAGTACACGTAGGTGCTCTAGGTCTATTGGAAACTTTGGCGCTTAGGTAGGTACGCGGTAATGCTTATCAGTTATGAATGTTAGTTGACAAGCGTATTGTCCAGGAGCCGGGCGGAGGTATCGTTGTCGTAATCACGGCCGGCGGCAGCTCGATTCAATGAGATGAAATCACTATGTGGCTCTATGAATAATTCAGGTGCGGTCCTCCCCTCCCCACTCCTAGTGTCCCCACCCCCATATGCCTCCATTGCGCCGCTGCACGCTAATAAAATTGACACCATAACATTATAAGTCGAAATATGATGATAAGTTGCTGGTTGTTTCTTTAAAACGTAGGTAGGTACTTCTCACAGATCTGACGCTGGCGGCAAAGGCCAAAAAAACGATAACGTAAAACATAAACAAATATTTTATTTCTATCTATTTATATCACATCAATAAATTAGTTATCTAAAAGTTAACAGTCCAGGTGGTTTAGTGGTGGTAGGAGATGGCGGGGGAAGAGAATGAGACTTGGGCGAGGGGAGCAGCGTACGCCACCTTGGCGACGGGAGCAGCGTAGCCGTAGGAGACAGGAGCGGAGTAGGCCACTCTCGCGACGGGCGCGGCGTAGGACACAGGCGAGGAGTAGGCGAGCCTGGCGGCGGGAGCGGCGTACGCTAGCTTGGCTACAGGAGCGGCGTAGGCGAGCTTAGCGGGGGCGGGGGCGGCGACGGGGTGTCCTTCGTAGCGCACGTTGGCGTTGAATCCGTTCACTGCGTCGGCGGTGTAGTCCACAATGCGCTGCACGCCATCAGGCTGCACCAGAGAGTACGAGCCGTGCACGGCGTCTCCGGCGCGGGCTTCCTGCTGCTGCTTCACGTCTCCGGTGTGTCCGTCCTGCACGGAGTACTGGAACTCGTAGTGCGCGGGGGCTTCGGGCTCCGCGTACGCCACCTTGCCGATGGGCACGAGGCCAGCTGAGGCGGCTGCCACCAACGCGCACAAAACTACGAACTGAAAAGTAAAAGGAAAGTCCTAGTTAATATTTTTTAATCTAGTTTCTATCGTATTTTTATCAGTTTTATTAATTTGTCAATATTAAAGTTATCCTTAATTTAAATTACGAGTAGATACCTTAGCTGCCATTGTTGCTGTTGGGATTGTCGAAGTTTGACTGTGTCTGTCTGTGACCAACATATGAATTTATACTTTTATTATTTGTGACATATACTTGCCGCGGGCTTTAGACCATGCATTAATTAAAAGCTACAATTGACGAGGTGAAGGTTAGCGATTTACTCGGAATTTATTCGTAAGTATGTAGATCACCGCAATTCGTATTCTGCCCACTCACATCGTAACAGGAATACCTTGGTCGACTCGTATGTGACGTAGTGTGACACAATCAACACAAAATATAATTTCGTTACGTAGTCGTTCCCTTTGATTATGTAAAGGTCGTTCCTATCTCATCTCATTTATGCCTATTTAGTTAAGTAGGTACTATCAAGATTTTCCTTTAATCATTAGCGTTTCAATAGTTTGTGATCGTATTAATATTGGGCTAAAATTCGCCTTGGGAAATATACCTAAACTGTAGTTGTATGCAGGTACTTATAACAGATCTATATGTACTAAGGCAGAACTTTGCAGTTCAGTATTATAATAATCACAGGCAGAAAGTATTTATTTATAAGTTCATAAGCCAAGTCTAGGTAAATACAGCTAGGTACGCCTCGGATTCCCACCCAAGCGAATCCGAGGCGGATCATTTAATTATAAGTATATTATAGAGAGAACAATTAGTAGTCTAGAAAACGGGGCGGTTCGTGGTATGGAGACCCCCGCATTAAATCCTCAGTCAATGAAACTTGGCAGGATTATAGTATGGTATGAAACAAAACTTATTCAAAAATATCAAAACAAAATCCATGCGAGGTACGCCTCGGATTCCCACCCAAGCGAATCCGAGGCGGATCATTTAATTATAAGTATATTATAGAGAGAACAATTAGTAGTCTAGAAAACGGGGCGGTTCGTGGTATGGAGACCCCCGCATTAAATCCTCAGTCAATGAAACTTGGCAGGATTATAGTATGGTATGAAACAAAACTTATTCAAAAATATCAAAACAAAATCCATGCGGAAGTTAGGTATTTATACCTAAAACTTAATATTTATGACTATATTTTCTCGATTTCTTTTTAAAATAATAGTAGGTACCTACTTAGTATATTTACACTCAAAACCGAAATATCGAACGAAATCATCATGCAGAAGATCGATACTTAAACCGATTTTATTATCAAATCACTGCGTTTACGCGATAATGTCTACAATAACAATTGGAAGCATAAAAAAACCTTAATTCCTTTTTGATTTTTTGTTGAATATTTTTAATACATCTATGTATAGCTCATGAATCATGATACTTTATCATACTGTAAAGTTTCGTCGCCTGAGGAATTATTGTTGCGGTCAACTAGCTTTATTGCCTAGACTTAAGAGTCATATTCGTTATTCATATTATGTGGATTACAATAAAATATGATTTTTTTTACGTAGATGACGAAGAGAAACTTGGTACAATAATTTATCATTTACTATATTATATACTAGCTGATGCCCGTGACTTCGTCCGTGTGGATATACCAAGTTTCATCGAAATAACTTGAGAAATTACGGACTTTTATACAAACTTTCAACCCCTATTTCACTCCTTTGGGGGTGGAATTTTGAAAAACTGTGAAACACGTATGTTTTCATTTCTAACCCGCAGCTCATATACCAAGTTTCATGGATATAACTTGAGAAATGAAGGACTTTCATACAAACTTTCAACCCCTATTTCACCCCTTCGGGGGTAAAATTTACGAAAGCTGTGAAACACGTGTTTCTTCATTTTTAACCGGTAGCTTGTATACTAAGTTTCATCGATGTAACTTGAGAAATGAAGGACTTTCATACAAACTTTCAACCCCTATATCACCCCTTTGAGGGTAAATTTACAAAAACTGTGAAACACTTATTTCTTCATTTTCAACCGCTAGCTTGTATACCAAGTTTAATCGATATAACTTGAGAAATGACGGACTTTCATACAAATTTTCACCCCCTATTTCACCCCCTTAGGGGTGGAATTTCGAAAAACTGTGACACACGTACTTCTTTATTTTTTACCGTAAGCGAAAATAAAAAGTTTCGTTGATATAACTTGTAAAACATCTTGAGAAACGAAGGACTTTCATACCAACTTTGATCCCCTATTTCACCCTTTTGGGGGTCGAATTTTCAAAAACTGTGAAACACGTATGTCTCCATTTTCAACCCGCAGCTCATATATCAAGTTTCATGGCTATAACTTGAGAAATTAAGGACTTTCATACAAACTTTCAACCCCTATTTCACCCCTTCGGGAGTAGAATTTCGGGATAAAAAGTATCCTATGTCCTACCTCGTAGTATGGGCTCAAATCGTGCCAAGTTTCGTTTGAATTCATTCAGTAGTTTCGGCGTGATGCGTGGCCAAGATACAGACAGACAGACAGACAGACAAAAATGAAAAAAATTACAGATTTGGCTTCAGTATCGAATAATGAGTGCCCTCCAAAAAAAATTTTCAAAATATCTTCAATGTACAGAATTGGACCTGTTACAGTTTTATTATAAGTATAGATCATAAAATAATTTTTTTATCAGTTATGGCTTTTTATTAAAATAATATATTTAAACACGTTACTTGCGAGTGTCAAATATTGACCTCGATTGCACCTAGGAACGCTCTATACCTCGCGGGCATGAGTATGTCACAGTATGCATTTTTTGCAATAATTTACGTATAAAAACAGACGCGGGACATAATAATACTATAGTCAAACTTCGTCAATCACAACAGCAACAATGGCAGCTAAGGTACATAATGGTACATACTACCGATTCGTCAAAGATTAAGAATAGTAGATTGTATTATTGGGGAGCAAAATAATATTTTTACGGCGAGGGCGCTTTTTTGAATCCAGAACGAAGTGAGGGATTCTAGAGTAGAATCCCGAGCGTAGCGAGGGATTCTTTAGTAGAATCCTGAACGTAGCGAGGGATTCAAAGTACGTCGCCCGAGCCAAAAATATATTTGCGCCCGAATGATACACTCTACTTTTCATCACCCTGTATGAGAAAATTTGGTTCCCGCGGGAACTCTTTAATTTCCCGGGATAAAAAGCATATTATGTGCTATTTCCAGACTATAATCTTTTTTTTTTTTTTTTACATCTATCTCTGTGCCAAATTTTATCCAGATCCGTTCAGCCGTTCGGGCGTAATTGAGTAACACACATCCATCCAAACTTTCGCCTTTATAATAATATTTATTATTTAATTATAATTTTTTTTTTTTTTTTTAAATATATAGCCCTTTCGTTAGTTAACATTTTTTTTCGAATACATGGGATGAAAATATTTTTATGTGATTACTGAGAAATCAGTAAACCTATAAAAGTAGTTCAATAGGAAATTTAGGGTCAAAAATACTAAGATTTTCCTTTTATTTTTCAGTTCGTAGTTTTGTGCGCGTTGGTGGCAGCCGCCTCAGCTGGCCTCGTGCCCATCGGCAAGGTGGCGTACGCGGAGCCCGAAGCCCCCGCGCACTACGAGTTCCAGTACTCCGTGCAGGACGGACACACCGGAGACGTGAAGCAGCAGCAGGAAGCCCGCGCCGGAGACGCCGTGCACGGCTCGTACTCTCTGGTGCAGCCTGATGGCGTGCAGCGCATTGTGGACTACACCGCCGATGCGGTGCACGGATTCAACGCCAACGTGCGCTACGAAGGACACCCCGTCGCCGCCCCCGCTCCCGCTAGGCTCGCCTACGCCGCTCCCGTAGCCAAGCTGGCATACGCCGCTCCCGCCGCCAGGCTCGCCTACTCCTCGCCCGTGTCCTACGCCGCGCCCGTCGCGAGAGTGGCCTACTCCGCTCCCGTCTCCTACGGCTACGCTGCTCCCGTTGCCAAGGTGGCGTACGCTGCTCCCCTCAACCAAGTCTCATTCTCTTCCCCCGCCATCTCCTACCACCACTAAACCATGCCAACTGGACTGTTAATTATTTGATAGCTAATTTATTGATGATATAAATAGATAGAAATACAATATTTTTTTATATTTAAGACTGTTGTTTTCGTAACCACCTTAATTACTACGTTTCAATGGGACATTCGCAAACTTAAAATTCACTTTTTCGCGATGTCGTGTAGAATCCGAATAGGGGTATGGGTGCCATGCCCCTAACAGGTTAGCCCGCTACCATCTTAGACTGCATCATCACTTAACATCAGGTGAAATCGCAGTAAAGGGCTAACTTGTAGTGGATAAAAAAAAGGCACGGAGGAAACGAAACGGCTAAATTTGGATTTCCAAATTCGGCAACCCATCCAGTTACCGACTTGGGTCAACATTGCTTAACAATCACAATCGACTGATATATCCGTTGTCACAACTAGGCCACTCGTCCCTCATAACCTGTCCCTCTGTAACAAATATTATCAAAATCGGTTGATCAAGATGGGCCGTTAAAGCGTAGCAGACAGACAGACGCACTTTCGCATTTTCATAATATTAGTTCGATATGGATTTATAATATTTATGTAGGTATTTATTGTAGTACCTAGTAGTATTTGAATGAGTATTAGCGAAACTCTAAAACAATAATAAAATTATATTTACTTACATCTTTCGTATCTCTCAAATAGGTACGTAGTATAATAATTTTATCATACTCTAATAAATAATAATATTCAAAATAGGTAATTACGTGCATGAATTTCAGATATTATGATTAAATACCAACATCTAATATATATAAATCTCGTGTCACAATGTTTGTCCTCAATGGACTTCTAAACCACATAACCGATTATAATAAAATTCGCACACCATGTGCAGTTCGATCTAACTTGAGAGATAGGATAGTTTAATATTATATAGATTAGGATTATTAGTGCTACCCGTGCGAAGCCGGGGCGGATCGCTAGTTATTAATAAGTTACTCTTAAGTGCCAACTCCCAACTTCCCAAGGCCTAGAACAGGCTTCGCTATATCGCTGATATTATTGGTTCCATTTTACATTAGTGTGTGCAATAAAAAATGTATTTAATAAATATTCAAAATCTTGCAATATCTACTGAAACTACAACGCCTGGCCTGGGGAATCAATTAAAATTAATAATTTGAAAAAAAAATCGTAATAGTGTGATTGCGTAGACCTTTATGTATTTGCGCTAAAATGCGAATATTAAAGTTTTGGTGCTCCCACTCAACGACCTCTATGTATTTTAGTTCGTTGTGTTATTGATAAGAAAGAAGCTTAAGGCTAAACACTAGCTATACTATACATAAAAATCCATACCTACTAATATTATAAATGTGTGTCTGTCAATCAGTCTGTCTGTCTGCTACGCTTTCACAGCCTATCTTTTTAACCAATTTTGATGAAATTTGGTATAGAGGTAGATTACATCCCGGGGAAGGACATAGGCAGACAGATATATCTATATTATATTATCTACTTTTTATACTTTTTATCTCGGAAAATCAAGGAGTTCCTCCGGGAATCGGAAAACTTAATTCACGCGGACGAAGTCGCGGGCATCATCTAGTTATTTATAAACTACTTACACTTTACTTACTAGTTTACTTTTATGTAACTGATGCTAACATCGCACTTTTAACACAATTTTTTATGGCCGTATTACCGAGAAGTTTATCAGCCTCCAGATTTACGTCGTGATTACGAAGAAGGTTTTGGTTTTAGGTTTTAATTTACAATCTCTGTCTTATATAATTAAAGGCGAGTCGAACTCGCGCAGCGAGGGTTGTGTACCTTCGAAGGATTATTCGACCTCTAAATAAAGGTGCTACAAAGGGGTTGTTTCATCTTGGGCCAGGTAAGTACTTGTACAGTATTCCAAAAAATAGTATAAAATCATAGAAAACAAAATAAAATATGCTTTTTGGCAGTTTTACAGTGATTATGAGGTACAAAAATAAAATGTTTAATTAGGTACATTTGTAGAATAGCAACTCTCGCAGCGCATCCATCCATCAATCTGACTGCTGTTGGATATTTTAAGGTTAATTCACATTTCCCAGCCGAGCGATCGCGTAACTTCTGCATCAATCATTGTTACAGTATCAATTGTTGTAATTGGCTGAATTTATGGCATTCTTGCTGCGTCAATGGATTATGTCCAATAGTGGAAGAGTGTTAACCAATCAGAGGTGATTGCGATGTATCAATGATTGATGCAGAAGTTACGCGATCGCTCGGCAGGTAATTTTATGTCAAATGTCATCATGACACGTGTAATATACGTCAATGTCAAAATGGACGCATGTTGTTGCGCTTTTATTTTGCAAAATAATTTCGCATTGTACCTCGTAAATTGGACTTTTTAGTAAGAAATAAAGAAAAAAATGTTCCTATTTTATGACCCCGAACATTTTGAAATACCGTACAAATACCTGGCGCAGGCTCCATATAAATTTGAAACAACCCCTTTAACTTACAATTACTTTAAAATATTTTTTTTTTTTTCATTTTCGATAAGATTGGAGATTGGAGATTAAAACAAAGCTGTAGCAAATTAGATACTAAAATACGCAAAATGTGACCGGACGGACATAGTCGCACTATAATTGGGTTGCTATCCTACCTTTTAGGTACACAACCCTAATATTAACTGTTATTAGAGCTGTAACAGTTGAAATTTTACCGTTCAGCTAAACAGAAGCGTATGAAGATTTTTATTTTTTTTTCTTGAATATGAAAAGCGAGAGCCGTAAGCGGATTTGGTATATCCCCTAGGCCTAGACCTATTTTAAAATGTTTATGAAGTTTCTCAGATAGTTTTTGGACGTTACCAACAACCGTTTACGAAATAATGACCGTCAAGGCTTTTCGCAAATAACATGACTACGGAACTCTATCTAATATTCGTTCCGGCACGCTCTTGGCTAGTTTTTGATAGTTATAAAAAAATTCTATGTCAATGGTTATAAATGTCCAGAAACTTCGATAAATTGAAAGGGTGCAAAAAACTACAAAATAAATCTTAAACAAACAATTTATTTGTAATTATTTATATCACATCTATAAATTAAACATAGTAACGAATTTTATTTACATCTACCTAATTTCTTTAGTGATGGTAGGAAATCGCGGGGGAAGCGTATGACACGTGGGTAAGGGGAGCAGCATATGAGATAGGTGAGGAGTAAGCCACTCTGGCGGCAGGCGCGGCGTAGGATACGGGCGAGGAGTAAGCTACCTTAGCTACGGGTGCAGCGTAGGAGACAGGAGAGGAGTAGGCCACTCTTGCGACGGGTGCGGCGTAGGACACGGGTGAAGAGTAGGCGACCTTAGCTACGGGAGCAGCGTACGCCAGCTTGGCTACGGGAGCGGCGTAGGCGAGCTTTGCGGGAGCGGGGGCGGCGACGGGGTGTCCCTCGTAGCGCACGTTAGCGTTGAATCCATGTTCCTTGCTCGAAGTGTATTCGACGATACGGTGAACACCGTCTGGTTGAACTAAGGAGTAGGATCCGTGAACGTCGTCACCAGCGCGTGCTTCCTGTTGTTGTTTGATGTCACCGGTGTGTTCATCGTGTACGGAGTACTGGAATTCGTAATGAGCAGGCGCTTCAGGTTCGGCGTAGGCTACTTTGGCGATAGGGACTAGAGGCACGGCTGAGGCGGCCACGGCCAGGGAAAGGATGACGATGAACTGAAAGAAAGAAGGTGGCTTATTTGAAGTTGGATTACATTAATATGTTAGGTATTCGTAATAATTCGAAGGTATATCATCTATACTAGGAATTTATATAAAAACTAAAAAGATAAACTGACTGACTAACATATTGATATGTTAGTTGAAGCCGATGGATCTAGAAATTTTAGATTGTGCTTTGGTATAAGTTTATACCATTGCTATTTGCTTATATATATATTACAAATATATCTACGTCTTATTCTCTGGTTTTATCTAGGTACAACGATTACGCTCAATAAGAAACGATTTTAGAAATGCTGCTCAAACAAGGCCGGGTGGTTAAATCAGTTTTAATTATATTGGCAAAGACGACCTCGCTGGCGCAGTGGCGAGCGCTGTGGATATGAAGTGGGAGGTCCCGGGTTGGTTATCGATTCTCGGTAGGGTCAATTTGGGAATTTATAATTTCTGAATATTCTCTAGTCTGGTCTGGTTCCGCCAAGCGATATAGCATTCTGGTACAATGCCGTGTAGAAACCGATTTGGGGCATGTGTTTGATATAACTGCAGTAGGTACATCTAACAGGTTAGCCCGCTACCATCTTAGACTGCATCATCAGTTACCAACAGGTGAGATGGCTAACTTTTAGTGGAATAAAATAAAGCTTGCAGGTATTTTACTGAGTCCAAATTTTTAAATATAAAAGTATAAAAAATTCCTTACCTTGGCTACCATTGTTACTGTTATGGTTGTCGAAATGAGACTATGCCCTCTGATGTGGTGCCCATGTTATTTATACATGAATAATCGCAGGCTTTTTGGGCATGGTGACATTATCTGCCCGCGCCCGCCGGCTACAGAGCATGAGCTAATTAAACCTACAGCACTACAGGTTAAGTGAGGTGAAGGCCACCGCATGGTAAGAAGTCAAAACATAGCGATATGACATAGATTAAATACTTCGCATGTCATATAATAAGTACGTATTACTCTTCAAAAGTTACCTCGTTAGTCGTAACCTACAGACCAACTCCTACTTGATTAGTATTTAGTAGTTAAAAGCTTTCAAGTGTAGGTAAAGCTTCTGACTGCGACAGCGGTGAAAAGGTCAAAAGAGTGTCTCATATAGGTAGTTAGCGTAAAAATGCACTGGTTTCCGATCAATTGCAACATGCGACATTTATTGTTTCGATGTAAGTATATTATTATTCTTGAGATAAGTTTATGCTTATAGTATGATTATGGACATAAGTTTTCACTCGAAAAGGCAAGGTCTTTTTCATAGTGTCCTTAGTTAGGTAGGTACATATATTATATACTGCTGTTATTTTATCAAGGCTCAACCGTTGAATCGATCTTGACACAATTGCAAAAATCAGAGCTCGATATCCTGGAGACGGATAATTATGTAAGTAGATATATGAATAAAAGCTTCCTTTGAGATTAAAAAAAAATTTAATCCGCGCGAATGACACGTCGCGTCGGCTAAAAAGTTGCCATACTGAAAATGAAATGTTGAAGAACAAATAAAGTAGGTATAATATAGTTGTTTCTAATGAATAATAATTAATTAGCACGGCCCTCACCCGCGCAACTTAAGTAGGTACCTAGTACCTACCTATACTACTCGTATGATAGATAGGTTTTAAACTTAATCGGCCGAAACAATAGCCGCCCGATGCCGCCAATGCTTTTATGGAATTGTTTATCTACCCCTTGACTATAGATCGTAATTTTTAGTGAACACAGCAGGTGCAAAATAGACATGGGGTATCGAGAAGTTCAGAAAACCTAGGCACAGTTATCACATATAGCTCATCAAAATCATCCCGTTGTAGAGTCCATGCTAGTTTCATTAGGGAGTTACTAGCCTAATAGCATTTATATACTACCTACAGATTTTCATAGTTGCAAGATTTACCCTTTTAAAACCCTTTTGAAGAAATTTCAGTAAATTCGACCACTTGACCACTTCGATCACAAAGTGGTCAAATGTGTCACCCTTTGTGTGCGAGTCAAACTCGCGCACAAAGGGTTCCATAGTCCGTACCACCACAACAAGCTTTTGATTGCGTTGACTTAGAACTTTGATTTTTTTAAAGCTCCAAAGGACCGTTATTAATTCAACTTGATACCTGCACGCGTTCCCGAGAAAAAGGGGATTAACAGACAGACGGACAACGAAGAGATCTTATTCCTTCCTTCCTAAGGGTTCCTTTTTCCTCTAGAGGTACGGAACCCTATATTATAGCGAAAGACGCCGAGCGAAACTCGGTCGTCCAGATAAGTAAGTAGGTATCTACCTACCTATATAACTATATTTTTAACCAAGACCGAAGGTTTTACTTTTAAGTTACTCTTTAGGAGACCTTTATCGGCACTACAAAGTAACAGACAAGGTGTCTTTAGCCGAACAAAAAATATGAATCAAATCAAGTTTATCAAGTCAAGCCAGCATATTCTGACCCCTCGCTTTCTACCGCGTAGTGCAACTAGTTTGAGCGTTGCAGAAAGACCGGATCTGGGTATAGTGGTTTTCGAATGGGAAATTAAGACAGGAAACCTTGGCCCAAAATCGTTGGGTGTGGTCGAAGTTCGAGCCGTTAATGCGTGTAACACGTTGTGATAAGAATGCACGTCTGATTGATAGCGTTCAATCATATGAAATGTTGCCAATTATTGACATTTGTTGGAACTTTGGTTTAGGGTTAGGTATTGATAGGTATAACGAATTCTGAATTTCATTATTAAACAGGCGATATCAAAATACCTGGAGGTACCTAATAATAAGTATATTTTTGGGAGTTGGTAGATAGGTACGTAATATTGTAACTAGGTACCTAATTTACTTGGCTCTAGCTTATTATGCGCATATCGCTACGATTTGTTACCTACCTACTAAGAACCTATAGGTAGTATTTTCGTTCGGCATCACAGATACTGTGTTCCGCATCCACAACTTTCGGCCGTGAATATAAAGTAAGTACTTATTGTCTTTTTTTACGTTAATAATATGACATAAACGAGGCTGTGCAAGTAGGTACGTATATGGAAAGCAATGCAGTTCGACTACTTACTAAGTACTAGCATTTACCTTGATATTATCAATAAAATTTAACTAAAACAGATTCTGATTTATATTTTATTAACCTTTGCCTCATTGCCAATTTTGTGTTTCAGGTTCGTTTATATTTAAAGTTATTTATTTAAATACTTACTTTA
Source organism: Erebia ligea (assembly GCA_917051295.2). Taxonomy (NCBI): domain Eukaryota; kingdom Metazoa; phylum Arthropoda; class Insecta; order Lepidoptera; family Nymphalidae; genus Erebia; species Erebia ligea. The sequence goes on along the minus strand of OU785235.1, from coordinate 12,382,578 downwards.
TATGTCTTACTGAAAATGTTACATGTTACAATAAAACATATACTTAGGTATTAGGTACTTACTACTTACTTAGCTATACTTATTTAATTACTCAACATGCCCGGAACGGTGGCTTTAGCAATAATAATGGCTGCATAATATTTGCGTTGTTAGTCAGGCAGAACTTTTGCGGTAAAATCGTGAAAAATTATTATTAGGTATATTAGTTATTATATAGAGTCCGCCCTTCTGTGATCTGTCACCATTAGGTACCTAAATAAGCGCCATTAATGAATAGGTACTTACACTTAGGTACCTAAAATTTAATAATCCATACTTAATATTATAAATGCGAAAGTGTGTCTGTCTGTCCGTCTGTCTGTCTATCTGTCTGTCTGCTACGCATTCACGGCCCAACTACTCAACGGATTTTGATGAAATTTGGTACAGAGATAGGTTTCATCCCGGGGATTGACATAGGCTACTTTTTATTCCGGAAAATTGAAGAGTTCCCGCGGAAATCAAAAAACATCAATCCACGCAGACGAAGTCGCGGGAATCATCTAGTATATAATAATTTGTCAGCGAAATACTTCATAGTACTTACCTAGATCCATACTAATATTATAAATGCGAAAGTGTGTCTGTCTGTCTCTGTCTGCCTATCAGTCTGTCTGTCTCTGTCTGCCTGTCTTTCTTTCTGTTTGTCTGCTACGGTTTCACGACCCATCTATTCAACCGAATTTGATGAAATTTGGTACAGGGATAGCTAGTTTATATAACGGGGAAGGACATACTTAGGCTACTTTTTATCCCGGAAAATTAAAGAGTTCCCGCGGGACTTAAAAAAACTTAATCCACGCGGGCGAAGTCGCGGGCATCATCTAGTGAGTAATATAATTAAATCCGAGACATGTTACATATGCATAAGTGTAGTTACAAACGGTATTAGATCAGCCTCAAGATAGAATGAGCACATTGGTAGATAATGCGATTGCCAGTTGCCACGTCAGACAAGTCTCTGCTATTTGCCTTTGCTCCACTAAAACTGCCCGTGAAAAATTAACCGGTTTTTAATTAGAACCAATGATATGCTTATTACACTAAAAAGTCTTAAGAAAAGTGAATTTATTATCAGTCTGTATATTTTCTGTTATCCATAATCTCCAATAGATACATGGATCAATAGGTGTAAATGTTTCTATAGCTCATTCATTACCTTGAGGCATCGAATTCTACCCCTCAAGTCTGGTGTCTTTCAAATTAAAGATCGGCGATTTTTCAGTCCAATCTGATTTACGTGTTTATTTTATAACACCGCGCCGACTCTGTGTAATTTGATTACTTAGTGTGAGATATATAGAGCTTACTTTGACTTGGCTCAGACTTTACTTAGACTTAAAACGAGTTGGACTTATGTGAGTAACATAAATCTGTCTCGTTTTAACCATGTCTTAAGTCTAAGCAAAGTCAAAGTTCGCTCTATAGATCTCACACGAAGGCTGAGATATATAAAGCGTACCTACCTACCTACTTTTGACTTGGCTCAGACGTCTTTACTTACCTAGAGTTAACACAAGATGGACTTAATTATGTGAGTAACATAAATCTATCTCGTTTTAACAATGTCTTAAGTCTAAGCAAAGTCAAAGTTTTCTCTATAGATCTCACCCTAAGTCTGCAACTCGTCTCCTCTCCGCGCTTGGATGGATTCAGCCTTAAGTCATACGTCATAAGTCATAAGTCATACCTAAATATTTATTCAACTTAGGTAGATACACTACACTTATTGACGTCCAGGTACATAAAAATATGATGGTGATAATCTGTTACGGTGGTTCCAAACGCGCCCAGGTCTGAGAAGAGCCCACAACAAACTCAGCTGGGTTTTTAGGGTTCCGTACCAAAATGGTAAAAATGGAACCCTTATGGTGCGACTTTCTCCGTCTGTCTGTCTGTCTGTCTGTCTGTCTGTCCGTCCGTCACACTCGATTATTTCAGTAACTACCGAAGCTATCGACATGAAATTTGGAATAGTTGTGTATATTAGTGGCCCAAAGACACTGGAATTAAAAAAAATTGGAAATTATTTTTGTTCTTATTTAAAAAGGGGGGAAAATCGGAGGGTTGAAATTTAAAAGTGAGATAACTGTACTGTGTGGGGTATCATATGAAAGGGTTTACTTTGTACATTCGAAAACAGATTTTTAATTATTTTTAGTCATGATAGTTTTTGATTTATCGGGGAGAAAGTAAAAAAAAATACCGTTCCCCCCCCCTTATCTCCGGAGTATACCAATCGAAAAATCTGAAATAATTATGGTCAATAGGAATTTATGTATATTTTACAGGAAAACTATAGCCAATGCTCTAACTAGCATAGTTTTTTTGATATTAACAGAAAACCTCTACAAACAAAGTTAGTTTTGCGGTTCATTAAATTCATTAATCGTAAAACTTGCTACAGGTTTGTACGGAACCCTCGGTGCGCGAGTCCGACTCGCACTTTGCCGGTTTTTTTTTTTCATTATCACCATCTCACAAATCATCTTAACTAAGGAACTATCATACTTATTTGGACTACAGCCAAACTGCCATATTCCCGTCCAAAATAAAGATGCCTTTGAGCGGGTATTACTTATGATCCTAACCACCCTAACGCTTGTACTACGGCGTTCCTATGTACCTACTTAAGTAGGTACATAGGAACGCCGTATCAATCTATTAAGCTATCCTGATGACTTTAGCCCAGACTGGTACCAGCATAGCTTAGGTAATATGACTTTATAATTATAATTAGGTAGATATATTTATATTCTTATATGTTATATGTTCTTTACACCTACTTACCCATTCAATTAATGCATAGGCACTATCAGTTATTATTTATAATATAACGATATACTGACTGAATTTAAATATAATGGTATTTTTAACAAACAGTAGGTATGAGCCTACTTTCTTTATTAAAATTCCTATTTATTAGGTACTTACTTAGGTTAGTAGTTAGTACCTACTACCTACTTACATTACTTGGTATCGTCAAAAACCTTGTAGATATATGACCTGTAAACAGGCAACTAGTACGCCACAACTTCTTGAAACAATTAAGATTCCTTTTACCAAAATTCCTGATTCAGGAAACAGGTAGGTAACATTGAATTCAAAAATATATTTAAAATGAGCCTGTTAACTGGACTTGACATAGATAAAGCAAGGGCTAATGTGGTATGACATAACTTTCGATCCAGTTTTTGACCCATGTTTAGGGTGACTACGATTTCAAAATATAATATTATGAGTAGGTACGATATATACTGATTTCACTTAACACAGTAAAGTACCTACACAGCTTCATTTAATTAGGATTTAATTTTAAGATGGCGTTACATTTTCTCAAGTAGGTGCATGGCAATCACATAGGTACACTAAGTAGTCCTATAGGTATTATTACACGCGAAATTCTATCTAGAATAATTATTTATGCTGCATTTTCAGTGGGCATCGGTGGGCGAAAGCAGAATTATAGTAACTAGGTTTAAATAATGAATTGACTCCGAAACAAATATAAATATGAAACATGAATAATATGAACTACTTAGCTCATATTACATGTGGGTTTATTTTATGGGTAATTATCAAACCCCTATTTTACTACATTAAAGGTTAAATTTTCAAAAATCCTTCCATAGCGGATGCCTATGTAAAAATAGCTATTTGATAAGCGTATAATTTTAGTCTGATCCAGAGGTTTGAACTGTGCGTTGATAGATCAGTCAGTCACCTTTTCCTTTTGTATTAAAATATATACATAGAACTTACATACTTAACCATAATCATTTTTATAAAAAAATATATTATTATGATTGCTGAGGAAGGATAAATATATTATGTGACATTATAGTAAAACGTGTGAAAATAAGTGAGCAATATGCAGTTTCTAATTATAGGTACCTTTAATTGTAATAGAACAAGGTTATTTGAAAAAAGAGGAATATATCCGGCGAAGTACAAAAACCTAGACGCACTACACACACGCGTTGCAAATATCAAGTACGAATACGATGAGCGATAGTTGAAAGTATAAAAAGCTCCGCGCTCTGGCACTAACAACATAATCCAATCACGTACTAAACAATCAACATGTCCGCTAAAGTAAGTTTAGATCAACAGCTGCAAAATATCTAACCATTGATTAAATTAAATTAATTTAGATTGTTTTCTAATCCATGATATTATAAATTTATCTGTTTACTTAACTTTTCACGGATTTGGTTTCCACTTTGACGAAATTGGTACAGGGAAAGCTTGCATCTCGGAGATAGACATAATATTATAATAATTATTATTATATAGGCTCTACCTAAAATTTTTAGAAAAACCAAAAAGGGTTACATTTAAAAAAATAAAATTTATCGCAGCAAATAAATTAATAATCTCGTAGCAAATATAAATCTCTATATTATTATTTTATATATATATATATAAATCAATTGCTGTTCGTTTGTCTCGCTGAAACTCGAGAACGGCTGGGCCGCTTTAGATGAAATTTTTTGAGTGTGTTTTGTGTGGGTCCCGGGATGGTTCATATTCACAATTGGACCCGATAGGGGGCGCTGCAATCGGGTTTTAGCTGCCGGGCCCACAAGTTAATAATAATATTTGTCCTTTTTTCAGTTCGTAGTTTTGTGCGCGTTGGTGGCAGCCGCCTCCGCGGGCCTCGTGCCCGTCGGCAAGGTAGCGTACGCGGAGCCCGAAGCCCCCGCGCACTACGAGTTCCAGTACTCCGTGCAGGACGGACACACCGGAGACGTGAAGCAGCAGCAGGAAGCCCGCGCCGGAGACGCCGTGCACGGCTCGTACTCTCTGGTGCAGCCTGATGGCGTGCAGCGCATTGTGGACTACACCGCCGACGCGGTGAACGGATTCAACGCCAACGTGCGCTACGAAGGACACCCCGTCGCCGCCCCCGCTAAGCTCGCCTACGCCGCTCCCGTAGCCAAGCTGGCGTACGCCGCTCCTGCCGCCAGGCTCGCCTACTCCGCGCCCGTGTCCTACGCCGCGCCCGTCGCGAGAGTGGCCTACTCCGCTCCCGTCTCCTACGGCTACGCTGCTCCCGTCGCCAAGGTGGCGTACGCCTCAGCTCCAGGCCACGTCTCATACTCCTCACCTGTCATCTCATACAGTCACTAGAAATACCTAGCAAGTAGCATTACGTTCCTGTTACAAACCTATTTATTCTGTTAAATACAAACGCTTAGTCAACTCAACTATCGTTTTATTTGTGGGGTAAAAGAATTGTTCGAGGCGCGAAGCGTATCCGATATCAAAACGCTCCAAACGAAGTTAGGAGGAAGCGTGCGGGTAGTGTCGGGGAATCAATTGAATTACGTAACATTATAAGGCGAGTAGCTCTTGTTACTCGGCACGTCCGCGCCCCTCGGCTCCACTGATGCATTACTCTTGACACCTATTCATTTGACCAGTTTAGTTTTGTGCAACCATCATAATTAAAACTTGAGAGCTCTAGCGAGGATCCCTTTTTTATCCCTTATTCAAAGTTTAAGGGCCGATAGAGCAGGTCTTTTACATTGGCCATGACTGCTGTGTGAACGCCTACCTACATTACTGGTTACAGGCAAATATAAATTGACAGAAGATCGTAATAGTGGTTGTTAGGATAAAGCGGAAAGTGTGATGTGAATTTTTTATCTGGTAACTTTCATACTCTGACTTTTTGCTGACTGAGGGGTTCGTAAAAACAACATCAAAGATTTTAGGGATACGGGAAAAATTCGATTCGTCAGCACTCAGCACAGAGCACCTGTCAGACTTCGTTTTCGTGTGTTTGAAAATTAACTTCATAAAATAAAACTGGAGGAAAATATGAATAGGTAAATTTTTTTGAAGAAAATTAAAAGATTTATAATATTTGCCAGAATGTTGGCAAAGTGGCAACAGTCCACTCCGTATAAAAGACATCAATTATTATTATAATGAATACATTTTAGGGATATGGGGATACTTAAGGGACTCATAATCTTGAATTTATACTCATATTATAAATGCGAAAGTGTGTTTGTTTGTCCTTCAATCACGCCGCAACGAAGGAACGGATCGACGTGATTTTTTGCATGGGTACTCAAATCTGGAGAGTGACATAGGCTACTATTTATTCTGGAAAATTAAGGAGTTTTCGTTGGAATTTAAAAAACTTATTCCACGCGGACGAAGTCGCGGGCATCAGCTAGTTAAGTGTAAGTTCAAAAAATTATTAATTAATATAATTATTACTTTATTCAATAAATATAATAATAAATATTTGAACACTAGCTGACCCGGCGAACTTCGTACCGCCTAACAGTCAATGAATGTCGTGTTACAGATTAGCTGCACTTATTTTATGAAAGTAATACAATGAACACAAAATAAATATTAAGTTCAGTTCTTTATTAAGATAATAACACGAAGAGAAATAAAAAAGTACAAACATTAAGTATATCAACCGCGTGTCAGCAAGACATGATTGAATTAAACTATGTACATATTGTGCAGCATGGGATGCACTCGGTTTAATTCTCTTCGTTGAAACACTTTGTGATAATATACGACTTATATATAAAGTTTAAGTCATTCACATCTTTTTTCTTAGCCGCCAAAATTGCTCGCTCGCTTAACCATTTGTTATTTTTTTGGTTAGCAATGATGTTCGAAAATACTTTGCCGATGAGCTCGTCTTTCGATGAGACGAAATTGCAAAAATTCGGTGGAAATGAAATCATTCCGCTCGATTCGTCGACAGGAACCGATAGTCAGCAATTGCTTGGAGAAATCTTCAGCAGATGAGTCGTTCAACAATGCAACTCTCATGTTTGCTGCCAGTTGAAGTTTCTTCACATAGCACCACAGATTTGATGATTTGAGGCAAGCATTTAGTTCATCGGCAGCAGTCGATCTTGGAATGACTGGCGTGTTTGTGCGCCATTGTGCATTCTTTCCAGATGATGATTTTTGCGGCTACTAAACTTTTGCCATTGCAGAGTGTTTTGCAATGTTACATGTCGGTTGTTCAGTAGTTTGAAGATTTAATGGCAATTTTAACGCTGAATGAGCCGTACGGCATCCTTCTAACAACGTGGCCGCTATTCCAGAAAAAGCAACTGCTACCGCGATTTCGGATCTCGCACGAACAGTGGCCAAAATCAATGACATGAGGAATGTCTTTCCAGTTCCACCAGGGGCATCCATGAAAAATAAGCCACCATTTCCATCATCAATTGCATTAATTAATGTATCATAGACTTCTTCCTGTTTTGGGTTTAACAGGGTACATTCGTTTGAACTGATTGGTCTAATTCATATCGATTATATTCACGTTCATTCAATTCTCTATTAAATGCGTCATTCACTCCGCGATCTGGCGCTGGCATTCCTAACTTGACTAACAAACTGCTGCACATGAGGTAACACATATCTTCGATCAAGAGCAAAGCCTGGTTATGCATCTCCTCATTCGCCTCAAGATCAGGATTTCTTGAACTGACACGAATTTGATGTAAACTGTCTTCTGCCATGTTATCTTTGTATTTGTTCCACAGGTCACGTGGATTAGAGGGGAAACATGTAGAAATGATGATAGCAAATAATGTGCGTATCTGACTTGGAGATGCAGAAATAATTGCTACAGCGATTTTCGTGTCCCAATGAGTATCGTTTTCAACCAAATTGAGCTCTTGACATGCTGCACGAAATGTTGGGAACACTCATGGACCTATGGCACACTATACCATTAACAGTTCGTAACTTGATTTAAATGATGTTGGTCCCACGAACATTTACCAGCAACAACCGCAAATAGAAACATTCATCATTCTTTGGATGATCTGTGTAAATATGACCATGAGCATCAGTAGAACGCATATCCGAATGATTAGGAACCGCATCGCCTTGCCTCCGACGTAGAAATTTCTTCGATGAAGCGTTCCAAGTGTAGTAACATGGCATCTCCGAGTAAAGCAGCGTTCGTGCGAACGATTGCTTTGGCAAGTCGTAAAGAAACTGGAGGGAATTTGCTCTAGCACATAGACGATCGCTTGTTGGATGTGCTCGAAAAGTCGATCCGTTTCGGCGTTACCGCTACCATGAAATTAAACATTCGACAACCAAATTATTTACTGACAATCAGATTTTTTTTTTGCATTCCAACAAAACCTGTCTGATATTGAGTGTGTGAAATAGCACTATAAAGACTTATTTTTATTTGCATTCCAAACAATGACAACCATCAAAATATGTCAATACGATGACAACTGAACGAACCAACAATAACAATCATCAAAATATTAAAACTTAAATACGCGATAATCCGTGGATAATCCGAGTAATGTGGATATATGTTGTCGATTCAAAACCCTTAATTTAATACGTGCTTCAATTTGAGTGGACCCGAGTCTACCTTACCGACGAAGGAACGAACGTCAAATGTTTGACAGGAAAGTAGGTAGAACAGTTTATATGGGAAAATGAAATTGTTGTTTTTACTATCTTCCTCGCAATTTTTCCATATTTTCTCAACGTTTAAACCTTCCCTGGACCACGACAAACATTGCAAAACCAAAATCGGCTAAATCGGCCCAGCCGTTCTCGAGTTTTAGCCAGACAAACGAACAGCAATTGATTTTTATAGAAGTTTTTCCATATTTTCTCAACGTTTAAACCTTCCCTGGACCACGACAAACATTGCAAAACCAAAATCGGCTAAATCGGCCCAGCCGTTCTCGAGTTTTAGCCAGACAAACGAACAGCAATTGATTTTTATATATATAGATTATATCTAATGAATTCGCCATGCGAATATTAAATGCACGTGAATAAATAAAACGCGAGCGTAAATGTTTTCATCAAGTTTTACAATCCGCCCACAAAGGGTTGTCGTGTTAATCCCACTATTATAGGATGATGAGCTATTACATCCCCCTCCCCTTCACCTCCCCCCGCTACTGTTGCCATTAACAGATATATTATACCGAATGTTAAATCCTCGGGGAATTGGGATAAAGGGTTGATATCTTGAGTAATAACATGTTTATGAATGTTATTAAAATGTCTAGGTACTTACTTCTTTCAAAAGTATGTCCCATTTAGGCATCATTTAGGCCAATAATTATTATTATTATACTTAGTTCAAGCCTAAGCCTGGTAGGTATGTGGCAATCCGGCAGAAAAATTGCGTTGGTGTTCCAGCTGTCTTCCATGCCCCTGAAACTTACCTACCTAAGTATTTGTAAATGAGTCTCTCACTAGCAGCGCTCGGGAGCGGTCGCAATTCGCGTTGCTCCGTGCCGGCATCCTTGGCATCATTGGCCGGCGTCCGAGGCATCATCTGCCTTTTGTGACTTTGGTGACCTCGGATGCCCGGGCATCCCAGGCATCGGTGACTCCGGCGTCTCCGGCATCGGGCATCCTCGGCATCGTCGGCATCGGCGGCATCCTCATTGTGGTGACTTTGGTGACCAGGATGCCCGATTTTATTCGGTGACTTTGGTGACTTAGCAACCAGTGACCATGTGACTAAGTGACTAACCTGAGGGACCCTGTGCGTGACTTGGGAGACCGTGTGGGCAAGTGACCAACCAGCGTGGCGTGTGTGAGTTTTGTGAAATTGGTGAAGTGACCAGTGTGGTGAGGCGGCTTCGGGGACTGGGTGACCTCGTGGACTCTGCGACCGGAGCTCGAGAACAGTCGAGTTCGGCATCTCCGGCATCAGGCATCCTCGGCGTCGTCGGCATCGTCGGCATCGGCAGCATCCTCGGCATAGGTGACTTCGGCGTCTGGAATCTCCGGCATCAGGCATCCTCGGCATCGTGGGCATCATCGGCATCGTCGGCATCGGCGACATCCTCGGCATCGGTGACTCCGGCGTCCGGCATCTCCGGCATCAGGCATCCTCGGTATCGTGGGCATCGTCGGCATCGTCGGCATCGGCGACATCCTCGGCATCGGTGACTCCGGCATCTCCGGCATCAGGCATCCTCGGCATCGTCGGCATCGGCGGCATCCTCAACATCATCGGCATAGAGCTCGAGAACAGTCGAGTTGTGCCGGTTCTCCGTTGGCAACTTGGGTGACTTTTTGCGGTGATTCTGGTGACCGAGATGCCCGATTTTATTCGGTGACTTCGGTGACTTCGTTGAGTTGGCAACCAGTGACCTTGTGTTTAAGTGACTAACCTGAGGGACCCTGTGCGTGACTTGGGAGACCGTGTGTGCAAGAGACCGACCAGCGCGGTGCGTGTGAGTTTTGTTAGATTGGTGTAGTGACTTCGGTGTGGTGAGGCGGCTTCGGGGACTGGGTGACTGGGGGGACCTGGGGGACCTGCGCCATGAATCCCCGCTCTATGAGTCCCCGCTCTGCGACTCCGACCCCTCCCGACCCTGGGCCCACCCCTGCACCTGCGGAACAAGTGAGTAACCTAGAGACCTACAAGACGCTGATCACCACTCTAACTGCGTCCATCATCAAGGCGGTGCACGAGGGCAAGAGGGTGACATCGGCTAATAAGCGGCTCATCTCAACAACGGCGGAGGAGATCCGCCGGGCGACACACGCACTTGACATTGGCATCTCACCAACTGCGATTACATCCCTCAGCGATCCCCACCCTAGCTGCGCTGCAGATCTCGGAGAGATTAAAACTCTGGTGTCCGAAGTGCGTGATGACTTCAATAAGCTGAGATCGGAATTGCAGGCTGGACGTGTTGCTTCCGTCCCTGGCTGCGCTGAGGAGCTCGGAGAGGTTAAATCTCTGGTGTCCGAAGTACGCGACGACTTCAATAAACTGAGATCGGAGTTGCAGGCTGGACGTGTTGCTTCCGGCCCTGGCCATAACTCCTGCGTGAACCCGTTGTACGCACAAGCGACAGCGACCGACAAGCCGAACGCGGCGAAGACAACAACCACGGCAAACAAGCGAAGGACATCCAAACCCATACCTGCACCTACAACGACGGCGACCACCCTCAAGAAAACCAATCATGCGATAATTGTGACACCTAAAGCCCCTGTACAGAATAGACAAGAGGCGGTCTGTGCCTGGAGGGGGGCTATCAGCTTTAAACAATCAACTTACGCGCCATCAAGAGTTCAACCCCTCTCAAATAACAAATTGAGGGTGGAGTTTGAAACCCCTGCACAGCGGGACGACGTGCTTGCTCGGCTGGGTGAGTCGGCCGGGGTTGCTGCTGAACCCGCCAGAAACTCCCGCCCCATGCTCATGCTTATGGGCATCTCAAAGGACGTCTCACGGGAGGAGTTGGCGAGCGTCATCATGAGACAGAACCCTGGGGTTGGCAACCCCAACAGCGATGACATCCAATTACGCTTTGTAAGGAACAATAAGAACCCCCATCTATACAACGCAGTGATGACTTTTGAACCTAGTGCGTGGAGAAAGGCAATCGGAATGGAGCGCCTCAATGTAGATCACCAAAAAGTTAGAGTCCGCGACTTCACCCCATTCATCCAGTGCCGAGTGTGCTTACAGTTTGGCCACACTAGCAAATATTGCGGCGAAGGAGTGCCTGCGCCTTGCGCCTACTGTGCTGACATGACCCACAGTGAGGCTGAGTGTCCCGAAAGGGGCAGAAAGGCCCAACCGAGGTGCATCAACTGCGTTAATATGAACATTAATCTCAACAGTAGTAGCGATGTTGCTCACCCAGCGAACTCTTCTTTCTGCCCTATTCTGCGAACAGTGAGGAGACAAGTGGAGTCTGATATTGACTACGGGCAGTAGGGGGAAAAAAAAAATGGTGATTTTGGTGACTCTGGTGACTATGGTGACTTTGGGGACTTGGTGACTTGGTGACTTCGGTAACTTTGGTGACTGTGGTGACTATGGTGACTTTGGTGACTTGGGGACCTGGTGACTTGGGGACTTGGTGACTTGGGGACTTGGTGACGTGACTTGGTGACTTTTTTTTTTTTTTTTTTTTTTAATTTATTTTGTACCAAAAGTTATACAATACATAGAAAACAGAAACATAGTGGACAAGGAAACACTTATCTCTATAAGAGATCTCTACCAGTGACCCTTGGCAGTGAGAAAGGTTGTGCAGGAAGAATGGGTACAACAAGATATGAGATGGAATGAAACGAGATATAAACTATATCATAAACTTACACGAATATACATACTAATGACATAAATATATACATAAATATATAAATACATACCAACATACATACATATATACATACATATCATATATATCATACATACTTGGTGACTCGGTGACTTTGGTGACTTGGTGGCTTGGTGACTTGGTGACTTCGGTGACTTGGGTGACTTTGGGGACTTTGGTGACTTTGGTGACCATGGTGACTATGGTGACTTTGGCGACTTGGGGACTTGGTGACTTGGGGACTTGCTGGCTTGGTGACTTGGTGACTTCGGTGACTTTGGTGACTTTAGTGACTCTGGTGACTTGGTGACTTGGGTGACTTGGTGACTTGGTGACTTGGTGACTCTGGTGACTTGGTGACTTGGTGACTTCGGTGACTTCGGTGACTTTGATGATTTTGATGACTTTAGGGACTTTGGGGACTTTGGTGACTTGGGAACTTGGTGACTTGGGGACTTGGTGACTTGGCGACTTGGTGACATCGGTGACTTGGTGACTTGGTGACTTCGGTGACTTCGGTGACTTTGGTGACTTTAGGGACTCTGGTGACTTTGGTGACTCTGGTGATTTTGGTGACTTCGGTGACTTCGGTGACTTTGGTGACGAGTGACGACGACTCTGGGGACTTTATTACTCTATGGTACTGTTGTTATTTTGTGTTATGCGTATTAAATAAGAAGGTGTCAATTTTGATGTAAAAAATAGCCTCATAATTCAAAAAAAAAAAAAAAAACGACACACCCACGACAGAGACCTACAGACTACTGACTACACACCATAATTACCCGGAGTATACCGTTAGCACCGGGTATTTATGACTTTTACACGCCACTGGGTTTTAGTGGGTATTCAGGTTCGCCTGTGAGTCCCACAGACCCATCCAATAGGGGTGGGATGCTTAAATGCATTTCCCAGTGGCTTAAAAAAAAAAAAAAAAGTATTTGTAAATCAACATGTAGAAATTCCAACTATGCATTTAGCTACATAGAAGCACACTTTAATACTTTAGATTACCTAATTAGTTATTTATCTGCTTGTTAAAGCAAATTTTCCAAACAGCTGAACTAAGATTTTGGTTCTAATTTATGGAGCCCTGTAGATAATTTGATTTGACAAGTATAGTCAAATCAAATAATAAGTATAATCCACTTCTAATTAAGTAATCGCTTTAGAGATGCAGCCTGAGTTTAGTTTGCGTAGGTCAGGTTATTATAGTTAGCGTACATAAGTCAGGGTTATTAATTTGGTTGCGATTTGTTTAGGCGGACGGAGTCGCAGGCAAAGGCCAGACTGGAAAAGGATGGTCTGTTACCTTTTTTATTGTTGACGGAGGGAAATCTACTTGAGATACCCAATCTCAAGCGAAAGAGATCAGGTTAGGGATCATCCATAAGTACGTCACACGTTAAGGGGGTGGGAGGGGTCCTAAGTTTCGTGACACATTTCAAAATCTTATACATCTAAGTGTTAAAATGCCTTTGAACTATTAACGGAAAACTTAAAAATATTTCCAACTCTATCGGTATCTGTAAGGTTTAAAACTAATTTCGGAAGTACTTACTGTATGGATGACCCCTTATGTGGGATTCCTACCCACTAAAACCCGCTCGGTAGCCACCCTCTGCACGGAATAAGAAGCTCCGAGAACTCAAGACCATGCGCCCAAGGGATATAATCCCCTCATCGTCTGCACTATGCGCCTAGGTACGGCAGTTTGTGCCACGGCAACCTGTCATTTTTCCAGGTCGCATGTAGGTATGTTAAATAGATGGATGATGATCTGTTACCTACTCGGGTGGATGCTTACAGATATTTTGTCAACTGTATTTCGGCTCGGCATTTCGCCGGCGTGGATGGTGGCTGTCGGAGGCGAGGGGGCAAGACGGAAACAATTAGGTAGAGCGCCTGCGCGGGCTTCCTGCGCGTAATTGCCGTATCTGTTCGCTCGATGTGCTCGCGAATAATTGACTCGATTGTTAATAATCTAATATGCGGCTAATCGTGGGACGGTTATTGCTCCTTTTTATGATTTAACCCACTCGAACAATGATTTTCTTAATAACGAGGATATTTCCCTAAAGCCTTCTAAACTTGCTTTAAAAATTAAAATTAACATCATTTTTTTTTGTCGGAAAGATTCATATAATTAGCTACATAAGTACCTACTTATACTTACTTATAAAAGTTTTGGTTGAGATTTTCACCTATCCGCAACAATATTGTAACTATATTGGAAGTAAATAAGATTGTTGCGGTTTTTAAATTTAGTACCTAGTAGTAGTATAGGTCTTTAACGCATCTTAACATGTAGGTACAAATTATGCATACAAAACAGACAGGAAACTGTGGTAATGCGCAAAGGCGGCCTTATTGGCCGAGCGAAGCGAAGGTCTCTGAGTCTACTTGAGTGAATTTGCACTTGTCCGTCCGTCCGTCCGTCCGTCCGTCCGTCCGTCTGTCAGATCCTTATAACTTCTGAATTACTGAACGCAATTACTTCTTTAAATATAATATGTAAACCGATGGCCTCCAGCCGAATATGGCTTAAAATGTTATAAAAATATTTATTTCGCGGGGGCTCTCATTTTTATAGCGTTACCTACATAGGGTTGCAGTATATCATTTTAAAGATAATTAGGAATATATTTTTTTTAATGTTTCCCCTAAAATTGACGAAATGGGGGGCTTTCAAAGTGGAGATTTTCTAACGTACAAAGTTGACCTCAGAACTCTGAATTTTCTTAAAGGCTGAGACTGAAAATTGATCATTTATTTGAATTATATCCTGTACCTACTTGAACAACAAATTTACTAAAATTAGATAAATTTTATAAGGAAACGAGATTATTAATTTTTAATGAGCTTCAGTATTTTTAACAGAACTTCACAATGATGACAATAGATGGCGCTCGGTAAAAGTTTATTCGTTTGTGCTTACAAATAATAGACGTTTGCATAATCTTACGTGGAATAAAAAAATAGTCTACTACTGATGTCTATGAACGTAAAGATCGTTAAAACTATCTTATGGATACCGCGAGGTCTCAGTTCGGGGCGAACCACTAGTCACTGAAGTGATCTTCTAAAGGCAACCCGAGCGTACGAAGCTGATGACACTAGGTCTAGGAGCTAATGTGGTTGATGTATACCTACATAAAAGAAAAAATTGCCTTAGCCTTAGGTTTAAAAAACCTATCTAATTGCTTCAAAATAGCAATCATACTTCATACTAATATTATAAATGCGAAAGTGTGTTTGTTTGTTGGTTTGTTCTTCAATCACGCCGCAACGGAGCAACGGATCGACGTGATTTTTGGTGATACCTAACAAATTAAACGCTGATGGGGGGTGCTTAGGACCTTTATTACCTGCAGTTGAAAGCAGTGCGGTCAGTGTTTTTTTTATTTATCTGATAGTCGATACGGTCAACCGGAAGTGATTGGACGACAAAGCTTCATGTTCTATTGTAGCCAACACGTGGCATTTCCAGATTTTTAGGGCATGTGCCTATTTTCTACCAAGTATTTGAAACGGATTACAGATTTGGTCCTGTATCCGATTACCTACTACTTTATAGTTTGCTACATATTGTATCATACTAATAGGTATTATAAATGCGAAAGTGTGTTTGTTTGTTGGTTTGTTGGTTTGTCCTTCAATAACGCCGCAACGGAGCAACGGATCGACGTGATTTTTGGCATGGGTATAATTGAGAACCTGGAGAACCTCACATAGGCTACTTTTTATCCCCGAAAATTAAAGAATTCCGCGTGGGAATAAAAAAACCTCAATCCACGCGGACGAAGTCGCGGGCATCAACTAGTCAGACTATAAAGTAGGTAGTAGATAGGTAATCGAATGTAATGGTAAGCAATCGGTAGGTAGGTATATAACTACATTAAGCGTTCAAAATTTCTGCCCTGAACCTAGAACCCGATTGCAGTGCCACCAAACCATCCAGGACCCATTGAAATATACACCAAATCGGTCCAGCCGTTTAGGAGGAGTTAGGTGACAAACACACGTACAGAAGAATCTATAGATACTAATACTATCTAGTATATCTACCGTACCGAAGGGACGAACGTCAAATGTTAGACAGAAAAGTAGCAAGAACAGTTTATATGGGAAAATGAAATTTTTGTTTTTACTATCTTCCTCGCAATTTTTCCATATTTTCTCAACGTTTAAAACTTCCCTGGACTACGACAAACATTTCAAAACCAAAATCAGCTAAAAAAGCTAGACAAACGAACAGCAATTGATTTTTATATAATATATGTCCTCAACTACACCCGTGCTAAAAATCACTTCAATCCGTAGCTCCGTTGCGGCGTGATTGAAGGACAAACCAACAAACCAATAAACCAACGAACAAACACACTTTCGCATTTACCTATAATATTAACTAGTATGATGATGATAAAACAATGCATCTTAAACTTACCAAAAACTATATAAGTAAGTCAGTATAATTTACTGAAATTCTATTGTTAGTGAAGTAGGTGGATATATTAAGCATATTTATCAGAAACAAAAACTGAGAAGATCCTCGCTATTTTCATCAGCTTGTAAGATACAATATGACTATGTTAGGTAGAGAGTTACCTACTTTCTGCAAAAAAAAAATTGTAAGTGATTGATATTTCCCTTGCCCAGAAGCCGCTTCAATGTCAATATTGTTTCATCAGCAACACGATACGGTCATCCGGAAACGATCTACAATGGAGCGTGGACAAAGCATCGATTTGTACCATGCACGTGCCGCCGCGTCAGCCTGTATATAGCCAACAAATCAAACGAATTAAAACCTAAATACTATAAACACAAGTGTTACAACACGATGAAGAGTTTGTACTGTTGTAAAGTTTGAATCTGATCAAAGTAGCGAGCGTGGGTAATTGCTATTTTTATAATTAGATAGCATGAGGACAACGATCTCTACTTGTATCCATGAGGCTTATTATTTTTCGATTGAAAAGCGAGCTTGTTTTGGTTATTACTAGGCAATATACCCGTGACTACGTCCCCGTGGATTTAGGTTGTTTGAACTCTCATAATCATAGACTAATTTTTATCCCGAAAAAGTCATTCCCTGATTCGACCTATCTTAAATTATCAACCTAAGTATCTGTACCAAACGTAAAAATCGGTTGAAATTATGGGCTGTAAAGAGGTAATAGGCAGACAGACAGACAGACGGACAGGCACACTTTCACATCCATACTAATATGTATTATAAATGCGAAAGTGTCTGCCTGTCTGTCTGCTAAGCTTTCAAGGCCCAACTACTCAACCGATTTCGATGAAATTTGGTACAGATATAGTTTACATCCCGGGGAAGGACATAAGCTACCTTTTATCCCGGAAAATTGAAGAGTTAAAAAACATCAATCCACGCGGACGAAGTCGCGGGCATCATCTAGTTTATTATATATGTCAAATCATAAATAAGAATTTAATAAAATCCTGCTAGTACAAAAACACCTGCTACATTATCGTCAAATACAGACATTTTAAATCGATCCATTGTATTTAAATACATCATTGCGTCCAAGTAGTTATTACCAAACAAAATATTTTGCACAACCCTTCATCCGCGCTAATGACTCAAAACACCCCAGCTTACCGTATTCCCTTGGCATCTGCTTTGCGGACCGAAATCTATTTAATCGTATCGTATTGCTAATTTCGGTATTAGGCGGCGCGTTCCGTCGCTTATTGAATTATCTATTCCGTTTGCGGGGACTTCTTCGTCCCTCGGGTCTTTAGTACCGCTCGCTCGTTACTCGCACTGTTAACTTTAGAATACTGATGTGTTTTTATACGACTGCCTGAAAAAAGGAGTACATATTGTTTTCAGGGTTCATGTATGTAAGTATGTATGTATGTGAGTTTGTGAGTTTGTATATTCCACCATAACTTCTATACGCCTGAACGGATTTCGATGAATGAGGTATCGTAAGAATCCTTAGCTTATTCCGGGTAACATAGGCTAGTAAAATTTTAAGGTGACCATGGTCCCGCATCAAAGACTAAAGTTGTTTTTTTTTTCCAAAATGAGATTAACTATATTTGATGTTATGTTATTATTTGATGAATTCTTTGAGTTATATTAGTTAAGTTGTTTGATATATTAATTAAGTCTTTACCTATGAAATTGCCTTTCTTCAGTACTGGTCATTTCAAATAAAAAAAAGTTTGTAATGGCTCTGTATTCTAAATTCAAATTAATTCTGTTTTAAAACCATGACATTCTTTTTACAAACTCAGTCTTTTGTTTTTTGATTAGCGTTGTATTTTCATTACATTTCAATATTTTTCGTCATAATGGGTACTTTAAAAATTCGTGTAAGTAATTATGGAATATGAGTTCCGTCGTGGCACCAACGCGACACAAACGGCACGTAACATCAAAAACGTTTACGGAGAGAACTGTACAAACGAACGCACAACCCGTTACTGGTTTTCCCGGTTCCGTTCTGGAAATTTTGACTTGAAAAATGAAGCTCGTGGTCGTCCGTAGACTTTGGTCAACAATAATGAATTAAAGGCGATTGTGGAAGCTGACGAAACTCAATCTACAGCTGAGCTAGCAGCAGCTTTGGATGTAAGCATCAAAACAATATTGACCCATTTGCGACAAATTGGCAAGGTAAAAAAGCTTGATAGATGGGTGCCCCACGACCTTAACGATCGCCAGCGCAACGTACGCGTCGAGACCTGCCTTGCGCTGCTCAACAGGCAAATAAATGAAGGAATTTGAAACGAATTGTTACGTGCGACGAAAAATGGATTCTGTTCGACAATCGAAAGCGCTCAGCAAGTTGGTTAGATCCTGGTTCAGCACCAAAGCAATGCCCTAAACCAAAAATGCAGACCCTTAAAAGGTGACGGTCACTGTTTGGTGGTCTAGTGCGGGTGTGATTCACCACAGCTTTTTACAAAACGGCATGAGCATTACTGCAGATGTGTACTGTGAAGAACTGGAGAGAATGATGGAGAAGCTTGCACATCTGCAACCAGCTTTGGTCAATCGGTCGTCCCCACTGCTCCTTCACGACAACGCGCGACCCCGTACTGCGCAACAGACTGTCTCCAAGCTGCAAGAGCTGGGGTTGGAAGCTCTCCCTCATCCGCCATACTCACCAGACCTTGCACCTACCGACTATTACTTTTTCCAAAATTTAGACAACTTTTTAGTGGGTAAAAAATTCAATTCCCGAGAGGCAGTACAAAATACATTTGAAAGTTTGTTGCCTCCCGTCCAGCTGATTTTTACAAGAAGGGCATCCATAAACTGCCAGTTGGCAAAGATGCGTCGATTGCATGGGTGATTACTTCGAATAACAGAAATAAAAAGTTTGAAAACATAAGTAGGTACATACTTTCACTTATTCCATACAAAACGGCAATTTCATAGGTAAAGACCTATTATTTACTTTAGACTTAGAGTTTCTTACTATACATTTTTAGAACTATCTATACCTTTTCTCTCATAGCCCGGTGGGACGAAAAATCTGACGCGACCGAAAAGAGATCAGGCGCAGGACCGACGGCTTTACGTGCTCTCCGAGGCACGGGGGTGAAACACCGCCAACTTTCTAACTGCGGGCTAGTACTGAGAATTTGTATTCAGAAAAATAGGTACTTAATTATGGCCCGACCCGGGACTCAAACCCGGGACCTCGTCGGCCGCAGTCGAACACGTTAACCACTAGACCGACCCGTAATGACTTAACTTGCCAGTGGCACTTGGCTTACTTTGTTTCCAGTATTTCTGTTGATCACTTCTGTTGACAAGGCTTTAGTATCATTGTACTAAAATTCTACATCAATGTTTAGTATGCATTTGACCGCCAGCTTTTCATAAGTACATTCATCATGCACAGACGAAACAGCGGTAACGAAGTAGGGGACGGCGGCGCAAGCTACTCGTGAACATGGAGACAAGTTGAGTTCACTCTGTGAATACATTATGCTGTTTTACGCTAGCAGTAAAAAGCACAAAGTGTTTAGAGCGCGGCGTGTAATTAAAGCTCGCTTTTTGTTCCAAAATGTTTTCAATGCAATTACAATTATCAAATTGTATGGGAGTTTCACTCTATATTTATATACTCAGGCGAATGCGATTATAAATGCGAAAGTGTGTATGTCTGTCTGTCTGTTCGTCTGTCTGTCTGTTTGCTACGCTTACACGACCTACCTGTTCAACCAATTTTGATGAAATTTGGTACAGGGATAGGTTGTATCCGGGGAGGGACATAGGCTAGGTATATATATTTTTTATCCCGGAAAATTAAGGAGTTCCCGCGGGAAACAAAAAACTTATTCCACGCGGACGAAGTCGCGGCCATCATCTAGTATGGTATGAAACCGTTTTAGTGTGCATCAAAATAAGACTCCTTAAGTTATTTCAATCAAGAGCCAGAAACGAAATTTTTAAAACTGTATATTTTAATAACCTGGGTGAGCGACAAACGCAGCAACGCAACAGAGTCAAACAGAAGTTGAACCCTTCACGTGGGCTACGTTGTCGCGTAGATACTCGTACCTACGTCACCCGTTGTCCTAGGTTATTTTCTATGGCTTCGTATCGCGTCGCGTCGCGTGGCGTCGCTTCTATCGCTCACCTCACATATTTGTAATTTCGTAACAGTTTTCAGGAAATATTTAAACTTCCACATCCAACGAGCGTAACGAGCGCCAAGTTTTATAAAGTAGAGTCATAAAATCTTGCGCCTTACCAACGTTACTGAATGTGTTAGTAACTAGTATATTATGTCCTAATAGATCTAACGATGCCTGTGTACAGCTAGAAATACACTTCTCATGACGCGTTGTGTCGTGTGACGTCTCTCTAACTAAAATAAAATATGTATGAAACCGATATGATTCTGAGTTCTGACGCGTCGCCGTCACGACACAGTGTATTTAGTAGCTAATACGCCACGCCACACATCTAGACTGCATCGTAAAGGGTCTCACATCAACTACTAGAGTAACCACACACTGCGAACCTAACAATAGTCCTGCTAATTCAAGTAGGGCACAACGAAATCGATGCACCCAAGCAGAAAACATCGATAAAACCATTAATTCACGAGCATTTAGGCGATAATTATCATAATGAGGTCGACAACGCGTGAAGCGTCGCGGCGGGCGAGGAGTCGAGGACGCGGAGACAGTAGACACTCAATTACGCGTCATTCAGGAACGCTGGTGTTTGCACTGGTGCAGTCGAGTGTGCACAGGCTCTCATTGGCTAACCGCCCCGTGGGGTGAGACCCTCCTCCAGCGAGTGGCGGTAGTCTAATGTGGATAGGACGTTGGTTTTACAGCCACTTTGCACTTGTAAAGGAAATAGGGATTTAAGAAAATTTCTTTCTAGGAAATATAGTTTGAATCGTTGTTTTTTTATTGAATTTATTTTAGGGAAAATCACCATAAAATTCCAGATTCTTCAGCAAAACAAATGGAAATAGAAATCAAGACTAAATATTATGTTCAGAAGAAGACTTAATCAAGATATTATAGATGCTCTTTCAAGTCATTAAATCGTTATTTTTATTTTTCCTTCCAAGCTAATCACAGCTGTTTTTGTGGCAAAACAGGACTCAAGATAATACAGTCACAGCGTGCTATTCCACACTAAGCTTTCACAATCGGAGCGGAGTTAGAGAGCCGCGAGTCAGCCCCACGTCCCAACATTAATGTTATTATTTGGCAACATTTACTAAATAATTTGCTCGTTAAACGTCCGCCGATACGTCCCCCTCCCCCCGCTCGTGCCCTAACTACGGTATTGTGTCGCCCTCCCCAGGGCACTAACGACTGGATTCTACCAATACGATTCTAACATTAATTACTTCCCGTCTTTGTGAATATTTGTACCAACATGCTCTTTTGTTAGCGATACGAAATTAATAACAGAGCTTCATTGTGAAGGGATTAGAAAACTATGGTACCGAAGACTTATATGATTTGATGAGTTTTCTTTAAGCTTGCCCCGTGTGGGATTAATTTTGCTGCTGCGTTCGTTTTAATCCGGGCACGAGACGGTGGACGAGAAGCCACAGAAATGTCTGTATTGCAAACTCTGGGCACGGATTCTATGAACCTGCCCCCAGATTTGGCCTCTGGATTGGTATGTGCACTACACATAGCATCAATCGATAATAATATACTTACTGAGAGATTCTGTATCATACAATTATACAGGTATGGAGATTCATTCCTGATAACCACCAATGAGTCAGAGAGGTCTCCTGAAATTCTTCTTCTTCTAGATGATGCCCGCGACTTCGTTCGCGTGCACTACTCCATGTGACTCCACCTGCCTAAATCAGCTAAATTCTAAACAGAACAAACAGAAAACATATAACAGTCAAGTTGATCTCCCCATGTAGACATGCAAGAAGCAAAACTCTCGATAAGCCCAAACGTAGCGCCCGCGGCTGCCATGATATATGCAAATGCGGGTAATTGTTTTCACTCCCTTCCTCCCGTCGCGCCTGTGAACTTGACTGTACCCATGTTGGTAGTTAGCACTTTAACTTGCTTGTATGAGAATGTAAATTACGAAGGGACACATTTGAACAACATTTACATTTTGGTACAGACGTGTTCAGAGATATTTATTATTTAGCATTTTCACGATTCAAACAATGAAAGAACTAATCTATGCACAAAAGCTATGCAAAGTTCAGAAAATAAACAGATACCTACCTACTTATCTTATATTGATAAAACTGATAAGAAAAGTAAGGAAATTTCCGCTCTTCTAAATGTAAACTAAACTCTCAATCTGGATGGAATGTTAAATCACTTATCGTACGGTTTACCTTTCCCAATTTTAATATGACTTTAATACAAATTAAATAAATGTTTCCCATCTAGATTAACATTAGAAGTTTCATTCCAATACTCTTTCGAAAGACACCACTTAAATCCATTAAGGCCATTCCACCACACTCTAAACTTTTCCTTCGCTGGTGCTGGTTTCTTATCATGCAACGCAGAGCAAAGTTTGCACAAAGCATGGTGGTTCCTGAAATCTGTGTTGACCGTGTAGTGGTTAGTCCACTTGAAGTAAGTCTCATATAACGCTGGTGTCTTCACTGCCTGGTACATGGCGAATGCTAAGTTGTACGGATGCATCTCACGAGCGTTGATGTATGATCCAGCCGGCAAAAATCTGTAAATCAGTGAGATATGTGGAGCAGCATTAGACTTATTGACATAACTTATCATTTGATGGGCGTTCGCCTTTAAGTCTTTGCTACCGATAGATCCAAGAGATTTTTTCTACTTATCTGTACCAGAAAGGCAAAATTAGACAAAAAAGTTCTAGTACATGTAGAACTTAAAATTTTACATAAAAGAGCTCCTATGACTTTTTTTCCTCCAGTCAAAATTGACCGAGTTAGCCGATATATGTATATGAGTATGGAGCTTGCACCCTTAAACTTAAAAACCTCGCTTACTCGGTAAATTTTGACCGGAGGAAAAAAGTCATAGGAGCTTTTTTATGTAAAATTTTAAGTTCTACATATTCTTACTAGAACTTTTTTGTCAAATTTTTACGATTTTCGAGTAATTGGGAAAAAACTCTTTCGACATTTTTTTTTCAACCCTTGCCGGGAGCTGCATACACGAAAACCTTTAACACATTGTTTTTGTATCATTAAAACTACATTATATCAAAAATGCAAAGTTGTACAAAAATTTTGATTTCAGATCTTATTTGACTGGACTATTACTAAATCTTTGCTCGTAGCTAATCTCTGGTAAATGGATTTTGGCATGATGCACGGACAGGCGGACGGACAAGAGCAAATTCGCTGACGTAAACTCGGAGACCTGGCTTCGCTCGGTCAATTTTATTTGTGGAGAAGCTAAATACCTGCTGTAGTTCGCTCCACCATAAACAATGGGAACAGCATAATTATCATATCCGTGGAGAACCTTCTCTGTAACATAATCCTTGGCGAATGAGTTTTCAAATGCCATGTAAAAGAAATAGTCTTTCTTTATCATTTTATTACAGTCGTTTTTCGGGCATTTTTCTTGGGTACATTCCCCGTAAATATCAATTTTCAAAGCAAAATGGAATAGATGCTCCTGAAGTCTCGTTAGATATTCGTCTCTCAAACTGTCAGCTTTGCAATGGCTTACGAGCCACGCTGCTGCTTTTCTCTTGCGTGCCAAAATGGTCTTTATTTTGCGGGTGACAGGGCGGCGACTCCTTTGCCATCTTGCCCTAGTGCTTGGGGCGACAATCGTTCCCTTAAGATTTCTCACTATAAAGTAAGTCCATACAATATCAGAGTCGAGACGATACGTAAGAGTCCAATTGAAAAATCCGTCGTTTTGCGGTTCGCATGCTGGAGCAGTGTACGATGACTCCAACGCATTAAAAACGTATATTTGCGAAGGATCTCTCTTCGCAGGTCTGTCTCCTGAGAATACAAATTCGTCACTAAAAAGTACAGCATCGAATCTTGTGTAGTCGCCATCCAAAAGCCCTTTGTCTTTTGTGAAAACACAATTACTTGTTAAGCAATTTAAACTAGGGAGTATAACTTTACTGTCTTTAATCTTAATATAATCAGAAGATTTTGACCATAATATTATGTATTTAAGATTACTTGAATCTTGTGTTTTCCTTAAGCGATCTGATAAAGAGAAGATTGACTCGATGTCGTTTGCGAAATTAAGAATGTGATTCATTAACCATAACTGTAGAAATACAAATATGATTATGAAGAGTAATAAATAAATCATTGATTTCAATGTACATTTTGATAAGTTTAAAACGTGGACCATTATTGCAGAAAAATATATTTGCAAAAGCTTTTAAGAAAATCAAAAAATTATAAATAATACTACAAAATATACAAGAGGCTGAAATCCAAATTGATGATGAAAGACATTGAGGTATTATGTACTAACTTGTACATATAATTCAATGATGAAAGATTGATGATCATAAAATTGTCATTTTCTATTCTTTGACAGAAGTAAACATGCAAAGAGTATAAAAATACCATTGAAAAATACCAAGGGATCATGGAATCATAATAAACAATAAGTAATAGAATCATAATAGTAGGATGTAGGCTCTGAGTAATAAACTCAGAAACCTTTGAAACACCGTATTGTCTTGATCGTGTCTTGTTCAATATCTAAAATTAGGTATACCTATTTAACCAATCCCGATCTTTAGAAAACTTGACCGGATACGGTATGATCGGAACACATTTACGTACCCAACCACAATTATTATGCGTGGGAGTTTGTAGCAAATAGAGCCTTTGTGTTACATAGGTGGGCATTATTGAAGCATTTAGATAACCTGACAATAGTTGTTAACGCTCTACTAATCCCAGATTAAGATCGTATCGGACGAGAACTCGATAAACACTTCACGCAAACACAATTCACCTCTCATGAACAGTTACTTTCGAGTGGTGAAAAAATTACCAAAAAAAATTAACTGACCGTCATGTCGTGACGGACGCCGGGCAGTCGGATGAGTGGTTATTGTGTTCAGAAATACAGTTATTGTTGGCAAAATAAATGCATTGTTGAGGTGTAAAATGCTCGGGCAAAAACTGAGCGGACAATGGTTTGTAATTGAATTAAAGTACATTTGGAAAGGTTGTTCCGATGTTGATGTTCTGAGTGCGGAGCGTGGGCGGACGTGAAGAGCGGCGTCGTACCGCGTGCACGTGGACTGAAGTCTCGCCTATTTCCTGAACTTCGTAGTTTTTGATTTTGTATATAGGAGGTCGTAGTTATGAATCTAGGGCGAAAACACACTACGGAGAAAATAAGGTGGCTGATAAAAAGCCCGTGCGCTTTTCCTAAGCCTGTGAGCTGCACAAACAAGGGCGAATCGACGAAACGTGCTTTTAATACAACGCTGAAGTTTCGCGCGGACGTTTCTGTTAGCATCTGTAGCACTATGCCTTAGGTACCTTCTACGGCGTGTTTACCTACCGGGTTAAGAATTATTTATTTTAGTTAATTTTATACTTAGTTGTTAATGAGCATTCTTAATTTTCGCAATCCTCAAATATATTTTTTATTCAAGTTTAGATCAACTTTTTTAATGGGAGTTGGCAATGTTAAGACGTAAGCTCACAGAGCCGCACCAAAAGCTCTGATTTCACCAAAAGATAGGCCATTCGAGACATCAAAAAGTAGGTAAGTCAAGGTAAGTAAGGTAACTGGTAAGTACTGAGTGTACATCGTAGAGCTAACCTAGAGTAGGTACTAGGTAACTCAAAAACAAATATTTTAAATATTTGGTTGGTAATATTTACACGAAACGCATATTATTTCGAAAACGGAAATCCGACCAGACACAGTAGCCAGAACATAATTGCAAATTATTTTTTGTTCACCAAAATTGTAACAAAGCGTTCCCCAAGGGTTGAAACTGAGATTTAAGCTGTTTAAATATTTATGAAGTATTTACGTATTGACAAAACAAAATGGTCGACAATGGCTTTCGCGCTTTGTTCGCTGACTGCGAATGTTTTCGATCGTGAATAATCATGGCCACTCGATAGCTTCCGCCATGACTGCGCGGTTGGGGTTTTCGTTAAACATTTTCATGACTAGCTTTTGCCCGTGACTATGACGTCTACGTGACTGAGGTGATAAGGTAAAATAAGATACAGCTCTACACCCTAATGTCCTATATTTATTACAAGAAATACTTAAACGAATGACAGTAGTAGATACGTAAAAGTCGTTTAGTACCTAAATATTATTATGTAAGAATATAAATTATTTATTCAGTCGTTCCTTCATTGCTGAAGATCGTGGTCCTGGCTGGATCCTATTCCTAACCTCGAACGGATTATTTGTGTCTACTAAATCATCATTTCATAGCAAATTAATTACCGCAGAATACTGTGGTGGACTATGGCCAAACCCTCCTCATTCTTAGAGAAGACTCGTGCTCAGTAGTGGGCCGGTGATAGGTTGAATGAAATGATGATGATGACCAAATTATAATTTTTTTCCAAAAACCCCAAAAAGTGAAGTTATGTAGGTAGGTACCTACTTCCACAAAGTTGGCAACTTCTATGAAATCAAATCTACCAAAGAACCCTTTGATGTTGAAACAAAATACTCAAATATATCTACAAATACTTAGAATGTTTTCGGAGTCTGTTAAAAGGGAGCCGGGGAGGGATATAGGGTGGCTAATTACGAGCCGCTTCTCCCGTCTGAACTGTATCTATCTTCTATCTCAGAACCAATACAAAGCTTGGCTCACACAAAGTTCGATAACATCGAAGGACGACAAACTGTATGCCTTTCTCATCTGGTGTAGGTGATGCTGCAGTTTGAGATGGTAGCAGGCTGACACGATAATAATATGGGCTTGGCACTTTGGAAGTTATATTAAACCCATGAACCTATATCTAGTAGATATCTAGACAGCATCGTATCGGAATGCTAATAATCGAATTAAACTGTCTGAATTAATGCAATAAAACTCACAATTAAACAATTTTTGTGAGGACATTTCAGGAAACATGGTTATTCTAATTCTAAAATTTATAGGTTCCTAAGGTTTTTTCTTTCGCATTTTTGAGATCAAAATGATGGATCAATTAACTTAAATATGAATAGCTTATCCTAAGTATCTAAAGGTCTGTAGATAGAGAGAAAGTAGGTAGAGCTCATTGTATCAACTAGATATTGGTTCTCGATGTAAAAATAACATTGTACTTTTTCGACGTTTTTTACACAAAGATAAATTCTTTCTGTAAGATTAAATAGCCTCTTTTAATAAATATTGTCGCCAACATAATGACCTCTTGAAAATCGCATGGCCAATAAAATGTTTCGGAGAATCATAAACCGCGACCCCAAAAAAAAAGTTTAAGATGTAGGTATCAAGCATTGCGACACTTGAAAAATCCCATTTTTATTAGAACGAGATATTCCGGATCAAATTTTAACTTTAATTTAAATGAAATCTTTGCCTGGCGTAAATAGGGTTCAATTTTGTAGAACCTCACGAGCTTTTTGTAAAGGTTGTAACACAATACCCCAAGCGCCTATCCCATTCATATCCCAATGCAAGTTGGCACCTTTATTCAGTGCCGTTGACACTTTTATACAGTCCCGATTAACAGGGACAAACGAAATTAGAACCCAATAATATTATTACGTTTTTTCCCGACCTCGACAAAGAGTTCCCTTTTCTTGTGACTTAATATTTAGAATAGCACTCGTTCTCTCGGATTACCACCTACATATTTGTGTAAACACAATAAATAATTTTTTAGTCTCTCACCTTTATCTCTCTTAAGTGTAGATTTAGATAGCGAAGTTGGAGATATAAGTTTGAGATACACAGATAGTTTGAGACATTGGGAGCTTGCAAAATAAGTAAGCTTGCTTGCCTACTGTAGGTAGTAAAGGTATAATTTAAATTCACAGAAAATGTACTGATTTGATTTCATACGAGTAAAGCTTATAGGCATAATAAAAGTTACGGGGTACCTACTAAGCCTAGCATATTATTAAGTAGGTAGGTATGAACTTTTAGTTAATATTATATGTATGTAAGTAGATTTTTCGCAGTTTTGATTTATAAAGGACTCGCTACATAGGTACGTATTTACCATGTGTTTTTATAATTTGGTCTCAAGCAAAATCATCAATAGATCGTCATTCGTCATTATCATCGTCGGGTGCCATCTTCAAATTGAAGTTTGGCGGTCAGCAGGTGAAATTCATTCCGATCTTGAGCAATCTCCTTTAATTGTGCGTAATTGTGACGGGTCCACTCTTTTACGTCGTCCATCCACTGCCTGCTCTGACTCCCAGGTGCTCTTTTCCTGGGAATCTTGCCCTCTAGGATCAACCTTAATAGATATTTTTTACAAACTCACTAGTTCTAACACAGAAATAAATAATATAGAAATCATAATATAGAAATCAAATACCTAATTAATATAGAAATAGCTATGAAGTGAGTCGTGCGTAGTAGGTTGGTACTTGGTATATATTGAGATCTTTGGGGTCTACGAAGTTTCGTAGAACCCAAAAATACGATGTGATAGTCTTCCTATAAAACTATAGCAATGTAGATAGGTACCTACTTCAAAATCATATTACACACTAGCTGATGCCCGCGACTTCGTCTGCGTGGATCGAGGTTTTTCGGTTCCGCGGGAACTACTTAATTTTCCGGGATAAAAAGTAGCCTATGTGTTATTCCAGACTATAATCTATCTTTGTGACAAATTTCATCCAGATCCGTTCAGCCGTTGGGGCGTGATTGAGTAACAAACATCCATACATCCATACATCCATCCATACTTTTGCATTTATAATATTTATTTGATTAAAGAGTCCCAAAAAACGTAATTATTCTACTGAAAAGAAAATACTTTTCGTCTTAAAAATTCTCGTCTCAAAGATATAAGAGATCTAAACCCTGTAGAAACCGACTAAGGGTATGGGTTTAACATAACTGCCATACCCCTAAAAGGTTAGCCCGCTACCGTCTTAGACTGCATCGTCACTACTCACTTACCATCAGGTGAGATCGCAGTCAAGGGCTAACTGGTAGTGGAATACGTAAAATAAAAAACCCTTAGTTTACAGTGTTAGTGTAAATAAGAGTCCTCCAAGTTGCAAAAAAGCTGCATATTAACACGACATTAATACATGAATATTGAATACATTACCCATACAGCGATTGATCGAATTAACCGCGTAGTGCGTACTTCATACCACACAATGGTTGGCAGGATTAAGGACGTTAAGTGGATTAAGCTTCCGCCCCATGTCGCTCTTGAGATCGGCTACTAGCTGTTCGGTGCTTACTGCTCATTGCTCTGTGGTTTATTGACCTATTGGAAGATAAATTGAATAATTATATTATTTTAAAGGAATTAAATGCACTGTAGATAAGTACCTACATCATATTAAAAAATAAAAGCGGTGCTATCCTTGTGGTTTAGGTACCCGGCTTTCCGCATCTGGCTCTAACTTATGGAAGCTATGTGTATTTTTAGGGTTCCGTACCTCAAGAGGTAAAAAGGTAGGTACTCTTATAGGATCACTTCGTTGTCCGTCTGTCTGTCAACCATCTTTTGTCGGGATAGTGTGGAAGTATCAAGTTGAAGCTTGACCTAGAATCACAAAATTTGGCAAAGTATACAAGTATAGGAAAATCCGAAAATCGTTAATTAGGGTTCCGTACTCATAGGGTGCCGAATTGTTTGTCGAGCGCTACCAGTTTAGCGCCATATATTATGAAATCTTTCTTGTTATTTACAAAAAGAATTTATATTTTGTGGTGGTAAGGAACCCTTTGTGCGCGAGTCTAACACACATCACCGGTTTTATGATATGATCCTGAATTTAAATTAAAAAGATGTAATAGGGTTTCCTACAAGGAAAGGTACCCTAAAAATGACGAGCAAAAATATAACTTTAATAAATTCATCTCCCACCGCGTCTTGTATATAAAAATACCGCCAAAAGAAAGTCGAACGTCGAAGTTGTTGCTCAAACATAAACAAATTCAACTGAAAGTTGTCTTCGCCGGCGGTGGCGGTGGCGCGGCGCTCCGTCGGCGATTTACATAAAATTACCATCCCCCGGCATGCTAATACCTCCTTTGTGACGCCTAAATATTTTGCGAACAGTTTTCCACACAAAGTCTCTAATTTAATAAGCGACGGGTGTTAAATTGTTAGGAAAGTTATTTACAGTCGCCAATTTTTCGCGGATGTGTAGCTTAAAGCAGATTATACGATGTGAACTCGACCCCGAGTCGTCGAGGTCGGGTGGGAGAAGCCGTCATAGCCTAGTGGTTAAGACACACGGCTTCCCGTAGGGGGTCGCGGGTTTGATCCTCGGGCACGCACCTACAACTTTTCGAAGTTATGTGGGTTTAAGAAATTAAATATCACTTGCGTCAAACGGTTGAAGCTAAACATCGCGAGGAAACATGCACGCCCGAGAATTCTTCATAATGTTCTCGAAGGTGTATGAAGTCTGCCAAACCGCACTTGGCCAGTGTGGTGGACTGAAACAAACATCTTCTTTGATCTCTTTCTTCTCATTCCGAGAGGAGGCTCGTGCTCAGTAGTAAGCCAATGTTGATAATTTTGATTAGGTAGGTAGGTACGTAACTCTTAACTCACAAGGCTCTGACAGACGAATAGACACACTGACAAGTGTAAATTCAGACCTTCACTTTGCTTTGTCAGAGATAAGTAAGTTAGGTAGGTAGGTACTTATATCTTTTTAGGGTTCCGTACCAAAATGGTAAAAATGGAACCCTGGAATGGAAGAATGGTGCGACTTTCTCCGTCCGTCTGTCCGTCCGTCACAGTCGATTATTTCAGTAACTATTAAAGCTATCGACATGAAATTTGGAATAGTTGTGTATAATAGTGGCCCAACATCATTAAAATAAAAACAAATCGAAAATTATTTTTAGTTTAATTAAAAAAGGGGGAAAATCGGGGGTTTGAAATTTCAAAGTATGATAACTATACCTACTGAGTGGTATATCATATGAAAGGGCTATATACTTCTACATTCTAAAGCAGATTTTTATTTATTTTTATGCATAATAGTTTTTGATTTATCGGGCAAAATGTCGAAAAAAATACCGTTCCCCCCCCTTATCTCCGAAGTTTACCAATTGAAAAATCTGAAATAATTATGGTCAATAGAAGCTTAAATGTATGTTTTACAGGAAAAATAAAACCAACGCTCTAACTAGCATAGTTTTTTTGATATT
The DNA here is from genome assembly GCA_917051295.2 of Erebia ligea. NCBI lineage: Eukaryota > Metazoa > Arthropoda > Insecta > Lepidoptera > Nymphalidae > Erebia > Erebia ligea. The sequence goes on along the minus strand of OU785235.1, from coordinate 12,350,619 downwards.
AACAATAAACCTCTACAAACAAAGTTAGTTTTGCGGTTCATTTCGTCTTGTTTTTAATACGTCATAAATCGTTAAACTTACTACAGGTTTGTACGGAACCCTCGGTGCGCGAGTCCGACTCGCACTTGGCCGGTTTTATTTTTAAGTACATATATTATAGGCTAGCGCTTGGCTGCAATCAGACTTGCTTGCAAGTGGTGATGCAGCCTAAGGTAGAGCGCGCTTACTTAGAAGATGCCTGCAGTTCACTCTTGATTTGAAGGCTTGATTTCTGGCTTGGTCAAGAATTCTGTTATCACTTTGATGTAAGTACCTAAATCTGCATTTAGGTACCTACTACCTACCTATCTGTTCCTAGTTATAGTTAGCTATAACCTGTAGATAGGTATAATAAAGGGCGTGACCCACCAGGTGCTTATTCGTTTTCATTGAACGTAACATTGCCCCGCTAGGTACAGTTACATAAACAAAGCAAACATTAAATAAACTGTGGCGCAGTTGAGAGAGAACAAAATAAAACCCGGTACAGTCGGGCACAAAGAGCTTGAACGGTGGGCGGAGCGGCACGCCTCCGTCTTGCGGCGGGCAATTAGAACAACAATGTGGACCGTTTTGCTATAAAATCAATCTGCATAAATTAAAAACCTACCGAGTTTTGAATCTGTGAGAATTATGTTAACAGGAATTATAACTTCGACTTAAGCAATGGTTAACTTACACCTACAAAATTTCAATCCTTTTTACACTAGACAATGCCCACGTCTTCGCCCGCGTAGGTAGATTTTGGCATAAAATTCCCGGGAGAACTCTCTCTATAGGTCCTCAACTAAAGGAATACTTATGCAAAAAATCACGTCGATCCATTGTTCTGTTGCGCCGTAGGTACTAAAGGAACTTTGAGTTTGATAGGTAGGTAGTAGGTACCTATTATTATGATCTTTGATTTGTGACTTTATAGGTACTTGAATTACAACGTTAATAATTTGATGGTACCTTCTGCCCACGCTCGATGTATTTTATCTGTTTTAATGTTACATATTTTTAAAAAGAATACACTTTACAAATAAAATGCGGGTTACGGTTAACTTTAAATCGATCTGATTGGCGTTTGCGGCGAGTAGCGGTGTCCGCGGTGTTTTGTACAACAACTCGTTTGTTTTATCCGCGACCAATTTACGCGACGCGGACGCCAGCTGCTGCGTTAATTCAATTTGTGCGCAAATGTACCTACCTACCCAAGTATTGGCATACCTGGACTATTGATTTTCATGATGAAATTTCATCTGATTTGCAAGATTCTCGTTTTAATTTATACTTAGGTAGATACTTATAAAAATAACGAATATTTGGATGTTTATTCCTTCACGATACAGTGACCGAACTTATCTATTTGGAGAAATTAGCTGGAGATAGTTTATATGTACCTACCTACCTAACCTGGAAATTAACACATTTAGGCTAGCAAGCTAAATTTCATCCCGGAAAATTAAAGAGTTCCCGCAGGAATCCAAAAGCGGACGAAGTCGCGGGCTTCGTCTAATACCAAATCATCATCACATACCTAAACCCTTTGCCGGATGACGGAGCAGGAGTCTCCTCTCGGAATTAGAAGGCTATGGCCACAGTCCACCACACTGGTAAAATGCGGATTGGTAGACTTCACATACCTTCGAGAACATTATCGAGAACTCTCGGGCATGCAGGTTTCCTCACGATGTTTTCCTTCACCGTTTGAAGCGAGTGATACTTTAATTTAATTAAGTAGGTATAAGTACCTACTTAAACGTTTTAAAACGCACATAACTTCGAAAAGTTGGAGATGGTGCCCGGGAATCGAACCCGTGACCCCGAAGGTACAGGAGGTCGGGTGCCTGAATCGGCTATCAACGCTTCTAAGTGGGTGGCATTAATAATATCATAATATTAAATGTCTTTGACCGCGCTTCAATCCTGATTCTTGTAGGTAATATACTTACCTACACAAAATAAGTCGATGTTCTAAGAATGTGTATTAAAAGAAAGGTGAATGATCAATGAATCAAATGTGAGCCATGATACGAAATACGGAAAATTTCTTTGTAATTTTCTAATTCCGGAATACTGCTTTCCCCAACAAAAGCCAACAAGGAGACAGTAAACAAAATGGCGTATTTAAATGGGCGGCAACTGCATTGTTAGCCCGCGGCGTCTCGTCGATATCTCTATCTGTGCTACTCGCACTCACGGACTTTTCTCTTTATTTTCCTTTCTCATTCACTACGTCGCAGAATGTAGAGAAACCGTGAAAAACCAGCTTTAACTCTTAAGTACAAAGCTCATTTTCAAATGGTGATACTTAAGGGTAAGGTATCACAGCCGTTTACCGCGACATGTGAAACTGTTGCACGTTGTTCTGTCTCTGTCACTCTTTCAGCGAAAAGCGCATTTTTGATGCTATGTCCCTTTCCTTCGCGCCTCCTGAGAAGTAATGTGTTGTTGCTTGTTGTGATATCTCCAAAATAACAGGGAAGTACTCGCTACGAATTTGTCATTTGTAACCATTATAAAATTCTACATCAATGTTTGTAACGGTTTTGAAAAGGAGCGTCAGCAAATAAAAAATTTCGGAAGTTCAATTTCCAATTTCTTAGTAGATACATAAGATGAATTATTATAATGTTATGTTTAAATAAAACTGCTCATTAGCCTATTAGTTAGGCTAGATCGTAGTTTCATGTGTTCAACCTACTCAATAATAGCAAAAAAAGGGAAGTTAAATTTATATTTTTATACCTAATATATAGATAGGGAGAATCAATCACTATGAGTATGTAAGGGTCTACATAGGATGGTAGAGGTCATGCGGACGTTGTCTAAAATAACCTAGGTGCCAAATGATAGGTAGGTAGGTAGTAGGTACTACCTGTACCTACCAACCGGCGGTTTAGTAATGCTAATCGCTATAATTGCTAATAGGTGATACCTAGATACGCTATACTTAAACATCCAACATTCATAATGAATTATTTCGAAAAAGCGCGAGTTCGGTTCCTATACTTCCTAGGACGCTGGGTAGGATGGGTATAAAATCTTTGAATGCAGTTTTCTTTTTCTATGAAATTGAGGATGAGGTTGCTCGGACCAAATTGTTTTTGTGTACGGATTGACTTCACAAACACAACTTAGGTACTTACTTGACTAGAAAAACCTATGGAAACTCACAGGCATGCAAGTTTCCTCACGGGATTTTGCTTTAACGTTAAAACAAATTAAATTAAATCACTTTACAAATATAAAAAAATATACTTTAATTCGTATCAACCCAGCGTTCGAATTCCGAACACCCCGAATAAAAGGCCTAACCAGTAAGCTTTTACCTACCACTTCGCACCGCAAAAATATTTACATACCTTATAAACATGGGCATATAAGAAGGTAAATCTTTTGCTCAATTTTATTACTTCACAGGCCATAAATCACAGATGCTTACCTGCGGTCGGTACCTCAGCCTCAAGGCAGGGCGCCCGTCGCAAAGCCACCAGAGTGGGGCGTCGCTAAACAAAAACACGTATACAAAGAGCGGGCGAGCGGTGATTGGCCGACTGCGGAGCGGCCCTCTGCAGCCGCGCGCCTCCGCGCCGAGCCCGCGGCAGCCGCACTCGCGCCCCGACCGCCGCCGCGAACATGTGCAGCGGAGCCGACGGAGGCTCCTGGCCGCTAGCCAAAGACGCGCCCGCCGTCACCGCCGCCGCGATCGACCACTACCGTCTGCAACTATACAACTACGCCGTCGCTGAACGACTTCGCCTGTACCCGCCGGCACCATGCTACGGACCTTATGGGCCCCGGCTCGCGCTGTCGATGTCTCTGCTCCAGCAGCGAGCCCTCCAACCGGAAGAACCGAAACCTCAACACAGCTACATCGGTCTCATTGCCATGGCCATCTTGAGCTCACCGGAATGCAAGCTCGTTCTCTCCGACATCTATCAGCACATATTGGACAACTATCCATATTTTAGATCTCGAGGACCCGGGTGGAGGAATTCGATTCGGCACAATCTGTCGCTAAACGACTGCTTCGTTAAAGCGGGAAGGTCTGCAAATGGCAAAGGACATTATTGGGCTATTCATCCCGCTAATGTGGAGGATTTTCGTAAAGGCGATTTCAGAAGACGCAAGGCGCAGAGGAAAGTGCGAAAACATATGGGACTGGCTGTGGACGATGACGGTGAAGATTCACCGTCACCCCCGCCGCAATCACCGCCACCGACAACTTTGGCGCTGCCTTTTTGGGGTGGCGGAAGAATACCAGGGGTAGCGCAAACGCGGAAGCGACAGTTCGACGTTGCTTCACTACTTGCGCCCGATGATGCCCCGCAGAAACGTGAACGGAGAGATAGCAGTGGAGAAGAGGAGGTTGAAGAAGATATTGATGTTGTAGCGAGTGATCAAGAAGAAGTGCGATCAACGGAGGAGGAAACGCGGCCGCCGTTGGCGCCGGCCGCGCAGTATCCTTTGTTGGGCGGCTGGTGGCCCACACTGAACCCTGCCCTGCTTCAGCAGCTGCGTCGCCACACTGCACCGCACTCCCCAGCTTCACCCAGCCCTCCGGATCAACAGCGGCCACCGGACACTTAAATTTAAATGCCTGCAACGAGACACTAAACACTGGATGCTTGGAACAGTGTAGAAAACATGGTTGGAGTGTGGTGTGATATATAAAATAAAATATGTGAATAGTGAATCAGTATTAGTTCCCAAGAGATACCTGTTGTGTAGTGTATGAAAACAATACCTTTTTTCCTAACGCTATCTTGTTTTCCAAACATTTTTTTTAAAGAACTATTTTACAGACATGCGCACGCGTTGAACTCTTTTCTATGCGTGTATATTTTTTCATGTTATTTTCATTTCATACCAGTTTGAATATTATCAGGTCCATAATTTCAACTGGAAATATAATAAGTTATATTATATTGTTTGTCTTTATAATTATTATAAATAATTATCTCTGCACATTATTTATACCTATCTACTTTATAACTTTAATTTTTATATAAAAGTGTAAATTATTGTAAATGTACTTACCTACACTTTTAGCACTGTGTATACCCGTGATCCATGAAGCTACTTAATAGTTATGTATTTCAAAGTCTGAAAAACGACCAAGTGACTGTAGATATTCGTAGATACTATTTGTATATAAAGTTAAAAGCGTCTACTCATTGTTGTTATAGTAACATGTGAATATAATGTTGTTTATTAATTAGAATAGTTGGATTAAATTGAATAAGTAGGTATAAGACAAGTCTATAAAATTCAATAAATAGAAATTATAATTACTTATTACTTTTTTATTTATATCCTGTGAAAATTGACATTTTTATTTTTTTAAAACGAAGTTAGATAACATCTGGATTACTTTTAGTTTCACCTAGGTTGTAAGAAAGTATTAACCTATATAATAGGTAGATATAGATAGGTGTAGGTAGTAGGTACCTACGAGTGCACCTATTTATTATTTTACTCCAATACATTTTGTGTTAAGCACCGACTAAAAGTCTTTAAAAAGGCCACTTAGGTAAGTACCCACTGACTTATAGTTTTAAATTGAAACATTATTGTAGTCTTTGAATTAATGAATCTTGTAATCCGTTTCATAATTCCGGAATCTATGCGGAAATAGGTAGGGTTACGAAGTATTTTAAATGCATTTTTAAAATTCAAAGAAAACGTATCAATGTACCAAGATGTAATTATAAAATAAAACATGTCGTTAACTATCTACAATTAGGTAGTTACTTCTATAACCTTATTATAGTTTGTCTATAGAAATGAACCATTCTACCTTTTCCCATCTACTGACTTTCATTGGATAGGTACCTACTCAAGAAAAGCTTATGGTAACACTTTTGGATGGTTAATGGTAATACTTCGTCCGCGTTTACCTAGCCTAACTAGGTTTCTTCTTTATTCTTTTTTTTTTATCCATTACAAGTTAGCCCTTGACTGCGATTTTTTTCGGGAATTCTTTGATACTCCGGGATAAAAAATAGCTTAATCCTTCATTCAAATAACGAATTAACTCAAAATAACAATTTTGTGGGAAAACGCATTTAAAGTTTGACATGGTTAGATTGTTGAATTCAAATAATCATAAAAAAATTAAGAACTCGTTTAAGTGAACTTCAAAACTAGGAATAGGTAGTGTAACTAATAATGTATTTATTAATGTAGCAATATATCACAATTAATTACAGGAAGTATTTTTATTTTAATTTTTTTAAAATTGTTCCTACTTATTTCACTTTTTGATAAAAAATGTGATTATTTTTTTTAAATACAGACAAAGTAATTTCAAATGTTGCAATTATAAAATAAAATAATATTGAAAATAGATGAATTATTTCGATTTTTTGCAATATTATACCAATCACCTTAAAGTGTATGAGAAATATTACGTATAATTGCTATTTATAAAATTTTATATACCTAACATTTAAGCGTTTCTATAATTAAAAAACCGTGTTATAAGTTTCTTATTAATTATCACAAATTGTTTACAATATTTTTGTATTATCTACTTAGGAACTATAGGGAATTATAATCATAAAAATTTCTCAAATTATTATTTTTTCTATAAAAAAACGACAAAACAAAAAACAATATTCTTTTACAAATTAGCGTTTCTTATAAGTTATAACAAAAAAAGTACTTTTCTTAATCAGTCTTAGATAATTTACTTATTTTGGTTTATAATCACAGTTTCCCTAAATTATGGAACATAATTAATAAAAAAATAAAATTATTATTTATCTGAAAATTATTAAAATTATTATACTTAACAAATAAAAGCTAGTTTAGAACTACTCATAATCAGTCTTAGGTAATTACTTATTCTGCTTTATAATCTTACTTCTGTCTTAAACTAGCTATGAGATCTGTCAAAAACATAATAATATAAAAAAAATTAAAAAATTAGATAATTGAATTATAAAACCCTGCATAAAACGAAGGAATCAATCCTTTATTAATTAAATCTTTCAAATCTTTCTTCTTGTTTTCGCTAATTTCTTGTTTAGTGCTATAGGCAGTTTGAAGTGTTATTTCTTTTATTGATGGCATTTTCTTCCTCTTGTTTCTCACATTAACCTCCTTGTAGTCTTGATCCTTGTAGGATGTTTTATATAAAAAATTGGTTTGACTTTGATTTTCTTTGCTTACTTTTAAAATTTTTATTTCATTCCAATTGACGGACTCACCATCTACATTAGTCGAGTAGTTATATCCCCATTCCTCTTGTAATAATTTTAAATCATAAAATGAGTCAAAAGTCATCTCGTGCACAATTAAAGGTGGTTGAGATTTTTTGGCGTTCTTAATCAAGGCTATGTACTGGTCGGGTGTATAAATTGGACTAGATTTCAAATTTTTCTTAATTTCTTTTTCAATGAGACTATGCACGCTATCGGCTTCGTTCTGCGTGTGACCTCTTATTAAAAATTTGTGCGTAATAGTACTGATATTTAATGTTTGCACAGCATGTAAATAGAGAGATGTTATGTATTTATTTTTATTCTGTCCGCAACAGTTGTCGGAATAGAATATAACTTCTTTCAAATGGTCGCCATCATCACTTACACTTTTGAGATATGCCCATATACATGATCCGATTTCTATGGCACCACGTTTTGCGTCACATTCGGACCAAAAATAGCAGTTGACGTTTTTATAGGCTACTTTGGTTTCTTTGGATGTCAACTCAGTTATGGTGAAGTTATATGAATTCAGCTTCGACTTGTAATAAAAAGAGGAGCTGTCGCCTCTAGGGCACTGCAAGACCGCCTGTAAATCGTAAACGGATACTCTTACCTTTTCACTAACTTTGTTGCGATCGTCAACCTTGTGAATCCTACTGCAATTCTTTTCTTCTAGATGTCTTAAATATGTTTCTTGTAGATCATTATTTTGAATATTAGCATTATTATAAGAGTTGCAAAGATCGCACTGATCTTTTTTGGGACTGAAAAAGGATAAATTAAATTCCGATGTAAATATTTTGTAATATAAGGAGTATGTACCTGCTTCTTTATTATTTTGTTGCTGCTGTGCTTTAAAATCTTTGAATAAATCTTTAATTGTTTTACCACCTTCAATGTATTCCCTCGTAGAAGAAGCGCGTAGATAGTGGGATTCAACTTTGGGGATTGAATTAATATGCTCCACAATCGCAGCTCGTACTTCGGGATTAATCTTCTTATGATTTTTGTGACATCCTCTCAAATCTTTTAGTGAAAAGTTATTTAACGAACTTTGGTTTGTACAGTAAATATCATCCGATCAGAAATGTCTAACGTGGCCCTAAAAAATGTTTTACAAACCCTTATATACTTGCCATCAATTATAAAATGAAAAGCTTTGTTATTGTGCCTGGGTGTCTCGGCATTCGTATACTTGTATCTAGGCTGAATATCAGTCATACTTGTGCTTATGTAAGCTCTTTGCTTTTCCAAATCTGCTAAATCCCAAAACCTTCGAAATAGTTCGTATCTAGTGTCTGTATTTATCATTGTAGTGCATTTAAGCCTGCACTTTTCAGTACATGGTTGTTTAAGGCATCTTGCTGAAACCTTCTTCTTCGACATGGCTACATAAGATTTACCCTTGTTACGCAAACGCTTAATTTTATTCTGCTTCCACTGAGAAGGATTACTGACACGCTTGCGCCCCCTTTTTGGTGCAGATTTTTTAGGCTTATTTGGTTCAGTTGAACTGGTGGAAGATGAGCTGGATTGATCAAAAAAGTAATTCCTCTTTCTTCTAGGTTCTATGTTTGTGAATGTCGGATCTGTATCGCTGAGGTTAGCCTCACTTTCGTCACTATAAACTGGTGAAATGTAATAATTGTGATTTGTCTTTGAAATCCTGGGATGATGCTTATGTACTTTCTGAAAAATGAAATTATAACTAAGTTGTAAAAAATATAAACTAATACGTAGATATTATACCTATTATGTTTTGTGCAGCACTTTACTAACCTGTTGTTGCGGAGGTGTATTTTCAATAACTTCATCGTCCGTTGTTTCGTTAACAGTTATGTGGGTAGTCGGCAATGGGTGAGGATTTAATTGTTGTGTAGATTGGCCACTTTCCGAGTCCGAAGAAGACGATGACGAGTTAGAAGACGACGAAGAGCTAGAAGACGATGAGGATGATGAACTGTTTGATGAAAGTTGAGAATGTTGGTGGTGTTTTTCATTTTTGTCATCAGCCGCCATAATGAAGTTCTTTGGTGGTATATCGTCATTTTCAGACAATGTGCTGTCACTGTCATAATAAGGTACAAGACTGAATACATTGGCTAGTGAGTTTTCAGTCGGAAGTTTCTGAAATTAATAATAATAGGTAAATTAATTATGACATGAAATGTATAAGTCAAATGATATTTATGAGACTTTTCTGTTGAGGCAATATTAAATAATTAATTAAATACTACATATTATATTATATTGCAGTATATATATATTTTTTAAGATTTAGTAGAAGTAATTGTAAAATAAGCAACTAATTAAACTTATGAGTACTTTAAATTAATTTTTGCTTACCAATATAGTTACTTCATTTTCTTTATCGACATAATTCACCGATTCCGTCATGGTTCTACCCTCTACTGTAGATTCATTTTCCATTTGAATAGAGACACAATTTTCATTTAGTAGCTAAAATAATAAGAGGTCTATTGTAATTTAAAATAATAACTAATAACATTTATTAACCTTACTATAACTTATTTACAAAAATACTGAACCGAACTTTAGACAGCCTTCGTTGCGTAGTGGGTGATGAGCGGACTTCGAAACGTAAGGTCGTGGGTTCGATCCCCACCCAGGATAAATATTTGTGTGATGAGCATTTTGTTCTGTGTCTGGATGTATGCTATCTGGTTACCATAGTACAAGCTCTGCTTAGTTTGGGATCAGATGGCCGTGTGTGAATTGTCCAGGTATAATATTATAACTATATATTATTTTAATAACTAACCTCATGGCTGGCGTCATTGGTGTCATTATTTTTGTGTTTATCACCACTTATGGGTACTGTGTCGAACTCATAATTCGTTGTTGTATTTTCTACAACTAATTCCAATATTTTTCGTGCTCTCGTAGCCATCTATAAGAAACATAATGAAGATTTGCCGATCAAGTTATTTTTACGTGCACTGCAGTAGTAATAATAAAGTATAATTTTATTTATTATCATCATCAGCTCAGTCAATAATAACGTCTAAATAATTTTAACTAAGAATCCATAAAAATACTATTAAATTTATTAAAGAGTAAAATATCTCTAAATACAACAAAAAAATATACGTTTAAATAAATAATAAACAGATACAAAACATATAATGACAACGGTTTTTATAAATTATATTGTAATACTGAATTAATACTTGATAACTCAAATTTTGCTTAAATATTTTATTATAAAACTGCATCAACTTAAAATATTATTGTAATAATATAGATTATAATTACTACAAAACAGAAATAAGTCATAATGTTACAAAAAAAAATCTATCTTATTTTCTAGTAGAGTGAAGTAAGTCTAAAAGAATGCACTCTTTGAATAAATTTAGATATAAAATATAGTTACCTTATAGCAAATGACAGATTTATTTCGATTTATTACGTTATTTTTACAATCTGCTGCGGTCTCACTTTAAAGAAAGCCGGCGCATCACTGAATTTGATCACTATACAAGTATCAACCTGTTCACATGATTTCGTAAAAAAGAGAACGACGTTCATCTATCTCTGTCATTTTCGTCGTAAAGTTTTGGCTGTTGGATTGAACGTATTCCTCTCGCAAAGTTAATTCGCTTTATGGTTAAAACTCGTAACATGTAAATTTTGAGTTAATTCGTTATTTGAATGAAGGTGCGTTATGTCCGTTTTTGGGATGCAAACTTTGTCAATTTGTTACAGACAGACACACTTAGGTATAGCACAGTTTATAGATGCTTATAAACTAGATACCAACATTAGGTACCTAGTACGTAGCCATTAAGTGACCTACATTTAAAGATGTCAAACCGTGCCTTATGTAGGTAGCATTTGAAAAAAATATAAAACTTAAGTATAATAAACATAAGATTCAACTTATAAATAACAATGCTTCTTCTTGACTTTAATTATGATCATTCAAAGTACATAAGTAGTTATCAACCACTTCATAATTTATTATTAAGTATCTAAATACCTATAAGTATCTAATTTGTAAATATCTTATTAATTAAAATCGGCTTTGAATTTCAACAATTTTACTCATAACTAAAAAGAGATTTAATACATAGGCTACTTAATATTTTTCTCGGTAACTTTAAAACATTTTCCCACGAGTTATTCTTTAGTGTAAAGATAATACGTGAGCCTACCTATCTACTTATCAATGAACTCTGTTGAGCTATAAGGACCACATTGTATTGGCAATATCATACTTAGCTTAAATATACCAAGTTTCACGAGAAATGTGATTCATATAAGTATCGTGACAATGGTGTGCAGTTCATAGAGGCGTGAAAGCACTGCTTACCCAAATGGGCTCATTTTTCATCAAAACAGCTAGTAAATAGGTATTCTGACTAACTAATGCCTACCCTAGCTGTAAAACCTGGGCACGCCACTGTATCGTGAGCAAACCGAGTGAGTGAGACAGGTTAGCCCGCTACCATCTTAGACTGCATCATCACTTACCATTAGGTGAGATCGCAGTCAAGGGCTAACTTGTAGTAGATTAAAAAAAGTGTCTGTGCTACAGACTACAGTAGGTAATTATCAAAGCTTAGTAACTCAGGCAAGCTTAGGTAACCAGTACCTATTAGGTAGAGAAAAGATTCATAGTAGGTACCTATACCTACTTATTAATAAAAAAATCGTTTAAATATACGAGGATTATATATGATTATATATCGCTGATGATAATTAGTTGGGGCAAAATTTTCGGTAGGTTAGAAATTCGTCTTTCATCGAACTAATGATTTAAAAATATATATAAAAAAATATTTTCATAACAAATAAGAAAAAGTAGATTTACAGTTGTCATGTGCGGGCCTTTGTTATACGACTGCCTGAAAAAAGGAGTAGGTATATTGTTTTCAGGGTTCATGTATGTACGTATGTATGTAGATATGTACCTATGTATGTGAGTTTGTATATTCCACCATAACTTACTCGTATATACGCCTGAACGGATTTTGATGAATGAGGTATCGTTAGAATCCTTAGCTTATTCCGGGTATTATAGGCTAGTAAAATTTAAAAAAAGTTGATAGGGTGACCATGGTCCCGCATCAAAGACTAAAGTTGATTTTTTTTTTCCAAAATGAGATTAACTATATTGTCATTATCAAGAAAATGATGAGTAGATTCCAAAAATATATAAGACTATATTTCAATATCCAGTGATTCACAAAAAAATATCATTTAACTATGGCAGTCGTATTTTTTAATTCTTTGAGTTAAGTAGGTATATTCACTTGGTGTATTTGTGTTTATCACAAGATCCAAGAAAAACATAAAAATAAAATAAAAATAATCTCAAAAAATTGCAAATAAAGAAAACGGAATTTCGGAAAGATTCTAGGGTCCGTATTAATAAACCGACATCAGCTAAGAAAGGTGCTCAAGTGTCGGTTTATTGAACGGGCCTAAGTTCCTGGTTCCTAATAAGTAAGTAGATTCCTGCTTATATCGTAGGTATATAGGCTAATTAAAATCCAGTATATTTGTCAAAATATAAACTTAGGCATATATAATCAGTGAATAAGTAGACAGACAGAGGTTAAAATATGGGTAACAATTAACTTTAATTTTAGACACTTCGGTTATCAATTTTCACAATTTACAATCCTTTACAATCCACACCTGATAGGGGATCGGGTGGTTACATTCCGAACTGATTAAAATCACCAATTCCGCAAACACACAATAGCTATTTGTATAAAGCACATGTTCTCACGGTAAATAAAGCTTTTAACCAGCCAAATTCGTGAATGAATCATTTTTGGAACAATATTTGGTAGGTAGGTATTTATTCGTTTTTAAAAATATGTTTATTTGTTCCTAATAATACACAACTGCCATTATTAATTACTACCTAGGTATTTTTATTCGGTAGTACTAGTTTCTGTAATAAATAAAGTATAGGTAGGTAGGTATACGTAAGTACTTATGTATTAAGTAAATACCTAAACAAAAAAAAAATACACCGTCCAAATGATCATTCATGTGCATGGTGCCCGAGACACTGGTGCTATTAGGTAGGTACTAGGTACCTCTCTCTCTGAATTGCCAGGCTATTCCGTTAGGCTAATTAAGCGCCAGCCTGAGCTCTTTGCAGTCACCACCATCAGTAGCATGAACCAGCTTCTGGGATACAACATTAATAAAATGTTTCGTATGTTTTTTAACCCATACCTAAGTTTAAGTATGGGTTAAAAAACATACGAACCTATTTACTTTGTTAAGTAATTTTTGTTGCACAATATTACTAACACAATTTTGTTTTCGACAAGTAGGTAGGTACTAGGTACTAAGGTATGTACTACGCACATACTCTAAGTATACTTTCAATGAAATGAAATGAAATGATTTATTTATATCACGTAGGACAACTTGTGACACTTACGAGAAGTCAAGACTCTGCCACTGGTTCTGAAAGCTGATTCTTCTCAGATGAGCCGGCAAGAAACTCAGCAGTTGCTCTTTTCAAAAAAAGAAAAATGTTACAAAATGTAAATAATATACCATTCTATGTCAAACAGTGAATACATAATGGCTGATGATGATATTGATGATGATACCATTCATACGTTACATAACAAGTATTTACACTGACTTGTGGGATGCTGCCTTCGTTCCTCGTTTATTGCCTCGTTGGTCTAGTGGTTGGCATGTTCGACTGCGGCCGACGAGGTCCCGGGTTCTAGTCCCGTGAAATAAGTAGGTATGTATTGGGTTTTTCTGACTAGAAATTTTCAGTACTAGCCCGGAGTTAGGAAGTTGGCGGTGTTGCCGTCGGTCCCGGTTATTATCACTAACATGATAATAGTCGTTAAAGCCTGCCAACTCGCATTGGAGCAGCGTGGTGGGTCTAAGCTCTAATTCCCTCTCTCCTATGAGAGTGGAGGCTTGAGCCCAGCAGTGGGACGTTAATGGGCTGTAGTGGTGGTGGGATGCTGGATGCGAAGCCGTACCATAGTACTGTATACCAAGATATAATTACTGTACCTAATGAGAAGCTAAAAGTACTTAATCGTTTTTGATGTGACACGGAATAGATTTTATTTTTTCTATGATAGTATAGGTAACTTATGTTATAGCTTTGAAAGTGTGGCAAATAATAATCAAAGTTATGCTTAACCAGTGTTCTGCCACTTTCCGGTTTAGGCGTGCTATGCAGAATAGGTTATTCAATTCTGGCGTTATCAGGTTATCGGCGAACAATGGGCATTAGTGGTAATCGTCTAATAGTAAACAGCCTGTGAAAGGTTGGGAAGGGTGCGTCAACTTCCTGAGTATTGCGCCTTTGTGGAGGACTTTAACGTGGGATTACCACAGATACAATCGATTAGCATCATTTGTATTCATACAGATTGTCAAAATTTTAAGACGTCTGATTTTTTTTAAAACCTCCATCCATCCATATTATACCTACTGATATTACAAATGCAAAAGTAATTCTGTCTGTCTGTTACTTTTTCACGACCCATTACTTAGTTGAGTAGGTATCCATGAGTTTCGGCCACCGTTATCTGTGGTTTCGGCATAATGGGCATAATGTTGTGACGAAACTCATGGATTCGTTTTATCGCTGAAAATAAAAAAAATCTGTGTAATTTTTTTATCATATCCATTTTTACCAGGAAAAATCAAAACTTTTCCGATAAAAAGGGAATTTTGGGCTCAGGGAATTTTTAAGTCCTGAATTCACGCAAGAAATTTCAGCCTCCTTCTTTTATGTACTTAGTAAAGAATCCTTACGTTTATTATGACCAAAACAAACAAAATTAACAAGCACTCATAAACAAACAAATAATAAATAGCAGGCAGCCATGGTGCTGCCTGCATAGGAAACCAATAAGCTGTATGTAGTAGGTAAATACTCATTTTTTAATAACTATAGGTATATATTAGTTGTACAGGCAGGCAGGCGTGTACCAGTATAGGCAGCAGCAGTAGGTACAGTACAGTACAGTGTACTCGTAGGTAGGAACAGTCTATACATAAAGGCTGATTACAGAGTTAAAAACCACAGAGCTTTTACTCCAAAAAGTCCCAATTATCGCTAAAACAAAATGGTTTGGAATGAAAGAGTCCATTAGCCATTGAGGCGAGGTGACAAGGTCCGGGGAACGTAAAACGTCCACTCCGCGAATTGTCCACTCCCGAATCTAAACGCTCCCAATTCCGTCAAGTGTCGAGTCACAGAGAACTGAACAGAGAGGAAGCTTCATACAAACTGCTCGCGGCGACTTCACCCATACATAGCGCAACGATGTGTGCGTGAGCTCTCACCGACACATTCACCGACACGATCGTCCGGGTTAGCGAGACACTGTCTGGGTTAGAACGCAAGGGCTGACTGTGGATAAATAGAGGAACAATTTCGTGTTCAATCACGAAATTGTTCCTCAATTTATTTTCATTACTATAAGTTTACTGATTTTGTATTAAAAATAAAACTATTTAGATTTATTTATGTAAATATAGTGTTCTGTTTCAACAAAAATGCCGAATACTTGCACAGTTTGCTTGAAAAGCTCTAAAGACAATAAGGATGTTTCCTATTTTTCATACCCGAGAGATAAAGAGAAGTAAGCACCTTTTTACACGTACCTAGCGCACCTGTACAATAAAACTAGGTAATAACATCGATCGTCAAGTGAGAATGACGTGCTAGACAGGTAGGTATGTACTATGTATCCTAAGTCGGTCTCACCTACTTGAAGACAGTGCTCAGATAGTAGAATACCCGAAGTACCTAATATGGCTAAAATGTGTGACTTTGTCCACCCCCCAAATTATAAATGCGAAAATGTGTCAGTCTGTCTGTCTGTTACGCTTTAACGGCCCAGTTTTTCAACCGATTTTGAAGAAACTTTGTATAGAGGTAGGAGGAACTTTTTGCTAGTTGCGAGTTGCGACCCCAGGGATAAATAGGGTAAAAATGGGGCAGGTGTTTCCTATTTACCCCTGGCTCCACCAACATTTTTAACCGACTTCAAAAGGATTTGACCCGTATGTAGGTATGTATGTAGGTTTGTTAACGATTTTCTCGGAAACCAATGAACCTATTTTTATGATTTTTTCACTTGTGTAATTAACGTACCTACCTACTTTCGGGAAGGTTTAGGTTAGGTTGGGTTCGGGAAGAATATATTTAAATATACCAATAAATCAAAAGAATTTGAATATGTCTTACCATTAAGGATATAATGTTAGAAGCAGCTTCACCATATTTGACATAGAAAAGTCAAATAATATGGTGAATGTCGATTGTCGATATCGATATTAATGCCGATTTTGATGGTCGATATCGATGTCGATTGTTGATATCGATTTTGATACTCATATCGATTGACGATATCGATGTCGATGTCGTTTGTCGATATCGATTATGATTGTCGATGTCGTTTGTCGATATCGATGTCGACTGTTGATATCGATGTTGATACTCATATCAATTGACGATATCGATGTCGATTGTTGATGTCGATGGTCGATACAAATGTCGATATCGATGTCGATTGTCGATATCGATGTCGATGTCAATATCGATGTCGATTGTCGATATCGATGTCGATGTCAATTGTCGATATCGATGTCGATTATCTATATCGATGTCGTTGTAGATGTCGATATCGATGTCGATTGTCGATATCGATGTCGATTGTCGATATTGATGTCGATTGTCGATTGTCGATGTCTAAGTCGATGTATAATATTTTTATTTTTCCTTAAATTGTTGACATGCATCAGGTGACAACCCTAGCAGAATAGGTATACATTTTCGACTTTATTAGGAAGCTTCCCCTCTGATCGGATATATACTCGTGTGGTCGAGTAGTCGACAAAGGGAGACTTTTAGCGGCAACAATGAGTGAATGAAGCAAATTACCGCTTTTCGACTCTTGAAAGTGCCCATCCAGCCGCACCGGCTGCCGTATTGTGCCGAACGGTTTGCGCCTCGAAACAAACGATAACAATAAACAGTAAAAAGGAAAGTGTAGTATTTTGCGTGAAGTGCGAGGGACAAAGCGTAATAGGTGTTAATGCGACGGAGTCGCTGAGCAGAGTGAATGGCGCCGCGGGCTCGCCCCGGACTATTTTTATAACAAATCATCGCCTCGGTGATTGACAACATTGTGTTTTTTTCTGTTGAATTTTCTAACGAACTATTTTTATTCATTCCACCCCGTCTATTTTAATTCCTCATCATGTTACAGACTCCGTCCGCACTCAGATTCGCTTATCATCTTTGTAATAGATTTTCTGAAGTAATGATTAAACGACTCAGAGTGCGGCAGTAAGATTTTATTAGGTACCTCAATAGACTTTAATTTAATTCATATTGCAATTTGCAACTTTTCGCCGACCTATTTCTAAAACTTATATCTTCATCTACTGACGTCATCATCAAAGTTGCACCAGCTCAGCATCAGGTAGGTACCTACCTGCCTGTGTTAACTCCGATGTATGACATTGAATGTAAGTAGGTACCTACCTTAGTTTGACTTTATTTTCAGGTGCAGGAATATCTACTTAGGTATATACCGATGGATACATACAAACCCTAAAAGTAACTTAATATCTATCAAAAGGAATATAAAAGCATCATTGCACAATATTGCCGGTCAACACTTCAGAAAACACAGGACTCGTACAACGAGAAAACCGCTTGCAGACGCAAATTTATTTGAACGCCACAAACGACTGAATACTTCAGTAATAAGGACTATAATAGCGTGCTGGTTTATAGAAGTGATGGCAAGGGTGGATGTTGTCTATTTAGTTCAAACACCAGCAAAACAAACAGGAATTGAGAGGCGTCGAGTGGACCGCCCGCAAATTCGCACTTCAAGATGAGGGTTCATGGAACACGAGCAAACGATACGGGGGTATGCGAGGAAAATGTCCAGTGCCATTGTTTGTCTAGACTCTCGAGTTATTCATTTTTATCGGGACAAAACCAATAGGTAGCTGGTTATTGGATGATATGGCACTGTTGCAAAACAGATGTAACGTTCTACCTATACTACCTACCTATATATAAAACGATCCAGCACTGGAATTTGACGACCTCCGTGGCGCAGTGTGTAGCGCTGTTGTCTTAACGTGCGGAGGTCCTGGGTTCGATCCCCGGTAGGGTCAAATTGGGAATTTATAATTTCTGAATTTTCCCTGGTCTGGCCTGGTAGGTGGCTTCGGCCGTGGCTAGTTACCACCCTACCGGCAAAGACGTGCCGTCAAGCGATTAAGCGTTCCGGTACGATGCCATGTAGAAACCGAATAGGGGTATGGGTTTAATATAACTGCCACGCCCCTAACAGGTTAGCCCGCTACCATCTTAGACTGCATCTTCACTTACCATCAGGTGAGATCGCAGTCAAGGGCTAACTTGTAGTGGATAAAAAAAATCTTATAAAATGAATTGCTGTTACTAGTCTCGCTAAAACTCAGGAGCGACTTGACCGATTTTGATGGGTTTATTTGTGTGTGTTTGTGTGGATCCCAGGTTGGTTTATATTCACAATTGGACCCGGTAGGGGGCTCTGCAATTGGGTTCTAGGTTCAAGGCGGGACAACGTCTGCCGGGCCCACTAGTTTATAATGAAAGTAAATGGATACCCTGAATCCACTAGGATCCACTGACTGGATCCACCGGTGGATTCTTTGAATAGCACTTTGGGGATCATAGTGCCATCCTAGCACTTTGCAGTCCATCTATGTTATGCTAGAAGCACAGAATAAGTAGGTACTAACAATTACCTACAAGAGGTGATATTGAGGCAAATATATTTGCGTATTCCTAAAGGTTTATGTTAGTAGCTATAAATTGATAACTGGCAATTCCGTTAGGGATTAAAAGACAAAACCTATATATTACCCATAGAGGTATAATATTATAGTAGAATATAACCTTATTTAGTATTCTGTGAGACAGACGTTAGACGTATCAATAAAAATGTTAAGGATGAAGTCCAAGTTTCTCGATGTCTCAACCTCACAATGTTAGTATTTTGCATTAGAATTCATACTGCACTTTCGTTCAGATGCACGATTGGGTGCCTAGGTTTACCTATAAATTGCAACAAAATAATAGGTGGTTGCTTGCATTCGCCATGAACTGAGCTGGCCCATATTTTTAAGGAAAATCTACCTACCTATCTCCATAGGTAAATACGTTACCAATACCGACATAAATAACTTGTTTGAAATAGATTTTATCGACATATTAAATACTAATAATAATATTTAATATTCTTAGTTTATATTTGACCAAACTAACCGCGTTTTAACCTTTTTGGCAAGAGAACAAAATCTTACTATAGGTACCTACCTACCTACTGTGTTTCTAGTACCCAAGTTTTGATAGTTGATACCGGCAGTCGTAATTCCTTCTTCCATGGTTGATACTAAGTGTTATTAATTATTAATTTGAATCTATGGTCGATATTTGACAATAAAAGGTGCTGCAGGAGTCAGGACAAATATAAATAATTCAATTATAATTTATACTTTGCAAGTTTAAACAATGTTTTACTAAGGATTATTTTACAAATAAGTAGTAATGATTCTACAATGTAATTACCTACTTGTAATTCACAACCATTCTTGTTTTTCACATACATATAATGTTTACATTAAAAACCTAACCAAATGCAAATAAATAAATAAAAAACCGGCCAAGTGCGAGTCGGACTCGCGCACCGAGGGTTCCGTACAAACCTGTAGTAAGTTTTACGATTTATGACGTATTAAAAATAAAAATTACGTTTGTTGTATGGGAGCCCCCCTTTAATATTTACTTTATTGATATTTAATTATTTATTTTGAAAGGTAATATATACAAGTTAATATTCTGTGAAAATTTGAACCGTCTACCTGTTACCGTTTTTAATATTGAGCAAAAAAATACGAAAAAAACACGTTTATTGTATGGGGACCCCCCTTAATATATATATTTTTTTAATTTTTAGTATTTGTTGTTATAGCGGCAACGGAAATACATCATTTGTGAAAATTTCAGCTTTCTAGCTATCTGCACGGTTTATGAGATACAGCCTGGAGACAGACAGACGGACAGACAGACAGACAGACAGCGGAGTCTTAGTAATAGGGTCCCGTTTTTACCCTTTGGGTACGGAACCCTAAAAACCATCTAAAAACCTCTACCTAAAAGAACACAGATCAATCAAGTGCAAAATATATCCCAAAAATCCGTGAGCAGTTTTCGTTCGAACGATCCCGGAATCGAAACATTGAAGCGTATAAAAATCGAGTCCGATTCCCATAATATGAATGCGAATATAAAGCGATTGTCGAGCATTCAGAGTCGGTCGCGTGTACACATTTAATTGTGACCGGAGGAAACAGATGCTGATTACTGGGGCCCGAGGGACCGAGTTGGAAAAAGTTTATGTTTGATTCGCTATTTATTTATGTTTTAAAGTATTTTACTTTTAGGTACTTACAAATTAATCGAATCACAAAGAAAGAAATACTTAACTAGTATATAAAAATACAATCCATCCGTATAACAAATTTCATGAAAATCAGTTGAACAGATGAGCCGTGAAAGCGTATAGCATACAGACAGATAGACAGAGGGACAGACAGACGGACACACTTCGTATTTATAATATTAGTATGGAATATGGATGTTATTTGGTTTCCTTCCTATTAGAATGTGCACTTATAGATTTTTTTCTTTCAATTTTATAGCAAAGCAAGAGCAAAGTGATCTTTCGTGTCAACAATTTAAAAAATTTAAGCCCAGCTTTTTGTCGATAGGTACCTATCAGCTAAATAAAACAAACATGTGCAAGCGGTGCGCGGGCCCACTCGACACTGATCGCCATATAAAAAGCATTAACCAAACACTGACATAGAAACCTCTTCGGATATTTTTATCTTTTTATAACACTCGGTGGTCTGTGTTATTGTAAACATTGCTAGATTAATCAATATCATAATATGCTTGTTGTACGTTTGCTTTGCTAAAGCCTTTTTATCGAACCTACTCATGGAGATATGTTTATGATTTTGTAATGTTAGTTTTAAAATCCTACATTCAATGTAGGCTTCTAAAAATAACATTAAAAAAGCAACATAATGTAGTTTGGAAATTCCGGGGAACTCTTTGATTTTCCGGGTCAAAAAGTAGCCAATGACACTCTCAGTTCGTATATATATCCTCGTAGTTCATATACCGATGCAAAATATCACGTCAATCTGTTGCTCCGTTGCGGCGTGATTGAAGGCCAAACCAACAAACACACTTTCGCATTTATAAAAAGTAGTATTTGTAGTATCTGTTTTTAAACGTGCTGATCTCAATAAATGCTGAACCGATTTGGACCAGGTTTTCACCAAAGGAAATTGTCTCTATCTGGTACCTATAGTACCTAGGCTTCTAAATTATGCTAGCCGTACGAAGCTGGGTTGAGTCGACTGTTATTGTAATAAAAGCATCCCAATTTCAGTTCAATTTGGTTATGATAATAAAACCGCAAAACTATTTGCAATACCTACTATAATATTATACCTCTATGATTTGCAAATTAGCATTTAATCATATTCGCCGCGATAACCATTGTTACCTAATTTATTATAGGTAGACTAGCTGACGCCCGCGACTTCGTCCGCGTGGTTTAAAATTTTCCCGCTTTTCTGTTGAAATTTTTCCTGAATTTTCTTTGCTATAAACCTCACGGAGCCCGAGACCTTTCCAACGAATGCAAAACCGTGGAAATCGGTTCGTGCGTTCTGGAGTTATAGCGTCAGGAAGGAAAACCCGACTTATTTTTATATAGTAGAGAAGAAGAAGATTAGGTAGTTACCTATAATAATTAAATTCAGTTTTTTAAGCGTAGGATATCTAAAAAATATTTAGGTATATAAAATATTTTTGTTGGAATGGTATTTACTCGAAATGTTTAATTGAATTTATCTTCTGTTGATATAAAACATCAAACAATTTGGTATTCCACGCAACAATTCGCTAAATAAACTAAGTACCTATTCAGTATTCAAGCATTTAAATAATTATTGTTTTATTTAACATCGCATGACCTATTTACCTTTATTTCAACACTAGCTGATGCCCGCGACTTCGTCCGCGTGGACTAAGTTTTTTCGATTCCCGCGGGAACTCATGAATTTTCCAGGATAAAAAGTAGCCTATATTATTATCCCACTGTATAATCCCCCTATAATGGTGAAACACGTACTTCTTCATATTGTAACGAAAGCCCAAATGCTGTTTCATGGCTATAACTTGAGAAATTAAGGATTTTCATACAAACTCTCAACCCCTATTTCACCCCTTCGGGGGTGGAATTTTGAGAAACTGTGAAACACATATGATTTAATTTTCAACCCGCAGCTCATATATCAAGTTTCATGGCTATAACTTGAGAAATTAAGGACTTTCATACAAACTTTCAACCCCTATTTCACCCCTTCGGGGGTAGAATTTCGGCATAAAAAGTATCCTATGTCCTACCTCGTAGTATGGGCTCAAATCGTGCCAAGTTTCGTTTGAATTCATTCAGTAGTTTCGGCGTGATGCGCGGCCAAGATACAGACAGACAGACAGACAGACAGACAGACAAAAATGAAAAAAATTACAGATTTGGCTTCAGTATCGAATAATGAGTGCCCTCCAATAAAAAATTTCAAAATATCTTAAATGTACAGAATTGGACCTGTTACAGTTTTATTATAAGTATAGATTAAGTCAAGCCAGAGCTGAAGCCTACCACCACCACAAAACCAGAGAAAATTCAGAAGTTATAAATTCCCAAATCGATCGAACCCGGGGCCTGGGACAAGATTACAGCGCTCACCACTGCGTCTGGGAGGCCTTCAATGTGCAAGTTGAACAGAGGGTCCGATTCCCTGCAAGGTAATATGCCTTATTTTAGACTCGTGCAAAGTTCTGACGACTGGTAAGTACCACCCCATTGGCTGTAGGTACCTACTTACCGAGCAGATCTGGTATTAAATACTGAAACTTAAATCGAAACTATTGAAGAAAACACACGTTAGTACTTTAGGGACCGGAGTGGAATAAAAGTATTAAGATTAATATTAAGATTTTATTGTATTTTGTATTTTTATTTTATTTTGTATTGTTCTTATTTATATTTTTAAGTATTATTGTATTTTATGTATTTTATAATATGCGCCTTTTTGCCTGAAATAAATGAATAATAATAATAAAGTCCGCGCGAGAGGAACGACGTTTTGTGCTGCCGCGCTGATGTGTGCGGATCCATATAAAAGTGAGTTAGGCGGACTTTTTTATTGTTTTTGTTTTTGCGCTTATAATATCCGGGTGGACAGTGGGTAGGTAGTAGTGGGTACTATGCAAGACCACTGCCCAAGTTTTTCGTCAATCTATGTTAGCCAAGTACCTACTTAGATTTTATTTTTAACTCAACGTAACCCTGGTTCCCTGGGGTACTGGCCGTGTTGATGTTTGCGCGGCATACGAGTTGTAACCCGACACAGCTCCTACGTTTATGGTCAGTCCTCTTCCACGCAATCGCCACGCAAAGATACCACGCTACGGTGTTAAGTGGTCATTTTCTATACCACTGAAAATCTCATAGCACAGTCATTTTTTCAACATTTTTTAATCAAATACGATGATTTTCTAAACGACTATAGAATTTTTAAGTGTACTTACGTCCAATTGGAAGTCTATACTTAGTCGTTATAGAAAAGCTTATATAAGTACCTATATACTTATTATACTTAGATACATATTGTTGATCGGCTTGGTTATCTAAAACAATTTGCCTTAAAAATTTTAGATATCTTTTGCGATTTGTAAGGCAATTTTTTTAAAACAGCGTTAAATGCCCAATAGTATTAATATTAAGTATAAAAGCTACTGGGGCTGATTCTGTAGTGCACAATCTCTAAACTAAACTAAAATTAGAGCATTACAAATATTGCTAACCCTTTCATAATACTCCCTGCGGAAAGGGACAGAACTAGATTTAAAGCTGCCATTTTAGTTTAGTTTAGAGATTGCGCACTACAGAATCAGCCCCATTGTATTATAATCTTATTTAATGTTTTCAATATGTGTTGTTGTTAACTAACCACTAACTCTGAACGCTAGCAAATGCGAGACTAGTAATTCACCGGTTTCTCCAGTAGTGTGTACTCTCCTTCAACGCGACAATTGACGAAATATTTGAACCCTGTGCACGAGTAACTTGCCATTCATTTAAAAAGTGAAGTGAAGCTTTGTACCTACCTAAAAAACAGGTAGCCCTATATAACTAAAATGAGTATTTTTAACACTATTTTCAAGCTTAAGTGTGAACTATATTGTTAGAGTTTCAGGAGATTTTTTAGAGGCCACAAAAGAAGAGTTTAAAACGCTGGAGTCCGATATGCTCGCAAGCGAGCGGCCGCCGAGCTTTCCTCGAGATGTTTGCCCGAGCCGTCTCGATGCGTATTTATTTACACATGTAGCTCGATGTGTTTCTAATGAGCTCCTCTGTTTTCCCGATAATATACCCTGTTATATCAACTACCAGTCTTTGTGCTTTGTCCCACCGTCCGTAATTAAATTCGAGTCGGAATGCTCAAATATTTGACCAAAACTTTCTTCCGTTAATGAGCTACCGATAATGTCTACGGATTTTTTAATATTTGTCCAAATATTACCCAACGTTTGAAGAGAAACGTATTTTTTATCCAATAATTGTGAATACCAAACAATAATGTTTGATATTTGTCTGCTTTTTTTTAGTACATTGCACTAGCTGGCTCTCCCCGGATCAGGACGGATTGGCTTAAAAAATCAAAAAATGAATTGATTTATTTATTTCACGTAGGACAACTTGTGCCACTTATGAAATGTCTTGACTCTAACACCGGTTCGGAAAGTGGCTTCTACTGAGAAGAACCGGCAAGAACCTCAGCGGTTGCTCTTTTTTAAAAAGAATTGAGCAAGATTGTTAGAAAAATAACTAAGCAAATGCTCTATTTTATTTATTTGGACAGCCAACGGTTTTACAACTAGTTAGGTTACCTATACAATTTCAGCTAAGACCAAATTTCTGTAATGTTTTCTTATTAAATTACAAAGTATGTCAATTTTACAGGTAGGTACCTACTTAGTTATTTATAAAGAAAATGTGAACGCTAGAGGTATACCAATTACCAACAAACAGACAAAACTTTCACTTGTAATGGTTTTAATAATGGTGGAAACAACCTTGAAACCCACTTGTTTTGGGCCTTGCACACCACCGAGTTTTGAGCTAATTATTACACAGACATACAAGTATACAATATACATACAGACCAAATTACAATGAGACTACTTGGCCTGGTGGGAGGCTTCGGCCGTGGCTAGTTACCACCCTACGTGGAAAGACGACACGTCTTTTAGCCAACGCCAAGCGATTTACCGTTCCGGTACGATGCCGTGTAGAAACCGAATAGGGGTATGGGTTTAATATAACTGCCATGCCCCTAACAGGTTAGCCCGCTACCATCTTAGACTGCATCGTCACTTACCATCAGGTGAGATCGCAGTCAAGGGCTAACTTGCAGCGGATAAAAAAAAAGTAGGTAGGTACATATACCTATACTCACTTGATTTATGACAGACGCGGACGTTAATTCAATATCAGCTAATGTGAATATCAATATTTTTGTTTGATGTTTGCCTCGTTTATTTATATTGCAATGTTTGTTATTTTAGAAGTTGCAGGAATTGTTGGCTGGAATTTTAAGAAATGCAAAAAGAATAATATTGGTGAGAAAGCAAATATGTATTATCATCACAGAATAAAGGAAACTATATTAAGGTAGGTAGGTAGGTACAAGTTTTTGTATGCTATTCGAATTTCTTATAAACTTATTAAATTCTGTAAATAAATATTGATTTTCCTCTTTGCGAGGCAGTTTTAGAAAAATATAAAATATGAAGTTTTCCTCTTGATATTGATTTGTTTTTAAAAAGTAAGTATTTTTAATATTGCACGCATCATTGTTTAACAATTTGTAGAACACAATCTCATACATGATGAGACATACCTACTTCATGATGTTCTTAAAGGTGTATACTTTCGTTCTTAGAGAAGACCTGTGCTCGTATCAAGTGTATCAATGGGTTCAGGTTTCTTGCTAATTCTTCTCCGCAGGAATGGCATTCCGAACTAGTGGTACATACATTTGACGATTCAAAAGCACTTGTAAAAGTTTATTTGAATAAAAACCATTCGATTTGATTTGATGATAATTATTATGGCAGCATAATCTTATAATGACTTATCATATTATTGTTAACGACAGATTAAAGTTATTCTAAGGTCGTTATAAAGACCCCGAATCAAAAGATGAAACTTATTCATGCCCAATTGCCAATTGTCATCATATAATTTCATAAAAGGCGACCACATCAGGATAATGTAAAGTCTCGAGTCATCTCGGCAAACGTTGGATGGGTCGCTTTTCAAAATAATCCGAGGACAGCCGAGTTTGCCTCCATTGTGCGCCAGTGTCAACACTCGAGGCTTCCACGAAGGCTTTGCGTCTAGCTTTCAAAACTTCACACTTACAATGGACGTGTTTACGTTGTATAAACTTTAAATTATTGATCGGAATTTAATTTTTTTTCATAACAAAATTTTGAGACGTTCGGTTTGCCAGATGCTATGCCGAAGTTGGTGTAGGTATTGGTGCTAAATGTAGCATCGCTTCTGTTGGTAGAAGTAAAGCGTTCCTCGGTGAAATAAAGTGCAAATCCCGAAAATGAGAAAGAAATTGACCCTGACTAAGCGTGTTGGATCATAGGCCGAGTAAGACTACAAGCAATCACGCATTTCGAAAAAAGTTTCTTACACTGGAGCCCTATAACCATCGGCTACTTGGATCTATTCAAAAACTAGCAGGACCCCCTTTTTGGTAATTAATATCTTTTGAAAACTTTAAATTAGGTATTTAAATTTAAATTAGGTACCTTTTTTGTATAGTGTACTGCATACTTATGTTATTACCATCAACAGTTAGTGCATGACACACCACTTCACATTATTCGAGTACAGGGTTCATTTCAAGACTCGTTTGTTTGTTTCCTCGTGTGTTTGTCTGTCCTTGCGCCAGCGCCATGTTTGCTTTTACATTCTTTCTCTAAGAGCCTCTGACCCTTTGGTACTTTAGAATAGACTTTTGTCTTACAAATGTACCTACCCATAAAGAATATTGGAATTTAGGCTGGCGGAAACATCTCTATTCGTTTCATTTAGTCACTTTACACTCCTCATGAACTTTATAATAGGGACCTAAGTATTACAACAAAATCATTATAGAGTCTGTCTAGTGAAAGCTCTGAAAGCAAAAAGGAGGGAAATTGTTCAAAATTTGGTCGGGCCGGTCCCCAAACGAAACTAGCACTCGCGGCAAGCCATTGTGATGATACGCGCGTCGCGAATTGCGCGATCTACACCGACTTACCTACAGGAAAATTAGCTTCAATTAAAAGGAACCCTAAGATACCTACACTTTCGTCTGCATAAAATAATAACTAGTTCGGCCATATGTACAGATTGTTAAAGTAGGTCGGTAATTATCATGAACAAAATAATGTATGCCTCAAAAGTGGCACATAATTATTAGCAGCTACTAGTATGTTCATTTGAAGCTTGTATGTGTAGAATACAAGCGATGTACGTATTCAAAATGAGCCAGAAGTGAAAATCAAGCGAGCAACCCTTACCATGCAAGAGCAATTTCCCAGCACGTAGTTGCGAGTAACTGACATACGTCGTATTAGGTTAGCGCTCAAGTGGAGTTAATGCCACAGCGTACTACATATCAGTTAGATTCCTACACAAGAATTATTTTGTTTAAAAAAAAATTCGTTTGAAATCTGCATACATTTTTACGGCCCATTAACCAAACGCATACAAAAGTAAAACTTAAACTAATTGAAAAATTCTATTCCAAAGTACCTAAAGGATTATTTAAGTGATAAAAAAAGCAGGGGTCTGTTTTGTTCCAACGGCTAATAATATTCTAATTGATATAATTATAGAATAAATTAATTTACGATGTTTGTGAGATGGTAATAATACAAAAACCGGCTGAGTTTGTTGCAGCCCTTCTTAGATCAGGGCGAGTTTGGAACCCTCATACCGTTGTTAATTTTCACCATCACCTGACGTTCAATATGTGTACCTACTGTGTAAGTACCAACTTTGAATAAATATATTTTGACTTTGACTTTAACCCATGCAACCGATTTTGACCAAATTTTTTAAAGAGACCTTGCATCCCCGAGACGGATATAGGGTTTTTGATCCCTAAAATGAACGAGATTCCATGAAAAAAATCCACATGGGTAAAGTCGCTACCTTAGAATCATCTAGAAGTAAAATATTGTTAAATGGCATTACTCAACTCGTAAGAAATAAAATTTAAGTAACTGTAATTGATGAAATATTGTATTTTACGGTCCGGGCTTATCGCATTTGCTAACTTACTGAATATACTCCTGGTTGTTTCCGGCTAAAGGACTTACTAAAATATACCTCAGATGAACTCAAAGTGAAGTTAAATCAATAGTTTTTTAGATCATACAACTGTAGGTAGGAACCTAAAGTGTGTAGTATTTTTTAGCTTTCCAAACTTAGGGTTTGCTTCAATCTAACCTAGTTGTCCCTTTATTCTCTGCACTTTGGTTTCCTGACTTTTTCCTAAATTAAATATAAAACTTGCGGCCTAATGGTAACGATTGCTTGCAACTAAGTACTCAAACTCAAGCTCAACCTTTGTACGGCCTATTGTATTTTCACGCTCAGTAAGACAGTTCCTGTACCGAATCTACCCTGTGGCACAGAGCAGGCAGTATGCAAATTCGCCGCTGCCTGGGGCGCGCTGTTTGTGCGGTAATATTTATTAGGTATGTGCCAGCATTTCGCTACATCGCTTTACATATCGTACACGTAGCGAGCTCCAATGAGGGGTGAATAAATTTGTTTTTTGTTGCGTGGAAAACTGTTTACATAAGAAGTCTCGATAGATGTTTTCGTGTTAGGAGATACATTTTCTCTCTGTATTGAAACATTATGAGGTGACTAGTCAGAAATATTTGTTACAACAGTAACGAAAGAACTGTAGGAATTGATACGTGCGCTACGTTTGGTATTTAGAAAGAGTAGATATCAAAGGACACTACAGACAAAATGAAATTGTCTGGCAGATAAGAAGGCCGCGTAACTCACTTTTATATGCACAAACGAGCACGACAGGATGAAACGTTACCGGCTAACGCGGATATTTCGCATCGACGACGTCTTGTGCGTTATACCTCTTACCTACTATCCGGTTTCTATATTTTCGCTCTTAATACCATGGCTAAATACGTAATTAGTACTTAGTACTTACCTACATGCTCAAAAACTTTCTTATATTTAGCTTTCAGTTCTATAGTGTGCGGCACCTAGAATGAAAGGTAGGTAGGTAAGTACACGGACTTTTTGTCTACCAGTCGATTTTTTATTTCCTAATATGTTTTTATCATAACATTTTTAATAAAAAAAATAACAATTTATTGATAGTGATTAAAAAAAAACCAAGCAAGCAGACAGCGTGGCGTTACAGCACACCTTTGTTTTCAAAATGGCCGCCGCAATCTTACACCGCTTCAGTAACTTCATATTGCCCCATTACCAAAGAGCTTTGTATTGTTTTACTCAACAACGTCAGAGGGGTCAATGTAAAGTTGTCATGTCAACACGCATTGTTAATTTGATTCATTTGATTCGATTGATTCTTACCGAAAGCGATACCGCGGCATTGTTTGTACGACTTTATAACGAGGCGGCAAACGCGCTCTTTGTGCAGAGGCCATTGTGGGGGTGGAGCCAAAACGTTTGAGACGTGGAATGAAAGGCGCCGCGATGACGAGGCGCGAGCCTGATTGAGGCCCAAGTTATAACATTTTCAGATTTTTAGAACGTGCTTTTCTTTCAATAGCTAAAGTAACCATCTTCTTACGGGGTGTCGAACGGCACCGCATCGCTTGTTTAGTAAATAAAAGCTTTATTGTTTCTTATTGCTAAATTTACACAAAAAAACTTATCGACTAAATCCTACGACTAAATAAAAAAAAACTAACAATAACCAGTACACGTTTAATGGAGCATTCTTTACTATCCATTCATTTACGTAAACATTTCCAAGCAATGATGTTCTGTAATCAATATCAATGCTTGCAAGCGTTTTTAAAAAAACGCTCGATCAAGGCAAATTAATTTACTGTAAAAAAATCCTTTTATCTATGCTGTGACTCCAGGAGCCCATATAAGGAGAATAGAGACCTATGACTGCCATATCTCTACCACGTTAAATTATTATCTATATATCTTCATGTAGGATAAGTAGCTAACTACTGCATCTTACTAAGTATGAGTTGCATCGAGAAAGGGATGGTACGGCCGTAGGTACTCGTGTTGTTTATTTGTTTTTCTTCATATTCAGTTTAGCCGATATGAAAGCTCCAAAACTGACTAACTTACTCTACCTTCCCTTAATTTTTTGGTAAAATCTAATCTCCTATAAATTGAGACACACCCGCAAGCAACGTTGCGTTACACAGCACCACTCTTTGAGCCGTCCAAATGATTGTTTTATATTTGTAAAGCGCCTAGTGCCCCTATTCCGACCCAATGACGTAATGTAGCATTTCAATTAATTTGTAAGCGTTTTTTAACAACAATAACGCCGAGATGCCACGCGGTGATTTCGATAGAGGTGTCAGGCGTCAGCATAATTGCTGGAATAAAACTTCTTTCTAAACAAGTATTTGGATTGAGTTATAATATTGATTATTATAAAGTCTATGAAAATAAACTCATTGATGATCCTACCTATCTTATCTAGTAGGTACCTACTACATATATCTACCCAATTACCTTCGAGTTGGATAAATGCTCACAGCTAGGTAATAGGTATCTAGTAAGTACCTATCTGTAAAACTACTTACGATTAACTGTGGAAAACTATGATGACGACCTCCGTGGCGCAGTGTGTAGCGCTGTTGTCTTAACGTGCGGAGGTCCTGGGTTCGATCCCCGGTCAATTTGGGAATTTATAATTTCTGAATTTTCCCTGGTCTGGCCTGGTGGGAGGCTTCGGCCGTGGCTAGTTACCACCCTACTGGCAAAGACGTGCCGCCAAGCGATTAAGCGTTCCGGTACGATGCCATGTAGAAACAAAATAGGGGTATGGGCTTAATATAACTGCCATGCCCCTAACAGGTTAGCCCGCTACCATCTTAGACTGCATCATCACTTACCATCAGGTGAGATCGCAGTCAAGGGCTAACTTGTAGTGGATAAAAAAAACAATAATTGAAACTTAGGCAGGTACTAATACGAATTTTCGCTTTATTTCGTTCATGTTAACATTACCTATTATGCTTTTAATTACTATTATTTAAGGTAATTAATATTATCTAGGTCTATTAGATATTCTATTATTGCTTAGGTAGTTAATCGATTAAAAAATACGTCGTGATATTTTGAAAGTTTTATTTGTGTTGTAACGTGGTCACGAGCCGGCGGGGTCACTGGCTGGAGACCACGTACATGGGGGATCAGGGATTCCTCGACAATCAAACACGGATGACTTTGAACTTGGCCTGTGGCTTTTATTTCCTATAATACTAGAACACTAAGATACAATCTACCTCTTATATCTACACACTGACCGGACGGCTCCGAAGGAGCCGGCTGAAAGAACACTAATACTTATCTAAATCACTCGCGGGTTTAAATCGGCCGTCGACGGGAGGCCTTACGGACCGTACACGCGTGAGGTGCGTGCGCGGGAGGGAGAAGCGCGGGGGGATGCGAAGGTTTCGGCGGTGCTGGGCAACTCCGGCTCAAAGCCCTGATATGACCAACACCTCCAGCGCCCTCCTGTGACTATTGCCGCCGTCGTACCCGAATTACCACGAGACGACGTCGTGAAGCGACAATAGGCACAGGCGAACTCCCGGCGGACGCCGGCCGGATGCGTTATATAGGCCGGCGTGTGGAGATTTGCGGTGGGGACCGGCGTGTGCGCTGTTGCTCGCTGATTGGTTGGTTTCCCTCACGCCATCCTCGTACGATGCGGCGCGACGGGCTTCTAGAATGTTCTCGCGTGTTTGTGCGCTGAGTCATGCGTGCGTCGGACTTGGTAGGTACTGTGACAGCTTCGTCACATTCCCCTCCCGCCAGAGAAGATTTTTACCTGTAAAAATCACCGTATTAGTCACTGTTGGCAACAATAGATCCCCGACTCCTAGGATCTTACCACAACATTTTTATTAGTTCTAGGTATTGAACTTTTTTATGTCCTTTATGTGTGCCGTACATACTTTTCCTCCTTGATTTGCTTTTAACAGGAATATTACCGGAGATTTTTGTTCGATTACTGTGTAAGGGCCTGAAAATTTTGGCGCTAGCTTTGCACAGAATTGTTTATTCGCGTTTGATAGTGGGTAATCCCGTTTTAGTACCAGATCTTGGATTTTGGGAGCCCACTCGCGTCTCGTTTTGTCGAAGTACTTCTTTTGCAGGTTCGATGCTTGACTCTGGTGATTTTTGACTATCTCATAAATTTCTTGTAATTTTTGTTTTTCCTTTAATGCCGGTGTGGGGAATTGGTTTTCGTCGTGGACGTTCCTTAGTTCCCTACCAAACAAAAGAAAGGCCGGAGAGTACTTCGTGGATTCTTGGATGGACGTGTTTAGTGCGAAATTAAATTCATTTAGGTATTCGTCCCATTTTTTGTGGTTTTTCTCGATGAATGACGCTATCATTGTTTCGAGTGTTCTGTTTACCCGTTCGGTTGGGTTGCATTGTGGTGTGTATGGCGCGGTTAGTCTTTGCTGTATGCCATACCGTTTTAGGGTTTCCTGGAATTGTTTGCTAACGAAAATTCTTGCGTTGTCACTTAACAACGTTTTCATTCCCCCGTATCTCATGATTAATTCTTTTAGAGCGTTTGTGACGGCGGTTGCGGTTGCGGTTCTTAGTGGTTTTATTTCTGACCATTTGGTGAATTTATCGTGAAATACGATGATCCACTGGAATCCTTTTGATGTTCGCGGGAGAGGTCCTATGAGGTCCGTGGTGACGATTTGCCATGGTTCTTCTGCGTTATTGATGTGCATTAAACCTGATTTTTTTTCTTGTGTAGACTTATGTTTTTGACATTTTTCGCACCGGTTGACGTATTTTGACACGTCCCTGAATATTCCTGGCCAATAATATCGCGTTGCGATTTTGTTAAATGTTTTTGAGGTTCCTAAATGACCTGCGTCGGGTTCGTTATGATTCTGGTTTAATATTTCTTCTTTGTCCTCTTTTCTGACACATAATTTCCATTCTGTTGATGGGTCTAGTTTTCCTCCATAACGTGGGTTGACTAGTCTTCTATATAATTTTCCCTCGCGTATACAGTAGTCGGTGTCTAGTTCTGGTTGTTTGGTTACACTGCTATATTTTTTTGAGTACCAGTCATTTTCCTCCACCGTCGTAGTACATAGTGTGTTCCTTGACAGTTCGTCCGCTATTACGTTTTGTTTTACTGGTTTTGTATGTTTTAATTTTACGATGTGTTTGACCCTCGTATTCCCTTTTGGGTATTCTTCGGCTTTTTTGAATTCCTCTTCCAGAGTGGTTTTCACTGTTGCCCTTTGTTCTACGGATAGGATTTCCTCGTTGTTTGTAGTCTCTTTTTGTTTTTCGGTGCTCGTTTGTTCGCATGTTGTCTCTGTCCATTTGACAGTGATTCCAATTCTTGACAGCAGGTCCATACCCATTATCATTATGGTTGTGGATGGCAGGTAAATGAATTGGTGCGTTAGCTTCCTTCTGTTTATTTCCAGATTGAGGTTTATGGCTGTGTTCGTCTGTATCCTCGAGCCATCTGCCAGTTTAATTGTGGTTTCTTTACGTATTCTGACATTGTTGTGCTCTTTTATTTGGTCCACGATGTCCTTGTTGATGTAAGAGTTCGTTGAACCTGTGTCTATGAGGGCTCTAAATGGTTTTCCGTGTATTTTTACCTCGGCAAATATTCTGTTATCCTTTTCCACCTGTGATTTTGCTGTATATGCTTGCTTCGTTTTATTAGGATTCCTGTTTCCATTACAGCAGTCCCTCGTGAGCTTTCCAAGTAGGCCACATCGGCTGCAGAAGATGACTTGTTTACTTCGGCATTCTTTGGCCGAGTGGTTTTTCTTTCCGCACTTCCAACAGCATGATTCTGGGTCGTAGTGCGTGCTTACTGGTTTTCTCTCAGTTTTGTTTTCCTCCGTTTTCCAGTTTTCCTGTTTGTTCCATGGTCGGCGGTCGGTGGTTTGGTTTTCTTGGTTTTCTTTATGCTGGTAAATTGGTTTTTTGTAGGTGTCTTTGCTTCGATCTATGTTTATCTTCTCGTAGTCACCTGCCAATTGAATGAGTTCCGATATTGTTTTGAAATCTTTCCTTTTTATGTAATATTGATAGTTATATCTCATATTATCATATATTCTGTCTAGTTGTTCTTCTGTTGTTAGTTTTCTATATCTTCTCATTAGTGTTTGTATTTCTGTAAGATATGGTACAAAGTTTTCTCTGACTTTTTGACGTCTGTTTATGATTGATTCTAAAAGGTTTTTCTCGTAATTTCTGGGGTAGTAGAACAACTTGAAGTTCTCCTTGAAGTCTTCCCATGTTTTCCATTGTGGACTATTGTTCCTATACCACAGCGATGCTGTTGAGTTGAGGCATCTCGGTATTACTTGTATAATTCTGTCTTTGTTGACATTCAGTGTTTCCGCTAGTTCCTCTATTCTCTCCAGGAATTCCACAGCATCCCCGGTGGTGTCGAATTGAATTTTCCAGCGGGATACGGCTTTGTCGAATTCGTTTATATTGTTTTCCTTCCCCTTGATATTCTCCTGGTCCATTTCGTCTTCGTTTTTCACTAATTGCGATAGTTGTTTTCGTAGTTCTTCTACTGTGTTTGTCTGCGATACTTCGATTTCCCTTTTTTCGAGTTCTTCGATTAATTTTTGTTTACTTAACGCGTATATCCAGGCTGTTGGCATTTTATTTTATTCTGCTCCCGACTTTTGAATCTAATTATGAGTCTCGGCTTATTTGGTGGTGTTTGTATTTATTTATTTACTTATAACTATATAACTGCGGTTACGGGGTCTAATTAGACGCTTGCGGCTTATTTTTATTTTTCTATACTATATATCTCTATACTGTTTAGTTACGGGTTAGTTAAGATTTATTTATTTATATTAACTACGGATTTCCTACGGTTTTTCTTTATATTAATTGTCTATGACCCGGTTATTTATTTAATGGTACTTAAGATTTTCGGTCCACCCTAAGTGGTTTTTTTTTTTCGGTTCCCCTTGTTTTTCCCTCGGTTTCTGTGTGAGTGTTCTTTATTTAGTAATTCTGGTAACGGTTTTCGGTCGGATGCCTGTTCTAAAATCTATCGACCCGAATTTCCGCGAGTCGACTGATTTAGAGTTGGCATGCGGTTCGCGAATGTAACTTTTCGCGTGTTTTTAATAATGAGTGTTTTCGTTCCGATGCTTGTTTTTATATCTATCAACCCGAATTTCCACGAGTCGACTGATTGAAAACAAGCATGCGATTCGCGATGATAACTTCCCTTACTTTGCTTTTTTTTTTTGTATGTGTGTGTGTGTGATTTTAGTTATATAGTGTGGTATTTCGTTGTATGTTTATTCTTGAATCTATCAACCCGAATTACCACGAGTCGACTGATTTAGAATTAACATGCAATTTCGCGTTTTTTATCCTGTTTTAACTTTCTCGTTCTTACTGTTCCCGTTCAGATAGTCGTTCTTCCAGTCAACCCGGAGTTCCACGAGTCGACTTTACAGAAAGAACTTGTATCTCTTATTATTTAAAAGAGAAAAACGGAAAAAAAATGAAAAATAAAAATGACGGTATTTACGGAAAAAGTTTCTTACTTACTGTTTGAGTTGTGAGTTTTCCTATCCCCCTTTTTTTTTTCTTTTTACGACTAAGCGGATGGTCTTCCCCGCGGTTTGGCGGGGTGTACCACTCTAACGGACGCGACGCAGACGGCGGACGGACGGATGAACGGTTTTATTTTTTTTCCGCGACGCGAACCCGGGACAGCCGGGTGGGTTTTTCGGTTGGGCGCCAATGTAACGTGGTCACGAGCCGGCGGGGTCACTGGCTGGAGACCACGTACATGGGGGATCAGGGATTCCTCGACAATCAAACACGGATGACTTTGAACTTGGCCTGTGGCTTTTATTTCCTATAATACTAGAACACTAAGATACAATCTACCTCTTATATCTACACACTGACCGGACGGCTCCGAAGGAGCCGGCTGAAAGAACACTAATACTTATCTAAATCACTCGCGGGTTTAAATCGGCCGTCGACGGGAGGCCTTACGGACCGTACACGCGTGAGGTGCGTGCGCGGGAGGGAGAAGCGCGGGGGGATGCGAAGGTTTCGGCGGTGCTGGGCAACTCCGGCTCAAAGCCCTGATATGACCAACACCTCCAGCGCCCTCCTGTGACTATTGCCGCCGTCGTACCCGAATTACCACGAGACGACGTCGTGAAGCGACAATAGGCACAGGCGAACTCCCGGCGGACGCCGGCCGGATGCGTTATATAGGCCGGCGTGTGGAGATTTGCGGTGGGGACCGGCGTGTGCGCTGTTGCTCGCTGATTGGTTGGTTTCCCTCACGCCATCCTCGTACGATGCGGCGCGACGGGCTTCTAGAATGTTCTCGCGTGTTTGTGCGCTGAGTCATGCGTGCGTCGGACTTGGTAGGTACTGTGACAGCTTCGTCACATTGTAACTCCTGTATCACTGCAGTGAACGACTCAAGTAGGTATCACGTTCTACTCCTGTCTTTATCTAGCTTCTTTACCTATACTATGACTATTGACTACAACGTGTAACTAAACTTACAATTAATAGGGAGGGAAATCGGAAATGGTCCGAAACTTACTTAATTCAATTCAATTCAAAACATATTTATTCAAAATAGGTACCTACAAAGTACTCCTTCTGAACGTTATTGAGGGGTCCAAACGCGAGGTCTGAGAAGTGGCCACAACAAACTCACCCGGGTTTTTTTTTTATTATCACCATCTCACAAAATATCGGAAATTAGGTACTTAATTAAGCTTAGTGAAAAGTAGTAACTGTGTACTTTTGTAGTGCATATTTTCTTGGATTCCACTCGAACCTAGCCACAAGAGCCATACGGTAAATGGCAACATTAAACAGTCAAATGTCTGCGGCGATATTAGATGCATGCCGCCTGATCACAGAGCTGCTAATGCACGATGCAGGCTTTAATGCGACCGCCACTCGACGGCCAGGCGAAAATACTAAATCGAAAATTTACAGTAGTGGGGATGGGGCGGGGCTATAGTTTGAGTCATGCTAAAAAAAGGTATAAAAGACAGATTTTGCGACATAATCGTCACTTCACAATCGTGCATTGTAGAGTCAACATCTCCTGAGGATGCTCCGGTGTCGGAGTGAAACGTACGTTGAGGGTATTTTGGAAGATTTATGTGGTGTGGGGAATATCGCGGGCCGCAAGTTCAAGATACGCACTGTACCACATAGATTTACCTTCAGTGGCGGATTATAGCGAATTAAACTTCTAGTTTTTTCAAAGTCATGGACTTCCGCAAAGTAACGCCTGCTTCTCTCCAATATTTTAGAATCTTTTTCAGACGTTACTTTATTAAGCACTCCAGAATCTCAGAATTTTATTGGAACAAATTAATTTAACAAATCAATAGTATACAAGATACATTAAAATCTAAATTAAATGTAAATTAAAAACTAAAAACTAAACAAAAAATATCATCTATGCCGCTGCAATGAGGCAATGTGCCCAGAACGGTGCGAACAAGCGACTTTCCACGGAACAAGAGTCATTCCGTCAGGTCTCTTACCATCACTGCGCGCCAAGCCATTAGGCTCTAAAACTGCAGGCATTTATTTACCTCAATCCACGCGGACATCAGCTATGTGCAAGAATGAAATACTTAACGTTTTGATAGGTACTTACCAGAAAACCAGAAGTGACTCAACCTTTTCTTGTTTCTTCAACTTGTTGCCCTTCAATGTTATTCCCACAAACCGAAACTGTTTTTCCATAATGCTGACGTGTAAATACCGATAGTATCTATCAGTCAGATGCGCCGGCGCCGTTAGAACCGAGTGACGAAATAATTGACACTCCAACATGAAAAAAAAGTTTGAGATCCCCTTCAATATAATTATGGTTACAAATTTAAAAATTAACACGTCCACTGACACGTTTCCTTTTGCGGTGCACATAAAAGCTTTCTCACGACGCGGACGCTTTTAAAAATGTTTCTTTTTCTTTAATTTTTTTTTATTGGTTGAAAGTTGTAGTGATTTGGAATCAATATTTTTCCTAAGTGAGCATGTCGGGCTTTTATTTGATTTTAGCTTCTACCTTCGTAGTATGCTTCACAAGCAAGCTACTCGAATACTTCTAGTGTTTCATAGAGTATAGAAAAGGTGAAAACAAATCGTAAAAACCATCTAAACAAAACGAATAAGCGACGCGCTTTAAATAATCTCGAGTTAGGTTTTTCATTCGTAAGTAGGTATTACGACTTCATCGTTAGTTGCGGTAAAATCCGATAAGTAACCATGGTACGAGTAGTTATCCGCCGATCAAAGCTACCTATGAAATTACCTACCTACCTTTACTTGAGTATCTTTTTATTCATGTACCTAAATGTGTGACACAGGATTTTTTGTCTAAATAGCTAGTAAGATTCCAATTCTGCTTATATACAGCTAAAAGTACAGTTACTTATAGGATTATAAATTGGCATAGCTGACGCCACTAAGTATTTCCATTTTTGGTCAAAACTAAATGACTATCCGACTTCCTTTCACCATTGAAAAGCAAAAACACATCAAAAATTATATATTTGGGTTAATTTAAAAAGTGTAGAATTAAATCGTAATTTTGTGTGAAAACGTGACAATTAGGCGTCGGTGTTGTATTAGCCTCTTGTATAACAAAGCGAACGCCGGCATTTCCTAAAACATTTGAACAAAAGTGGCAAATCATGCCTTCCATTTACGAATAGCAGAAGTCCACAACCTTTGGGTACGAGTAGGTACAAATTGGTTAATAGCTATATGTTTGTCTTAAGACGATACGGGAGGGCGGTTTCCCCCATACAATCGTATTAGTCTGTTTTCTCCGTGAATAATTACAATAGAGAAAATATTTTTGCACCATAAAATTTATACGAGTCTGTGCCATGTCCCTATGTTTTGCTTTTTTCAATAAATTAATAATTTTAAGAATTTGGAATCTTCAAAAATTACAAAAAATGGCCCAGTTTTCGCGTCATCATCAGATATCCCGCATATAAATTTGACGAATATAATCAAAAAAAGAAAAACATACCGACATAGCCTGAGTCCTTCTTAAATTGTTCTTGAAAAAAAAATTAAAATCGGTTCTGTTTTGGAGGAGGAAACAGAAAAATACGAGAGTAAGAATTCGACTGTTTTTCATAGGTATTATCGGTCCAAGTTGAAGTTGTCCCTATCGGGTGTTATGGAATTCTATTCGAGGAGCAGCGCGACGCCAATATAATTGTTCAATACCTATTCTCAAAGTTTCCCGTTCATCCCATATCCTCTTAAGTATGATTTGAAATACTCACTTTGGCCATTGTCAAGTTTTTTTAATACCTGCCAGAATCCAGATGCCTGGCATGCGTTGCAATGCGCCACCTAATATCCTAATCCTACCTACCTACTTGATGGTACCTACTGTTGATTTAAAGCTGATGAATGATTCGTGCAAGCATAGCTGTTAACGGACTGACAAACATCAATGCTAATATTATATAATCAAATAAATATTATAAATGTGAACGTTTGGATGGATGTATGGATGTACATGGATATTCGTTACTCAATCACGCACGCCCCAACGGCTGAACGGATCTAACACAGAGATAGATTATAGTCTGGAATAACACATACTTAGGCTACTTTTTATCCCAGAAAATTAAAGAGTTCCCGCGGGAACCAAAAACCCTCGATCCACGCGTACGAAGTCGCGGGCATCACCTAGTATTATATAATTTTTTTTTAATTAAAAATGCGAAAGTGTGTCTGTCTGCCTTTAACGGCCCATCTTTTCAAATTTCAACCGATTTTGATAAAATTTGGTATAGAGATAGATTACATCCATCCCGGGGAAGGACATACTTTTTATTTCGGAAATTTAAGAAATTCCCCTGGGAATCAAAAGTACCTACTAATTCAACGCGGACCAAGTCGCGGGCAAAAAAGAAGATGCCCGCGTAAAAGTAGATATTTTGTCAATATTATAATTTATAGCTTCACACTCCTTTATTTTTTGGAAAATGTTTCTTAAAGTTAAGTTAATATGAGATGTCTAACTCTGTAATTAAGTACTCGACCAATACGCAAGTTTCAATTTTTTAACTACTTTTTGAATCGCACGTAGGCGGTATGGTAAAGGTAATAATGATTGAGTTTAATAATGCGATTGTTTTGTGATTGGAAAATGTTGCAAATCCCTTCGCGATATACCAGCCATGTTTGGTTGTTTACACCACAGCGAGCTACACTACGATACCGATCTAAGAACACAATAAACTTTACTTTTAGTAGGAAGTCGGTAAGATAAGCATCTGTAAATAAATTTGGAAAACAGATTTTCACACTGATTAAAACGGTTAGCGAAAAGCTTTGTAAAACAACTTTTATTATATAGACTAGCTGATGCCCGCGACTTCGTCCGCGTGGTTTGGCGGGACCCTCGAACCCGATTGCAGCGCCCCCTACCGGGTCCAATTGTGAATATAAACCATCCCGGGGTCCAGACAAACCCAACAAAAAAAGAATTAGCGAAATTGGTCCAGCCGTGTCCCGCCCTGAACCTCGAACCCGATTGCAGCGCCCCCTACCGGGTCCAATTGTGAATATAAACCATCCCGGCGTCCAGACAAACCCAACAAAAAAAGAATTAGCGAAATTGGTCCAGCCGTTCACGCGTGATGCCGTGACCAAGGGAAATAGGGATTCATTTTTATATTATACCCCTATTTCACCCCTTCGGGGGTGGAATTTTGAAAAACTGTGAGACAAATATGTTTTCATTTTCTACCCGCAGCTCATATATCAAGTTTCATGACTATAACTTGAGAAATTAAGGACTTTCATACAAACTTTCAACCCCTATTTCACCCCTTCGGGGGTAGAATTTCGGGATAAAAAGTATCCCATGTCCTACCTCGTAGTATGGGCTCAAATCGTGCCAAGTTTCGTTTGAATTCATTCAGTAGTTTCGGCGTGATGCGCGGCCAAGATACAGACAGACAGACAGACAGACAGACAGACAGACAGACAGACAGACAGACAGACAAAAATAAAAAAAATTACAGATTTGGCTTCAGTATGGAATAATGAGTGCCCTCCAAAAAAAATTTTCAAAATATCTTCCATGTACAGAATTGGACCTGTTACAGTTTTATTATAAGTATATAGATTACCACGTTCGATACATTTGTTTGGATATTTAGCTAAAATTTTGATAAATCTTATGTTTTATATACCTAATAATAATTTTGAAACTTCTCGTTGTAAAATATAAAATTTTACAAAAGAGAAAGTAAAATGTATCTAATATTATACTACATTGCAAGATTCACTACGGCCTACGAGCATGGGCTCTACGAATTCGATTCGTAGCACTCAGCGCTACGTCATTAAAAATTAAAAACGTCTATTCTCTTTCTTATTTACTTATTTTCATTATTATTGTTTGCTAGTACCTAGTAGTACCTAATAGCTAGAAAGAAAATACTTGCTCGGTAGCAAATACTTGCAGTAGGTACTTAGTAATAGGTAAAAGTATTAGGTATAAGTACCTAGGTATAGGTAATGTAGTGTACCTAGGTATAAAGTACTTATGGTAAAGAACATGTCTAAATTGCTACTGAAGTAACTTACTTCCTAATGATTAGCATGTTTGATAGGATTTTACGACGCTCATAAACCCATCTATCATTTCAATTTTTTTTATTGTGTTAATAATAGATATGAAGTTTAAAAGTGCAAGGTAACTTCAACGGTCGGAACATTTTATGTTACGCGTAGACATAAGATTATTCATTCATTACATAAGACAATTAGTCGGCTTATCAAATAAAGTCATAAGGCACATACGTACTGATAAAAATAATAACTGGTCATCAAAAAAAGATTCAACGGTTACCTTTCCAATCATAGTAGAGACAGACAGGCATAGGTTGTACCTACTACCCATTAGGTATACCTACTTACTTTTCTGAAAATCGTCTCGTTATTACGTAGGTAATAGTAATTACTTAGAAGTAATACTATACTATTACCTATATGTAGATGTCTACGCCACTAAGCTCTGAGTACCTACTTCTTATTTTGATAATTTAAAATAATTACTAAAGAGGATTGAAATGTTGTATATGTTAAAAAGCTGTCTTAAATGTTATGAATTAAATGTCGAATTTGAACATGTCTCGTCGATAGTCTGCCGTTAGCTAATACTTAAGCGAAATATAATGCACTGGTAATTTGCAATTAGCGTCGCACGATAGTGTGTTATTAATTTTTTTTGCTTTCTGAATATTTATAGAGCAATTTGACTAAAAGCTCTTGTGTGGGGAAGTTGATAATTTTACTTAAAAGTATTAATTTGTTTTGTTTCATGAATATCTGCTTCATTTTTGAATAGAATATCCTACCTACCTTTTTTAAAAAATAACTGGTGGGTACGAAGCTTGGTACGAAGGTAGGTATGTACTATGTATTAGATAGGACATGTATGTATGTATGGTATGTATCATGGGTCCGTGGCTTCGCCGCGCTGGCATCAGCGCTGCATGGTTTTTATAATATTACCCTTGTGCATATTAAAATCATGCAGCATTATGCTGAGTTGGGGCCTTTTTTCGGGTTGGGCCACACATGACTCCTGTTGTCCCGGCGCTTCTGTCACCTTGGTAGTGTAGCTCATTGCTGTTGGTGGTGCTGATGGAGGCGCCGGGGAGCATACATTTGAGGTAAGGGTGGCAGAATTGGAAAATAAATGTTTTTTCTTTCTTTCTTTCTTGTTTTCTTTTCTTTTCTACTATATACGATAGATAGGTACCTAGGTATGATAGTCTGATTTTACTCTAAGTTGCTTGGATATATTTTTATCCTACCTATTGGCTCCACAATATGAAAACTAGGGGTTCTTAGTGCAAATACGGTAGTACATATACCTAAATATCATTGGTGCAAACCAAATCCTTACATTCATTCGACATAACCTGTATAAGTCCCACAAACTTATCTGACCCAGGGGCCAAAATTGGAACTTTTATATTTTTTATGCCTGTTTAGTTTTTATTTTATTTTTAAATTATATACCTAGTACCTACCTACTAGCGACGCTGTCACTGGGTCAGATAAGTGTGTGGGACCTTTATGTACCTATTCTGTGACATAATTTATAGACGCAGCTTGTTTGCAGCCGAAATTGGTTTGATCTGTTGAGTTTTTATTTGTAAAATAATGTAATTATGTTTTTATGACTAAATTCCGGCCGATAGACATTGAAATTTGAAACCAATAAAATAAAACATGCC
This sequence comes from Erebia ligea, assembly GCA_917051295.2. NCBI lineage: Eukaryota > Metazoa > Arthropoda > Insecta > Lepidoptera > Nymphalidae > Erebia > Erebia ligea. The sequence goes on along the minus strand of OU785235.1, from coordinate 12,306,585 downwards.
TTAAACATCTTTTTTTTATTTTAAACATCGGTTTTTGAAATCTGTGTTATGTAGGTATTAAAATATTAAGGTTGGTAGGTATCCGATAGACATAGATTTATCATCTGCTGCGCCCAGCAAGTCCAAATTAAATCTATATGCCGTTGTGTACGAAATCCATTTGTGCAAACGTTTACACCATTGCATTGGCCGGAGCAATCGGCCTTACATAATAAGACAACATGTGAGAAGGCAGTGTAGCTTTAAGTGGCACGTTAAGGAAGAGCGCTGGATGGCGGCTCCGACCCTCTAATTACGTTCGATCGCCCGATAGCGCTTGCTTTTATCTGCATCCATTAAGCAAATACACGCCTTCATATTTAATCACATACTACAATATCCGACGCTACCAATTAAAAATATTTTGATAGACAAAAGCAAATTCTAATTATGTAGCGCATTACACGAAACGTCCGCGCTAATGGATGTTTGTGTGCAAACATTTTTGTTTTTCCCTACCATTAAATACTTCGGTACCTTCCGTCTAGTCTATTTTCCTTAAATCGCAAAGAAACGAGTAGGTAGGTACATAGCACCGCGAACGGTATCTAACGTCTCATTGATCGGCTGTCGATGAAGTCGATAAAAGAATGAAAAACATAACTCGAAAGCGGCGCAAGAGCCGGACTCAAGTGCGTCACTTATTGGCGATGCCGACTTCTTTGAAGCCATTAGATACAGGACCCAGTCAGCGGTGAAATCTCTAAACTGGAAGATGATATCCTTAATATATTTTTAAGCCCATATTTTTTTTATAGATATACCTACTCGGACAAAGTCGTAAACGGGTACCTATATATCAAGTTGCTTCTTCGTAGTAGGCGTAGACGTAGAATATTCTATTTTCATTAAAAATACCTATAGGTATACCTACTACTTAGGTTTTTTTTTTAATGTTGATCTATTGCTACTGTTGCTTTTTCTTTTGCAACAACTTTTGTTCCTTTTATTATTTCAACTATTCTATACTTAGGTTTAGTGTCCGACCGAAAGTTCGGTTTCGGTTTCGGTCGAGATTCGGCAAAAAAACGAGTTTCTGTTTAGTTTCGGTTTCGGCGGCAAACCTGCCGAAACTACGACCGAAACCGAAACTGCATTCGGGAGTTCTCGCGCTGTGATCGGTCATGTTCGGCGCGTTAAATTCCATCCTTGAGCAAGTAGAGGAAAGGATGCTAATTTGGAATACTGCTGGTAATTTGGAATACTGCATTATAAAAATATAGAAAAGCGCCATCTATTAACGAATATCAGTATTACGTAGTCTGTGTATTAGGAAACAAATTGGAGGTGGCTTAGAAGCAGCCATATTGACAGTTCCGTGACAAACTGCATCGGAGTGAAAGTGCTATCGAGAAAAGTTTCCAAGTAAGTAATAAATCAGCTTGCATCTTGAGTGTAACTTATATTTATATGTTTTATTTGTACAAATCTACAGTTTAGTGTATCAGCTGTAGAAATCAGCGCTTATTTTAGAAATTATTCTAAACACAAATTCATAAAAATATTTTAGGCTAGAAATGGTTAAGTTTCTAATTTGGAATACGATAAGTGAAGTTAATTTGGAATATAACAAATTGTGGGCACATTAGTATGCCCTCCTGTTTCTATTTCTAATTGAAAGGATTCTGAACCGTAATTTATTTTGGTAGTCTTTTTAATCAATATATTTTAATTGTAATTGTTAATGTTTTAGAAATGTCTACAACTGCTGCCAACTCTGCCCGTAAATATAAAAAGCGTAAGAAGTGGATTCAAGATGATATGGCTGCTGCGGTATTAGCTGTAGATATAAGCTAAAACTAGATTTTTAAATTTTATAAGTGAGATATTTAAGTTTAAAGCTAAATAAAAAGTTAATTTAAGTTAATTATTAAGGTGATTGTAATTTGGAATACCCTATTCCAAATTAGATTCACTTTGGTTAAACTAAGCCAATCTGTGAGTACATGATTAAACCAAAAATTATCCTACTTATCATAAGCCAAAGTTGTTAATTATTTTTATTTGAATAAAAGATAAGTTCCTCTGTCATTAAATGCAGTGTTACTCTTTTTATCTCTTAACTTAACCCATGATTAATACGATTTTTTTCATAAGTGGTATTCCAAATTTGCATCCTTTCCTTTAGGCGATGAAGACATTTCGCCGCGTCCACGTGCCTAATCATGTCGTAACTAGCTTGTGTTTGCAGCTTGTTTTGTTTGTTGTGAGTTTTCGTGTGATTTATTTTGAATTTGGTAAGTTTTATTACGTGATATATAACATAAGAGTAGGTAGTCACTAGTCACTACCTTGTAAGGAAGTTTCGGTTTCGGCAGAAACTGAGACTGTTGCCGAAATTCGGTTTCGGTTTCGGTCGTAAAAACCAGTTTCGGTCGGACACTGCAGTAAGCCTAACTTCATAGTTATCCTACCTAAATATCTAAGTAAGAAAATTAGGCGCTTAAAATATAAACTAAGTACTTAGGTATCTATTAATTAACCTGGCTAAAATGTAAATTAGCCAATTTAGAGAGGTTCATTTGTAACGTGATTGAAATTGGCCTGAATCCCGAAATAGCTTTAAATTAAGTGAAATAGAGAGGAAACATCAAACATGTAGGTACCTATCGGCGTGAACAAAGGCCCGCTTTGATAATTTGCGAATTAGCGATGAGTGCTCAGGCGCAATCGAATTAATTAGCCTTTGACACCTGCTGCTTTAAAGGCTGCGCCTTAATAATCAGCTAGATAACTACCTACTCGAAGTGATCGACAAAACTCACTGAGGTAGGATAGTGATTGGCATTTCATTAACTCGCAGGTGCCATACACATACTGCGAACGCATAGAGCAAGCTAATCAGGCAATATTACTCAAAATGTCAGTATTATTTCACCTACCTTGACGTTCCTACCTACCTCTAAAGCTAAAACTGTGGAAAAGTGCACGAAGTTTGATTCGCAAATCAGCCTCCAAAAAGACCGGCAAAGCGTCAGCTTGACTTGTCTGAATGATACAAACAGCTCACAACGGCGCCTAGGCGTGGCCGAAATTGCATGGCAGGACGTCGCATAGAGCGCGCATGTACGCGTGTTCGTTTTGTAAGAAACTTTATAAAACACGGCATACCACAGCGAGCGGCTTCGTCGACCAGTACCCTTACTCTGAGATTGATCGAATTTAAAATACGGTCTCACTAGGTGAGGTGAATCACATTTGAGTCAAACTAAAATTGACCCAAAGACTCTTGATTTAAAGCCACAAATTCAGTGCAACCGATTCAAATTTCGAAACGTATCGTTTGGAGCGCTAGCTGTGAATGCATACACGAAATTGAGCTCTAAATTAATAAGATTAAGATTCATTTTAGTTTGATGCATATGTAATTCACCTCACTTAGTGAGACCGTATTTTAAATTCGATCAATCTCAGAGTAAGGGTACAGAGAAGTGTAAAGCAATCCTAGAAAAAGATAATATACCAGAATGCCTACAGTTCGCCACCGTAACGAGTAACGACGTAACGTACCTAGTCTACTTACTTACGTCTCAGCTGCACTAGACGCTACATTGCTATCCGTACCCAATACCTAGGTAGGTATATTATTATGACGGACGAAGAACTGCTCTCTTGGGAAACCGCGGCTTAAATTCCTTTTATATAATAACTCCTTTACAACCTTTCCTTATAGTGTACCTACGTACTAGGGCTTCCAATACCGGGATCCCGGTATTGGCCAATACCGGGATCCCGGACTTTTTCGCCGGTTTTCAATACCGGTATTGAAATGTCTAATACCGGGATACCGGTATTGGTGACACTACAAACGAAACAGTGACTATTGCATATATTTCTTGGTAGATGCCAATGTTTTTTATTCGGCTAAGTTTAAAACTTGTATCTTAAGCATATTAGCTCAAAAAGAACGCCTTTATTGCTTAAAACCAGTGAAGAAAAGTCGTTTTTGTTCACTCAGAGGGAAAAATTAGTGTTTGAATTTAGATCCCTGTGGCTTGGCATTTCTATTTCATTGTATCTCAAAACGTTCAGAAATCTGATGTATAACTAATGCATATTTTATTATGATATATTATTTTCTTTTAAATAATAACTATTGAATTTTAGATTAATTTGTGTTTTGACAAAATTATCGTTTTCTTTGACTTCGATCGACTTCTTACAAAAATATCGTTTATTGCTCATTTAGTACTTCCTCAACAGGTGGGCCTAAAAATGAATATGAGCAAGATAAAGATCATTTCTAATGCACACGTTCAGCCCCAACCTGTGTTAGTTGAGAATTCTGCACTCGAAATTGTTGATGACTGCATATACCTAGGACATACAGTCCAGTTAGGTACGTCCAATTTCGAGAAAGAGGTCAACCGCCGAATCCAACTCGGCTGGGCAGGGTTCGGAAAACTCCGCGACATCTTCTCGTCCAAAATTCCTCAGTGCCTGAAGACGAAAGTTTTCAAACAGTGTGTGTTGTCAGTGATGACTTACGGCTCCGAAAAATGGTCGCTAACTTTGGGCCTAATAAGAAGGCTCAGGGTCACTCAGCGGGCGATGGAGAGAGCTATGCTTGGAGTATACCTGCGTGATCAAATCAGAAATGAGAAGATCCGTAGGCGAACCAGAGTAACTGACATAGCTCGAAGAGTCCAAGCTTTAAGTGGCAAAGGGCGGGGCACATAGTTGGTAGAACCGATAGGCGTTGGGGTCCCAAAGTGCTTGAATGGCGGCCTCACACCGGGAAGCGCAGTGTTGGACGACCCCCCACTAGGTGGACGGACGATCTCAAGCGTGTAGCTGGGAGCCGCTGGAAACAAGGGGCACAAGACCGTGCTCTGTGGCGATCCATGCAGGAGACCTACGTCCAGAATATCTATAGGTTGAGACGACGATGACGATAGTAGTTTAAATTACAATCTTCGACACTAATTTCACTAATTATTTAAAATTCCCTGCCATATTTATTTAATTTTGTGTGTACGTTGAGAAAGGTTGTATTTAAAATGATGTGATGGAGTTTCAAAACATTACGTGGTCCGTAATTTTCACCTTATACATACATGAAACAAACGATAGATTCGTAAGAATTAAGTCAACGCGTAAATAACTATCTCAAGACTCAAAATACAAATAAATCTAAAATCAATACTTGGTGATTTTTTTTAAAGAAAATACAATTTCATAAAATATTGCATGATATAAAATAGAGTGAAGGAGTTACTTAGAAATAGACATACCAATCCACAGCGTAATAATCAACCACAGCGTTCTAAATCCAAAAAAAACTCGCTGAGTGAAAAAAAAACGGCTTTTCTTCACTGAATTTTTGCAGAAAAGGCACTTTTTTGAGTTATTTTGGTGAAAAAATTTTTTTTATGAAAAAACTGGTTTTTATTGTGCCGTTTGCTTCAGAAAAGACTAATTTTAATGTAAAAAAACATCTACCACACTTTAAATTTTTTCCAATACCGGGATCCCGGGATCCCGGTATTGAAAAAAATCATTCCGGTATTAATACCGGTATTGAGAAAAACCGGTATTCGAAAGCCCTACTACGTACCTACGTAATATTTATTTTCAGTTTATAACCAACTAGCTGATGCCCGCGACTACGTCCACGTGGTGAGGTTTTTTGGTTCCCGCGGGAACTTCTTAGTTTTCCGGGATAAAAAGTAGCCTATGTGTTATTCCAGACTATACCTAATCTATCTCTGTGCCAAATTTGATCCAGATCCGTTGAGCCGTTCGGGTGTGATTGGGTAACAAACATCCATCCATACATCCATCCAAACTTTCGCATTTATGATATTTATTATACCTATTACCTATTTGATCAATTTTGATTCTTCAACATCTCCTGTTAAAAGTTCCATAGTGTCACACTTTAGTTTCTTCAAAGGAACCCCTTTTTATTTGCGTCACCGACCTAATTTGCAAAACTAGGTGTGACTTTGAACCTGTAGGTAAGTAGGTACAAGGGGACACTTCCTACCACTAGGTAACGTTATTTGGACGCGTCTAATGGAGTAAGTGCTTTGGCAAATGGCCCGCGCCGCGAGCTTTTAATGCAATTTCGACTCCCTTTGTGAGAGAATTGGCGCAATCAATCCATTTACACTTTGTTTCGCTAACATTCTCCATGTAGCACGCCGCTGGCTTTTAGTGACAATGTAATTGGCCTTTTAGTCCCTGCATACTTTGTTGGAAAATATTTTTGATGCCGTTATTTTAATACCTACACCTACCTATCTATTACCTGGGTAGACACGTAAAGCTTAGTGATTGCGTACCTATATTGACACATTGAGGTATTATGTACTATGTATTGACATCGTTTTGTCTTCCCACTAGATTCTGACACTGTTTTATACCTACAGTCAGAACTCCATGAGTCAGAATCTAAAAGGATAGACCACAAAGCGAAAGAAACAACCCATCAAAATTTATACGGCTCAACCATCACGGCAGATCTGTATAATATTATTATACTCTTTGCGGCAGATCCAGGGACGTTAAACCTACAGATTGACTTGCAACTCAATCTGCCTCACAACAACACCATAAGCTACCTTATAGCAGTGTATTTACAGATCAATCTATCTTCTATCTATCTATTTATTTATATATATATAAAATCGTTACGGGATCAACGCACAGCCTAAACCGCGAGGGTTAGAAACTTGAAATTTTGACAGTAGGTTCCTTTTGTGACGTAGGCGCACACTAAGGAAGGATTTTTCAAAATTCCACCCCTAAGGGGGTGAAATAGGGGGTGAAAATTTGTATGAAAGTCTGTCATTTCTCAAGTTATATCCATGAAACTTGGTATACGAGCTACAAATTGAAAATGAAGGAACACGTGTTTCACAGTTTTTGAAAATTCTACCCCCGAAGGAGTGAAATAGGGGATGAAAGATTTTATGAAAGTCCTTCATTGCTCAAGATATTCTCAAGTAATATCAACGAAACTTGGTATTTTGGCTTTTGGTAAGAAATAAAGAAGTACGTGTTTCACAGTTTTTCTAAATTCCACCCCCAAAGGGGTAAAATAGGGGTTGAAAATTTGTATGACAGTCCTTAATTTGAAACTTAGCATTTGGGCTTTCCGTTAAATATGAAGAAGTACGTATTTCACCATTTTTGAAAATTCGACCCCCAAAGGGGTGAAATAGGGGACGAAAGTTGGTATGAAAGTCTTTCATTTCTCAAGATGTTTTACAAGTTATATCAACGAAACTTGGTATTTTGGCTAACGGTAAAAAATAAAGAAGTATGTGTGTCACGGTTTTTCAAAATTCTACCCCTAAGGGGGTGAGATAGGGGGTGAAAGTTTGTATGAAAGTCCGTCATTTCCCAAGTTATATCCATGAAACTTGGTATACAAGCTACCGGTTAAAAATGAAGAAATACGTGTTTCACAGTACATATTTGTAATTTTACCCCCGAAGGGGTGAATTAGGGGATGAAAATTTTTATGAAAGTCCGTCATTGCTCAAGATATTCTCAAGTAATATCAACGAAACTTGGTATTTTGGCTTTCGGTAAGAAATAAAGAAGTACGTACTTCACAGTTTTTCAAAATTCCACCCCCAAAGGGGTAAAATAGGGGTTCGAAATTTGTATGACAGTCCTTAATTTGAAACTTAGCATTTGGGCTTTCAGTTAAATATGGAGGAGTACATATTTCACCATTTTTGAAAATTCGACCCCCAAAGGGTTGAAATAGGGGATGAAAGTTGGTATGAAAGTCCTTCATTTCTCAAGATGTTTTACAAGTTATATCAACGAAACTTGATATTTTGGCTTAAGGTAAAAAATAAAGAAGTACGTGTCACAGTTTTTCAAAATTCCACCCCTAAGGGGGTGAAATAGGGGGTGAAAGTTTGTATGAAAGTCCGTCATTTCTCAAGTTATATCGATGAAACTTAGTATACAAGCTACCGGTTAAAAATTAAGAAATACGCGTTTTACAGTTTTTCAAATTTCTACCCCCAAAGGGGTTAAATGGGGGTTGAAAGTTTGTATGAAAGTCCGTAATTTCTCAAGTTATATCGATGAAACTTGGTATACAATCTACCGGTTAAAAATGAAGAAATACGTGTTTCACAGTTTTTGTAAATTTTACCCCCGAAGGGGTGAAATAGGGGTTGAAAGTTTGTATAAAAAGTCCTTCATTTCTCAAATTATAGCCATGAAACTTGGTATATGAGTTGCGGGTTAAAAATGAAAACATACGTATTTCACAGTTTGTCAAAATTGTACCCTCAAAGGGGTGAAGAAATAGGGGTTGAAAGTTTGTATGAAAGTCCGTCATTACTCAAGTTATATCGATGAAACTTATTATACAAGCTATCTGTTGAAAATGAAGAAATACGTGTTTCACAGTTTTTCAAAATTCTACCCCCAAAGGGGTAAAATAGGGGTTGAAAGTTTGTATGATAATTCTTAATTTGAAACTTAGCATTTGGGCTTTCAGTTAAATATGACGAAGTACATATTTCACCATTTTTGAAAATTCGACCCCCAAAGGGGTGAAATAGGGGATGAAAGTTGGTATGAAAGTACTTCATTTCTCAAGTTATAGCCATGAAACTTGGTATGTGAGCTGCGGGTTAAAAATGCAGACATACATGTTTCACAGTTTTTCAAAATTCCACCCCCAAAGGGGTGAAATAGGGGGCGAAAAGTTGTATCAAAGTCCGTCATTTCTTAAGTTATATTGATGAAACTTGGTATACAAGCTACCGGTCAAAAATGAAGAAATACGAGTTTCACCGTTTTTGTAAATCATACCCCTAAGGGGGTGAAATAGGGGGTGAAAGTTTGTATGAAAGTCCGTCATTTCTCAAGTTATATCCGTGAAACTTGATATACAAGCTACCAATTGAAAATGAAGCAATACGTTTTTCACAGTTTTTGAAAATTCTACCCCCGAAGGAGTGAAATCGGGGATGAAAATTTTTATGAAAGTCCTTCATTGCTCAAGATATTCTCAAGTTATATCAACGAAACTTGGTATTTTGGCTTTCGGTGAGAAATAAAGAAGTACGTGTTTCACAGTTTTTCAAAATTCCACCCCCAAAGGGGTAAAATAGGGGTTGAAAATTTGTATGACAGTCCTTAATTTGAAACTTAGCATTTGGGCTTTCAGTTAAATATGAAGTACATATTTCACCATTTTTGAAAATTCGACCCCCAAAGGGGTGAAATAGGGGATGAAAGTTGGTATGAAAGTCTTTCATTTCTCAAGATGTTTTACAAGTTATATCAACGAAACTTGGTATATGAGCTGCGGGTTGAAAATGGAGACATACGTGTTTCACGTGTGTTTTGTGTGTGTGTTTTGTTGTGCTACTGATTAATTTGTAAACTGTTGGTCAATAAAAATTTATTTATTTTTATTTTTTATTTATTTTTTCACAGTTTTTCAAAATTCTACCCCCAAAAGGGTGAAATAGGGGTTGAAAGTTAAGTCCGTCATTCCTCAAGTTATATCGATGAAACTTGGTTTACAAGCTACCGGCTGAAAATGAAAAAATACGTGTTTCACAGTTTTTCATAGTTCTTCCCCCAAAGAGGTGAAATAGTGGTTGAAAGTTTGTATGAAAGTCCTTCATTTCTCAAGTTATAACCATGAAACTTGGTATATGAGCTGTGGGTTGAAAATGGAGACATACGTGTTTCACAGTTTCTGAAAATTCGACCCCCCAAAAGGCTCAAATAGGGGATGCTATAAAAACGAAACTTGGTGTTTTGGCTTTCGATAAAAATAAAGAAGTCCGTGTTTCACAATTGTTCAGATCTCCACCCCCAAAGTGGTAAAATAGGGGTTGAAAATTTGTATGATAGTCCTTAATTTGAAATTTAGCATTTGGGCTTTCAGTTAAATATAAAGAAGTATGTATTTCACCATTTTTGAAAATTCTACCCCCAAAGGGGTAAAACAGGGGTTAAAAGTTTGTATGGAAGTCCTTCATTTGAAACTTAGCATTTGAGCTTTCAGTGAAATATGAAGAAGTACGTATTTTACCATTTTTGAAAATTCGACCCCCAAAGGGGTGTAATGGGAGATGAAAGTTTGTATGAAAGTCCTTCATTTCTCAAGTTATTTTAAAAGTTATATCAACGAAACTTGGTATTTAGGCTTTTAGTAAAAAATAAAGAAGTCCGTGTTTCACAGTATTTCAAAATTCCACCCCCAAAGCGGTAAAATAGGGTTTGAAAGTTTGTATGAAAGTCCTTCATTTCTCAAGTTATATCCATGAAAAACTTGGTACATGAGCTACCGGTTGAAAATGAAAAATACGTGTTTACCAGTATTTGAAAATTCGACCCCCAAACGGGTAAAATAGGTTCTTTATTTTAGTAAAAAATAAAGAAGTCCGTGTTTCACAGTTTTTTAAAATTCCTCCCCTAAAGCGGTAAAATAGGGTTTGAAAATTTGTATGAAAGTCCTTCATTTCTCAAGATAAATTTAGTACCTACTTAGGCTTTCGGTAAAAAATAAAGAAGTATGTGTGTCACAGTTTTTCAAAATTTCACCCCCAAAGGGATAAAATAGGGGTTGAAAATTTGTATCCATGAAACTTAGCATTTGGGCTTTCGGTAAAGTATGGAGAAGTAGGTAGGTACGTGTTTCACCATTATAGGGGGATTATACCGTGGGATAGTAATATAGGCTACTTTTTATCCCGGAAAATAAAGGAGTGCCTGTGTTAATTGAAAAAAACTTATGCCACGCGAATGAATGACGCTCTATCACACCAGAACGGTTGAACGGATTTTGATGAACTTTGGCAAAGAGTATAGACATTATAGTCTGGAATAATACATAGGCCCGGAAATATTATCCCGGAAAATTAAATAGATCCCGCGGGAACCAAAAAACCTCAAATGAATGTTCGATACTCAATCACGCCAGAACGGCTGAACGGATCTGGATGAAATTTGGTACAGAGATAGATAACAGTCTGGATTAACACATAGGCTTTTTTATTCAGGAAAAAACAGTTCCCGTTGAAACCATAAAACCTTAATCCACGCGGACGAAGTCGCGGGCATCAGCTAGTAATTAATAATTATTAAGGAAGTCTTATAAGAAAGATAAGAAACTCTTTTTCTATAAAATACTGTTCAAATTTAAGAAAAAATCTAGACGTCATAATATAGCTATGTCAAACGTTCGTATTTCTAAGATCGTATGTAAACCTATATCTATTTAAAGATTATTCTTTTAATAAATGTCAAATCATATATTTTATACAATCTATACACCGTACCTACTATCTAACTAACGTATTATGAAGAGGTCCCAAATGTATAAAAAAGTTAATCGCAGAACGAAGTTTTTCAATCGTAAGTTTTCACGATTCACATATCTACCTAATTAGGTACATAAAGGGTAGACGATATGTTTCCGCAATTATTCGGTAGATAGGTTGCCTGGCAGTAAAAGTAGTTTTGCAGCAGTAGGTAGGTTTTGTCCTTCCACCAGAGATGTGAGAGGATATTGTGTTAATCCAGGCTGACCCACAAAATCGCCCTACCTACTTACATCTTAGTTCAAGTGGTAAAGGGTTCAAAGAGCTGAACAAAGCATCCTAACTAAAGGTTCCAAAGGCAACGTCAGAAGTAGATAGGTAGGTAGGTATACTTCACCCCTTTAAGTATCGTATACAGCCTATTTACCCTTAACCCTACACAAGTTATAAATAAAGTTATTTTTCCACAGATGTCAATCGCAATGTCGTATATCCGACTATATGTTTTAATCCGAACCTAGAAGAAGGAAATAAAAATGCTGTTAAAATTACTGAACTAAACTCTGATGAAGATGTTTCTAAAAATGAACAGCAAGACAGCAATCGCTATAACAATAATTCCTGGTGCAACATAAGCAACGAATCTCAAGAACACGGTGATGATTATAAAGTAAATATATCAGCTAGAGATAAAAGACGCCAAAATAATGAAAACGGAAATCACGATATCAGAAGTAAATACAATGACGAAGATGTGCTTAATCAATTTTGTACCGATTTCTACGGAATCGATTGCTATGATAGAGGTGAGAGCATACCAACAGTTAAAAATCCTTATTCAGAGTTCGTCACAATTATAAAGAATCGTGGAACTTCCGAAACTTCCTCAGATTCTAACCAATATGATAACGTCGAAGTAATTCAATGTGACGAGACTAAAGAGAATGAATATTGGAACAGTAAGGATTTTTATGACAGAAATGTAACATACGATAATGGTAACGCAGAGAAGCGGACGATTTGGATTTATGCTCTAAAGAACCAACGCTATTTGTCGGAGCATGATTATGAATTAGTTAATATGTCTAGCAAGGACTCAATCAGTACTACGGACGAAGAAGAACCAAGTAAGGATATGCCGAATAGCCGAAGAATAGCAACACCTATTCCTACTTATATACCGAGAATGAATTTGCCGCTATCTCCTATGCTGCCCACTGTTACTGAAGTTACAGAGCCAATTAAACAGGCGTCCAATAACTCTGACATTAGTACAAGAAATGCAGATAAAAACCTTTTTCAAAGACCTTCAAGTGGTTGGTTCAAAGACGAAATCAATAATACACGAAACAATGAAACAGCTAACATGGAAGAAAGCTTTGAAAATAACTGGCAGGCTTTATCACCCAGAGAAATTAGGAGATTAAGGCAATCAAAAATAAACGAACAAAATAACCTTAATACAAACAAAGATCCAGAAACACCCATATACTGCGAACCTACAATTATAGTCCGTAATAAAGAATTTAGCCTGGAATCACACGTTGAAAGTTTCGAGAAACAAATAGATGAAATCGAAATAAATGAAGACGGGCAGGCTAATAGTACATATGAAAAAAAGGAAGTTTTGGAGAGCAGCAGAGATAATTGTACGAATGAATCTCTAAGCAATCTGCAAAAACCGCAAATAAAACTAAATACTGAAATGAAGACACTTAAAAAAGACATCACAGATCCTATAGAAAATCTTGATGGCAACTGGATCGGACAACCTTTGCCAGACGATGATGAATTATTAGAAGTATACAACTATAATGTTTCGAGTTCAGAGGACAATGATGTACAGGTAGGTTCGCAAAGAACTGGAGGCGCCGGCGAAGAAAGTGCTAGTGATCGCTTGTTTATAAGTAATATGTCTCTCTTAAAACCAGCAGAATGGACACAATATTTACCATTAACTGGCAGCGTGCCCTCATTGCATCTATCTATATCAGTAGACACCGATTTTGATACTAAGAAAAGATCATGGTTTAAACGTTTCTTAAATATTGTTAATTGCTGTAAATAACTGTTTAGCTATATTTATTTATTTAGGATCATTTAGAATTAAAACACATTATTTAAATTGGCGAATTTATTAAATTCAATCACTATCAACTTCCAGTAATTGAAGTACTTAAAAATAAACCTGTTCTTGAACAATTTCAACAAGGTACTTGCAAAAGAGACCATTATTTCACGACACAAAATCATTAAAACATTCTATATACACAATCGTACTATCACAATATGGTTTTTACACAAATCATCCAATTACGCTGTAAAATAAAATTAAACCATCAGATATTTTTATCAGGAATGTAAAATCTTGCGCAGGGAATTTATACCTTATTCAATTACATCGATAAAAGCTTGAACTTCGTTGATAAAACATTAGTTGCGAATTAGGCGCGCGTTGTCTTCATACAATAAACTAGCAATAAGCATTGAATTATATGTACAACGTTAGTACATAATACCTCAATGGCAATAAGCGTTATTTTTTCTTTATTGATCAAGTACAATGTTATAAAGTTAACCACTTCACAGCTGCTATAAAAAAACATTTTTTAGTAAATACTAAATAATGATTTTTGTATAACACCTACATAAATAGGTACGATACTTAAAAACACAGAACAAAAATTACTGATAAGGAAATAACTTCCAAAATGAGCGATTAGGTTTAAAATTGGCATCGTGCCCTTTAACTATGTATGTAGCATTATAATATGTTACTGTTGTATACATTGAGTTAAATTATAATATCAAATATTTAAAATCATCATCCAAGTTGCTGCAATATTGTTATGCCAAAAAAACAATAATATTATTTATGTAAATATAGAAAATACATTTGCAACTTAGCACGGTGAGACCAGCTCACGTTTGCTCAATGTTGAAAAATTATTTAAAAAAAAAGTCCATTTCTTAAATGCATAGAGGTCATCTCATCTAAAATTGAACGCACCTCACTAAACGTCCGAGTTATTTATGCACTAGTAGGTTAACAAATCCGGTATAGAATTCTGTCATCTGTGTACCACGGTGTCCTAGATGAGCGACAGTGTAATATGTACTCAGTTCAACATAAAGATGCAACTCCTCAATAAATCGATGTAGGTTGTATACTCATCGATTTGGAAGAAAGGTGCATTGAAAATGTAAGTAGGTTAGATTAGGAAATAATATTATAACAATAGCAAGTAAGGTTTCTTTGTTAATTATTTTAGTATGTAAAGAGTAGATATTAAGCCTGCACTGAATAAAGACGTCTCCACCAATATCTTATCATTTTATACGAACCAAAAAACCACATTACTTCATGGCGACCCTGCCAGTCGGTGCGCGCTACTAACCTGCGTGCACCGGCTGGGCACCGATCAAGAAGCCTTCAAGAATCAAGAACAATTCAAAGACCTCAAGACCCGGCCAGCCAAGTCAGTTAAGAAAAATATCGAAGATTATTAGTTACCAAGATTCAAGATCAATAATTCATCCAATAGTTCAAGACCCAGCCAGTGAAAAGAAAATTGATGAACATCAGCCAATTATAATAATTAAGAAGAGAAGCACAAAATTATCAAGAAAGAAGCACATCAATTAGTTCACAATTCAGAAGATTTCTAAATCGCGAAGCACATCTCAGCAAGCTTCATCGTCTGCCCACCATCACCATGCGTTCAGGGTTATCCCGGCCACAACTAGGAGGTGTCCAGGGTATTCCCGGCCCAGTTCGAGGAGTCCAGGGTTATCCCGGCCCACCCAGATGCAGCATGAAAAAGTCCAGGCCCCAAAGCTGTTGTCTGAAGACCATCGCATGAAATAGTTTTCTACGACGAAGCACGCATAGGCCAGAGAAATGAATATTGATATGCGTCGAAAAAGTAAGTGCATTTATTACTTCGATAAGGGCATTAGGTTTTTTCTAATTATTATTATTTTGGCATTATTCGTTTCGGTAATATTTTTTTTTTCTATTAGCAATTTAGTTCGTATTGTGCTCGGTAGTACCCAGGTATTATTTTAATCAAGTAGATTTCATAATTTTTTTCCTAAAATGTTAGTTTACTTTATAATATTTCAAGTTAAATAATAATTCAAAGAATTATCACGGTGTAATCGCGTGGTCAACGACACACGCGCACCTAAAATTTCATTGTATTACGAGACAATGATATTGCTCGAGATGCAATTTGTAAATACAATGAAATGAGTACGAAATAAGGAGAATTCTTTTTTGTCTGTTGAAGCACAGAAGTTTCGATAGTTGTGAATTAAAATAGAGACTTTAGTCTTTACCCGACTTGGACAAATTAGGACTCTACTAACCTAAGGCTTGATCACCCTTCGGCAGTAGAAGTGCTACGTATAGATAGGAATTGACGAATATTTATATAGGATTATGACAGAAGTTTATATATGTGAAGATGATTATTATTTGAACGCGATATTTTGCGCATACTTAGTACCTCCTCATTCAACGATGTATGTTTTGTCTAGACTCTTGATCATTATCTACCGCGCTGGTGTTAGTGAAAGACCTAGAGCCTTGTTGAATGTTAATAATGAAGAATATACTTATTATGATAAATATTTGAAAGGGTGGTATGTTATATAATAATTAGGAGTGTACGCGCCGCGTTAATTTATTTATTTGTTGATATGCAAGAGAGAAATATCAAAGAAAGATGAAGACTAGAGGCTCGAAGATTTATTATGAAATATTATGACGATTCAGGTATTATAAATACCTAAGACGTTACATGATGGTTTAGAAACCTCATAGGTATTATTTTAACGGGCAAGCATGTCAAACGATGATGCTATTTTGAGTTAAATGCTCGAAGCGATGCTACGGCGATATTTTTATTATGACAGAGATAGGAGTAACTAGTGGTACAGAGAATATTTTGTGACAGAATAAAGTAGTGATTTTGAATTGCGTAGGTCCTTGATTCGACAAAAAACGCACATTACTTCATTAAATACTCGAAGCAATACTTAGCGGCGTTATTTCTATTATGACGAAGGTAGGAGTAGTGATACAGAGAATCTTTTGTAACAAATTAAATTAGTGATTATAAATTGCGAAGATATTCCTTGATTATTATTTTGCGGATGCCCATACGAAGTAGTAAAATAAATTGCACAAGAACAAGCGTTAAAAAAAATGTTTCTTTTTCCATTAGGGTTAGTTTTATTTTTTTTTGTATTTCACCTTTTTTTCCCAATCGGAGTACCACTCAACATTTTTTTTTCTTTAAGAAGAGGGGTGAACCGCATAGATTTTCGGGGGAGTTGTAATATGTACTCAGTTCAACATAAAGATGCAACTCCTCAATAAATCGATGTAGGTTGTATACTCATCGATTTGGAAGAAAGGTGCATTGAAAATGTAAGTAGGTTAGATTAGGAAATAATATTATAACAATAGCAAGTAAGGTTTCTTTGTTAATTATTTTAGTATGTAAAGAGTAGATATTAAGCCTGCACTGAATAAAGACGTCTCCACCAATATCTTATCATTTTATACGAACCAAAAAACCACATTACTTCAACAGAAGCGACGCCAAGCCACGCGATGCGACGCTATAGAAAATGACAGACGTTTCTACGCGACAACGTATATAGATGTAATGCCATAGAAAACTGACGTATCTACGCGACAACGTCTGACATTTTCTATGGCGTTACCTCGCGTCCCATCACTTCTGTAGCTCACCTAGGACAACGGGTGTAAATAGTTGGTGACTTAATGACCAATTATGTTTTTTTTTATCCACTACAAGTTAGCCCTTGACTGCAATCTCACCTGATGATAAGTGATGATGCAGTCTAAGATGGTAGCGGGCCAACCTGTTAGGGGCATGTTATTCGGTTTCTACACTGCATCGTACCGGAACGCTAAGTCGCTTGGCGGCACGTCTTTGCCGGTAGGGTGGTTGGTATCTAGCCACGGTCGAAGCCTCCCACCAGGCCAGACCGGAGAAAATTCAGAAATTATAAATTCCCATATTGACCCTGCCGGGGATCGAACCCGGGAGCTCCGCACGTTGAAACAACAGCGCTCAACGGAGGTCGTCAAATGGTCGTCGTTATGTTGCTTTAGGTACACTTACTTTACATTGAGCATAAACAGATTGGAGGCGCGTTTGTTTTTAGATGAGAAGAACTACTACTAGAATCACATGGGTAAAATCGCCGATGACTTCAAAATAAATCATAATAACGACTCGGGCGCATATTAATCCTTAATTAAACAGAAAACTCCCACATTGCAAGATATTTGCTAAAAAAGAGCACATAATGTTTCATTATTTGTTCATAAGTAAAAAGGGTATACAAATATATAATATTTGGGTCAACCAGTTAATTGAATTTAATACATATCTATATTTTTAGCATATTATTTAACTGGCCGAGAATTGATGAATACTTTATATTGGGTGCCAAGCTTTTACAAAATTGTAATAAATATTTAGAAAGGAAAATTCCTCTATGAGAACAATCGCTAAAAATTACTTGGGATCAAGCTTTCTTAAATTTTATTATGATTCTATCCACTTCATCCCCTTGCGCACTACATTAAATTCTTTTCCCAATTATGAGACTTTATCTCTAAGACACAATCTCATATTGTCACTTCTGCTGTATATTGGATAGAATCAGGCGTTACTTTGCGAAAGTTCATGATTTAGCAAGAAAAGATTACAATTATTTTGCTATAATCCGCCAACAGAAAAAAATTGTATGGTCAAACACGAAGTTACAAGCGAAGCACCGCTTACCTTCCCAACCAAGCAATGCCACCACCCACTCACATGCACCACCACACAAGACTTATACTACTCTCAACGCACGTTTCGCCCCGACACCGGAACATCTTCAGGAGATGTCGACTTTACAATGCAAGGAAAACCCACAATCTACGTTGACAATGAGTCTGTTATTAAGCTTTCCGAGAATCCGCCTTATGAGTTCCATAGGAGAACCAAGCATATTAAGCTAAAGCATTTTTTCATTCGAGAATGTATACAGAATGGAGAATTTGATATAAAGCAGGTTCCCACGGAGCTGCAACTGGCAGATATGTTTACGAAGCCATTATTTGGCCCAAGACTCGAGATGCTATACCGAAGAATTGGACTTGTTCAAGATGTGTCCAAGTTCTAAAAAGTACCGTGGATGTGAGGATATGTAACCTCACACCACAACACCACTCTATGGTTGTGTCATTGTGTGTTTCGTTTTATAAAAAGAATAGAACTTTGTTTAAAAAGTGACTATCAACAATAAAGTAAAATATATTGCACGTATTAAAACCACATAAATATTTTTCCAATCCTTCTTTAATTTTACAGCTAGATCTTTCTTTAATTTCACATGGTTCATTGTAAAGTCGACATCTCCTGAAGATGCTCCGGTGTCGGGGCAAAACGTGCGTTGAGAGTAGTATAAAAGTCTTGTGTGGTGGTGCATGTGAGTGGTGGTGGCATTGCTTGCTTGGGAACTTGGCTTTCTTGCTTGGTTGGGAAGGTAAGCGGTGCTTCGCTTGTAACTGCATGTTTGACCATACTGATTTTTTCTGTTGGCGGATTATAGCAAAATAATTGTAATCTTTTCTTGCTTCTTCTGCTGTATTCAAGCACAAAAATTTTAATACATGTTACAGAAATAAAGTGTTACTTAGGTGTTTAAATACAGCCACAAATTTCGAAAAACCCAAATATTTCTTTGGGGCTTTGAATACGAGGGACGCTCGTTTAGCCCGACACACTGTGGATGCGTTTTCGTACGAAAATCATTCTATCGCATACATGGTCTTGGTTTTCATATAGATCAAATGGACGAGATCATTTTGTCTTAATTTAAATAACTCTTTCGAACAAAATCACAAGGAATACTCAATACGTCCGATAAAGTAGTAAATGCGATACAAATTCGTATTCAATGTACGCCAAGCCTAGTACGCAATTACGTACGCTTGCGTTTCGCAACCGATATATTATCGACTTAAGGGCGTTCGCATTAGGGTTTATTACAGTCTGCGGGTAGAGTTGTCACGAGGCGGAAGGCAGGGAAAACTCGCGGCGTATATAGAACAGAATGTAAGGTTTGCACGACGCCACCGCGCTAGAGTCCGTCGCGCGAACTGTCTGGTCGTTGAAGTGGAACCACTGGTCTTCGTTGATCGCGAATGCCGTGTAGTGGCCCGAACCAGCGCTGGAAACAATACTGTTGGTTAGATTGAGGAAACTGCGCCTGTTTAATAGCCAACGTCACTTGAGCCAGAATTGGGTATTTGACTACTACTCAAATCAATTCATTTTTATTGATTATTGAATAAAGGCTCTCCCAAAAGTTGTAATATCTACGGCTTCTGTTAGTTTTATGTTGAATAACCATTTAAAACTATCGAATAAAGTAAAAAAGTGAGTCGAACTTTGATGACGTCACAATTAAAAATTTCGCACGCGTTTTGACAGTTCGCGTTTGAAAAAATGTTGCTGATTTGACGACTTGTCAAATACCCAATTACCCTACATTTCAATTCAAATATTTCTGTTATAATAAACTTTTACAAGCGCTTTTGAATCTTCAAGTGAATCTACCGCCGCGCTGGTTCGAGTGAATCTACTCGGCTTACTTAATTATGAAAGTTTTGCTGGAGAGAGTCAAATCCACCACATATACAATCTTTAACAGTATATTAAGCTTTTGTCAGGATAATTTCAATGGATTTCTTAAACTTGTGTAAAGGCAAGTCTAAAATGGTTAGTGTTTTTGTTATATAAGAGTATGCTCATTCCCACGAACTTTTGGACTTCCTAGAGGCGGAGCGAACGAAGGAGTCACGAGCCTATTGCGATTTCTAGCTTGCCTATCGTGCAGATCGCACTTTGGTTTGGAGTTGAGCACTACTCAAGTATAACAGGCTAACACGAACCGCGACATGTCCAGCGCGCTTAGCGGGAACGATATTATGTTTGTGTCCATTTTGTTCCGTGACAAGTATAATACAGAGTATTACATACCCCAAGCCGTGGTGCACGATGACCGCGGCGAGGTCGTAGAGATAGTTCCCGAGGCCGGAGCGGCGCGTGTCCGGCACGTTCGATAACACGAACCGTGACATGTCCAGCGCGCTCAGCGGGAACGATATGTTTGTGTCCACTTTTGTTCCGTGACAAGTATAATACAGAGTATCACATACCCCGAGCCGTGGTGCACGATGACCGCAGCGAGGTCGTAGAGATAGTTCCCGAGGCCGGAACGGCGCGTGTCGGGCACGTTCGATAACACGAACCGCGACATGTCCAGCGCGCTCAGCGGGAACGATATGTTTGTGTCCACTTTTGTTCCGTGACAAGTATAATACAGAGTATCACATACCCCGAGCCGTGGTGCACGATGACCGCGGCGAGGTCGTAGAGATAGTTCCCGAGGCCGGAGCGGCGCGTGTCGGGCACGTTCGATAACACGAACCGCGACATGTCCAGCGCGCTCAGCGGAAACAATATGTTTGTGTCCACTTTTGTTTCGTGACAAGTATAATACAGAGTATCACATACCCCGAGCGGTGGTGCACGATGACCGCAGCGAGGTCGTAGAGATAGTTCCCGAGGCCGGAACGGCGCGTGTCGGGCACGTTCGATAACACGAACCGCGACATGTCCAGCGCGCTCAGCGGGAACGATATGTTTATGTCCACTTTTGTTCCGTGACAAGTATAATACAGAGTATCACATACCCCGAGCCGTGGTGAACGATGACCGCGGCGAGTTCGTAGAGATAGTTCCCGAGGCCAGAGCGGCGCGTGTCGGGCACGTTCGATAACACGAACCGTGACATGTCCAGCGCGCTCAGCGGGAACGATATGTTTATGTCCACTTTTGTTCCGTGACAAGTATAATACAGAGTATCACATACCCCGAGCCGTGGTGAACGATGACCGCGGCGAGGTCGTAGAGATAGTTCCCGAGGCCAGAGCGGCGCGTGTCGGGCACGTTCGATAACACGAACCGCGACATGTCCAGCGCGCTCAGCGGGAACGATATGTTTATGTCCACTTTTGTTCCGTGACAAGTATAATACAGAGTATCACATACCCCGAGCCGTGGTGAACGATGACCGCGGCGAGGTCGTAGAGATAGTTCCCGAGGCCAGAGCGGCGCGTGTCGGGCACGTTCGATAACACGAACCGTGACATGTCCAGCGCGCTCAGCGGAAACGATATGTTTGTGTCCACTTTTGTTCTGCAATAAACAAAATATTTTCAAATCTATTTCATTGAATGGACATGATGAAACAAAGTTTAGAAGTGAATCGTACCGGAAGTAGTTGTGCCACCGGAAGCGCTTGAGGTGCAGACACAGCACGTTGGGCAGGCGCCGTATCCGGAACTGCTTGGTGGACTTCTGCTTGCATTTGCACGCGCTGCAGTAGTACCGCTCCGTATCCGCCAGCTCTTCCACCTGAGACAAAAAAAATTTTTCACGGCTCACGGCTCGGGGTATTTTTCACGGCTCGGGGTATGTAATAGCGAGCAAACGAGAAGGCGAGTCACCTGATGTTAAGTGACTACCGCCGCCCATAAACATTTGCAGCACCAGAGAAACCGCCAATGCGTTGCCGGCTTTATATTGCGAAGTTGGCTTGCCCTTGTCGACCAACATGCTAAATGAAAAGTAGTGATGAGGTCTAGGTTGGAAAGCGATTGCCAATTCGACCACATAACGATACTAACGCTGTCGGTTTCGGAAACCGAGAGGTCGACGACGACGACATTCGGGATACGGGTGTTATGAGATTGACCACTTGAACTGGGATTGGCACTGATATTGATGAATAGCTAGTGTTAGATGGAAACTTAAAGCTAACTGTACATGGTATCACTGTTTGCATGGTCTGCGGTGGCAATACTGGTCTATGGTCCTCTCGGGAATGGCGTTACGTCTGTGTTCGTGTAAATCTATACTTATAATAAAACTGTAACAGGTCCAATTCTGTACATTGAAGATATTTTGAAAATTTTTTTTGGAGGGCACTCATTATTGGATACTGAAGCTAAATCTGTAATTTTTTTCATTTTTGTCTGTCTGTCTGTCTGTCTGTGTCTGTCTGTATCTTGGCCGCGCATCACGCCGAAACTACTGAATGAATTCAAACGAAACTTGACACGATTTGAGCCCATATACGAGGTAGGACATAGGATACTTTTTATCCCGAAATTCTACCCCCGAACTCCGAAGGGGTGAAATAGGGGTTGAGAGTTTGTATGAAAATCCTTAATTTCTCAAGTTACAGCCATGAAACTTGATATATGAGCTGCGGGTTGAAAATGAAAACATGATGTGTTTCACAGTTTATCAAAATTCCACCCCCGAAGGGGTGAAATAGGGGTTAAGAGTTTATATGAAAGTCCTTAATTTCTCAAGTTATAGCCATGAAACTTGATATATGAGCTGCGGGTTGAAAATGAAAACATATGTGTTTCACAGTTTTTCAAAATTCCACCCCCGTAGGGGTGAAATAGGGGTTGAGAGTTTGTATGAAAATCCTTAATTTCTCAAGTTATAGCCATGAAACAGCATTTGGGCTTTCGTCAAAATATGAAGAAGTACGTGTTTCACCATTATAGGGGGATTATACCCTGGGATAGTAATATAGGCTACTTTTTATCCTGGAAAGTTAACTGAAAAACTTATTCCACGCGGACGAAGTCGCGTGCATCAGCTATAAAGAATATACATACATACATACATACGTAGGCTACTTTTTATTCCGGAAAATTAATGAGTTCCCGCGAGAAACGAAAAAACTTAGTCCACGCGGACGAAGTCGCGGGCATCAGCTAGTTGCTAAATAAAAGTAATAAATAATAATTATGTGGATAACCAGTGTTTCCTTCTAATACTAGTTACAAAAGTATAAAGACTTTTTATTTAAACTAATTTTTACAAGCGTTCCAGCGACAGGTCTAGGAAAAGGTCGCGCTTCTGTTCACAGTAAACATTTACCTGTACAAAGCTGGTGAGACAGTCCGTCAGAGAGACAGGCGCGTCGTGTCGGCCTGTCTCTGGCAGCTCCAGCGACGGGTCTAGGAAAGGGTCGCGCTTCTGTTCACAGTAAACATTTACCTGTACAAAGCTGGTGAGACAGTCCGTCAGAGAGACAGGCGCGTCGTGTCGGCCTGTCTCTGGCAGCTCCAGCGACGGGTCTAGGAAAGGGTCGCGCTTCTGTTCACAGTAAACATTTACCTGTACAAAGCTGGTGAGACAGTCCGTCAGAGACAGGCGCGTCGTGTCGGCCTGTCTCTGGCAGCTCCAGCGACTGGTCTAGGAAAGGGTCGCGCTTCTGTTCACAGTAAACATTTACCCGTACAAAGCTGGTAAGACAGTCCGTCAGAGAGACAGGCGCGTCGTGTCGGCCTGTCTCTGGCAGCTCCAGCGACGGGTCTAGGAAAGGGTCGCGCTTCTGTTCACAGTAAACATTTACCTGTACAAAGCTGGTGAGACAGTCCGTCAGAGAGACAGGCGCGTCGTGTCGACCTATCTCCGGCAGCTCCAGCGACAGGTCTAGGAATGGGTCGAACTTTTTACTCTCCGTCCCGCACGCCAGACATCGCACCTGCAAAAAAATTAAGAAATCTGTAAAATCTGAGACTAATGATTGAATTTTCAAAAATTCAACTATCCGTTTTGGCCACTTCACTTATCAAACAAACCAGTAGTGCTAGATAAAATCAGATCTGAGTCTTATTTTTCTCTTGTCTTGTATCTATCATTTCTTTAATATAGAACCTAACTTCGACACCCATTAGATTATCACCACCCATCTTCAGCCTTTACTGGTTAAAAGTTTCCGCACTAAAATTTAGCAGTTCTTTTTAAAAATTAAATAGTTATAGTTTTTTATGCGAACCTCGCTCTGCAGTGTCCCACCAAAAACAGCGGTCACTATGGAGGCTGCGGGCGCGCGCGGAACGAAACTACCCTCCGCGCGCTCCGGCGGCAACAGTTGTAGCAACTCCGTGTGCAATCTGAAACATATTGAAATTCATACAATCATTCTAATATTATAAATGCGAAAGTGTGTTCGTTTGTTGGTTTGTCGGATTGTCCTTCAATCACACTGCAACGGAGCAACGGATTAGAGGTGGTGTATAGTTGAAGAGCTGGAGAGTAACAGCAAGAAATCACGTCGATCCGTTGCTCTGTTGCGACTGAAATTCATACAATCATTCTACTATAAATGCGAAAGTGTGTTCGTTTGTTGGTTTGTCGGATTGTCCTTCAATCACACTGCAACGGAGCAACGGATTAGAGGTGGTGTATAGTTGAAGAGCTGGAGAGTAACAGCAAGAAATCACGTCGATCCGTTGCTCTGTTGCGACTGAAATTCATACAATCATTCTATTATAAATGCGAAAGTGTGTTCGTTTGTTGGTTTGTCGGATTGTCCTTCAATCACACTGCAACGGAGCAACGGATTAGAGGTGGTGTATAGTTGAAGAGCTGGAGAGTAACAGCAAGAAATCACGTCGATCCGTTGCTCTGTTGCGACTGAAATTCATACAATCATCCTACTATAAATGCGAAAGTGTGTTCGTTTGTTGGTTTGTCGGATTGTCCTTCAATCACACTGCAACGGAGCAACGGATTAGAGGTGGTGTATAGTTGAAGAGCTGGAGAGTAACAGCAAGAAATCACGTCGATCCGTTGCTCTGTTGCGACTGAAATTCATACAATCATTCTATTATAAATGCGAAAGTGTGTTCGTTTGTTGGTTTGTCGGATTGTCCTTCAATCACACTGCAACGGAGCAACGGATTAGAGGTGGTGTATAGTTGAAGAGCTGGAGAGTAACAACAAGAAATCACGTCGATCCGTTGCTGTTGCGACGTGATTGAAGGACAAACCAACAAACAAACACACTTTGGCATTTATGATATTAGTATGATGCACATATTCTTTTCGTTATTGTAGCTTTTTTGGACATACACCTCGTGACATTTCTGCGTATTACAAAATATGTTACTAACAGAATCTACTCTATGTAGATCTTAAAGTATTGCTTTTTTAATAGACAGTGGCGCCTCCGCTTCCGTTTCTCGAGCTGTCATGTAGGTTCATAAAGGCGATATTATGGGAGCCATTGGGCTCCGCACCTACCCGTTGTTAGGTTTACTGCGACAGTCAGTATACATTATACACATTAAGTATTGCACTAATAGACTAAGAGATAGCTGCACTTCTGGTAAGTATCGCCAGAAAGGCTGATTCAGTATTAGGTGGGTGTAGGGCTCTCCACTGATGACGATAGTGAAAGTCTGCCCGCATGCGGATGGGCCTTTCAATAGATATGGCCGCTCAAAGACGGGTTATGGTTACCAAAATATATAAGCATATATATTAATATTTACTTTTTCCACCTTTGCGAGCTATTTCTATCTCACGTAAATTCTATCTGTGAAAACTTGTAATTGGCGTTATACTTATTCTCTATTTATCTATCCACTTTTTGTTGTAGCTGTAAGTTTTCTGTACAAAATAAAATAAAATAAAAATAAAATAAAAAATGAACCATAACTAGAAAGGCTTATTCTTGTACAGTATTACAGTATGCTCAGTACCTATGTAAACAGTATAAAAACTGACGCTATTCATCGGGCCTTTCACTAGATATCACCTCTCAAAGACGTTATAAACTTACATACTATTTATTTATTATATACATATAATATACATAAAATTAATTGCTGGCCTATTCTTACGCATTCATAATTTTTAATAGCAATCAACGTGACGACATAGTTATTGCTAATAATTATTTATACATCCGCATGAGGGCAGACTTTCACTATCGTCATCAGTGGAGAGCCCTACACCCACCTAATACTCAATCAGCCTTTCTGGCGATAGTTACCAAAAGTGCAGCTATCTCCTACAATATAACCTGTCCAAGTGTCCAACATGTCCATATAGTGTCCGCAGGAACTCGTGCGCCTTTCAGTTGACGAGGAACAAGCACTTCGGCGATATGGCGCCCTTCAACCCGCTCCCATTCGTGTTTAGGGCGATGAGAACCTAGACAATGTTAAACAAAATAACTATTGCACTAACCTGTCCAACATATACCGCAGGAATTCATGCGCATCCTGTTGCTGGTACCCGCGGAACCGCGGCACCACTTTCCAGATGACGAGGAACAGGCATTCCGGAGATATAGCGCCCTTCGACCCGCACCCACCCGTATTTAGGTTGATGAGAACCTAGACAATATTACATGTTATTCATGTATTATAGTAATTTAAGATAGAGGTGCTTATCATGAGGGTGAGTTGTGGTGCTTGTTCATGTTAAATATCAAACATATCAGCGCGGTCGCGAAATATCAAACTTATGGCAAAGTATCGAAGTGTTCACGTGCAAAACGCGGGGAGCGGTGTAAGTAGCGGACAAGCTCGCACTGTCGCGCCCGTCGAGCTCGCGGTAAGATCAAACGTGTTCAGCGTTTTGTTTGTGTTCGCCTGCCGCCGCGCCCGATCATGTCCGAACGCACCCGAGCGCCGTGCGTTGTACGTGAAAAAGAAGCCAGCTGAGGATAAATTGCCCATACAAAAGTAATACCAAAATAGTATGTAATTCGAGAATATTTCCACCATATTATGCGATCATTTGGATTCAAATTGTATTAATCTAGATCCTTGGATATATGTATATGTTTTCAAAATACTGTCCTTAAATTAAATGTAAGCGAATGGGGATCCACACGCAAATCTCAGCGCAGTGGCCTCCAGCAGCGCGATGGCTGCTGTCATTTGGAATTGCTTTGTTTACATTTGAATATTTTGCTGCCTTTTGTATTAAGCGAACAATTTTTGACCGAGCGAAGCGAAGGTCTCTGATTCTACTTGAGTGAATTGGCACTTGTCCGTCCGTCCGTCCGTCCGTCCGTCCGTCTGTCAGAGCCTTATAACTTCTGAATTACCTACTGAACGTAATTACTTCAAATTTAAATATAATATGTAAACCGATGGCCTCCCGCCGAATATGGCTTAAAAAGTTATAAACATCTTTATTTCAGGGGGGCTCTCATAGAAGCGAATGCGAAGTAAAATATTTTTATAGCGTTACATAGGGTTGCGGTATATCATTTTAAAGATAATGAGGAATAGAGTCCAAAAATATATTTTTTTAAATTATTCCCCTAAAATTGACGAAATGGGGGGCTTTCAAAGTGGAGATTTTCTAACGTCCAAAGTTGACCTCAGAACTCTCAATTTTCTGAAAGGCTGAGGCTGAAACTTATCAATTATTTGAATTATATCCTGTACTTGAACAACAAATACTAAAATTAGATAAATATTATAAGGAAACGAAATTATTTAATTTTTAATGAGCTTCCATATTTTTAACAGAACTTCACAATGATGTCAATAGATGGCGCTCTGTACAACTTTATGGATACCGCGAGGTCTCAGTTCGGGGCGAACCACTAGTCTATTTTAGGGACAATTTTATGGCTCACAATTCTTGGGTAGATGAAGTAATGTTGGGATCCATACCTTTCTAAGTTCCTCTGCCATTACAACATCATGCATTTCCTGCCGCGTATAACTCCTCGAGTGATACACTTTACGGCCATTGGTCTTCATTTCCAATGAAGGCAGCTGACTAAAGTAGCAACTAAATTCCTGTATATTATTCAGACTTTGTAGCACCGCATTCATGAAACATGTGTTGCCTAGATTCTTTAAACCTACAATCTTCTTATCCCTTTGTTTCTTTCCATTGCATGGGGAGACCTTCTTTTCTTTTCCTCTAGAAGGTTGATTTGAGTTCTCTGTTGAACTGCTGTCTCCAGAGTGAGATCGCTTTCTAGAACGTGGACGTAGGCTTCTTACAGGCTCTTCCACATTCTGAAAGTGTAAATATGAGTAATCATTACAAAAAGTATCATTAAAATACGCTACACTGCGTATTTTTAGATATATTTGATATCTAAAAATACGCAGTGTAGCGTATTTTTCGTGAATTTTGGGCAACTAGGTACCCTTCAAATGTAAAAATCATCAACAAACAATGTAAAATAGACAATAATTCACAAAATGACGAAACTAACTAACCAGAATTACAATATCAGAAAAGAAAAAAAAAATAATCTTATTATACTATTCTTTCTAAGGTAATAAGGTTCTGCTTTTTACCAAAGACTAAAGAGGTTGGGATGAGGTAAACCTCTTGGGCATAGAAAATCTAAATCAGAAGGAAATTTCTAAAAATGATTTTACCTTAACTATTTTCAATGGTTTATTTTCATTGCTCTCAGGTATATGAGGTATATCACATGAACTTGTAGCCAAAGCTTCAGTACTGGCCTCTTCCACTGGTGAAGACTTATTACTTGGATTCAATATATTTGAGACAGGACTATTTTCTTCATCATTGATTTCACTGGTAGTTTGTTCTATGTTCTTATTTGATGCAATATTATCGTTATTCCTAACTTGCATAATACATTTCCGTATCTTGTCTATAGATTGATGATCTGTGTCGTTTGATGTATAGTCATCACATTTGTAACTGGAATAAGTTAAGGAGGTTAGTGTGTGGCGACAGCGCATATCAGTTGATCATATTGAACATATCAATGGCTAAATAGGTAACCGATGAAGTGTGTGTGTCTGTCTGTCTGCTACGCTTTAATGGCCCATCTTTTCAGCCAATTTTGATATAAAGATAGGTTGCATCCCAGGGAAGGACATAGCCTACTTTTTATTATGGAATAAAAAGAAGTTCCCGCTGGTATTAAAAAATCTTAATCCACACAGACAAAGTCGCGGGCATTATCTAATTATCAATAAAGTTGGCGTGGAAAGTGCCAGATGCCCTTAAGGCCTCTAGGATCTTTTAATGGCACTTTCCAGAGGATAGGATAAGAAGCACAGGCCAAATAAGATCATTTTGACAAACACAATCACCATAGTTAAATGTTAAGACTGATAAACAAAACAATCTAATGTGGTCTGGGCCTTATGAAATAGAAATCAAGAATTTTAATGCAAAATTTTAGATAAAAAGTCTAGAAATATGAAATAAAACCATTAAAACTCACCAGTAAACCGAATACACATCACAACTCATGCACAGCTGGTGGTCAGATGATTCAGCATGCAGCTGAGCATGCCTGTTGGCGTAGCGGCCACAGTTCACCACCCCACAGTGCAAGCATATCCAGTTCTGCTCATGGATCCCACATTCTGTGTACAAAATTCATGTACATAAAGTTCTGCACACACTCTAAATAAAAAGGAGTGGAATTGAATTTAGTAAGATTAACCCATTAGAGGTCAAATGAAAAGTATAAATATTTTTTTGGAACAAACTTTATTTATATGTTAAAATAAGAACAAAGAAACATAAAATCAAAGAAAAAATTATAAAAACATAATTTTCAGGAAATTTCAGGGGTGTACTCAAATGAGTACACTGACCGTCTAAGTATAAACAAAATTTGAAAAATCGAAGTGTTTCCGGCACTTCTTACATTGCCAACGAACTCTTGAATGACATAGGACACCACAGCTGTTTTTCAATTTTGATGGGATAGTATCCTATTCCATCTTGAGATAGTTCTGGAACCACTAATGCAGACTGGCGCGATTTTCTTTTTTCACCTTGGCGTAGATAATATCCGCAAAATGACGGCGGAACATGAGTTGATCCAAGGGAGCATCATTAGTCATTGCACGCAAACGCCAGGAATTAGCAATAGCCATTTCCAACATTTATTTATGTAAATAACACCCACCACCACTTTTTATCATGAATAACAATTCTATATACCGAGATGGACTGATATAGTTCATCATTTATCAAAAATATCTTCAACGAAGAGTTTTTAAATGTTTGTACAGGGTTTAGGCCCCTTGGCTCTTCACGAATGGCTACCACAGATTTCTGTCAGAAGTACACTGAGAAGTTGAGATATATGAAGGGGGACATTTGCAAGGTTGGGATTGATCGACGGGTAACATCTTGTCTTCTGTCTTTTCGACGCCACCAATTCATCGTCACTATCATCACAACCACTGTCTTCATTACCACCATCCTCACGATTCGTGATTCTCAATAGTAGGCACGTCATGCGGTATGAATGACGACGCCATATCCTCCTCGGCCACTTCTACTTCATCAGACAATGCACTTGGATCAGGTGGTACACCCATATTAAATTCATCATCGTCACTATCATAATATATAATGACATCAATCGCTTCTTCAAGTCCTTTGTAGCTGTTTTGAACCAAAAATTATTGTTTGCTCATTATTAGAAATCCGAAGAAATAAAAGTTATTTTACTTAAGTATGCATGTTGTCATTGTACTCAATCGAGTACACCAATATTTATAAGGCTATAGTTTCGTTGTAATTATAGCTATTTGATTATATTGTTGTTTATAACATACGCTGACATGTATTTTATGGAAATTGAATGTGAAAAGCCAATTATTATACCGTAATTATTTTATTATTTCCTAAATAATTCACTTACCTGCACAGTGCTCCCGTGACACGACTTCAACTGATATTTTTATTTAAAAAAAATCACAATACCCACATAATAACTATCTATAGCTTTGAACAGTATTGTAATGATATAAAATAACAAGAAAACTACCGTCAATTATTTGAAATATAAAATCTACACTTAATTATATGGCTGTACTCAATTGAGTACGGCGACCTCTAATGGGTTAAAGGTTGGAAGGTTTCTTCTAATTGAAGAATTTTTTATTGGCAGGTGCCAATAAAATAAACAAGTTGGTTTAATATATTTTTCTTAAAGTAACTATAATGTCATCGTAACATTTATGCAGCTCAAGCTACAGATGAGTGTAAAATATTACTAATCTATGTACACTGTAATTCTACTTACTTAAAATATGTATTTAAATTCACAGGTATATTTGTTATTATGATACAATTACTTAATTGTAGCGGTTTTTCATTCATTCAACCTGAATCTTAACATACCAATAGCCAATTATAAATGAGACAAAACATAGTAATCAGCTTTGTGACAACATTGGAATTTTACAGCAAGAACCTTAACTTTGAATTGGACGGATTTAAGTGAAATACCTACCTGATTGGTTAATGGTGAAAAGATATTGATCAAACTTTGGTTTATGATTAGTACATGTAACAAAAGATCTGGTATTTCCAGCTTAAAAGTTAAAAGCCTGGCATTCATAGTTATATTTTCTCATCTAGCCAACTTTTATTTGGATTTATTGCATTTTATCTTGCCGTAATTTGCAGCAGGTAAACACTCCTCCTTTAACAGGTTTACATCACATTGAATCTAAGGAGTAATTGTAAATTGTGAAGTCGTGAACATCTACAATATGAATAGAACCATTCACATTTCACTTACGGCGATAGATTAGAACCATCGAACGCATTCGTGTATGCTGATGATGTCAGAGATTAGCTGTTCTACTACGCACAAACAAATCCAGGCCAGAATTAATGTAAATGTTTTAGTACATGAGTCATTAATCATTACATTCCGTTCCTCAAACTACTAGGCCCTAGGGGTTAGTAGCGTCGACAACCTGGTACAGGAAAGTCAACAAAAACTTATGAATAATTAGTTTTAGAATATTAATAGCCATTTTCATTAAATAAATATTATGCTCGATGAACGACCGGTCGATTGAAATTGTTTCGAAGTTTTAATAAATATTTAATGATAAAGTGTCAGAAACGTACATCTTCACGGTCACCCATGCCGCACCCCTTCCCCGCGCGCTTCGTGAACAGCTGATTATTTTAGTTCGCTGTATTGATTTTTCAAACTAACCTATTAAGGATACGAAGTGGCATATCTATCCATAAAAACGATTCTGTATCGCCAGATCATATCGATCATATACAATATGCTAAACGAATACATATTTACCTGAACAAATGAAGTTCTTTGTGATAGAGTCCTCCCCGAAGAGATCGCTATCCAACTTGACGTTATCTAACAAATGGGTACACATTATTCATAATAATTATGGTCTATTATGTGAATTAAATAAGTTCTTTATTTCATTGACGAGATAAAAAGTTCTTTGCACTCTTACACAGTGCAACAGTGGTACTCCGAAACACGATCGAGAGTGATTTTTCCATTTCGTTCGGCTTTCGCACTTTAATTCAATAGGTGCGAAGGAGCAAGAAACATGAGCAAACGAAACACCGCAAACAAGTAACAACAATCCCAACGTTCGGATACACACATTTGAGGAACCATGATATTAATTTAACCGATTTCATAAAAAGGTACTTTTTACGTCGTTTTCTATGAGAAAACGCTGTAGTATGAAGTACCCATCGCAAAGATCTTAGCCTTAAGTCCGCTTTAACTATTTACAATTTAAACTGTTCGGTTGCACTGTTCAGCTGATAAATCGTAACGTGTGTAGTAAAAACACAACTGTACAGTTGTGAAATAAACTGAACTGACAATTAATAGTTATTTAGGCAACAGTTGTGTAATAAGGGGTATTAAA
Source organism: Erebia ligea (assembly GCA_917051295.2). Lineage (NCBI taxonomy): Eukaryota > Metazoa > Arthropoda > Insecta > Lepidoptera > Nymphalidae > Erebia > Erebia ligea. The sequence continues at coordinate 12,273,675 of OU785235.1, read as the reverse complement.
ACACGAATGTGGGTTTATCATACGACGCGAAGCGGAGTATGATAATAGTATCATATGAGTGTTTTAATACCTAATTATCAACTGTTGCATACAAGACTTTATCTACACTCATAATATGAATCCTCTATAACAGATTCTGAAATAGTTAGCTTACTGCTAACATTAAAACATCCAGTCCTAGTAACCTTATATCATCAAAACTCAAAACTTGAATCGCTCATTTTTTTTTTTTTTTTTTTTTTTTATTTTTTTTAATTTTTTTTATTTTTTTTTTCGCGCGTGTATGACAATGTTCTTTTTTTTAAATTCGTACAGCTGATGTTCTTTTTTTGTAATTCATACAGATACCACGCATCGAGCAGATGTGGCTGTCTGTTGAGTAAACCATCTGCGCAGAGGGGATCGAAAAAAAAAAAGGCGTGTTGTAATGAAATTCAGTACAACATTACATCACCCGTTTGGATGATGTAATGGTTATTAGGACGGGTGTTTTAATGTTGGCAATTAGCTAACTGTTTCAGAACCTGTTATAGAGGATTTATAGCATGGGAGTAGATAAACAATCAAACTGAACAGTTATAGCTGTGACTGTACGGTTGTAGCATACCTACTATAGGCCTCGACAAATTACAAAATAAAACCGGACAAGTTCGTTTAAAGCGTTCCTGTATGGTACGCTATACGCAACTTATCGTACGTATACTTATCCGTAACTTGTACCTACAGGCTAGTAAAGCACCCAACTAAAAGGTAAAGCGCAAAAAAGAAAAATATTTTTTTAAAATGAGTTTATGTAGGTACTTTATGAATTTTAGATTTTTACTATTGAAACTGGTTATCAGATGCAAATCACCTGAGACGTATTTTTGACCATAGCTCTGAGGATTTTGGGAGAATCGAGGTGGGAATAGTACCTACCAAGAGTTGAGGAATTTATCGAGACACGTGTGAGCGTTTGAATTTTTAAAATCGGCTGGTAACTTTTTTTTGGAATTTTGAAAAATGTAACAAAAGACTTTTTCAATACACTTGCTCGCAAAATGCACTTACAGAGGCAGTAAACAGGGCTTGTAAGTTAAATTTACTGCCCTCGTGCTTTTTTTTTGCAGAATTTACTGCCCTCGTGCTATTTTTTTGCAGTTTTTTTTTTAATTTTTGTAAGGCCACTTTACTTCTAAATAAAAAGTTTTCTTGAAAGAAGGTTCATAATGATATTGACTTTGTATGTAGAAAACTTAAAAAATAATAACATTTAGATGTGGATTGATGAAATTAATTCATGAAATTAAAAATTGTATTTAATTTAGTTAATTAAAATTGTTTTAAGTTTTATAAATCAACAAAGTAAAGGCTGAATAGTCCAGGCTGATAGTTAAGAGCTAGAACCTAGAGCCATGAAGCCAATTAAAAAAAACGCAATTACAACAACGCGCTATAGATAGGTATAAAATCTTGAATCTGTGCGCGCTATTTTTAAAAGTTTCATTGAGTTTTTCTTATAAATTATTAAATAATAAGATGAGTGGTTTATGTGATGTGTAATAATAAAATTAAATCAACAATAAGGTATTTTAGCTGTGAGAAAAAAGTCGCGCTTGTAATAGCCGCCGAAAATCTCGACTAAGTATAATGGGCGTGAGAAGCCATTTTCTAGTGAGTACCTACGACCTACTCGACTTTTAATTTCAAGTTTTCTCACAAATGTATTGAAAAATATCGTGTGATACACGGGCGTTAAGGTTTTAACAAACTCGTGACGATGGTCAGCCCTCGACTGGCGTCATCGGGCTGACATTAGTCAACTCGTATGTAAAAACCTATTTACCGCCCTTATATCACAAACTACTATTGTTACATTTTTTTACTAAATTGTAAATATTTCGGAAAAAAAACCGACTTGAGAAAAAATTAAAAAAGGGTCCTAGAGTATTAGTTTAGCTACAAAATGGCGAAAAAATTTTGAAAATCAGTTAATACTTAATTGAGACCTGTAAGTGGTCCCTTTAGATTTCGAATTGTAGAAAAACAAGAATTTCCGTATATAAAAAGTGATGTAGCTTCTATGATTATTGACCGATCGTCGTGGTAATGGTGTTAAAAGATGCGGATGCAGGCGAGAAGTGCATTTGAGTTGGAATTTTGAACATCGGTTAATAAATATTTGAAAAATTTTGAAGAAGAGATTTTTATTTTTTTAAGAATTAACAAAAGCTGGAGTGATTATTGACCGATCGTCATGGTAATGGTGTATTTCGACTTGTAAGACGTAATGTAGTTGTGTAATTTTAGGGAAGTAAATATCAATAAAAAATTGGCAGTCATAGGGACTGCCGATAGAAGTGAAAACAACGCGAGCATGTCGGTGTTCGCGAGCATATCGGTGACGCGAATCCACAAATTTACCTGCTACCAAGAAGTGCTCAACGCGGCTAAAGAAGTTTTCACTTCAACAATTTCATATTATTCAACTTGTAATAAGTACCTACTTATGTAAGTACTTATTATGTTATTCAAAGAATAATTTTTTTTTTCGTAAATTTTTGTATTCATTTTCAATTTTTCCTTTACTTGTGTAGAACTTCAACGGGAAGTGTCCTTTATGCAAAGGTTTTAATTTACTGGAGCGTATTAAAATGTACCAATATAAATGGCCATATTTTTTATTGCATTGATTTTGAAGCGTGATTTCTCTGCAGCTTCAAGGGATAAACTGCGGAAAATACATGATGTAATAATCAAAGCCAAATTAGATTGACAAGTGTATTAGGTATATAGCCGTAACGTAAAAGTATCCGAACGTGTTGTCAGAAAACCGGAAGTGAAATTAACCAGTAGGCAGTTAGGTATCCACCACGTATCCACTATCCAATAATCCACTATCCACGGGCTATTGCAACTTGGTAGGTACTCAAGGACCTTTATACCAAAGGTTTTATAGGTCCTTGTATGTACTAGATAGAGGCCATAGGCACAGAACATTTATTTCTGCTGCGGATGCGTATTAGCCGTTACTGGTTCATGGTTGAGGTTTGGTAAGGTAGTTCTCCACGAAGGTACCGCAAACACTTCGTGAAGTTCTGTTTTGCAAAGATGTATCCTAATCTCTATGAGCAAAGTGGTGGGCTAGTAAGAAAGCTAGTAAGTACAAAAAAAAGGTACCTAGGTACGCGCCGAAATAAGAACCTCCACATTTGGGTCTGTTAAAATAAAAATGGGGTACACCGTACAAGCACTAAAACTTGGTATGTGGTGGTTACGAGGTTGTATAAAGCCATCAATTAAGATTAGTATGTATTTTAAAGCCCAACATCTAGCATCTGAATAGTAATTAATTAATAGTCTGAGTATTAATTATTATTAGTTACCATTACTTTTGTAAAATTAAGCACTCTAAATAAAACTACTTATGGTGTAGGTAGGTACTTAATAAAATGGCCCGTTCCACTAATCTAGACTCTAGACCCTACCAAAGTACCAATGTTGAACATATCCTCCATAAGAGTGGAAGATAACCTATTCAATAAATTAACCTATTTAAAATATTAAATGGGCCTTTTTAGTAGGTCCCAGATTATCAAAGAAAAATTTAAACAATCCAATGTAAAATAAAACAAGTAGTACAGTTTAAAATTTATTATCCTTAATTACGTCTGCCACCATAACCACCCTGTGTAGCAGGTTGTGTCAGTTGGAGACCATTTATGTTTGTGAAATCAAGCATTTTCAACATTTCCTTGGTGTCTGGGTCCACCTCAATGATGTCATGTTCCAGAGCAGAGACCTCGGGGACAAAGTTGTCACGCCTTTCTCTTTCTTCCTCTTGCAGCTTGATCGAGATTCCACGAACTTGGGAATGTCTGAGACGCCTCATTAAATGAGTTGTGAAACTGAAATAAAATTACAGCAATATTATAATAATGAAACACTCAATTTTAAAACTATTAAACCAAATAGTATCTACTTTTTCATTAAACATTTTAAAAGTTAAATTGTTAACCTCCCAAATGAACGGCTAGTTTTATCAAATATTATAAAAATATTATGCACAGCACAGCACTTATTAATAATATTTTTCTGAATCACTCTCACCTATCCAAACTTCTCTAAAATTTAAAATTTTTCAAGTTCACAGCTCATTCAGTGTAGTTACTATTATGTTTTATGTAACTCATGAAATAATAATAGGATAGTATAAAATACCTATTGATTTAAATATTTAGATTTTTTTTATTTTAAAAGGAGTAAGTATTCAATAGGTACTAAAAAAACTTTTATTGACTTATTATTCTAATACATTACTCTTACACTTTACTATGTTTCAAATGTTTGTAAGTGCGTAACTCCTTCGCCTCACAATGGCTGAAATTAGGAATAGGAACAGTGTATAACCTGAATTGACACCTCTTATCCCGGAAAATTATTTTCCTCCTTATATTTTATTATTGAAAGTTACTACAAAACATAACCACAAACAAATTGGTACACACGAGAGGTAAGTACAAGCTTTAAAACTTACCCGGCAATTTTGTTACGAAGAGGTTTAGTGGGAATAATAGCTATTTCTTCACATATCCTCTTGTTGGTATGAAAATCAAGAGTTAATCTTGTGTAATATTTCTCAATAATGATTTTCGCAGCTTTCTTGACGGTCTTAGTTCGAACGCGACCCTGTAATTTTATATGATTTTGGTTAATACACAACCTATCAACTACAGCACATTTGCCGAAGGCAATATCTCGCTTATATTACTAAATATTATAGTGATTAGGTAAATAATGTAAGATATAAAAATTAAATTTTTACCATTTTGAAAAATAATGTTTCCGTCGACTGACAGTTGACAGCAAAAGAAATGTCAACAGTGAACAGTCAAATAACAACAAGCAAAATGTCAAAAAAAAACATGTTTTTTCCCTGGCTTTACGGCTCTGGGTTCTAGTTCTTCTGAACCAATCATATCGAATTCCCTATGGTAACACAGACTATGAGCACAAAAATCAACTTTGTATACCAACATGATACCAACATGTACGTAAGTACTTATTACATCCATGACCAACATTCAGACTTTATTGCAGTCCTACCCTTTGGTATATATAGGAGAAGGATATGTTGCGTTATACAGTATAACGCAACATATCCTTCTCCTATAACAACATAGCTTTCAATATGTAAGAAAAGTCAAAACATAGTTCTACATGTTTTGTTAACAAAATGCATCGGTATAACTCTAATTGAGTATAAGTTATACTCCCTGACCCTCAAAGCTATGTTGTTAGAACGAGACAGGTATATTATGTTATTGCGTGAGCGTGAACGTGTCGCGGAATTGTCATATGACATCATCACATTTAGCCAGTTTAGCCATCATTTAGCTATTGAAGCCAATTTTTGGTTCCTTAAAGATGGCGTCTGTTGTGCTTCCGGTGTTTCGGTTGTGACTAATTTGTAAATATAAACCTGTTTTGTGAATATTTTTATGTGTTTTGCTGTAGTTTTATATAATCAACTATGGTGTATAATGTACTCTGTGGCAGTGACTATCAAGCAATCTGATAGCAATTTATAGCAGTTGACATTAAAATATTTTACTGAATACGAAACATGTGACATAAGCAATAGCAACCATTAGACTGCATTAGACCTGTGGGTTTAACAGAGACTAGTAATCAGAGAGAGTTATTCTTTGGCTCTCAGCTAAAAACGTAGTGGCGTTCAGTGTACTCTCGGTAGAGAGTAGTATATTCCTTGGTGTACACTGTACTCTGTGCGTAGTGGTTATATTCTCTTTGGCTCTGAGCCTCTGACTTTCATGTGCTTTTAATTTCATGGTGGTGTGGTGACTAAATTGCCGCCTTCGAATTTCAGTCGGCTTTTAGATTTAATTCAATATACCTGTCACATAGTTACTCAGCGTTCTACTGTTTATTTTTAATAAGTTACCAATAATTTATTCGAAACCACGACCCAACCAACTACCAAAATGTTTTGGGGTAAGTTACCGGTAACCAATAACCGTATACCACCACGTGTTTCTTTGCATAAATATTTTATTAAAAGGAAATAACCTAATAGGGCCACAGATGAATAGGGCCCTGTAAAAGCCTAATTTATCTACGCTTTATTACTTACACTACAATACAATATTATCTGAACATGTTTTATTATGGATTACACATGTTGCACGTTGAACATGTCAAGCATCTACTATCGTTTCTACAAAATCCTAAACTTAAACATGCAAGGCATGCAATTTTAATGATATAGTTTGCGTTAGACGGGTTTATCAATGCTAAACAAAGTACCTACTGATCAAATATCACATCGGGCTTCTTGGTTAATACTTGACAACCTGTGCTGTGACTTGAAACGTGAAATAAAATCTTTTTAGAAAACTATAGGTAAGTTTTTGATAGTAGTGGGCCTGTTACGGGTATGATAATTACATTAAACCCATACCCCTAATCAGTTTCTAAATGGCATGTATCAGAATTCTGAATCTTGGGTGGTACTATTCACAGCTGAAGCCTTCCTCCAGACCAGACCAGAGAAAATTCAGAAATTATTAACTTCCAAAGTGACCCTGCTGAGGATCAAACCCTGGACCTCCCTTTTTTACCAGGATAAGACCACAGTGCTCACCACTGGTTAAAAGATTTTGACAACCTCTCCAGGTTGCCGAAATCCATACAAATGTCTGTCTGTCTGCTACATTTGAATGGCCCATCTTTTCAAACTATTTTGATGAAATTTGGCACAGAGTAAGGTAGTATCCCAGGGAAGGACATAGGCATATCCCATCCCGGAAAATGAAGGAGCTCCCTCAGGAATCAAACAACCATGTGGACGAAGTCGCGGGCATAGTCAAGTAATGAATAGAATTTTTAAAAAGATGTCTATAGAACAATGTACAGATTATAGACCCTGTCTCCATGGTAAATGTAACTTTCACTGAGAAAGGCATTAAAAATTGGGTACAAGTATTACCATCATTTTACTTACAGGGTTGATAATGGAACCAAACAAACGGTACACCCAAGTGGTGGAGAAGCCGTTCCACATCTCCCAAGCTGCCATGGACATCTCAACAGGAGATAGTGATGCGTGCCAAGTTATGGTGGTGGTCGATGGGAAAAATTTCCTGGTGTGCACGCTGCAGAAAAACAAGTGTATCCAAGTACCCCTTGACTTATACTTTAAGACTGGAGACTCTATTTCATTTCTGACAAATGGTAAGTTCTTCCTTATTACAGTGTACATTATTATAATAGTCTCAAGGATAACGGCCTTCTGTATCTGACCCTCAAAGGTCTTATTGCTGGAAACTTTTCGCAGTAAGACCGATAACTGATACAACCATTGGTACAATTATTGTTCAGTCAAGTTATCAAATATCAAATAAATATTATAAATGTGAAAGTTTGGATGGATGTATGGATGGATGTTGGCTCAGCTTTAGAATACTGTCGGTTGAGTTGGACGTTAATATTTTTTTTACAGAAAGACCTTGATGTGGTTAGCCTTCCACTAAAATATTTTACTCCGAATTCTAATACTTTTCGAGAAATATTTTTTTGAAAATTCGCAATTCTTCACCACTTTTCAATATTTCGTACGACATTTGCCATAGATTACAGACTCATTGACGTTTAGTTGGCGTGATAGAGATTCGTTTTACGTAAACTAGTACCTAAACGGCAGTCGTAATTCCTTCCTCCATGTACCTAAAGTACCTAATCTGTCATTAAAGTCCCTTTTTTTTGACGTTTTCGAATAAAACACAGATAGTGTACCAAAAACGGAACGCGCCAAAATTTTTTGCGCTAAATTGACAAATGACATTATTGAATTCAAATTTCAAATCTTCCACCCAGAAATGCCTTGCTGACAGCATAGCGGTGGTACTCTTTCCTCTTCTGCTCCCACTATCAAGAGCGAGCGAAGCGAGCTCGGGACTTGGGGGCACTCCGACTCGGATAGGTTAGGTTAAGAAGAGGATGGCGGGGTCTGTAAGACCCCGCCCTCCTCTTCTGTGGTTATTTACTTTGTTTACGTCCCAGAATAAGGAGCCCCGCGAAGCGGGGCTCCGTCGACCGGCCTTGGAGGGGGTGAGAGGGAGAGGGTGAAGTCTAAGGAGTTTTCCTAGCGTCCCCACTTTCTCCTTGCTTTGCTGACAGCATAGCGGTGGTACTTTTTCCTCCTCCGCTCCCACTATCAAGAGCGAGCGAAGCGAGCTCGGGACTTGGGGCACTCCGACTCGGATAGGTTAGGTTAAGAAGAGGATGGCGGGGTCTGTAAGACCCCGCCATCCTCTTCTGTGGTTATTTACTTTGTTTACGTCCCAGAATAAGGAGCCCCGCGAAGCGGGGCTCCGTCGACCGGCCTTGGAGGGGGTGAGAGGGAGAGGGTGAAGTCTAAGGAGTTTTCCTAGCGTCCCCACTTTCTCCTTGCTTTGCTGACAGCATAGCGGTGGTACTTTTTCCTCCTCCGCTCCCACTATCAAGAGCGAGCGAAGCGAGCTCGGGACTTGGGGGCACTCCGACTTGGATAGGTTAGGTTAAGAAGAGGATGGCGGGGTCTGTAAGACCCCGCCATCCTCTTCTGTGGTTATTTACTTTGTTTACGTCCCAGAAAAAGGAGCCCCGCGAAGCGGGGCTCCGTCGACCGGCCTTGGAGGGGGTGAGAGGGAGAGGGTGAAGTCTAACTCCCCCTCCCCCTCTAAAGTACTTTTTCCTTTGGAGGGGGGGTTCAGCCCCTCCCTTCCTACCCCTCCTCCATAAATGAGGTTCATGATATCAATAAAATATACAAAAACATAACCTCAAAATGAGATTTTTAAAAATTCATAGAAAAAAAACGGTGCATTACCTTGTAATGGGAGTAGTGTCGGGGGGTAGGGGGCACCCCCCTCCTCCCCCAAAACCCCCCACCCCCCTCCTCCTGCCAAACGATACTAAATTTTACCCAATTTGAGAACCTAACCTCAAAATTTTAAAAAATTAATATCTCGGAAACTAATAAAATTCGGAACGTCTTACTTGGAGGGGGGGTATATCCCCTCCCCCCCCTCCCCCTCCCCGCTCCCCCTCCCCCTCCGTCACCGACAGTATACTAAAGCCCAACCTGGATGTTTGTTACTCAATCACGCCCCAACGGCTGAACGGATCTGGACGAAATTTGGCACAGAAATAGATTATAGTCTGGAATAACACATAACACACACAATACTTTTTATCCTGGAAAATTAACGAGTTCCCGCGGGAACCGAAAAACCTCAATCCACATGAAGTCGCGGGCATCAGCAATATTTTAATATTAATGCATGTTTGTTTGTTGATGGACAATAAACTTTTAATTTACAAAGTAATGCTAAAACCAATTTGGATGTACGGAATACAGCTGTGTTCCAGTGAATCCAATATATTGATTTCACAATGAACGCAAAATATTATTCTTCAACATATGAGCAATGTACCATGGTTTGTAACCAACAACATAATCCATGATCACTTAAAAATGAAAACTGTTAGGCTAGAAATTAACAGCATAACTCAGAAATACAAAGGCACACTGGAGAACCACCCAAATGAGCTTGCTTTTATGCTACTAACCTGAGGCTATACAAATAAACTAAAAAGGAACAGCAAAGAGTAGATGTTCTCAATGGAGGACACACTTAACAAGTGAAACATCAATGAACACATCTGCTAAAAGTTGCCGCTGATTGCAGATTAAGTAACTCAGGAAAAAAAATTGTTTGTTTGTTACATAGCCCATCATAGCCCATCTTTTCAACCGATTTTGATGAAATTTGGACATGGTTGTGTCCTGGAGAAAAACAAAGGCTACATTTTATTCCTGGAAATTAAGGTGTTTTGTGGGAATTAAAAAAACATGTCGACGAAATGGCAAGCATCAGCTAGTTAATATTGGATTACTATAATTTTGTTGCGCTAGGTAAATGCAATGTCCACTTGACGGGCTACCTGGACCCTGAGTTTGAGGAGGAGCCCTCCGACGAGGAAGAGGGCGAGGAGGAGGAGGACGAAGAGGAAGAGGCTCCAGCACTCGTCCCCGCCAAGAACAAGAGGAAACTTGACAATGCTGTGGAGGGAAGTGCCAATAAAAAAGCTAAGGTATAATAAAGTATCATTTTCAACTGACTTCTAAAACTGGGGGGTTCTCAATTTGGTGCATTTGTTGTTCTGGGTACGTACACCGATTTCTCTGACACAAATTGTTTGTTGTGTGTGTAACAGTAGTATGTACATTTCTGCCCAGGCTGGAAATAAACCAATTCACGGCTTAGTAATATTGGAAGGATGAGGCGAAGCCAAAGACTTCCCAAGTGATTGTAAACGAGGCTATTTCGGCCGAGGCTTGTATAGTACAGTTAGTTAAGAAAGCTTTTCTTCCTCTAGCTTTTTTTTTCATATTCGAGTATTAGCAGTAAAAAAAGAGCCAATTATGTATTTTTTTATTTTAAATTATGAAGCTACTTCCGAGCAAGTAAGAGAAAAGGCACACTGAATACACTTAATTACACTTGTTTACACCTAATTTTACCTTTTAACAGCAAGACAAAAAAGCCAAGAAGGAAGTGGCAGCAGACAGCTCGGATTCTGACGATGAAGGTGTGGATCCACTACAGAAGTTCTTAGATGGAGAGGATATTGATACTGATGAGAATGATGACTCTTTCAAGGTCACTTCTGCTGATTCAGATAGGTAGATTATATTTGATATTTTATTCATAAGAAACAGCAGGCTTATTTAGCTATTACTTAACCCTTAGGAACTTACATTGGATCGGTCAGGAGTTGGTACATTATTCAGTAGTTTAATTCAAAATCGGATAGAAAATGTACACTTTGAGGTTATGACTTAAAACTATTCATTTAAATGAACAACAAAAATAATCAAGACAACAAAAATAAGCAAGATTATTTAAAACATTCCTAAACTTACTTAAATATACATATCAAAAATTTCGGAACCGGCAGGATTTGAACCGTGGCCGAGAGGTCAAGGCGCTCAGGGCGCGATTCCCAGAGAGACGCAGGTTCAAATCCTGCCGGTTCCGAAATTTTTGATATGTATATTTAAGTAAGTTTAGAAACTTTCCTCGTGTGTGAAGCACTGTAATAAAAATTATAAAATTAAAACATTCCCTTGATTAATTATTATACACATAGTGTTTGTATCTTTACAATAAGATGAAACAATTTTATTTTCGTATCAGTGACGAAGAAGAATCAGATGAGGAGGAAGATGGAGAAGAAGAGGCTGATGAAGACGAAGATGAGGAAGAAGAGGAAGAATCAGATAAAGCAGACACCACCCTCGATACTAGCAAAGAAGAGAAGGAGCTAGACACATCCAAGCTCACTAAATCACAGAAGAGAAGACTCAAGAAGAAGCTGCAAAAACAGAGACAGGAGCAGAAGGAGCCTCAAGTGAATGGCATCGACAAGGCCAAGGTATGTATTAGAATAAGTAGAGAATCTAGACTAATATTATAAATGCAAAAGTTTGGATGGATGTATGGATGTTACTCAATCACACTAGAACAGCTAAACGGATTTAGTGCATGAATAAAGCTCTTGTCTATCGCTTTCTAAATCTACCCACATTGCGGGCTTACTCTCTCTCTAACTCTAATTTTGTTTCCGAGTATCTATAGAAGTTAAGAATTCAAAATGTTTCCGAAAGCATTGTCGAGAATAATAATATATGTATACTAATATTATGCTTGTAAATGTGAAAGTTTGGATGGATGAATGTTTGTTACTCAATCACTCGAGAAAGGCTGAACGGATCTGGATTAAATTTGGCATAGAAATAGATTATAGTCTGAAATAACACTACTACTTTTATCCTGGAAAAATTAAAGTGTTCCTCCTCCAAAAAACTTCAATCCACGCAGACGAAGTCGTGGGCATCAGCTAGCAAGTTAATAAATAGAATACACTTATTCAGTTACATTAGCTTTAGTCCATATAACAGATGTTCATGATGATGACGCGATTATGGATGATGTTGAGAAGTTTTTCGAGAGTCGAGAATATTTTTTTTTTCGGAAGGAATTAAAAAGTTAAAAACGCGTTATTTCTAAATGCATTGCACTTATATGTACGTTAAATGACGTTATGTAGAAAAATTAAAGTATTATTGTTTAATTTTTTGAATTTTATAATATAGACTGCAATACCTTTTTGATTCACCCTCGTATATTTAGATAAACCCTCTTTTATATATAGAATACCATTTCAAAACTAGTGTCTATTGCTCACAGAAAGAGAAACCAACTGAACAACAAAAGGCTAAAAAGGAAAAGGGTGATGCAAAAAAAGAAAAAGCTGACGGGACAAAGGATGCACAGCAAGTGGAGAAAAAAGAAAAGAAGGCCTTAAGTGGTGGAGTATTTATTGAAGACTTGAAACTGGGAGCCGGTCCAGTTGCCAAACCTGGCAAAGTGGTTATGGTGAGTAGACGCAAGCCTATTGGCGTCAAGCGCAAGCCTATCACCAATAAAAAAAAAAAAAAAAGTTAACATTCTTATAGTTCCTCTCAGAGGAAATGCCATCCCCCCCACGCAGTCGGCGTTTATGCTGCTTCGTGGGAACAGGCTCATGAATAAGGACAGGACTGGTTAGATACTAGTGTTTTTCTTAACTAAAAAAAAGATAACCAAGTAGCTACCATCTTAGACTGCATCATCACTTACCATCAGGTGAGATCGCAGTCAAGGGCTAACTTGTAGTGGAATAAAAAATTTAAAAAAACCGGCCAAGTGCGAGTCGGACTCGCGCACCGAGGGTTCCGTACAAACCTGTAGTAAGTTTTACGATTTATGACGTATTAAAAATAAAAATTACGTTTGTTGTATGGGAGCCCCCCTTTAATATTTACTTTATTGATATTTAATTATTTATTTTGAATGGTAATATACAAGTTAATATTCTGTGAAAATTTGAACCGTCTACCTGTTACCGTTTTTAATATTGAGCAAAAAAATACGAAAAAAACACGTTTATTGTATGGGGACCCCCCTTAATTTATATATATTTTTAATTTTTAGTATTTGTTGATATAGCGGCAACAGAAATACATCATTTGTGAAAATTTCAGCTTTCTAGCTATCACGGTTTATGAGATACAGCCTGGAGACAGACAGACAGACAGACAGCGGAGTCTTAGTAATAGGGTCCCGTTTTTACCCTTTGGGTACGGAACCCTAAAAACCACACGGGCATCATCTAGTTGATAATAATATGGTATGGTTTTTACACCTTCAATGCACCAACACTTTTGAACTGCTTCTAAAGTGACAATATTGGGGCGATGCAGTGACGTCTGGTGACGTAGTAGTACATAATATATAAGAAACATTGTATTTATTTAGATTATTGTTCACAGGTATACTACGAGGGTAAACTGAAACAGAACAACAAGATGTTTGACAACTGCCAGAAGGGTCCTGGGTTCAAGTTCAAGTTGGGCGCCAAGGAGGTCATCTCGGGCTGGGACGTCGGCGTGGCGGGGATGAAGGTCGGCGGAAAGCGGCGAATCGTTTGCCCGCCTGCGATGGCGTGAGTACTGAGTATCTCGAACTATTTTCTCACACAACTATTGGTAGGCCTGGCAAAACACCTTACAGTCCATTAAACTTATGTGACCCGGTGGCCAACATCGGAACAAATTTTTATGCCTGTTATGGTTTATTAAAATATTATACATTGGAACAAATTTTTATGCCTGTTATGGTTTATTAAAATATTATTTTTCATCTTTCCTAGCGACGCGGTCACCATGTCAGATAAGTTTGATCTAACTATTGATAGAATTCAAGTGTCAAAACATTATTGTTAAATGCTAAATTGATTTAAAAGGTATTTTTAAGCAGGTTTAGTGTTATATTTTATGACATCATTGGCTAATTATGCCAGATACTAATATGCCAGAGATTTGGGAATTTATAATTTCTGAATTTTCCCTGGTCTGGCCTGGTGGGAGGCTTCGGCCGTGGCTAGTTACCATTCAGCCGGCAAAGACGTGCCGCCAAGCGATTTAGCGTTACGGTACGATGCCAGAAACCGAATAGGGGTTTAATATAACTGCCATGCCCCTAACAGGTTAGCCCGCTACCATCTTAGACTACATCATCACTTACCATCAGGTGAGATCGCAGTCAAGGGCTAACTTGTAGTGGATAATTAAAAAATTGCGACCCAATTCCTATATTCGCGGCTTAAGATTTCTTTATTCGCGGATCTAATCGGCACATCGGTACATACATATTATTCTAATAGGTATCCAACCCAATATCCTTTGTAAATGCGTCGTCAAATGGACTAATAAAAATGGTAAAATACATAGACCTTATTACAACTAAATATAAATGCGAAAGTGTGTTTGTTTGTTGGGTTTTTGGTTTGTCCTTTAATCACGCTGCAATGGAGCAACGGATCGACGTGATTTTTTGCATGGGTATAGTTAAAGATCTGGAGAGTGACATAGGCTACTTTTCATCCCGGAAAATTGAGAAGTTTCCGTGGGAATTTAAAAAAACTTATTCCACGCGGACGAAGTCGCGGGTATCAGCTAGTTACAACTATGCCTAAAGTATGTCGCTAATGCCACTGCTGAATATCAGTCTGAATTGAAGAAGCTTTTAAAAACTGCCAAGCAAGAAAATATGTATTACAAAATTCTTTAAACCATTGCCTGCCTGAAGATAATAATTAATCAATATGGTCAAAAACTTCAATTAAATTGATATTTTTATATATTTGTTTTTTATTTTGTCACCTAGGAACGTAGCCCCATAAATTACTATTCCATCCCCTATAATCCCATATAAATTACTATTCCATCCCCTATAATCCCATATAAATTACTATTCCATATTCACTATTTCTGTTTTCGCGGCATATTTACGGAATGTATACCCCGCTAATAGAGCTCTTACTGTATTACAAATCATATATTGATACTAACTAAATTTTGTGCTATATAATGCTAAATAATTAAAAATGATCTAATTATTGTTTTTTTGTTCACAGGTATGGTGCCAAGGGATCACCGCCAGTTATTCCACCAAATTCAACCCTAGTATTTGAAGTAGAATTGAAGAATGTTAAATAAACTGACTGTTAACACTGCTGAGTGCCTCGTGTCAAAGACATTGAAACATTCGGATATAGTTGTTTGATAAAATAATTTGTAGGGTTGCCATCAGGAGATGCTTATTAAAGCATGTTTACCATAGGGCTTATGTAGAGTACTTACAAAAGGAGAATTTTATATTTTAATTTGATGTACTACTTGCTATTGTAAGTGTTCTATATTAGCTGAGTACTGTTACTTATAAGTTGATCCTAAGTTAGAATTGTAAGACTATTATGGTGAATATTTAGATTTAATGAGCCAGTTCAATATATTTTTCTATTCTTTACCTAGATTACAGTCTATATTAAATAAGCCTCTATTCATCCTACATAAATAACTAATTCCAATTACCTTTGATGTTATATTTGTATGAAATTCACATATTCATTTAGCAATATTTTGACTACTTTATTAATTTCTAAAGATATTACATAAGATTGAGATGATGATTTGAGATTAATTTAAACTCAGGTAGCCATTTACATATTCTGTTTGCTACATTTCTTCTTGTTGACTATGTTTTCACCAAGATTAAAGGTAGAAAATAAAACGGTAAGAATTTAATTACATTTTATTACTTTATAAATTTTAATGTAATTAATGTTATTTCCAGTATGAGTAAATAAAAAAAATAATGTTCCAGTGACTAACAATTTTATTTTATCCAGTATATCTACACATTACCCAAATGACATTCATATCAGTTAAATGTACAGTCAATCAATACAACTTTCTCTAGTGTATTTTACAAAATCATAAAATGCTCAACACAGAACAAGCAATTTTGTTGGAATTAATTCTTGGACATTGGTTATAATAATTATTCAATATAATAATTAGCATGATGAAAATAGCGTCAGAATAATAAAATAATAACTTCAAGGTTCCCTTGGAATAATTGATTAACTAGAAAATAGTAATACAGAGACTAGACTAATTTTCATTAAAAATCTTGAAAACGGACGCTATTCGGACTTAAGTCGTACATCTTGTTTAACTTCCAGAGAATCCTTATGTGCAGCCTCTGTTGTAGGAGTTAGTTCAGTATCTTTTGGTACATCAGTTTGGTTATCATCAGGTTTTCTTCTAAAGGCACATACGCCACCATCACATTTGAAAGGAAATTCGGTCTTCTCATTGCCATCAGCGTCTTTCACAGCCCAGGGGTTCCAGAAGCGTAGCACGTAAGGCTGAACAAATTTGTGCCACAAAAACAATAGCACTGGTATGATGAAACAAGGCACACAAACCATTGTTATATTTTCTTCGAATGTCGCACAAGATGGAAAGTTATAATTATTATAGCTTAACCTTAATCCAACGAACCAAAATAACAAATTACAAACTAAACTTTTACTTTACGCATGGAACTGAATAATTTTGAAGATTCGACTACTAGGATACGACAGTCGTGAGTCGACTGATAGTGAGTGATAGCACTTTCGTTTCGTAAACAATACTATGCTTTCGTTCGTACCTCAGTATTTCCTGTGATTTCGTACCATTTTCGTACCCTCAGTTCCGAGTTCGTACCACGGTTCTGTGGTACCTGGACCACGGCACACAAACCAGAAACAAAAGGGACAAACGCACAGAGTTATAGTATAGCCCTGTGGTATAGCCGAAGTCGTAATAATGTACTCTGTGGTCGTAATTCTTAATTCCATGCCCGCCACAAACTGGAACTACCTATCTCATACCTATCTAACTGTTAAAGTCAATGTCAATTCAACATACTCTTTGGTCAATGTCAATGTCATTAATTTTACTTTATTAACTGCCGTTACGGCTCTGGGTTCTAGTACTTTTGATTGTCATTCCTATATAACTCTAGTATTTACTATTTATATCTACGCTGTTCAGCTAATCTATGGTTTATATGCTCTATCTACAGGTGGCTCTACAGCACCTACAGTTACACTTACTCTATGACACACACTCGCTACACTACAGCTTAGCTAATATCATGCTAATATACACATAATAATATATATGGTGGATTAGCAACTACAAAAACAAACTTTATGGTTGGCAAACATAGTGGTTATTTTGCATTGCCACTATAGTACGAAAAAACGTACCTATGTATTTGTAATTAAATATATATAATAACTAGCTGATGCCCGCGACTTCGCCCGCGTGGACTAAGTTTTTTCGATTCCCACGGGAACTCATTAATTTTCCGGGATAAAAAGTAGCCTATGTATGTATGTATATTCTTTATAGCTGATGCCCGCGACTTCGTCCACGTGGAATAAATTTTTCAGTTAATTTTCCAGGATAAAAAGTAGCCTATATTACTATCCCACGGTATAATCGCCCCTATAATGGTGAAACACGTAGGTACTTCTTCATATTTTAACGAAAGCCCAAATGCTGTTTCATGGCTATAACTTGAGAAATTAAGGATTTTCATACAAACTCTCAACCCCTATTTCACCCCTTCGGGGGTGGAATTTTGAAAAACTGTGAAACACATATGTTTTCATTTTCAACCCGCAGCTCATATATCAAGTTTCATGGCTATAACTTGTGAAATTAAGGACTTTCATACAAACTTTCAACCCCTATTTCACCCCTTCGGGGGTAGAATTTCGGGATAAAAAGTATCCTATGTCCTACCTCGTAGTATGGGCTCAAATCGTGCCAAGTTTCGTTTGAATTCATTCAGTAGTTTCGGCGTGATGCGCGGCCAAGATACAGACAGACATACAGACAGACCGACAGACAATAATGAAAAAAATTACCGATTTGGCTTCAGTATCGAATAATGAGTGCCCTCCAAAAAAATATCTTCATTGTACAGAATTGGACCTGTTACAGTTTTATTATAAGTATAGATAGATAGATAGATAATACTTTTTAAATACGAGCAACTCTTGTTTAAGTATCTCCGAAAAAAAAATCTTACCAAGCAAAGTCAGGTCACCCAGATACAACATTACATATAATACGTAAGTGGTGAGTGAGTGGTCTCCACTCCCACTGTATCATGAGTGGTTATATAGTGATATGTGGATATCCTGTTTTCCCCACTCCTGTTGTAAAGATCTCTCATTAAATATAATAATTATTGTTACCATGATGTTGATAGCACAATATTTATAGTGTCCAGTAAAAACCTGGGACAAAAGGAAATAGGTAGATCACATAAACTGATCCACTGATTGTAAGAATGCACTGTCACTTGGTATAATTTACTGGAGTTATAAATAGCAGGACATAAGAGCTAAAAGCTTTTCAATTATCTAACTATCCATACTTAATCCATGCTAATATTATAAATGCGAAAGTGTGTCTGTCTGCTACGATTTCACGGCCCATCTGTTAAACCGGTTTTGATGAAATTTGGTACAGGGATAGGATTATTGAACCAGCCGAAATTAGTTGATTGGCTGAATGATTACTGTGACAAAGGATTTTGGCTAATAGCGGACGAGTGACCAGTCAGGTGATTGCGATTGTAATACTTACACTGTAGCAAAATATGTTTTTCATAGTTCGCGCGCGAGTTGAATGCAGAGCATAAACTATGCGTCACCTCAGGCCCCGACTGCACTCAACTCGCGCACGTATACGTAATAAGGTCCCAGTTTTCCTTCATTGCTTCTTTAGGAGTCGATGGCCCGAGTGCCTGGAATCCAGTTTTTCTCACATCTTCAAGCGAAATAGATATTAGAAGAGATATTTTAGGAAGAAGTAAAAATAAACAAATTAACAATATAACTTTTTTATTTGACGTAAAAATTAAATCTTTTGTTTAGTAACAATCGATGGTAACAATACTTACATACGAAGGTACCCTGTGTCTAGAACCTAGCTGGTGTATAAGGGTCAAGGGATATTGGTGCAGGCTGAAGCCAAAGCAACTCGTATTGCTTTAACCAACTTCCAAAAAGAAGGCGAGGTTATAACTATACATAATATCCAGATAAACTCACGCGTTCTGTCGGAAAAATGCCCGACTAGTTTATCCGGTTAATAAGTAGGTATAGTTAGGTATAATGAATATCACTCCCGATAGTTTAAAGTTTAAACGTTAAAAAAGAAGGAGGTTCTCAATGCTGCGCGTATTTTTTTAAATAACTAGATATAAATTACTGGAGAATGTCTAATGAAAGTTGAGAGTCGATACTAAGACGCTGGCAACACTGGCGTAGGTATACAAAACTCAAAAGAAAACTCTCATTACATGGCATATATACTTGCCCGTTTTCACCAACAATAGAGTTTCGGTCGGCCGGAAAACTCGTTCTTGAATCGCCTAAATATCGGACAACATTTTTCAAAAATTCATTTATATTCAAGGCCATTAGCTTGTGGAATGAACTGCCCTCGCACATTCATCGAGCGAAAACTCTTAATAAGTTTAAAATTGACGTAAAAAATCATTACATGTCTCTCTGTTATCATCAATAGCGACATGTTTAATTTGTCCGTTATTTATATGTGTATTTATTTATGTATTTAATCTTACGTATGTCTATTTTATTTATTTTGTATATAATATTAGTGTATTAATACGTTATTATTTTATGATATTGGTTAGTTTATGTATCTATTAGTATTTAAGTTTATTTTTATGCACCACCTCCCACTGTCCACTTGTTCATTTTCTCCGTATCGATAAGGTTGTCTGGAAGAGATCGCTACTTAGCGATAAGACCGCCTTATTGGACCTACGTCATAAGTTTTCATATTTGTTATCTGTTTCGTTTTTGTTTTTGTGATGTACAATCACAGAGTTATAAAGAGAAGCAGAGTCAAGATAACGTACAAAATAGCGTGGCAATTACAAACACACGAAAACATTACGCACACATACACAAAACTCAGGGCCGAACCTTGTTGCTGCATAAAACATTATATTAATATGTAGGGTTAGGTTGCGTGAAAAAAATTGACCTAAAGACACCTATCATTTGGAAGCTATAATTTGTAAGGATTTTAAAAATAATTATTATTGGTACTTTTATAATTTCCTCATCACAAGCGATCACAACTGCAATATAGTAACACTAGTAATGGTAATCATCACCACGTGCGGGACCCTAGTCAATGTGGTGAATATAGATGTGAGCTCCGCGCTGCGTGTGATATCGTCACCGTCGCGCGCGGAGTTATAGTTCCTGTTACAACTCAAATCCTGAGGACTCCGTCAGTATCATGGCCAGTGGTTCTCGCGTCGTTCTCGCTCTGCGTCGACGCGCAGATGATGGGGATATTATTTAGAAGAACAGTACCAACGGATATCGTGTAAATACCGCCAGATTTTAGCTCAAAGTTCCTATTGACAATAATTTCTTGGTAGTAAGCCAAATAAATGTTGTTAAACAATCGAATCGAATCGTTATTCCAAAAACAGGTTAAATAGAAAATTACAACAGGTGTTTTAAACTCACATGTTTTTTATTCAAATAAACTTTACAATTAGTGCTTTAGAATCTGTATTGAGGTTTTCAATAAAAATTAATGAAATTCATCCACCTAATGGAAGATAAGGTAAATTGGTACCTACTTAGTATAAGACCTCAACTAACTTTTCTTTGAAAATGGTCGGTATTGCACCAGGAGATAGAATTGTACGGAATATAATATTACGTTCTTAGATTATCTGTAAAATGCTTGGAGCATATAGCACTCCATGAGTTGGTCTGCCAGTCTTTTCTATTAATATTTTTATGCATAGGTCTCTCAGGTATTCATCCTTTGGAAACCTGAAATTAAAAGTCGAAGTTATATACTTAAAATAAAAGAGTCGTCGAGTCCGGCCCTGTAATTTGTTAAAGTTCTCAAATGTCAAAAAAGATTATTCAACAACTTAAAGCATGTATTTCTACAGAAAACCATAATATTATAGTTTTAATATATGCATGGCTACATATTTCGTCATAACAACTATAAAATATTAGATATCTTAGCCTTGATACGATGCGATACGAAAACATTCCAAAGCTACATGATAGCGTGAATTTTACTTACCGATGGAACGTTACTTCTGGGGTTTTCCTGTACGAAGCGTTGTAACACAGGGGGACACAACACTTCACCATTTTATTTCAGTAAATATTCATATAAATCTCCAAATTTCACAAAAAACTTATGACACCCAAGACAACACAATGTAAACAAACGCCATAGGTCTCATAGATGTCTTATAATGACTGCCACGCATTGAATTTTTGTCAATGTGTGCGTTGGTGTAGCACAGTGTTGCAGCAAATTAATACATACACATTTTTGCTTGCAGGGACCACAGACATATAAATAGAAGCAGACACAACATAAATTTCACACCCACATAGACAAGTGTATGCGAATCAGTGTGACTTAGTGTGACCGTGTCCCTGCAAGCAAAAATGTGTATGTATTAATTTGCTGCAACACTGTGCTACACCAACGCACACATTGACAAAAATTCAATGCGTGGCAGTCATTATAAGACATCTATGAGCCCTATGGCGTTTGTTTACATTGTGTTGTCATGGGTGTCATAAGTTTTTTGTGAAATTTGGAGATTTATATGAATATTTACTGAAATAAAATGGTGAAGTGTTGTGTCCCCCTGTGTTACAACGCTTCGTACAGGAAAACCCCAGAAGTAACGTTCCATCGGTAAGTAAAATTCATGCTATCATGTAGCTTTGGAATGTTTTCGTATCGCATCGTATCAAGGCTAAGATATCTAATATTTTATAGTTGTTATGACGAAATATGTAGCCATGCATATATTAAAACTATAATATTATGGTTTTCTGTAGAAATACATGCTTTATGTTGTTGAATAATCTTATTTGACATTTTGAGAACTTTAACAAATTACAGGGCCGGACTCGACGACTCTTTTATTTTAAGTATATAACTTCGACTTTTAATTTCAGGTTTCCAAAGGATGAATACCTGAGAGACCTATGCATAAAAATATTAATAGAAAAGACTGGCAGAGCAACTCATGGAGTGCTATATGCTCCAAGCATTTTACAGATAATCTAATAGAACGTAATGTATTCCGTACAATTCTATCTCCTGGTGCAATACCGACCATTTTCAAAGAAAAGTTAGTTGAGGTCTTATACTAAGTAGGTACCAATTTACCTTATCTTCCATTAGGTGGACGAATTTCATTAATTTTTATTGAAAACCTCAATACAGATTCTAAAGCACTAATTGTAAAGTTTATTTGAATAAAAAACATATGAGTTTAACCTGTTGTAATTTTTTATTTAACCTCTTTTTGGAATAACCATTCGATTCGATTTATTTGGCTTACTGCCAAGAAATTATTGTCAATAGGAACTTTGAGCTAAAATCTGGCGGTATTTACACGATATCCGTTGGTACTGTTCTTCTAAATAATATCCCCATCAACTGCGCGTCGACGCAGAGCGAGAACGACGCGAGAACCACTGGCCATGATACTGACGGAGTCCTCAGGATTTGAGTTGTAACAGGAGTTATAACTCCGCGCGCGACGGTGACGATATCACACGCAGCGCGGAGCTCATATCTATATTCACCACATTGACTAGGGTCCCGCACGTGGTGATGATTACCATTACTAGTGTTACTATATTGCAGTTGTGATCGCTTGTGATGAGGAAATTATAAAAGTACCAATAATAATTATTATTAAAAACCTTACAAATTATAGCTTCCAAATGATAGGTGTCTTTAGGTCAATTTTTTTCACGCAACCTAACCCTACATATTAATATAATGTTTTATGCAGCAACAAGGTTCGGCCCTGAGTTTTGTGTATGTGTGCGTAATGTTTTCGTGTGTTTGTAATTGCCACGCTATTTTGTACGTTATCTTGACTCTGCTTCTCTTTATAACTCTGTGGCAGGGACACGGTCACACTAAGTCACACTGATTCGCATACACTTGTCTATGTGGGTGTGAAATTTATGTTGTGTCTGGTGTACAATAAAGAATATACAATACAATACAATACAATAGAGAATAGCCCATCGGGTGACAGTTCTTGTACGTGAAAACTGTCACATAAGGCCCGATTCCATTAGGAAAGTTACTTGTATGCAAGTTGCAAATTGCATGCAACTTGAACATACCTGCATACAAGCTACAACTTGCATGAGGTATAGTTTGAACTTGTACATTCTTATAAAACCGTGTAAAAGCAAGTAAAACCGGCATGCAATTTGCACACTCTCAAAAATATGTTTCCAATGCAAGCAACTTAACTATACTCAAATGTAACGTCATACTTGCATGCAAGATTTGCATAATGGAATCGCGCCTTATTCGCGCTATTGGCTGAGCTTATTGGTCTTAGGTGTTCCCTTAAATTTTGGCATTGTTGGTAAAATGGGCATTAGATAATAGATTTATCTTCCTCTAGACAGACTCTAGCAGAATTAGGAAGAATATTACATTGAGAAAATTATAAAAATCGCGTGTCCATTAGAAAAGATGCAGAGTTCATGCGTAATTACTATTATTAGTTTAATGTCTCGAGCTTTTTTCTAATATCTATGAAAGTCGTATGTATAAAATATATTAAATTTTATATTATAATAATGTATTTGACAATTATATACCTATATAAAAGCAAGTTTTTACTCTTGTTTCATCCAAGTTTTACTCTTACCTATAGGTATGTAGGACAGAAGAAAGGCACATCTTATTATATGAATAAATAGAGAGATATATTTAGATACAAATAAGGTTCATTTAATTAATTAATTTAATTTTAAAACTAACTTAATAAATTCTTACAACCATTTTCAGAAGTAGGCAATAATTTTGCACCTGCTCTTTATTTTATTACCTACCTAGAGCCTATACATAGTGACCATAGCCAGTTTTTTCGAGGCAGCAAACACCCACCCACCACTACAGCCCATTAACGTCCCACTGCTGGACACAGGCCTCCACTCTCATATAGGAGAGAGGGAATTATAGCTTAGACCCACATGTTAGTGATAGTGATAATAACCGGGACCGACGGCTTCACGTGCTCTCCGAGGCACGGGGGTGAAACACCGCCAACTTCCAAACTCCGGGCTAGTACCTATTGAGAATTTCTAGTCAGAAAAACCCAATACTTAATTATGGCCCGACCCGGGACTCGAACCCAGGACCTCGTCGGCCGCAGTCGAACATGACAAACACTAAACCAACGCGGCAGCAAACAATATTTTGAAATTTTTTGCAATTATTTGCCACAAGTTACTCCTGCCCATGTGTATCATATAGGTAATCAATAATCATCCTAATAATAACCATGTGTAGGTAGTAGGACTAGTAACCTGTAAGTAGGTATAGTAGTCAGATAGTACTTACCTATAAATCCGTAAATTGAGATAACTGTCGTATACTATTGTCATGTATACAGTAGTAACAATATTACATCATCATACTTACTAATACTTATTAAGTATAAACGCGAAAGTGTGTTTGTTTGTTGGTTTATTGGTTTGTCGGTTTGTTGGTTTGTCCTTCAATCACGCCGCAACGGAGCAACGAATTGACGTGATTTTTGGGATGGGTAGATATAGTTGAGGACCTCGAGAGTGACATAGGCAATTTTCATCCCGGTTTGGGAGTTCCAGAGGGAATCAAAAAAACTTAAACCACCTGGATGAAGTCGCGGGCATCAGCTATTATACAAAATAAATTCAATAATTTCAAATATTATAATTTCAATTATTAAATCAATTTTCAATACGTGCTTTTTGGGTGTTTATGAGTTTATGACTGGAACACGGTTGGCACCAGTCGGCGGTCACCATGTATCTATTTAACTAGCGAAGATATTATAATAATGATAGATATGTATAAGTATTTAACTAGTACATTTAATTTAGGATCATCATCAATAAAATACACTTTACTTAGGTGTAAGCTATCTACTTAAGAGAATCGTCTAGTTGTAAATTTTCATACAAAAAGCGATAACGTTTTTCTGCGCGTAAATGTTGTCCAATTTTCATAATTTTTAGAAATGTTGCAGATACAATGAAGAACTATGCTCGTACGTTTTAATTTTAAAGAAATATTGCTTAAGTTAAAAGTTATTAGCATCTAAATATCCATATTTTTGACCTAAAAACTTCCTCGAGTATTTTAATTTTTTTTAATTTAATTAAACTAAAATACTAAAAAAATAAAAAAATAAAACGTACGAGCCTAGATTAAGGTGTACTGAATCTAATGAGACCAAAATTGTCTAATTACGTAAACGTTTGGGGGGGTAAAAACGTTATCACCCGAAACAATATTTCAAGAATAAAATGTAGGCATAATATGCCTACTGGGACTTGCAACTCTCTCTATCACACGATACGGAGAAGGCAGCGAAGCGTTGTGAAACAGATAGCATTATTGAAAATACCTACTCGCGTCGCGTTTCGTCGCTAGACGATCCTCTTAAAACATACCTCTAAAATACATAATATATAGTTCGCGCACGAGTTGAATGCAGAGCAAATGTATGGTGACACATACATTTACTCTGCAATCAACTCGCGCGCGAACTGTACTTATTTCAGAAGTACCTACCTAAATAGGTTTAGTGGCTATTTCTATTTATAATCTTGACTCTTGAATAAAAATCTATTTATGTAACTATATACATATTCAACAATAAACAAATATTATTTAGTAATATCTATTAAAATATTTTCCATTTTCACTAATTACCTACTTAATTGACTTTTGAGATCTTGTTCACAGCACATTTCCTCCAAGTCAAAAGACTTAAATAACGAACAACCATCGAACAACTTACAATATAATTAAATAGTTGGCATTTAATAACAAGATTCATAATAACGACTCTGAGTACCTACCTAAATAAATAAGTAATAAATAAGTAAGATGTAGGTATACGAATAATATCGAATAACAAATTCAATCACAATTAAAATTGGTACGACATAGAATAGCTTACGTGATAAGACGAGCAGGTAACTTTATGAGTGTAATGGCACAGCGTATATCAAGGTTTGTACAGTTAGTTTCAGGTAAAAAAGAGCTCGCCATTCGTGCGTCTGAATAGAAACCGCTGCCGTCGCGTCACCAAATCACTAATAAAATTGCGAGGAATCAAGGTCAGTTGGTGGCATACGAAAAAACTGTATCAATCATTGCTACAATCTTATTCATTGCGAGCCAATACTTAGTGAGTGTTTGTTGACCAGTCAGAGATGATTGCGACTGCCACACTGTAGCTGTCAAGTAGTCCTCCGAGCTCAGCAGGTCGATCGGCTAAAAATGACAGCTACAGTGTAACGATCGCAATCACCTCTGATTGGTTAACACTCTTCCACTATTGGACAAAATGCATTGACGCAGCAAGAATACCATGAATTCAGCCAATCAAAATAATTGAGTCTGTAGCAATGATTGATGCAGGTTTTACATAATCGCCCTGCAGCAGGGCGATCGGCTAAAAATGACAGCTACAGTGTAACGATCGCAATCACCTCTGATTGGTTAACACTCTTCCACTATTGGGCAAAATAACATAAATGCAGCCAATCAAAACAATTGAGACTGTAACAATGATTGCAGGTTGTACATAATCGCCCTGCTGTTTTCGTGACGTCAACTGTACGGCATTAAAAGGCGCAAGCACAGCTGCAGGATCTGTCATTGCATAGCGTAGTCCCCATCGATGCAGGCGAGTGCACCGCGAAGGGAAGGAGGCAGCTCGGGCATGCGGTAGATAGCGTCCGACAGCGGCGGCAGCTTCAACGCCGCCGCGGACTTCTCGTAACTACTGTACGACAGGTACAACTGCGACACCTGGTTTATTTCGTCCTCAGTCATGTCCACCGCGCGTAACTGCTTTCTGAAATCGGCGTTTATCGATTCCCCACATTTGGGACAGACTTCGTCCAGCGTACATGGTTTTGCCAGTCTCTTGGCGTTGTGCTTGCAGCGGATCGGCTTCACGTACTTGTACCGCTTCATCTTTGTCAGTCTCAGGTCGTCGGGCCGGTCGTCGTCGAACAGCACGACTAGTTTGCCCGTGCTATCAAAGCCACCAGTCCGCGCGATGAGCTCACCCCCGCCTTTCATGAGAGCGCTGAGCAGCGTCTCCGAGGGATTCTCGAAGTCGTAGTACACGCACCGCGACTCCGAACTGGCCTTGTTATTGTTCTCTATCTGAAGACTGTATCTTAGACGGATTTTCTTTGGCTTGTTGGAGAATTTCAGGTACACGTGAATCGGAATATCTATTGAAGCGCAACCCGACTCTTTGATTTCATACGGCGGCTCTTGGAGCACTGGAAAAGATAATAGTCGTGAGATCAATGTGAGTCGGTGTGAACTATTGCGATCTTGTTTGTACTTCGCTTGGTAACGGGCTATCTGCGTACGTGTGATAACGATATAATGAGCATATTAATAAGTATTATGTAGGTATGTGTTCACGTTTTGCCATTTCTGTAATAAGACGTACAATCTTTTTAAGTAAAATACAGTTACTTTTTTAGTAATTGGTCTTCGCAAACAACTAAGATACTAATATTAAAGTTCCTTTCTAATTCGCTGCACAAATAGGCGACGTTTCACAGTAAGCACTGCTCCAAGTTCCAACTCGTTAAAACGGCGTTGATGACGCCACATCATGTCGTACGTATTCCTCGCAAAGTTCGCGCTCTGCTCTACTCTGCGCGGGGTTCGAGCTCTGTTGTTTGGTATTTGGTAACTCACCTCTTTTAGGATAGACGAAAGCGCTGGGAGGGTGCAGGTCGAAGACGACTTTGTGCACGAAGGCGCTGATGTCGCCGCGCGCGCCGCGCACCCACACGCGCCAGTCCAGCGACAGCGCGCGCCCCGACGCCGACTGCCGCGGCTCGCACGCGTGCCCCACCTCCAGCCATATGCGGATACACATCTGCGAAGAGGTGCAATGCACATTTGAGACATGCACCATACCTAACATACTAATATTAAGTATAAATGCGAAAGTGTGTCTGTCTGTCTGCTACGCTTTGTCTGAAGGTTGCATCCCGGGGAAGGTCATAGGCTAGGAGTTCCCGGAGAATCACCGATCAATCAGGTCTACCGGTTAAGCCAATATGATAATATGAGATTGATTTTTTGTAGTTTACAAAAGTGCATAGAAACTGAAGTTAATTTGGGGAAATTAGTCTGAGGACTGTGGGACCAAAGTAAGGTAATGCAATACTTATCTCGACATGTATTATCTAAGCCAAGATGGTTTGCAGTTGAGTGCTATTTTATTCAGCTGACAAAAATGAAATAGAAATTATTAGAAACTCATTTGGAGAGTGGGCCAAAGTAACCCCAAATGTCAACGGGACGAATCCATGTAGGTTCATATAGTTTCTTTAATTGGACCTAAAAATACATTTACTTGAAAAATTTCGCAACGCGGAACTCAGAATATATTATAATCAAGGCCTTTTTTCGTGCCTTTGGTCGCTCGGCAAGCACGTTCTTGTTCTGTAATCGTTAGGACTTTAATTTTATTACATTATGTATGTATTATAATATTCGGTGTTATTTTTTTAATGTATGGAACTTTAATCAGTATTTACCTCACTATTGAAAAAACATAAAGTTACAAAATATAATAATGGTTATATTATTAGGTATTAACGATTTAAACTCTAGAGTCTAAATAGCATATAGCCTTGATAAAATAGGCAAACTACTTATTGGAAACCCAAAGAAAAACTAACAGTCACCGTTTTAAATTCGACAGTGCCAAACAGCCAATAAATGTCAGTGGCCTACCTAAAAGATACCTAGATAAAGGTGTGGTTTCACCAGAGATAACGTATGCTAGCGCCTAGCCGCTGTAGGACGTTGACCGGTTCGACCGCGACGGTGCGTTGCAGACTCATTTTACAACGTTAAGAGGATCGTCTAGTTGTAAATTTTCATACAAAAAGCGATAACGTTTTTTTTCCCGTAAATGTTGTCCAATTTTCATAATTTTTAGAAAGGTTGCAGATACAATGAAGAACTATGCTCGTACGTTTAAATTTTAAAGAAATATTGCTTATGTTAAAAGTTATTAGCGTCTAAATATATTTTTGACCTAAAAACTTCCTCGAGTATTTTTTTTTTTTAATTTAACTAAAATACTAAAAAAATAAAACATACGAGCCTAGATTAAGGTGTACTGAATCTAATGAGACCAAAGTTGTCTGATTTCGTAAACGTTTGGGGGGGTAAAAACGTTATCACCCGAAACAATATTTCAAGAATAAAATGTAGGCATATGCCTACTGGACTTGCAACTCTCTCTATCGCACGATACGGAGAAGGCAGCGAAGCGTTGTGAAACAGATAGCATTATTGAAAATACCTACTCGCGTCGCGTTTCGTCACTAGATGATCCTCTTAAGCGAGGAAGTCAGGAAGCGATCGGTCGCGATTCTGGGTGAGGCAAGCAGGGCGAAGGTCCACTGAGTCATGTCTGTTTTCCGTGAGTATACCCATACGTCTACCTCTACATCAAATTTTGACTGGTATGAGTGGTAACTTGTCTAGTAGCCCATTTCGCTTTTGAAGTGAAAACTTCTACAGCCGCGTTGAGCAATTTTTGGTAGGGGTAAACTTGTGGATTCGCGTCACCGACACCTCGCTCCGACATGCTCGCGAACACCGACATACTCGCGTTGTTACGAAGACAAAAGGTCTTAAATATCTATACTTACGAGTATAATAAAACTGGTCCAATTCTGTACATTGAAGATATTTTGAAAATTTTTTTTGGAGGGCACTCATTATTCGATACTGAAGCCAAATCTGTAATTTTTTTCATT
This sequence comes from Erebia ligea, assembly GCA_917051295.2. NCBI lineage: Eukaryota > Metazoa > Arthropoda > Insecta > Lepidoptera > Nymphalidae > Erebia > Erebia ligea. The sequence goes on along the minus strand of OU785235.1, from coordinate 12,243,729 downwards.
TTTGTCTGTCTGTCTGTCTGTATCTTGGCCGCGCATCACGCCAAAACTACTGAATGAATTCAAACGAAACTTGTCATGATTTGAGCCCATACGGACATAGGATACTTTTTATCCCGAAGTTCTACGCCCGAAGGGGTGAAATAGGGGTTGAAAGTTTGTATGAAAGTCCTTAATTTCTCAACTTATAGCCATGAAACTTGATATATGAGCTGCGGGTTGAAAATGAAAACATATGTGTTTCACAGTTTTTCAAAATTCCTCCCCAGAAGGGGTGAAATAGGGGTTGAGAGTTTGTATGAAAGTCCTTAATTTCTCAAGTTATAGCCATGAAACTTGATATATGAGCTGCGAGTTGAAAATGAAAACATATGTGTTTCACAGTTTTTCAAAATTCCACCCCCGAAGGGGTGAAATAGGGGTTGAGAGTTTGTATGAAAATACCTAATTTCTCAAGTTATAAGTATCCATGAAACTTGATATATGAGCTGCGGGTTGAAAATAAAAACATGTGTTTCACAGTTCTTCAAAATTCCACCCCCGAAGGGGTGAAATAGGGGTTGAAAGTTTGTATGAAAGTCCTTAATTTCCCAAGTTATAGCCATGAAACTTGATATATGAGCTGCGGGTTGAAAATGAAAACATGTGTTTCACAGTTTTTCAAAATTCCACCCCCGAAGGGGTAAAATAGGGGTTGAGAGTTTGTATGAAAGTCCTTAATTTCTCAAGTTATAGCCATGAAACTTGATATATGAGCTGCGGGTTGAAAATGAAGACATATGTGTTTCACAGTTTTTCGAAATTCCACCCCCGAAGGGTTGAAATAGGGGTTGAGAGTTTGTATGAAAATCCTTAATTTCTCAAGTTATAGCAATGAAACAGCATTTGGGCTTTCGTTAAAATATGAAGAAGTACGTGTTTCACCATTATAGGGGGATTATACCGTGGGATAGTAATATAGGCTACTTTTTATCCTGGAAAATTAACTGAAAAACTTATTCCACGCGGACGAAGTCGCGGGCATCAGCTATAAAGAATATACATACATACATACATACATAGGCTACTTTTTATCCCTTAAAATTAATGAGTTCCCGCGGGAATAGAAAAAACTTAGTCCACGCGGACGAAGTCGCGGGCATCAGCTAGCACCTACTATATTCGTAATTAAACTTAAATGCCTTAGTTTTAAGGTTTATATTTTAATTATTTTAGTTTTAAGGTTATATTTAAATATATATATATACATAATATATATATATATATTTACATATTCGTTTTCACTTCTATCGGCAGTCCCTATCCTATGACTGCCAATTTCTTTTTTAGCGGACTTCTAATTAGGCGCGTATTTTGTATGTAGGTTCAAACTACAAAGACCTCACTCCGCTAAACCCTTTTCCAACAGAGCTGCGCTGAGCGAGGCTAGGAAAATGAAGTAATTTGCTATTCGTAAATTTTTTCCTCGCGTACCGCTTAATAACCTCGCACCGTTCTGGTGGAAACGCACCTTAAAGCTGTTGTTTGAATAATTATTGCATTCGTTCACAAGTGTAGAAATTACTGAATACACAGTATTGTAATCAGACTATCAAGTTACAGTAAACTGCTGCTTCAATGGATTTTGAATAAATAAGTACTTACTTACCTACTCGTAAGTCGTAGATAGGAACTCAAATCGTTATTTTAGTGGTTTATTGGTTAGGTACTTGATAATAAGTTAAAATTCGCAATAATAAATTATTATGTATTTTTTTATACCTACAAGAGCTGTACAAATATAATTTGAATTCAATTCAGCTGTTAGGCACACGGCATGAGTCTGGGAGTATTGGAATTTTTAACAAATAGCTGATGCCCGCGACTTCGTCCACGTGGTATGAGTTTTTTTGATTCCCGCGGGAACTATTATAATTTTCCGTGATAAAAAGTAGCCTATGTCCTTGCCCAGGATATAACCTACCTCTATACCAAATTTCAGCAAAATCGGTTGAAAAGATGGGCCGGGAAAGCGTAGCAGACAGACAGACAGACAGACACACTTTCGCATTTATAATATTAGTATGGATACTTATTCCGTACAACATACATAAAAATCAGCACTCAGAAAATATGTAAAGTTAGCAACGTTTTTACGTACCTTTAGCACCTTATAACTATAAATTGGCCGTCGCCCCAAATTTGCGAGTATGCGTACGTTAAATCTACGTACCAAAGCTACTACTTATATTACACACATTTTGTTTCTCAGAAAATAAGTAAGGTCTGGCGGCTCTGGGATCTTGGACCAGTTTATTAGGGTATAATCTTAGAATAACTACCATAATATTGATAACAGTCAAACGTCCATTCGAATTTGTTTTATACTTTTTTATTAAAATGTAAAAAAGTTTATATTATGTAACTCATAGTAAACCACCTATAAAAATTTGGAGCTGGCGGATTCCCTGTTAAAAAAGTTACGTAAAATTAAAAGTACCTAGGTAAATTTAACTTGTATGTCCTGACTCTTGAGTCCTGACTCCTGAGTCCTGACTATGACTTGAGACTTGGTTGGGTTTCTAGTTTCTACGAAACGACTTATTCAGCGGTATGCACTTCATGGAAAGCGCTGCTTACCTAATCTGCCTAGCAGGATCCTCTCTTTGACATTGACCTTTGGGTTTGGTTTCGTTTCGTACGGTATTTTATTAGAGCCGCGATAAATGTCGATCAGGTTTTAAGTTTTCAAAGTATTCAAGTTTAGAAAATTAAGTATTTAGAATTATTGATGACTCTAGTCAGCCAGTTTCTTTGTCGCGGACGATAAAACCTTAAACCCACGGACTGGTTGGTCATAATATGTTATAATATAAGTCGGAGAAAAGGTCGGAGACCGCCGCGAATGGGGATCCAAAGCCTGTGGAATCCTTGTGGAATCCACAGACACGGCCGGACCGCTAGTGGCGCCCTCTAAGATCAGCTTATCTTAGAGGGCGCCACTAGCGGTCCGGCCGTGTCAATAGTAAAAAAATATATTATTACTTTGATACCAGTCCGTCAGTTATCAAATAAATATTATAATTAATGCGAATGTTTGGATGGATGTATGGATGTATGGATGTATGGATGTATGGATGTATGGATGTGTGGATGTATGGATGTTTGTTACTCAATCACGCTCCAACGGCTGAACGGATCTGGATGAAATTTGGCACAGAGATAGATTATAGTCTGGAATAGCACATAGGCTAGTTCCCGCGGGAACCGAAAAACCTCAATCCACGCGGACGAAGTCGCGGGCATCAGCTAGTTGTAGATAAAATATCAAAATATAGTAGGTAAATTATCACCGAAGAGGTAAATCTAAATAAAATACCTAGGCATAAAATAGGTAACAATTTTGATTAAATTAAATTTCTGCTTGTAGGTACATTTTAATTTTAGCCATTTGTGCTTTCAAGCTTCTGGGACAGTCTCGAGCTGCAGAACTGCACAAGGTAATGTGTGCACAAGTGCATGCCGAGATGTGAAAACACTCTGAACGAGCGGAGCGAAAAAATTCTATGCCTATGCTCTGAACCATAATTAAATTAAGGCGATTGACAGCTCGGTAATAGCGGGATCGCTCATGCGGCACCTGTCGGGATAAATAGGCATTATAGGCAGTATGGGTGCCCATTGCGAACGCGATAACCCATTGACTTACTTACCAATACCAGCCACCCGATTGTGTAAGAATTATATTATCGTGATCGTAATCGTTTGTCAAACGGATAATTCGACCTGACATGTCACATGATAAAGGAGTTCATGGATGCCTGCACGCTAAAAAGCATGTATGAATTCCCAGTTTTTAAGCTAGTTTTATATTAGACAATTGGACCTCAGGTTGGTAGATTGATGGCGAAACCGCTAAGTAATCGATAGGTACCTATATACTTGTTTTGTTTTGCAGTATTCGTGAGCTATTGTGAATTGCGATGCGAGTGAAGAGTGGTGCTGAGTAGGTTTCTAGCTTTGATGCACTAGCAAATCTATTAGTGACATAGTTAGGTACTTACCAGATTTAGTCCAGAAACTGACAATATGGAGTCGATAAGAAGGTATTAATTCGTTTAAATGTTTAACAATAATACTAACTATAGTTACGATACTATCTATATATACCATATTAAGTATATAAAAGCGAAAGGTCACTGACTGACTGATCATCACGATATCTCAGGAACTATAAAACATACAGACTTGAAATTTGGAAGGTAGGTTCCTTCTATGGTGTAGACGTCAGCTAAGAAACGGTTTTGGGAAAATTCACACCTAAGGGGTTGAAATGGGGGTTGGAAGTTTGTACGAAAGTCTTTTGTTTTTGAAGTTAGACACATGAAAATTAGCATTTAAGTTATAAATTTAAAATAATAGGTAAATATCTGTATAATTTTTTTTCCGAAAATCTACCCCAAAGAGGGTGAATGGGGGTTGGAAGTTTGCATGATGGTTCTAAGTTTTTGAAGTTACAGACTAGAAAATCGGGATTTAGGTTATCAGTTTTAAATAATAATAACCTGTATAAGTACTTTTTCGAAAATCTACCCCAAAGAGGGTAAAATGGGGGTTGGAAGTTTGTATGAAAGTTTTATGTTTTTGAAGTTAGATACTTGAAAATCGGGATTTAGGTTATAAGTTTTAAATAATGAACACCTGCATAAGGTATATAAAAAGCCTCTTTAGATAGACTTTTTGCAGCGGGAAAATTTCATAATCTCATAGGAAATCAAAAAATGTACGCGGCTGAAGTCGCGGGCGACCTGTTCAAACCATGTGCACGCCACTGTCCATGGGTATGAACTACGAAGTCGCGATATTTACCTACTAGCGGTAGGACTTTTGTGGATAGGCCTCTTGCAGCGGGAAAATTTCATAATCTTATAGGAAGTCAGAATTTGTACGCGGACGAAGTCGCAGGCGACCGCTAGTACTATATATAGTTACTCGTGGACGATACTAAATTATTATTAATTAGTACCTACCTAATTAATCTTATCTTAATATTCATAATATACTTATTTCTCTTCAGCGCTGAGTGCTACGATAAGTGATATTTTTATTGTGGCAAATATTTATTGCCCACTCAATTTATACTTTTTCAATCGTAAATTCTGAATTCATAAAAAAATAATAGAATTGCCATTTTTTTGCTTGCACCGGAAATTGACAAAAGACCAACTTTCGCTAGTTTCTAACTCATTTTTCGTTTACAATTATTTTTTTAGTGTTTATTTTATTTGTTAAGGAAAACCAACAGCTTATTGTTCTAGATAGTCTTACAACTAATTAGGTAACTTATAGCTAATGACAGGTTTTCACAACTAGACACTAAAAGAACAGGGACGTACCTGTTGATACACAAAAACAGTTGTTGAGAGAAATATCAGTTGCTCTTGACTGTGTCAAAACATTGGTTAAATTTCGACGTACACTACACATATACCTATTGCTACAAAAAAAGTCTATGCTAGGTTCATTATAGACAGAGTTCAGAAGGCGAGATGCACGAATAATGAATGAGTTGGATCTGTATTTACGAGTAGTTTTTGTTTAGTTTGGCTATTATTCTGGCTATTTCAAAATGAAATAGATAGACAAAAAAAATTACTAAACGCGATTAACAATTAATTTTGAAGACCTCCCTGGCGGAGTGGTGAGCGCTGTGGTTTTATTGTGGGAGGTTCCGGGTTCGATTTCCGGCAGGGTCAATTTGAGAATTTATAATTTCTAAATTTTCTCTGATCTGATCTGGTGGGAGGCTTCGGCCGTGTCTAGTTACGAGTTACCACCCTACTGGCAAAGACGTATCGCCAAGCGATTTAGTATTCCGGTACGATGCCGTGTAGAAACTAGAAACCGTTATGGGTTTAATATAACCGCGATACCCCCAAAAAGTTTGCCCCCTACTATCTTAGACTGCGACATCACTTACCACGGTGAGATCACAGTCAAGGGTTGTAGTGGGATAAAAAATAATAAATAAAAAAAAACATAATCAAATAAATATTATAAATGCGAAAGTTTGGATGGATGTATGGATGTATGGATGTACCTATGGATGTATGATGTATGGATGTGTGGATGTTTGGTACTCAATCACGCCCCAACGGCTGAACGGATCTGGATGAAATTTGGCACAGAGATAGATTATAGTCTGGAATAACACATAGGCTAGGTACTTTTTATCCCGGAAAATTAAGGAGTTCCCGCGGGAACCGAAATACCTCGATCCACGCGGACGAAGTCGCGGGCATCAGCTAGTAGTTTATAAAATTACGAATTAAATAAGGGGATTTAGGTAGGTAGGAGTAGGATTAGCTATCTTATGATACAAGTTACGTCTTTTATGTATTTATTCATTGTGGTATAAGTATAAACGCACATATTTTAATACAAGTTTTTCTAAATCCTTAAAAATGTATCTTTTTTTACCAATGATGGAAGATCTTTCAAAATCCGTAAAGTATTAAGTAATACAAGTTTGATGCCATTAAATATTTTAGCAGTGAGTAAAAAACTATGCGCCCGCGCGTCCAGTGAATGGTGCCAAAGTTAGCTCTATGTGCCTCGTTACGTCACTACTCGGTCGACCTTGGCCGTGAATGAAGACTCAACAGCCACAAAATCATTGAGTAACCGCTATATTTTATTTATTGAAAGTTTGTTGTCAACAGACTCATAACAGAATCATAAACACGCGTGCGCGGGGTACCACAGCCCTTTTTAGGGCTTTGTCTCTACAGTTTTCTTCCATTCGTCATGTCGTCTGCCTACATTCTCCCCCAGGGTCTTCTAAATTTCACCCTTTTCTATGCCGATTGTCGGCGTTAAAATTCAATTATATTCGGAACACTAGCTGATGCCCGCGACTTCGCCCGCGTGGACTAAGTTTTTTCGATTCCCGCGGGAACTCATTAATTTTCCGGGATAAAAAGTAGCCTATGTATGTATGTATATTCTTTATAGCTGATGCCCGCGACTTCGTCCGCGTGGAATAAGTTTTTCAGTTAATTTTCCAGGATAAAAAGTAGCCTATATTACTATCCCACGGTACAATCCCCCAAATAATAATGGTGAAACACGTACTTCTTCATATTTTAACGAAAGCCCAAATGCTGTTTCATGGCTATAACTTGAGAAATTAAGGATTTTCATACAAACTCTCAACCCCTATTTCACCCCTTCGGGGGTGGAATTTTGAAAAACTGTGAAACACATATGTTTTCATTTTCAACCCGCAGCTCATATATCAAGTTTCATGGCTATAACTTGAGAAATTAAGGACTTTCATACAAACTCTCAACCCCTATTTCACCCCTTCGGGGGTGGAATTTTGAAAAACTGTGAAACACATATGTTTTCATTTTCAACCCGCAGCTCATATATCAAGTTTCATGGCTGTAACTTGAGAAATTAAGGACTTTCATACAAACTTTCAACCCCTATTTCACCCCTTCGGGGGTAGAATTTCGGGATAAAAAGTATCCTATGTCCTACCTCGTAGTATGGGCTCAAATTGTGCCAAGTTTCGTTTGAATTCATTCAGTAGTTTCGGCGTGATGCGCGGCCAAGATACAGACAGACAGACAGACAGACAAAAATGAAAAAATTACAGATTTGGCTTCAGTATCGAATAATGAGTGCCCTCCAAAAAAAATTTTCAAAATATCTTCAATGTACAGAATGGGACCTGTTACAGTTTTATTATAAGTACATAGATTATCTCTTCTGGGTCGGAAATCGGAATGTAAAAAACCGGCAAAGTGCGAGTCGGACTCGCGCACCGAGGGTTCCGTACAAACCTGTAGCAAGTTTTACGATTAATGAATTTAATGAACCGCAAAACTAACTTTGTTTGTAGAGGTTTTCTGTTAATATCAAAAAAACTATGCTAGTTAGAGCATTGGCTATAGTTTTCCTGTAAAATATACATAAATTCCTATTGACCATAATTATTTCAGATTTTTCGATTGGTAAACTCCGGAGATAAGGGGGGGGGAACGGTATTTTTTTTGACTTTTTCCCCGATAAATCAAAAACTATCATGAATAAAAATAATTAAAAATCTGTTTTAGAATGTACAAAGTAAACCCTTTCATATGATACCCCACACAGTACAGTTATCTCACTTTTAAATTTCAACCCTCCGATTTTCCCCCCTTTTTAAATAAGAACAAAAATAATTTCCAATTTTTTTTAATTCCAGTGTCTTTGGGCCACTAATATACACAACTATTCCAAATTTCATGTCGATAGCTTCGGTAGTTACTGAAATAATCGAGTGTGACGGACGGACAGACAGACAGACAGACAGACAGACAGACGGAGAAAGTCGCACCATAAGGGTTCCATTTTTACCATTTTGGTACGGAACCCTAAAAACCATGTTGAGTGATCGATGTTGATCAGTGCGTGGTGCAACACCGAGTGTATGGTCTGTGGATCTTTGATTATGTGGATAGCAACCAATAAAGTCGATTCATGTGCATAACTTTGGCCATTTAACCTTTTTACTATAATCTCAGAAAAACAAGTAACATAATTTATGCTATGAAAAGAATGAATGAAAAGTGAGGCGAAAGATACGTCACCTCGTATAATCACTTTATAAAGTACAAACGCGTGTTCACTGGTTAAATTAATGTATTACTTCATAATAGGTACAACATGATATCAAAACAAGGTATAAGTATAAATAAATTTACAAATATGAAAAATCAAGGAAGCGCTCCTAGATGATAATTGTATGACGACTTGTATATTAATAATGACCTCTCCTTTTGTGCGTGGCTGTTCGACGCATGCTTCGAATTTCGAACATTTTGAAAATGGATTTCGAAGCTATGACCAGCCAGTGGCGAAGGAGTATGCACGCCACAAAAGGAATCGTCAATCGTCACAATTTTTGGGGTATTCACACGTTCTCGCTTAAATTATCCTTGGTGCAGAAGGCAGTTTAGTTGGTATACCTACCTTTAGTCTAGACGTGTAGGAGCATACTAACATCTCTACAGCCATTCTATAGTTTTTTGCAGTTTGATATATAATAATATACTTAATATTATCTTCTAATACCTCCTTTAAAAGTTTTAACAGTACATTTGCCCGTTGCTCTTAAACTTCGAACGGACTACACAAATTAGCAACCCTTATTTTACCCCGCGGGGTGAAATTTTCAAAAATCCTTCCTTAGCGGGTGTCTACGTCATAATTCAGCCAGATAGGTACGTCCAGTGGTTTGAGCTGTGCGTTGATAGATTAGTCACCTTTTTCTTTTATATATTTAGATATAATGTAGAGACGTTATGCTATCATTATTATCATTGTGATAAGATTTAAGTTGGAACCTACGTATTTACACGTACCTACCTACAATAATAATATCTTGATTTGTAGTTCACTGGTCCAAAAACTTGTACTTACATTGAAGAATTAATGAATGCTGAAATGGGCGATTTCTGTATGGTATGGTCAATTCCACGATCTGGCTACGACATACCTACCTTAATCAACAAAGTAATAAAGTACTCTGATTGGTTCAATGAGATGTTGGGTTTGGCCAGTCCACCACTTTGGCCAAGTGTGGAAAATGGCAGCTTCACACACCTTTCAGAACATTGTGAAGAACTCTCCGGCATGCAATTTTCCTTCACCCGGTTAGATTTCTTAAAACGCACAACATAAAAAAAAATTCAGGTTGTCCGGGGATTGAACCCCTGACCACCCGAATAGAAAGCTGGCATCTTCTAAACCACTGGGTTATCACCGCTTCTAAATATTGTGAAACTAGATGATGCCCGCGACTTCGTCCGCGTGGATTAAGGTTTTTTGATTCCCGCGGGAACTCCTTAACTTTCCGGGATAAATATGCCTATGTCCTTCCCCGGGATATAACCTACCCCTATACCAAATTTCAGCAAAATCGGTTGAAAAGATGGGCCGGGAAAGCGTAGCAGATAGACCACAGAGATATAGACAGACAGACACACTTTCGCATTTATAATATTAGTATGGATAAATGGTAGGTATTACAATATTTTATCAGCTCATGTTGATGTGATGTCATAATACATTGGCGCTTGTGGACGTCCCGTTATATTTTTGCTGATCTACCTATTTCCTTAAGGCTAAATAGTTTGCCTAATTCAAGTACTTATCTAACTAGTTTTTGTTTTACTAACGTTTTATTTTATTCCACTACAAGTTAGCCCTTGGCTGCGATTTCAACTGATCGTAGATAAGTGATGATGCAGTCTAAGATAGGTAGTAGCGGGCTAACCTGTAACCTGTTAGGAGTATCAGGTAGGTATATGGCAGTCATATTAAACCCATACCACAGAATAGGTAATAGTAGTAACAGAAGAGTTACTCCGCGAAGACCTTTTAACCATCAGCGACTTAGGTTACGTCGTAATAAAGTGCAATTCAGCTCGCACAGCGCTGCGAGTGAAAATAATTAAATACCTACATCTATATATCTCTTTCTATCGCGTAACTCTTATCCCTTCAGACGCGGCGCGTGTAGCCTTAGGGTTGACTACTTCTAAATTCTTACTATCGGTATCATTACTATGGGTCGGTAATCGGTTGCAATGAGGACGACAATTACTTTAAAAATAGATAAAAGATATATTATTATTATTCATAGAATTTGTAGAAACCAAATAGGGATATGGGTTTAACATGCTGCCATGCCCCTAACTGGTTAGCCCGCTACCATCTCACACTGCATCATCACTTACCATCAGGTGAGATTGCAGTCAAGGGCTAACTTGTAGTGGATAAAAAAAAGTCGTTATATATTCCACAAGTAGTGAAATATCAATGAATATTTTACACTTATATGGGGTGGAAGGGGGCCCATGCCAGAGTTTACGAGACAAAATAATATACCCACATTATGGATTAATCATCATCGACTCATCGACGGCCCACTAGTCCCACTACTAAGCACGACTCACGAGGCTCTTCTCAGAATGAGAAGGGTTTAAGCCATATATTCCTCCACACTGGCCAATTTCTTGTTGGCAGACATATTAGAGTTTTTTATAATGATTATAGAACTTCAGGCATGTTTTCAGCTTTACACACGATTTTTGTTCACCGTAAATGATATATTTTAATTAATTAAGTTGGAGGTGCGTTCCCAGGATCGAACCCCAGACTTGGAGGCTGAAGTCTACCCATTAGGCTATCACTATAATATTGGATACTACCTATGGTTTATATTTACTTTTGTTTAAAACTGTATCTTGTGTGGATATAAAAATAAAACTACCCACATTATGTATTAATATTAGTTTTGTTTAGAACTCTAAGTAGGTACGTATGTACTATGTACCTAGATAGGCAAATAATACAAACTTACCTTTCAGGGTCCTTAGGAAGTGCAAAGAGCGATAAGTTAGGTCTTAATAATTAGAGTTTAAACGACCTAATGTGATACGATATCGTTTACTGATCTTTCTTTGTTTATCCATAACGAGAACTTGAGTAAAAGTCAAACGTATAACTACGGTCCGCGCGCAACACTCGACTGATACGAGTGCCGTCGAGCGTCCACGCAGCAGTAGTTAAATATCTCAGGTCACGTGACAAGTGAGCCAGGCCTGCCCATACCCCTAATCGGTTTCTACACGGCGTCGTACCGGAATGCGAAATCGCTTGGCGGTAGGTACGTCTCTGCCGATAGGGTGGTAACTAGCCACGGCCAAAGCCTCCCATCCAAACGTTTTGCGTAGGTAGTGTACCACATAATTAAGAAAAAAACAAAAATTGTAAGATCTTTTGTCAGTAGGTACACTAAACTCGTAATGTTGATAAATAATAAACTACAATACGTTTTCAAGTGAATACCATAATAATATGCTAAATAATTCCGGTATTTATCTTCAAAAACCAGTTACATTTAAACGCGGTCGCGGGCGCTGACACCCGCTTTACAAAACAAAGTTGTTTACAACTATCCGATACAGAATACCTAATCGGAAATTCCTGATTCGTTGACTAATTATGGGAAGAGACATTAACACAATATACCTACGTTACAAGATATTCAAGTACCTATATTAGTAATTGAGGTTGATTGATAACGATAAGGGAAAAGAAATATGTCAATGCGCCTTTTTCTGTGATGCGTACAGCGTACGCACTAAAGAACGGGAATGTCGGAGTTTCCAAAGAAGCACATTCTCGGCGATTTAGTCACGGTCGTCACCTCGGCACGCGACACGCTCGCGTGACGTTACATTGTGAGACTCACCGGCTTCTCATGTTGGTACGGGGGACCTTCAGTCATTTTCTAAGATGTGATAAAAGCGCCGTTCCTTGTGCGGTGACGGCTGACATCTGTAACAGACCGTCGAGGTCATTATTTACATGTGGATTTACAACTGCTTTTTAAATCACTGGCGGGACGGAGTCGCGAACTCACTTGTGCTTTGTTGATGGCAGGATTGGCAGGCTAAGATGCATTAGGCAGCTTAAGGTTTTCGGTGGCGAGTCAAGCGCGCAGCATGTCGGACAAGGCGTCGGTAAAGCGCGTTTATCACTCGGTAACTGAGAGGCGAGAGCCGAGAGGTTGGGTGACGCGGGCCGGCACCGCGCCGCCGGTGACGTCGGGCCTCTTTCCCTCCGTCTCGGTCCTCACCGCCTCGCGTGACGTGAACGTGCTGCGACGACCCACGTTCCGTTTTGCACGTTTCATTTTGCACAAAGCACATAATCTGTGTATTAGAAGTTAGAACTCATGATTTCGTTGACTCATCAATCTTGAGACTCCATAACACCAGGGTTCGTAGAGATCCGGCTAGTTAGTAAACTTTATTTGTCAGAAACTCGAGGCTTGTGCTAAATTATTAACAGAAAATACTTAAATCTGTTACTGCTAAAGTTGCTAAACCTGTAGAGTTGAGATTAACGCGCTAATGGGGCTGATTCTGTAGTGCACGATGTCTAACCTAACCTAAAATGACAGCAATAAAAATATTGCTAACCCTTCCATAATACTCCCTACGGTAAGGGACAGAACTAGATTTAAAGCTGTCATTTTAGTTTAGTTTAGAGCATTGATGTAGAATTTTAGTACCTGTTTAGAGCATGGAATTAGGAATTAACGACTACGATGGTTTAGAGATACAGAAATGGCCACAAGTCACAACTGTCAACTCTAACATTCCGAATTCGATAAAGTTCGATTAATTGTTTTCTAGCTCAGTTTTTTTTTAATTATCCACTACTAGTTACAACCACCAACCACCGGTAGCATTTTCCCACTTTGTAGTATGTGACCTCGAACTCCTCTGAGTTAGGTAACTAACTCAGAGGAGTTCGAGGTTATAAGATAACTGAGTTAGACGATTTATATAAAGGACGTAGGTATCTCTTTAGAATGTTAGGCTACCACAAAGTTTTCGTAGATACTACCACAGATAGGTAATTGTAGTTACAGTAATTTTAATACTAACCACAGATGCTACTAAGTAATACTTACCTAATTATTTTACTTATCTTACAACTAGCAGATGCCCGCGACTTCGTCCGCGTGAAATATGTTTAGATTCCCACGGGAACTCCCAAATTTTTCGGGTAAGAATACATAATAATTATTATAGCCTATACCTATGAAACTCACAAATAAAGTGGCTTCCTATTGGGACCAGAATTAAAATATATATTTATTAATATAGATGTTTATGAACAATTGCTACGTATATATCTGCAGGCAACAATGTAATTAATTATAACTTTTAGGGATCAATTTCAACAAGGTCGTTTTTTTTTTCATTTTGGTGAAATTTCTTATTATTAATTTAAGCTGTGGTTTTTTAAACTTCTTGCTAGTCATGCTCTTATTTAATTCCATCAAAATCCATACTAATATTATAAATGCGAAAGTGTGTGTTTGTCTGTCTGTCTGCTACGCTTTCACGGCCCACCTGTTCAACCGATTTTGATGAGTTACCCGGCTGAGTTTGAAACCCTCGTAGCTTTAGTTTTAAGATACCGGATAATTATCACCATCAAGTCTTATTCTTTGTAAACATGACGTTCAGAAGGTGTATTTTGTAGGTACCTATCTATATCTGGATGAAATTTGGTACAGAGATAGATTATATTCTGGATTAACACATAGGCTTTTTTATTCAGGAAAAAACAGTTCCCGCTGGAACCATAAAACCTTAATCCACGCGGACGAAGTCGCGGGCATCAGCTAGTCTATATATATAAAATTCAAAGTCCTGACTGACTGACTTATATATCAACGCACAGCCTAAACCGCTGTGGTTAGAAACTTGAAATTTTGACAGCAGGTTCCTTTTGTGACGTAGGCGCTCACTAAGGAAAGATTTTTCAAAATTCCACCCCTAAGGGGGTGAAATAGGGGGTTAAAGTTTGTATGAAAGTCCGTCATTTTTCGAGTTATATCCATGAAACTTGGTACCAGTTAAAAATAAAGAAATACGTGCTTCACAGTTTTTGAAAATTCTACCCCCGAAGGGGTGTAACAGGGGATACAAGATTGTATGAAAGTCCATAATTTCTCAAGATATTTCTCAAGTTATATCAACGAAACTTGGTATTTTGGCTTAAAGTAAAAAATAAGAAGTATGTGTGTCACAGTTTTTCAATTTCTACCCCCAAAGGGGTAAAATAAGGGTTGAAAGTTTGTACGAAAGTCATTCATTTCTCAAGTTGTAGCCATGAAACTTAGCATTTGGGCTTTCAGTTAGATATGAAGAAGTATAATATGTATTTCACCATTTTTGATAATTCAAGACCCAAAGGGGTGGAATAGGGGATGAAAGTTCGTAAAAAAGTCCTTCCATTTCTCAAGATATTTCTCAAGTTATATCAACGAACCTTGGTATTTTGGCTTTCGTTAAAAAATAAAGAAGATCATGTGTCATAGTTTTTCAAAATTCTACCGCCAAGCTGAAATAGGGAATGAAAGTTTGTATGAAATTCCATCGTTTTTAAAGTTATAGCCATGAAACTTGGTAGTTGGGCTTCCGTTTTAAAATTATGAAATACGTATTGCACAATTTTTGTAATTTCTATCCCCAAGGACGTTAAATAGAGTTTGTCCTTCACTCACGCCGCAACAGAGCAACGGATTAACGTGATTTTTGCATGGGTAGGTATAGATGAGGACCTGGAGAGTGGCATAGGCTTCTTTTATCCCGGAATATTTAAGGAATGCCTGTTGGAATTAAAAACTTATGCCACGCGAACGAAGTCGCGGGCGTCCGCTAGTTTTGAATAAAGATGTTTTGAGTTTGAGTTTGCTACTTTTTATCCCGGAAAATTGAGGAGATCCCGCGGGAATCGAAAAATCTTAGTCCACGCGAACGAATTCGCGGGCATCATCTAGTATATCTTAATAAACTTATGAGAATATGTGTTTAAAATTTTGATGCCACCAGGCCCCTCTTTCCCACTGGACATTCTGGGCACGTGCCCAGGGCCCCGCGATCGATGGGGCGATGGCAGTAAGTACACTGAGAAAAAAGACCTTCCGAAATACGGACGGTATTACCGTCCCTTTTGACTCAGTAGGAAATTTACCTTTCAACTTGGAAGGATATTATTACCGTCCAAATATTTCCTTCCAAACAATGTCTGCCTTCTATTTTGGTGGGTAATACGTACCTTCCAAATTTCGGTCGGAAATTCCTACTGAGTCAAAAGGGAAGGTAACTTTTGGAAGGAAAATAATTAATTTCCTTCTAAATTTGGACGACATATTTGGTCGGTAAATATAAATAACCTTCCAAATCTAGAAGGTAAAGGCATAATATTACCCACCTAAGGCGAAGGAAAACGGAGCGGGCTTTTGCATTTCCCCCCATTTCAGCAGGTAAATACCGAAGGTAATATTAAAACCTACCTACGACGAAGGAAAAAGCGGTGGGTATTTTAGCATTATCCTTCCAATTTAGAAGTATTTACCTTCTGCGAATCTCAGTAATCCCCCCAATCTAGAAAGTAAATACCGAAGGTAATCGGATATATAATAGGAAGGTAATTTCAAAATTTTCCTTCTAATTTAGCGAAGTTGTCATATATTATTATAAATTATAGGCTTTCAAAACGCCCTGTCCCAGCAAGGGTGGAAGCAGGGGTCCGAATACAACCTATGATTTATGCTCTGCTATGTGCTTTCAATGAATGTCGCGCGATAAGAAATCGTGTGTCCTATTTTGGAGCGATGCGATCACACTTGAAATGGCTCATAACAGAGATGCACAGTTTTTGCTGTCGGGCAATATTTCTTTAATCGTAAACAGCATTAAAAAAAGAAAACATGGACCACATACGCGTGGTCGCGCGAGCGCCATTAGGACATTCAGTACTGATTAGTATGTTTGATCGGCGATCGTCAGTGCGTCGATGAAAACTAGACAATTTGATCGCATCGCATGATCGCGCGATCTTCAATAGGACATTCAGTAGAACACAGTATGTTTTAACGCACGGACGCGCGATCGTTTTCGTCGGACGCACGCATCATCGCACGAGCGATCATAATAGGACGGCGGCGCCTAAGCCTCGCCGACGTTGGACCTTTAATGAATAAATAATATCATTTAAACCTATTAAATATGAAAATTAAGAATTGAAAAAATTCAGGCATCTACTGGATAGATGAATGAGCAATAATCTGTGGTGAAAAATTTTTTATCGCGATTTTTCTATTAATTATGCATTAGTTAATTAATAACTTTTTGGATAGAAGCAGGCGTTACTTTGCGGAAGTCCATGATTATGAAGGAACTTGAAATTTAATTTGCTATAATCCGCAACAATAGGCAAATATATGTGGTACAGTGTATCTTGCACTTGCAGCTTGCAATATTCACCACACCACATAAATCTTCCAAATTATTCTCAACGTACGTTTCACTCCGACACCGGAGCATCTTCAGGAGATGTTGACTCGACAATGCACGATTGTGACTTTTTTGTGCCTATTGTTGCGGATTATAGCAAATTAAATTTCAAGCTAACAACAAATTACTTAGGTTAAAAATTAAAAAGCTTGATTAATCTTTGAATTTTTTTTTTTTTAATATTATTGATCCGTTTTTAGGGTTCCGTAGCCAAATTTGGCAAAAACGGAACCCTTATAGATTAGATATATAGTCATGTCTGTCTGTCTGTCTGTCTGTCTGTCTGTCTGTCTGTCTGTCTGTCTGTCTGTCTGTCTGTCTGTCCGTCCGTATGTCACAGCCACTTTTTTTCCGAAACTATAAGAACTATACTGTTGAAACTTGGTAAGTAGATGTATTCTGTGAACCGCATTAAGATTTTCACACAAAAATAGAAAAAAAAACAATAAATTTTGGGGGTCCCCATACCCCAAGACAGGTCCAATTCTGTACATTGAAGATATTTTGAAAATTTTTTTTGGAGGGCACTCATTATTCGATACTGAAGCCAAATCTGTAATTTTTTCATTTTTGTCTGTCTGTCTGTATCTTGGCCGCGCATCACGCCGAAACTACTGAATGAATTCAAACGAAACTTGGCACGATTTGAGCCCATACTACGAGGTAGGACATAGAATACTTTTATCCCGAAATTCTACCCCCGAAGGGGTGAAATAGGGGTTGAAAGTTTGTATGAAAGTCCTTAATTTCTCAAGTTATAGCCATGAAACTTGATAAATGAGCTGCTGGTTGAAAATGAAAACATATGTGTTTCACAGTTTTTCAAAATTCCACCCCCGAAGGCATTGATGTAGAATTTTAGTACCTGAAGGGGTGAAATAGGGGTTGAGAGTTTGTATGAAAGTCCTTAATTTCTCAAGTTATAGCCATAAAACTTGATATATGAGCTGCGGGTTGAAAATGAAAACATATGTGTTTCACAGTTTTTCAAAATTCCACCCCCGAAGGGGTGAAATAGGGGTTGAGAGTTTGTATGAAAGTCCTTAATTTCTCAAGTTATAGCCATGAAACTTGATATATGAGCTGCGGGTTGAAAATGAAAACATATGTGTTTCACAGTTTTTCAAAATTCCACCCCCGAAGGGGTGAAATAGGGGTTGAGAGTTTGTATGAAAATCCTTAATTTCTCAAGTTATAGCCATGAAACAGCATTTGGGCTTTCGTTAAAATATGAAGAAGTACGTGTTTTACCATTATATATTTTTTTCTTTTGAACAAAAACAACCATGTGTTATTTTAATGTAATGGATTACATGCTGGCCTGGATTTTCACCAAAATGAAATATTGATGACCCCCAAAAATAGTTTTTTACTTCCCTAGTTACTAATAGATAGATTCGCATCAATGGTACCGCGGGTTAATAGAATTATGAATTACTCAGCCATATTGGCAATAAAATAAATAAATCTGAATTTATCGTTCGATATCATTATCTTTGTGCAATAAAATTATGTATTGTCCTTTTAGTTGAACTGTGATTCACCTTTTAATGGAAAATGGCTTAAGTATTGCGAAATTGTTTAAGTTTAGGTACTTAGTAGTATATAATACTAGCTATTACCTACGGATTCGCTCGCGTGGCTCAAGGCACAGCCACAGATTACCTACTTTTACTAGTACACGTAAAGAAGCGAAGAAGAAAACTCAAGGCAAGGATAACTTCCCCCCGATTATGTAAGGAAATCGTAATCATTTCTCAAACATACAGTAATACGTTTTATAATAATTAATACTAGTGGTTCGCCCCGAACTGAGACCTCGCGGTATCCATAAGATAGTTTTAACTATATTTTGTAATATTATTTGTAAGCACAAACGAATAAGCTTTTACAGAACGCCATCTATTGAAATCATTGTGAAGTTATGTTAAAAATACTGAAGCTCATTAAATAATTTATTTTCCTTATAACTAATATTTATTTAGTATTTGTTGTTCAAGTACAGGATATAATTCAAATAATTGATCAAGTTTCAGGCTCAGCCTTTCAGAAAATTGAGAGTTCTGAGGTCAACATTGGACGTTAGAAAATCTCCACTTTGACTCCCCCAGTTCGTCAATTCTATGGGGAAAATTAAAGAAAAAATATTTTTGGACTCTAATCCTAATTATCTTTATACTTCTACCATACCTTTACTACTGTTTTAATCATACTTTTGCGGGTCTAAAGCCAGTCTTTATGCCCTAGGGCCGTAATCTAGTCGATCGATCGCCCAACTAGTTGACCAACCCCATACTGTAAATATGCACAACAGAGTCTAGGCTCCAGACTGGTCGACCAAACGAGTCTAGGCTCCAGACTGGTCGACCAAACGACCGTACCATTTGACATAAAAGTTTTTAAACCAAGGAGTATGTATACCTGCAACACTGGCAGCATGAAAAGCAAAAAGTTTGAATATCAAAGCAGCGGCGCCAAATGTGACTCTATCGAATGTGAACATTCACTTTTAATTTGTCTTTTCTTTTTATTATTTACTAGACCTATGTATCCTACTTACTATGATTTGCAATAAATATCTAACCGTTACAGTTTGTTTTACTGTTATGGTAGAAGTATAAAGTAGAGTATACACCACCGGGATAAAGCAGTTTTTTTCTTGGGCGCTTGAATCCCTCACTGCACTCAGGACTCAATCTTAATTCCCTCCCTTTGGTCGGGAATTAACTTATAAAAAGAAAGAAAGAAAATCTTTATTCGGGGATAATAACAAGGACCTTATCTACGCCATCTATTGAAATCATTGTGAAGTTATGTTAAAAATACTGAAGCTCATTAAATAATTTATTTTCCTTATAACTAATATTTATTTAGTATTTGTTGTTCAAGTACAGGATATAATTCAAATAATTGATCAAGTTTCAGGCTCAGCCTTTCAGGACTCAATCTTAATTCCCTCCCTTTGGTCGGGAATTAACTTATAAAAAGAAAGAAAGAAAATCTTTATTCGGGGATAATACAAGTACTTACAACAAATAACTAATAATAAAATAAGAATTTATAAAGAAAAAGAAACGCGTAATGTGACTTGATCCCCAAAACGGTCTTCACTCAGCATGTGCTATATCTGTTAGGATATAGCGCTGATCTTCCGATGATATATATATATATATATATATATATATATATATATATATATATATATACTAGTATGGCGCGTGGTTGCGCGGCCCGCTGCAGCGGACCGCGTAGTGGACCGCGTGGTCCACTGTCTACTTACTCGCTGTCCTACTATCCTGCCCCCCGATTATGTAAGAATGGCCGATCAAATCGTAAAAGTTCGGCGTCAAAGTAAAATATACCACAACAGCATTAAATTAGAGCTCAATTTCGTGTGGTTTATGGCAATGTGGTTTATTTTACTTTGACGCCGAACTTTTACGATTTTATCGTTAATTCTTACATAATCGGGCAGCTGGTTTACTGTCTACGTGTTCTGATCTGAACAACACACTGCTATGCTAGTGAGCACAGTGGAAGCGCCAGCACGCCAAGCGTCTGACGTAAAAGAAAATTCTCATAAAGGAAAAACATAAAACAAAGACCACCAACCCCCCGCCCCTCCCTTTTTGTTTGAGCAGCCCCTAAGTAGGTACCTGTCTTTAATACCCTGACCGTGCTCCTCACCCATCATCCGAACCTTCGATCATCATCTCTCTCCATATTTTTTTCTCCGAACCATTCGTCAAAATGAGATTTCTTCCATAAAAACAAATCTTGAAAAGGAACCGTAGCCTCTTCAATATTCGCCATACATTTTCTATGGAAAATAAATTCCGCCATCTTGAATTTTTTTCCTGTTCATCAAGTAGACCTTCATGTTCTGATCATCTTTTGCCAAGAAACCACTCTTCCATCTTTTATACTCTCCGTGATAGACATCGACGAAATTTGTATGGCGGCCATCTTAAATCCGCCATTTTGAATTTTTTTTCAGCTCACTGTCAATTGGATGAAGTTTCGAGTGACATTTGGTCGAGCACCCCCCACCTATCTTCAATACCCTTTTCTATGGAAAAATAAATTTCGCCATCTTGGATTTTTTTCCTGTTCATCAAGTAGACCCTCATGTCCTGATCATCTTTTGCCAAGAAACCACTCTTCCATCTTTTGTACTCTCCGAGATAGACACCGTCGAAATTTGTATGGCGGCCATCTTAAATCCGCCATTTTGAAATTTTTTTCAGCTCACTGTCAGTTTCAAGTGACATTTGGTCGAGCACCCCCCCCCCTATCTTCGATACTCTGGCTGGTACTATTCATCCGTCTTCGAAATCCTCAATCATCAGCTCTCTCTGTATTTTTCCTCTTAATGATTTTTTGTCTTCTATACGAAACGATGAGTGAAAAAAAAAATGTTCATACAAAATTTTACAGGAGAGGTGATCAATGAGTCAGTCAGCACGAGCAGCTATATATATATTAATATATATACATAATTGTATATAATATATAATATAATAAAATAAAAAATCTGTTAGTAGGTATAGCCTATGATACAATAATATATATATTATCACAATATGTAAATAATTTAAGATACAATATTTTTGTAAACCAAGGCGTACTAAAACGGCAGTTAATAGAGTGCAAGGTGTAGACATAGAGTGCAAGGTGTATGGAAAGAAAATGAACATAAGACCCTTTTAAGTTTTTTGTTTTTTTAATAAATATTCTTTTAACTTTCTTTTAAAAGTTATTTTAGACTTCGAAATGTCCCGGTATGGTGGTGGCAAATCATTCCAACATTTGGTAGCCGCAAATTTAAAACTGCCCCGGAAGGCAGCCCGAGAATGTTGCGGCATTTTTAGGGTCCAAACTCTATTAGCCCTTGTGTCCGTTGTTCTTAACCACTCTAGTTTTTCGTACAAATAGGCAGGCTGCTGCGACTTTAATACCCCAAAAAGAAGTGATGCCAGATGAAGTTCCCGCCTTGTTTTCATATTCAGCAAGTTTGCTTCATTAATAAACGGCGTTACGTGTGTTCTGGGAGGAATATGAAAGCAAAAGCGAGCACAAGCATTCTGAATGCGCTGAACTAGCCTCTGAGTGCGAACCAAAAGACGCGGCCCATACAATTTGGAGTCCTTCGTTACGTTCAGGATTCAATGTAGCGCCCGTGACATAAAACAGTGCTTTATCCCCTTGGTGTATAATCTACTATTAAAATGATATACCGCAATCGGGCACTTCTCTGATTTCACCTCAAAACCGGCCGTCGGTTTTTTTTTTTCGACTTTTGATTGTATGGATATGCTTTGACAAAGGGGTACCTTCATGTAACACAGTGATGAGGAAGGACCTTATCTAGAATAATATAAGAACCTATCAGAACTTTGTTTTCGTGGAGAAATAGCTTATTTGGTAATTATGGTGTTCATGGCAATGATGAATTATGATTTGGTAATGAGCTATAGTGTATAGTGATTAGAATAATTAATTCTAGAAATCCATAGAACGAAATCGAGGATCTAAGATCTTTGCACACAGTCTAGGAAGTTACTAACTTACAAGAATTAGATAAGACCTTAAGACCAATTATTATCACCACTAAGATCGGTTACAAGTCGAATTCATAAAGACTATATTATACAAGATCCGAGTGCTGAAAAATGAACTTCAGAAATACCAATATACTTCATACTAATATTATAAATGCGAAAGTGTGTTTGTTTGTTGGTTTGTTGGCTTATTGGTTTGTTGGTTTGTCCTTTAATCATGCCGCAACGGAGCAACGGATCGACGTGATTTTTGGCATGGGTATAGTTAAGGACCTGGAGAGTGACATAGGCTACTTTTTACCCTGGAAAATTATGAAGTTCCCGAGGGAATCAAAAAAACTTAAACCACGCGGACGAAGTCGCGGGCATCAGCTAGTCATGCATAATAATTACGTCTCAGTCTATTTAGAAATCATGGATATTGTTGCTGGTTAAATGTTATACTTTGGACGTGTGGTTTAGCTACCTAGGTCCAATTTTGAAAAAGAAGTTAGCAGCTGAATACGACTCGGCTGGGCAGCGTTCAGAAAGTTTGGAGATGTATTTATACAAGCCTTGGAACAGTATTTTTATGCATGATTTATTTTATGATACATATGACAGACATAGTCGCTATTTATGGGCTTCATAAGATTGCTCAGGCCTTCAGAGTCACTCAGTGGGCGATGCTCGGCGTTTATCTATGTAATCAAATCAGAAATCAGTAGATCTTTAGGAGAACCAAAGTCGTCGTAATATCTCATCGGGGTGTGAAGCGGAACTGCCAATGCGCAGGGTAGTTTGGAAAACTAATAAACGTTGGAGTCCTAAGGTGCTGCATTGATCCTCCACAAGGTAAACGGGTGACATCTAGCGAGTCGCAGGGAACCGCTGGATTCAGCGCAAGACCACGGCGCAGAAGTCCTTACAAAAGGATTATGCCCACCAGTGGACCTCTATCAGTTGAGTGATACATTAACTACTAATTTAAGTCCCTGCCTAGTATTTTCACCACACGTTATACCTCAAAAGTCAAAACGGATTCAAGACATTCACCAAAAGTACTGATGTTGATGGTCCATTTATTCTATTTACTTTCTTGATGTTCTATCAAAAACTACTGAACCGATTTTGATGCAATTTTTTGCATTCACTAGGTATTACTTCAGAGCAAATATTAAAAATAATTTTAAATTTATTAAGTTATGAATTTTAATTTTAATCTATTATTTTCCAATTTTTATGGAAATTTTACTGTATTTTTTGTGTATATGTAGATGATATGTAGTTATTTCACCCTAGATTTTATTTTTTTCAATTATTTTTATTATAAGATATGTTATTTTCCACTTATTTATAGTTATCATGCCCAAAATATTCTTAATTTTTTTATAAAATGCTTTTATTTGTCTCTTTTTGCCATTTTTGTGTATTTTTTTTAATTACATTCATTTAAATTTTCCAAACGTCTAAATATATTGCAAATAATTATATAAGCTTATAATAATTAAAACCTTTTCTAAAACTAAAGAAATCTGAGAAACATCTCGCATTTAGTTTTAAAATAATTTAAAATGGCCATGGTAAATATGGTAATTAAAATCACGCTAATGAGAATTTCGCCATTTTTAAATTATTTAAAAATTAACGGACAAATTAAAAATTTTGCAGGCTATGTATGTGAATTAAAAACACGTTTTATATCTTAAAAAAAATAGCAAGAAAATACATATAACGTGAAACAAAGAAAACAATAGTTTCCGTTTAAAATAACAAAAACAACTGACTAATAAATACTCGTAAGTTGACGAATTCTATTATCCTTTATCGGTTAACAATAATTAACATCCATACCTTATCCATACGCACTTCTATTATTGAAATCGATCTACACTTATTGCGTTTAATTTTCAACAATGTAACAAACAGGCGCTCAAACCCTACTTACAGAAAAGGTTCTTAGAAGCTTTATAGAACTTCGTGTTGATAACAAAACTAATCTTCCCACCCAACGACCTCAATTTACATAGACGAGCCCTGTCAAACAAAGAATGTGGACTTACTTATTTTACTAACGTCATCTAGTCTGAAAAGCGGGACAGCCCTATAGCGGGGACAAGGACAGGCTTATATAGGTGTGGAGCGCGCTCTACAGGTCGGACGCCCAATTTTTTTGTATGAAACGGACCATCTAATAGGTACCTACATATTATAGTTTATCGATGTTCCCACCTAATCGACTGCACGATATCAAATTTTTAGGCTAAGTATCTGCTACGATGATGCGTTCATATTTTGAGATCTCGGAGCTTCCCAAGTCCCAACACATACGCGCTGAGGGTGGCCACCGAGTGGGTTTAGTGAGTTAAAATCACACAATAACCTGATTTCTCCTCCAAATAATCAGGCATGTTAAGCAGATTTCCCCCCTATTCTATACCTTCTTAATTATAAAACAGACGTACCTATATAGTTCTGCTGCATATTATCATACCTACAGGAGATGTTTAGTTAAAAATTGCCAAATGCTAGGTGCCAGACTTTAGAGATGTATGTTCGTTATTTCGGGCGGACCAAGAGAGCGCTTAGCAGTCAAACACTTGTTGTTGATAGCAGGAATTGCATGTAAAAATGCAAATAACAGATTTTTATCAGCAATAAAACGATTTAGGGTCCCCTATTCCATGGCGGCATCTCCTAGGATGTCTCATTTATTTGTGACAGACAACGTAAAAGAATATGCTAAGGTGCATCATCTTAGAAGATGAAGAACAACCTCCCAACAACGTTTTGGTGGTAAAGCATAATTTTACGGAAGAGGGATAACTAAAAAACACAAAATCAAATATTTTTTATTCAAGTAGACTTTTTACAAGTGCTTTGAAGAACCAGCAAGAATCGGTGGTTGCTCTTTTGAAAAAAAAACTATATAATACAATTATTACATTATTGTGAAGATACATATGTAACCGCAGTCCTAAGTTTTGCTGGAGCGGGTCAAATCTATGCTCTTTCATCATTTATATAATCAACAGTAACTTTTATTATTTTATAAAATAAAATGATTTTCGAAATGCACTGTTGCGAGTTGCGACAGAGATCAACACGTCATTATAATGTGACATGATAGTGGAATACAGATAGGTACACATACAAGTCAGAATACAGTCCTATAGAATGTTCGGACTATAAAATTTAACTAAAGTTTCAGTGTAGCACTTCGTTTTATCCATAATTTCTTATTGTCATTGATACCACCGCTTTTAAAAAAGTAAATATTACCTTCCTTTAGGGTTACGTACCTAAAAGGAAGGACTAGGTCCGTCCGGTCACACTGCATATTTTAGTAAAAATAGTTACAAATATGTTAGTCTTGTACTTAGCTAATAATCTACAGAATACGGAAATTTCAAGATAATTGTAACTTTAAAATATAAACTTAGCTTGCAATGAAACCTAGTAGAAGTTTTTGGAGTTCTCATCGAATCGCCTCCTTTAGAATCGATTTGCATATCTAGTAATACCTATACCTATAAAGCCCGGGGTATGAAAATTTATGGGGAGTAAAATCAAATTTTCTCCGTTACTTTATTGACTTTATGTTTCTATGACCATGTAATGTATTGTGATGAATATACATATAGTACTAGTATAGTATATAATTAATTAATTTAAATAAATGTATCAAGCATGCTTTCAGTAAGTAATATAAGAAATGCGTTCATTTACCCTCATTTACTACATTCATTCATTTCATACATTCATTTTTTTATACATTTTATAATCGTTCGTAAAGAGTAAACTCCAGTCGTGCGTCGGAGCTGACACACACAATTTTTTTAAAATTATCTTCACAAATGACGAAGTTATGATACTTTTCCCTTACGTTTCCAACCCGTTCGGCGCGTAGCCGGTCGACACGGCCGTGACGTGACGCAGTTGTTTGCGATATCCAACGCAAAAAGGATTTTTCAGAGATATATATTAATTATTATTAATTACTAGATGATGCCCACGACTTCGTCCGCGTGGATTAAGGGTTTTGGTTTTGGGATAAACAAACTTTCGCATAATGTTAGTATGGATTAAGTATGTAAACTTTACGGGAAAAATGAAAGGAAGTTAGCGATAGTTTTTTTATAAATCAACTACTTTATAGTATCTTTTAATAACTTTTTAATTGTAAATTTGTAGCATCGTCTTCATTGTTAACCGGTCGAATAAAATTAAACCAAATTCTTCCAAGGTACGCAACCCTCGGTTTACGAGTCCGACTCGCACTTGGCCGGTTTTTTTGTAAAAGGCACTGACTATTAAGACGGAACCTTTATGACGAATACTGATTGCCACTTAACCAATTATCTTTATTTTCAAGTACTTTTATATCACATATAATTTCCGATAGATGAGGTCGTTAAATCCATTGAAATCATTTTACAATCTGAGATATCGTAAGATAAACTTTTCATATAAAATACCAAGTCAGCATACGAATTTTGTGCATTCCTTGTGGTTCCATCAGTACGGTGCATTAGTAAATACCTACTGGAACAAGAGTAACCAATAGCCACAAAATGAGAGGTAGGTACAGTGAAAATATAATATGTCCTTATTTAATTTTTGGCTTGGCCACCATTAGCTTATTCGACTAGGATCATGAGGCCCCGAGTTCGAGTCAGGCTAAGCGTTCTCAGTAGCAACCCGGAGTTGGGAATTTGGCGGTGTTATACTTCCACGCATCACCTAAGTCCTAAAGTATCTAAAACCATCGGTTCTGCACATGATCGGTTCCCTATGAGAGTAAGGGTAACTGCACAGTTATAATAATATTCTCCCCAGGAGGATTTTTTTTCAGCTCAAGAATTATACAAATCTTGATGAATATAGTCTACAGTATTTTCTGCCTTAAGTACAATAAAGTCTTTATATCTATTGATATAGTACAAAAATATGGTGTTAATTTAAAAGGAAGCAATTTTTTTTTAATCATATTAATTGATCAGCGAAGGCAACATCTCATTTAGTTTATAGTCATCTTATTTTTCAAAAGTTAGATATACTAACTTGATGTTTTTTGTTTCAGCTGCAGCAATATTTGCCTGCACAATTACCGTAGTTTTCGGGGGCATTATTGACATAGATATAGACATAGAGCTGAATGGAGTAGGATGTCCTCTAGATGCAGCAATCCAAAAAATATTCGCCCACGAGTACTGTAACATGTTCAATCAATGCACTAATGGCGAAGTCAAAGAGCACAGATGTCCAGGAAGCCTTTTGTTCAACTTAGATACACTACAATGCGAATGGTCTTACAATGTAGATTGCGGCGGCAGAAACATTTCTGATTCCATACCAGAACAAAACGAAAGCACAGAAAGTGAAAGCGAAGCCGACGACGGGACCTGCAATTGCGATCCTGCTGAGGCACCGGAAATTTGTGCACAAAGTGGATCGGACGGAGTTTTAGTCGCTCATGAATATTGCAACAAATTCTATAAATGTTCAGGTGGACAGCCCATTGCCTTAAGATGTCCGAGAACCTTGTGTTTCAATCCATACAAAAAACGATGTGACTGGGCTGAAAATGTCGACTGTGGTAACAAAACCATTTCAGAGCCTGAGGACAATGACAACACCACTGAAGAGGATAGCGAACAAGAAATTGATGGTCCTATCAACGATAATCCCGAAGAAGCAGCTGAAATTTGTGCTCAAGAAAGTTCCGATGGTGTCCTAATCGCCAACGAATATTGCAATTGGTTCTTTATCTGTCATGATGGAATACCTGTTGCTCAGAAATGTCCCACTAACCTTGTTTATAATCCTCGCAAGGAACGGTGTGATTGGGCTGAAAATGTCGATTGTGGTAACAAAACTATTTCAGAGCCTGAAGATAATGGCAATGACAACACCACTGAAGATGATGGCGAACAAGAAATTGATGGTCCTATCAACGATAATCCCGAAGAAGCAGCTGAAATTTGTGCTCAAGAAAATTCCGACGGTGTCTTAATCGCCAACGAATATTGCAATTGGTTCTTTAACTGTCATGATGGAATACCTGTTGCTCAGAAATGTCCCACTAACCTTGTTTATAATCCTCGCAAGGAACGGTGTGATTGGCCTGAAAATGTCGATTGTGGTAACAAAACTATTTCAGAGCCTGAAGATAATGGCAATGACAACATAACTGAAGATGATGGCGAACAAGAAATTGATGGTCCTATCAACGACAATCCCGAAGAAGCAGCTGAAATTTGTGCTCGAGATAATTCCGATGGTGTTTTAATCGCCAACGAATATTGCAATTGGTTCTTTAACTGTCATGATGGAATACCTGTTGCTCAGAAATGTCCCACTAACCTTGTTTATAATCCTCGCAAGGAACGGTGTGATTGGCCTGAAAATGTCGATTGTGGTAACAAAACTATTTCAGAGCCTGAAGATAATGGCAATGAAAACACCACTGAAGATGACGTAGAACAAGAAGTTGATGGTCCTATCAACGATAATCCCGAAGAAGCAGCTAAAATTTGTGCTCGAGATAATTCCGATGGTGTTTTAATCGCAAACGAATATTGCAATTGGTTCTTTAACTGTCATAATGGAATACCTGTTGCTCAGAAATGTCCCCCTAACCTTGTTTATAATCCTCGTAAGGAACGGTGTGACTGGCCTGAAAATGTCGATTGTGGTAACAAGACCATTTCAGAGCCTGAGGATAATGGCAATGACAACACCACTGAAGATGATGACGAACAAGAAATTGAAGGTCCTATCCACGATAATCCTGCTGAAGCGGCTGCAATCTGTGCACAGGATAATTCGGACGGAGTACTGATTGCGAATGAAAACTGCGATGAATTCTATATATGCAATTTATATGCTCCTGTTGTCATGAGGTGTGCAAGTGGACTTGTCTATAATCCTCCCAGAAAGCAATGTGACTGGCCCGAAAATGTTGATTGTGGTGATAGAGTCCTCCCGGAACGTAATAACACTCAGAGCGAAGAAGACGAATCTTGCAAGAACTGCGATCCTAGTGAAGCGCCAGAAATTTGTGCCCGTGACGGATCTGATGGAGCTTTGGTTGCACACGAAAATTGCAACCAGTATTACAAATGTTATGCCGGAAAACCAAATGTCTTGAGATGTATCAATACACTTCTGTTTAATCCTGTCAAAGGATGGTGTGACTGGCCTGAACAAGTAGACTGTGGGGATAGGATCATTCCAGATAACGAAGAGTCTGGCAATGACGATCCCACCGAGGCATCTGAAATCTGTGCACGCCCAGGATCCGAAGGTGTACTTGTAGCTCACGAGGTTTGCAGTAAGTTCTACAAATGTAGCCATGGTGAACCGACTGAATTGGAATGCCAAAGTGGTCTTAAATATAATGCTCTCATGGGATTATGTGACTGGCCAAGCAACGTCGACTGCGGAGATAGACAATAGTAGGCATAATATTATGAACTTTGACAATGTATTTTTAAGCTTATTTAACGCTAAATGCTAAATTTTGGAATTGAATTTTGTATCATTATAAAAATATGAAATAAAAAATTTCGACTTATTTCAAAATTATTTTTTATTAAAAATATAATAATGTTATTAAACTGTATGCCCTTTTTAACGACTTGCGCGTCAATTAACGTGACTTAATTGAAATAAAAGCACTTGAATTTGTGTGTGAAGATAATTTTGAAGTATTAGATCTCGGCTAGGTAAAAACTCACTCACAAATATTCTCACTCGAGTAATATACAGCAATCAGTGTACATTAAATAATTAAACTTATTAAATAATTAATTTCTCAGTCATTTATTTATTTTTTATATATTCTGTAACAGTAACTTAAAAATAAAACATAAACATTAAAAGGACATGCACAATGACTACTTATCTCTTGAAGAGATTTCTTTCAGATGCCCCAGAATGTGATAATAGTGAAATATATTATAAGTTATAACTGTGTGTGTTATTACGAAACGAAAACTTTTCCGATTTACATTCAGATCCAAATAAATACAGGATTAAATAACGTTTAACAATATATATAAACATAAACAACAGGTACATATTATACCTATTACGTATACTATACTATACTATACACATACTGTAATATATTACATATAATATACACATAATATAATATATATATATATATATATATATATATATACATATATATATATATATATATATATATATACAGGATGGCCCAAATAGTGACGTCCAAAGAAAAAATTTAGATGTCTCGTACCTAGACCTATCAGAAAATATCCCATGTATGTTCAGCGATTTTTGGTAGTTTTCGAGTTATAATTTTTTAAAGTTTTTACGTGAGATTTCTGAGGGAGTGAGTGTTAATTTTTTTTCTTTTTATTAAGTATTTTTTTCGCGTATTTTTTTTGTGAACATGCTTGCTATGATGTGTGCTACTTTGCATAAAATAATTACTATCATAACATTAAATACATTAACCCAAGTCGGAAAATTTTTGGTCGAAAGTGAAAAGTTTACGTTCGACAGAAGTAGAGAGCAATTTTCAACTTAAGATTAAAAAGACTTAAACTTGTCTACGTCACTTTATTTTAAAAACTTTTGGGGTTCCTAAGCTTCCTTTATTATTAGTAAAAAGTTTGGTACTTTAGGCGGCATTATTTTGTGAAATCGGACTTCAAATGTGGTAAGGCGGTAATTACTGAACTAAAAATCTGATTCTTAAAATTGAGTTTTGCCTATTTTTGACAATTTTATGGCTAATTGCAGTAGGAAATTTTTGAATTTAAGTATTTTCTACAAAAACAATCGATAATATTTGATTAAATTACATCAAGGTTACGTAAAAGTTATTTGGATTTTTTTAGTTTTTTACAGTCAGTATTACAAAAAAACCGAATTGCACTCGGTTAGGTAGATACTAAAAAATTATTTGTTATAAAAGAGTGAAAAGTTGTTTTTTAACCGCGTGCTCAATTTTAATCTCAAAAATTAGAATCCTGAGCATCAGCGAGGGAATCAAAAGAGCACGAGGTGAAAAATCTTTTCACTCGAGTGCAACACGTAACTTTTCATCCCACCTCAGCGAGGAAATGACTAAATGCAAAAAAAAAACACAAGATAATTTTGTTTCAGTTTAGGTATTAACTACTACATAAAGGTAAGTAACAGAATAATCTTAACAAATAATACTTTGGTAGGTATAAATAAGAAAAATTGAAAGTAACGTTGCTACAGTTATCTAAGCTGAGTGTAATATTTTACGTGAAAGAAAATGGTGCGCGCAAAGCAAATTAAAAAAGTACACCAAGAAGGTTACGAGTGTGAGTTTTTAACAGATTAATAACAGCGGTTGTATGGAAATTCGGCACCATAGAGGTAGAAGTAAATAGGTTTTAATGATGTTTTGAATTCACAAACTTCATAGACGAGTGATATTTACCTACTAACGTGCACACGATGTTCTAAATTCAATTTACTTTATCCTCAAGAGGATAATAACGGCTTTTGCATTCAGATATCGAAGAGTAAAAATACTCTTTCCAAGATGGTGGGATGAAAAATAGCTTTATCTTATTATCCTTCTGTCAATAAAGTAAAGCTTTTCCGCACCTACAAGCTTTTTTTCCTGTTTTTGTCGGCAGCATTGTAAAGTATTGCTGGCAAAAAACAGGTATGGACTCTCGCGGGCAATCCCTGGAAGTTACACAGGCGCGCACCAATCTTACTCGGGGAGGAGCATCCTGAAAACGCTCGCGTAAATAGGGAGGTGAAGAGAACTTTAAAATTTTAAAAAGTAATGACTGAATATGAACATTCCGGCGAAAGCGAATTGGGAGCCACTTCAGTTGACAACGGAAATCTGAGACATGGTCGAATTTGCACAGCCCGTAAATAAAACGGATGCACAAATTCTGAAGCCGATCTAGTTTTTATTGAGTTGCTATTTAGATGCAACAGAGTTGCATCTAAATAGCAAACGTCGGCATGGTTGATGAGAGGAAGGATGAATAATTTCACATTTATTGATGGATTTAAAAAAAAAACCACAGATGTATTAGTTTTAATCACAGATAACGGAAACAAGGGTTTTAATCTATATTTTACATCCGTTGCGTTAAATATGATATTCATAACATCATGAAACTTCTCCATTTTCTGATCTACCTAACTGACTTTTACCAGCTAACGCTATGCACAGTCGCTGACTCTCGGCGTCCGAATTGTGTGAAGAATAGTCGGCCGCTCAGCGTAGGTACGCATGCAGTGTGAACGTAAACCAGTCGACTTTTTTGTTTAGACCAGTGGCGCATTGTATGCTACGAGTATAGCGTATTGTCAGCATAGTGTGAACGAAAAATTCGTTTTGACTTTACGTTCACACTGAGGCTCACAGTGCGCCTGCACACAATCGGCGGCTGACTATCCGTTTGGTGTGAACACAGCCTTATAGCTTCGAGTCATTGTCAACAATAATTGCAATGCGTTACTGAGCATCTTGCGGTTAAATCGAACGTATGTATAGGTATGAAATAAAATAAAAAAGCCTTCATTTACGATAACGTCATGTTTTAACGTTATGTTCATTACAATTAGTTACATAAGAGGATTTCCATTAATGTCAATCGATAAAATATAATAAACACATTCAATGAAATTAGCTTAAAATGACTCACATTTACGCCTCTAAAGCGTAGGCTTCCCCCAAAAAAGGTTTAGGTTTAAGTAGGTATTGTTACTTTGGCTGTTAGTTTTAAGGACTTTTGTTTATGTTAGCCTAACTTATACAAAAATCCATAGAACTCAATAAAAATATTCATTATTCAACTACCAATCGAGGCTTCCTCTTCACATCGCTAAATAAAGACCTTCTCCGCTAAATAATGAATAACTCATAGGAATTATTTGTCTGAGCCTAGCCACGAGCTATGCCCTAGGAAATGAACTACAAACAATCACACCTCTATTACATTTTATTCACCTTGATTATCAAGTTAGGAAACTCTTAAACGTATACTTGGAAAGTTGCTATTATTTTTTTGCAGTATCTAACAGAATAGCGCCTATATTTTAGCGCCTTTACAGAACGTAACTTATATTAGCAGAATTTCACAATGAGTACAGCATTTCTAATATTAATAAAAAGCCGTGTGTATGTTCTGTGAACATACCTAATTATGTATGTATGTATGTATGTATACTCTTTATTGTACACCACAAAAACACAAAAGAAACACTATAACAAACAAGAAAACTTAAAATTTATCTATATACAGACAAATCGGACGGCGGACTAAAAGTCCCGCGTCCTCACTTTCAATTAGAATAGCGTGACAGGACATAATGTATTTTTCATCCCATGTATTCGAAAAGGACGACTTGGTTCGCCTTTATGTGCGCCCAAAGGTGGTGTTTTCTATAAGAAACTTTTAGCGGGCAGTAATGAGTTTTTAATCCTCTTTATACTCGTAAGTGCGCCGCAATTATCTTTGCCGCGCACTTATTGAATTTCAGCGCCAACGCAAATTGACGACCTCCGTGGCGCAGTGTTAAGCGCTGCTGTCTTAACGTGCGGAGGTCCCGGGTTCGATCCCCGGCAGGGTCAATTTAGGAATTTATAATTTCTGAATTTTAACTAACGAAAGGGCTATATGGATATATATATTTATAAAAAAAAAAAATATAATTAAATACCTAAATATTAATTAATAATAAAGGCGAAAGTTTGGATGGATTTGTGGATGTATGGATGTGTGTTACTCAATTACGCCCGAACGGCTGAACGGATCTGGATAAAATTTGGCACAGAGATAGTTTAAAAAAAAAAAATATAGTCTGGAAATAGCACATAATATGCTTTTTATCCCGGGAAATTAAAGAGTTCCCGCGGGAACCAAATTTTCTCATACAGGGTGATGAAAAGTAGAGTGTATCATTCGGGCGCAAATATATTTTTGGCTCGGGCGACGTACTTTGAATCCCTCGCTACGTTCAGGATTCTACTAAAGAATCCCTCACTTCGTTCTGGATTCAAAAAAGCGCCCTCGCCGTAAAAATATTATTTTGCTCCCTTATAATACAATCTACTATTCCGTCCAACGCGAACGTGTTGTCCTATCCAGGGTTCCCGCTCTACGCTCGGGCCGCGGGTGCTAAATCACCTTTTCGTACCACTTGCTCAAAAAAGTGACATTCTATGCCACAAAAAGCGAACTTAACAATAGTCATTTTTAATCTGTTAAAAACAGGGAAAGAAAATTGTACTGAATTTCATTCATCCTCTAGGGGGAGAATGTGATTTAAATTTGGAATACTCGTACTTACCGAAATTTATACTGAACTACTCGTACATCTGTGTTTACACCATTGAGTTTGTATATAAAGCATTATACATCTTTTTGAAAAAGGAATACGCATTTATTATGCAGAATTATGCAGTTATGATCACAGACATAATATATTATGATTATTTAGGTGTTCGAGCCTTTAGGCTTGACCCACTGTGAGATAACCCTTTAGAACATCAGCGCCATCTAGTAGTTGGTAACGAAACAATCCGAACATTTGTCGGTAACGTTTCGGTGATAGTGGAGGGGAGTCAGCGCACAGGCAGGTGGTGTCGGCCATTTTGATTTCAGTACGCTTTTGAATCTCAGCGTCGTCAGTACAAAAATTAGTTCCACAGAAATGGAGTTATTTATTTATTTATTTATTAGATCTTACATAGGTGTCCGTAGTTTGATACGGAAAACACCCATGTAAACTGGTACAAAATATGTTGTACCTGCACATAACAACCTCGTAGTTTACGCTACGAACTACTTCATAATATTATTATGAAGCATCTTGTCGTCTCGCAATGAACGATAAGCTGTCAGAAAACCTTTTCAGGTTACGACAGAATCTGACCTATCTTAGGTCTTGACACCATGGAAAGATTTCCATTGTCGATCGTATCAGCTGAGACGTCGGGTCGTATAGACTGAGACGTCGGGTCGTATCAGCTGAGACGTCGGGTCGTATAGACTGAGACGTCGGGTCGTATCAGCTGAGACGTCGGGTCGTATAGACTAAGACGTCGGGTCGTATCAGCTGATACGTCGGTCGTATAGACTGTGACGTCCGGTCGCATCGATAAGACTCCCAAGCGATACGATCCAAGCAACCGATCGTCTCATGTGAGGCGCCCGGTCGTATCAATCGAGACGCCTGGTCGCATCAACAGAATACTACAACAGCTAGTATCATCTTTATACTTGGCCAGAGCTGTTGGCAAAACTCATCTTATATGATGTGTTTGCGACCTTTTCAGATCATGGCGTCCAAATCTACGGGAGAACTAGGTTGTCGGAACAAAAAATAATTTTTAAGCGCTATAATCGTAAAAATTGTTGACGATAACTATCCCGAAGGATGGAAGTTGGGGGAGGTCCAAGACCTACCCAGAATTAGTTGGGAAAAAAAAAAAAAAAAAAAAAAAAAAAAAAAAAAAAAAAAAAAAAAAAAAATACCATTCATCAGGTTTACCTGTGTGACTGTTCCGAAGGCAAAACTATTGCCCTAGCGATGCGTCTCTTTCCGAAAAGAAACGTCGTTCCATCAAAAGGAAACTACTAGAATGGTCTTTCAGAAGAGCATTATTATACTCTCATCACAGCATAATGGAGAAAATCCACGTTAAATCCTACGATGACTTTATCAATACGATGACGAAGTCACTGGTATTGGTGTAACATATTTATGCAATACTATAAATGCGAAAGGGATGTGTCATATTGTGCTGTTTGTAATATATTTGTAGTAGGTATAAAGAGACCTACATTTATCAAATCCCTGACTAACATCGCGAGATATAGCCTTGTTGAGCTGCAGCACACCGCAGAAAAGGACCTTCATATCTTAGCTCGCGAAGTAATAAAACTTCACGCTACGAAGCGTTTGAACCACGTTTGAACCGAAAAAGACTCTGATAACATATTCGTTTTTCAAGAAAATGATGAGCCTACTCACGAAACAAACTAAGGCTATTGAAAGCATTGCAAATCAGGTTGCAACCCTTGCACCTAGAAGCCGATCCAGGCGCTTCTAAGTTGGAGGAGTCTTTTGAATCTGTTCCAAATATAACCGAACCCGATGAGGAATTCAGACCCTCCCCTCTTTGAATGCGCAGCCTTAGGAAGGCGCTTTACTATTCTGCGCCCCGCTTAATGTCGAGTCCGAAAAAGCCGCGCTCATTAGTGCCAATTAATTTTAAAGT
This sequence comes from Erebia ligea, assembly GCA_917051295.2. Taxonomy (NCBI): domain Eukaryota; kingdom Metazoa; phylum Arthropoda; class Insecta; order Lepidoptera; family Nymphalidae; genus Erebia; species Erebia ligea. The sequence goes on along the minus strand of OU785235.1, from coordinate 12,207,004 downwards.
TAATTAGCGCAATTAGTGCCATTGCACAAATTATTGAAGTCCAAAGAAATTATTGTCACTCGACAATATGCCCAATTTTTTGGGGGTGCCCGGTTTTTTTGGGGGTGACCTTGGATAATAAGCTTCAGTGGGGCGCTCATATAGATACACTAGCAGGGAAACTCAGCTCAGCTGCTTTTGCTATCAGGAAAATTAGACAGCTTACCGATATTGAGACGGCTAGGCTTGTATATTTTGCCTATTTTCATAGTGTTATGTCGTACGGCATCTTATTGTGGGGCAGAGCTGCTGATATACAAACAATTTTTGTTTTGCAAAAGAGGGCGATTCGATCAATATATAAACTCGGATCACGCGAGTCCCTTCGTGAAAAATTTAAAGAAATTGGCGTCCTTACGGTTGCATCGCAGTACATATACGATAACATAATGTTTGTGAAACAAAATATTCATCTCCATAGGCAAAGAGGGGATACACACAATCGACTTACTAGAAACCGGCATAAACTAGTAATGCCGCAAGGTCGTCTACGTAAGGTGCAGAAATCCTTTGTGGGGTCGAGTATTACCTTTTATAATATGGTTCCAAAAGAACTATTGGACTTGCCGCTACACAAATTTAAAAAAACCGTAAAAGAACACTTGTTGAGTCGGGGCTATTATACAATTGACGAATTTCTTAATGACAAAGTTGTATGGAAGCAACCGACTCTGGGTCAAGCTCCCCACAGGACAGTATAATAACATACAATATTGTATTTTAATTTACATACTTATTACACTAAGCTACGTAATGTATTATATTATTGACTATTGTATGAAAAAAAAAAAAAAGAGCAACTGCTGAGTTTCTTGCCGGCTCTTCTCAGCAGAATCTGCTTTCCGAACCGGTGTTAGAGTCAAAACATGACGTAACATAAGAGACACCTGTATGTCCTACATGTTTTTTAAATAAATGAAATTAAATAAATGAAATTAAATGAAATAAATGAAATTAAATGAAATTGCGCTTTGTACCACACACAACGGTAGTCGAGCCCAAATTGGCCAAAGCAGACCCAAATCTTGCTGACCAGGGCCGAAAATGCCAATGGTTGGATGAAGACGGTTGGAAGAGCATACGCTACGCCGATGTTCAAAAAATGTTCCACGTCACTCCAGTTTCCTTCGCACTTTAAGGCAATAATCACTTGGCAGCAATAGCACCTAACTGGACCCCAACATCACAACTAGGAAAAGCAGGCATGACCTTGGCGTGCTATAATATCTGGGTAGCTGCTCCAGCAAAAAGCTCCAAGAAGCTTGCCAAATAATGGGCCTCAACATCCGTATGGAAATTCTGAATGTTATGCTCGGCGCAGATAGCCTTTTCAAAACCGAAGGGTTAATACAGTACTCTTGCGGTAGAAGAGCTGAAATAATTGAAGCACGCAGAGAGACCTATAAGCCAGCAAACAAAGTCCTCAGCAGCAGCATTTTACATGACATACTGCATTCCGATACTTTATACCTCTTCACTACTATCTGATGTAATGAAAGGAAAGAATAGGGGGGGGGGGGGCACATAAGGTTTTTCCGATGAAAACCAGTTCCAATAATAAGATCGGGAAGAAAGGTGCAGCCCCTAATGGATATAGAAATTATAGAGACAAAAAACAGGATGGTGGCATGTCCGATGTCCGGTACTAACAGGACCAGGACTGCTCAAACCAACAAAGAAATCCTAATTATCAGGTATTTCAAGATGGTCAACTTAATTTAAACCAGGCTATGCCTATGGAAATCATAACGAGCATCCTGAACGTTATAAGAGGTTACCGTGTACATTTCAGTCAAAAACCACCTCATACTGTTTTCTCTACTTGTAATATTAAATTATATGAACCTAAAACGCCAGAAGAAATTCTAATCAAATCAAAAATATACTGGATATGGGCGCGGTTTCTCTAGGTTACTTATCGCCAATTTTCCTGAGGCAAAAACATGAGGTTTCTCATAAACTTAATTTTACTTGCGTCGCCTAAACTCCTACGGCCAACCACCAAAGTTCAGACCTTTAAGCTTATCAAAGGTTGAGCAAACCGTGCAACAGGGGGATTATTTGGTGAAGATCGACATCTCGGATGCTTACTGTCATATTTCTATTCAGGAGTTACACCACCATTATCTTTTGTGTTTGATGGCAATATCTTCAGTATTAATTATGGATTATCAAGTGCCCCATCTATTTTTAGTAAAACTATTTATTGGGTGGCATCCTCATAACGTGAAAAAGGAATCAGAGTTATCGTCTATATAGACGATCTGTTGCTCATGAATCGAATTCTGACTTATTAGCTGAAAAGGAATTCTAGAAAGCTAAATTTCTTAAAAAATTCATCTTCATCATCGGCACCTTTAGTGGCCTTTTGTGGGGTGTTGATTTCTCAATCTTTTTCTACCTCTTGCATATATCATTCAGTTTGGCAATCCGATGGCTTTTTCATCTCGATCGACTACATTAATCCAAGACGGCTTTCGCCTACCGATATGTCGTCGCCCATCAGGCTATGACGTCATGATATTTTTGGTGGTCGATGGTCGTCCATACGATGTACATGCCCAGTTCTTTGAAGCCTTAAGATTTTGACATGTTGGACAATATTAGGCTCACCAAACATCTTGTATATTTCATGATTGTATCTGATACACCACAAGCCGTCCACGTCTACCGCCCCATATACGGTCCGCGTTACCCTCCTTTCAAAACCTGCAAGGGCTTTTTCGTCTTGTTTACTTATGGTACGACATTCACTACCATAGGCCAATATTGGTCTTATAAGGGTCTTGCATAGAGCTGTTTTAATATGTCTGGTCAGGAGACGCGATCGTACGTATTTTCTTCAGGCCATAGAATGCTTTGTTGACAGAAGCTATTCGTCATTTAATTTCTGAGGTATATCTTTGCTCTTTGTAATCAGGGAGCCCAGGTAGACGAATTCCGAACACTTATCTAAAGTTGCATCACCAACTGTAATTTTATCATCAGGTCTATGTACTTCAGACTCACGAGCTTACCTATACATTGTTTTATGTTAGTTTACGCTGAGGCTCATCTCCTCGGCGCTGTTTTTAATACTCATGTACTCGTCCTTGAGTTTGTCTAGATTTCTCGCAATCAGGTCAAGATCGTTAGTCTGTGTATCCCAACAGTTGTGAATATTCAAAAAAAAAAAAAAAAAAATTAAAAAAAAAAAAAAAAAAATTTGTATAGGTAGACAACTTATTAAAGTTTGCACGCGGGTGTCACGGACAGGCAAAGTTGAATAGTTGACACGATAATGCGTCTCCATGTCTGAGGCCATTTACTGTCGTAAATGCTTTGCCTATGTCGTTCTGCTAGACGAGCCTAACAAGTTTAGCAGGGATTTCAAATTCATATAGTGCCGCAATTAATTGAACTCTGGTAATACTGTCATAGGCAGCTTAAAAGTCAATGAGAAACTCTAGCATTTTTTCTAGAATTTGGCGAAGCGAAAAGATTGGTTCCATCGTGGACCCATTCGGGCGGAATCCACACTGGTACTCTCCTACACTTTTTCCGCATAAGGTAGCAGCTTATTAAATATAATTGTGGACAGAACTTTATAGCAAGTATTTATTATTGTTAAACCTCTATAATTAGAGCATTGAGTGCATCTCCTTTTTTATGTAAAGGACATTCAACCCAATTCAACCTAGATTCCACTATTATGACATTTTTTTTTTTTTCTGTAGTCAAAATGTTAATTACAAGTTGCGTATAGCTCACAGAGATCAATGTCACCATCTTTGAGTAGTTCGCGCGACATCCCGTCGCTGCCTGGTGACTTGTTGTTGTTTTTTAGGCCTCGTAGAGCTAGCTGCGTAGCAATTAGGTTTGCTAATAATAAACCGTCTACATCGTCGTCTACAATGTCTTAGTTTGGGGTCATTAACCATGTTAACAGGTGTCTGATAAATGACAAATGTTGGTCCACATAGATGTGGAGCATTGTCAGATTTCAAGTGATCAAATCGTATTTTGGCCCACCTTTTGGTAAAAAACGGATAAAACAAATTATTGACAATCGGACTGGTGCGTATCAAATAGTGATAAAATTCTTTTTGACCTTTGCTATTGGATACCAAATGTGATAAACAAATCAGAACATCGAAGGAGAGCGCACCCAACTCTGACAACTTATTCATAACCTCTCGGTACAGAGTCAAAGCAGCATATAGATCCGCAGTAGCAGGCAGGTTAAGGATCATTCTGAAAGATGCTAATATTAAAGGGTCTCCTGGCAGTTTCAGAGCAGCTGTTGCTTCAGATAACTGGGAAAATAAAAACATTGATATTGATGAAGTGCTACGCAAAGGTGGTTGGCGTAGCTGTTCAACTTTCTTAAAACACTGCTTTAAAGAAATAGAGGCCAGCACAAGAAATTCTGTCGTAAATCATGCAATGTCTGACGTTTGTTTTTTCTATGACGATTTCTTCTACGATTAATAATTCGATTATTACCTAGTCATAAAGGTGATTTTGCGTTAACAAGTAGGTACAAATGAAACTCAATCATTGTGTTTAGTTATTTTATACGAGGTAATGAAAGATTATATTGAACGCTAAGGAAATAATATAAAAAGGCAGTAAATAAAAAATATTGACGTAAAATAATAGTGATATAGAAAAATCACAAAATCAGTATATTATTCTCTACGTGATTCATATCCCTATAGTCACAGTACGCATAGTCAGCGCCGGCAGATATTAAACATCTCACAGTGGGTCAAGCCTAAAGGCTCGAACACCTAAATAGAAGCGTTTTTCCCCCGAAGGGTAAAAAACGTATATTTAGGTTTCAGCCGAAAGGCTTGACCCACCATTGAATACCTTACCGGCTTTTGCCTCGCTTCGATTCTTGACTCGGTACTGAAATCAAAATGGCCGACACCACCTGCCTGTGCGCTGACTCCCCTCCACTATCACCGAAACGTTACCGACAAATGTTCGGATTGTTTCGTTACCAACTACTAGATGGCGCTGATGTTCTAAAGGGTTATCTCACAGTGGGTCAAGCCTTTCGGCTGAAACCTAAATATACGTTTTTTACCCTTCGGGGGAAAAACGCTTCTATTAAATAAAATGACGAAAACCGACGAGGCCGTATGAGGTTGATGCCTTTGCTTTTCCGACAAAAAAATATTAGTCTAGGAATTTGCCGCGTTTTTGTTTTCTTCAAATACATAAACGTTATTTGTAACTCTCTCTATCAATAATTAGACCAATGTTTCGAATGTTAACTTTTACTTTTAATTTGCTTTTGACTTTTGACTTTTTGACGACCTCCGTGGCGCAGTGTGTAGCGCTGTTGTCTTAACGTGCGGAGGTCCCGGGTTCGATCCCCGGCAGGGTCAATTTGGGAATTTATAATTTCTGAATTTTCCCTGGTCTGGCCTGGTGGGAGGATTCGGCCGTGGCTAGTTACCACCCTACCGGCAAAAACGTGCCGCCAAGCGATTTAGCGTTCCGGTACGATGCCGTGTAGAAACCGAATAGGGGGATGGGTTTAATATAGGTAACTGCCATGCCCCTAACAGATTAGCCCGCTACCATCTTAGACTGCATCATCACTTACCATCAGGTGAGATCGCAGTCAAGGGCTAACTTGTAGAATATAAAAAAAAAAAAAAAAATTGTCATTATTTTTAATAAATGCTTATCTCATATTATTATTGTGTTAATTTTTTCGCAAATGGTACGAAAAGTAGAGTATTTTCCTCGGTGATAAAGCTGTCTTAGTCTTGGGTGAACTTAAATCCCTCGCTACACTCAGGACTCGTCTTAAATCCCTCGCTTCGCTCGTGATTTAAGTTTTTAACACCCTCGCTACGCTCGGGAGTAAACCTCGAGTCCTTCGTTACGCTCGCGATTTAAATCGTCACCCGCGACAGAAGACACTGCTTTATCCCCTTGGTTAATAATCTACTATTTTTATTGGTTTATTGGTTTTGACGACCTCCGTGGCGCAGTGTGTAGCGCTGTTGTCTTAACGTGCCGAGGTCCCGGGTTTGATCCCCGGCAGGGTGAATTTGGAAATTTATAATTGCTGAATTTTCCCTGGTCTGGCCTGGTGGGAGGCTTCGGCCGTGGCTAGTTACCACCCTACCGGCAAAGACGTGCCGCCAAGCGATTTAGCGTTCCGGTACGATGCCGTATATAAACCAAATAGGGGTATGGGTTTAATATAACTGCCATGCCCCTAACAGGTTAGCCCGCTACCATCTTAGACTGCATCATCACTTACCACCAGCTGAGATCGCAGTCAAGGTCTAACTTGTAGTGGATAAAAAAAAAGTTTCCTCTTTAGTTATTGGCCGAAATCAATTGTCGCCAGTAAGAATACCACAATTCCAGTCAATCACAACAATAGGGATTGTAATGACGATTGATGCAGGTTTTACGGAATAGGGCTACAGAAGTCAGATTACTCATGGCCCATGGGGTAGGGCATTAGTCGTAATTCCTAATTCCATGGGGTAGGGTTTCCCAAGAGCTAATCATTTCTATTATTTGTCATACTTAGAGTAAGATGGACAGATGGATGGACAAACAAGTCAATTATCTACCTTACCTACTTTTTAACACGTTTACAGCCATCGCGCCGGGTCTATCATTTTATTTAATTTTAATAATCAATTTAATTCAACGTGTTTAATAATTGACGTGGGTTTCTCTGGAGGAGGCCTTGACCTGAAAAGGGTTCTTCATATTATACTTATAACTAGTTCTTAAAATAGTTTTAAATTAATTTCCTTATTTTGTATACTTACTTTCTAGTTATATTCTCCATAAATTGTAAACTTAATCTGAAGAAATAAAAGGCTTTTTTATTTTTATTTTTTTTTATTTATTTATTTAATAATTGACGTCACAGATGTAGTACCAGATACCGCGCTCGGAACACGGCAGACGCGCCAACAAAGCGAATACAAAACGAAAAGCAAATACAATTCTCAGTTAGTTGGATGCGACGCGTCGAGATTCTACGTCACGTCAAAACTTCTCGACTCGAGAAGTTTTGACGTGACGTGTGTGTAGACAAGTTTCTCAAAATAATGCCGTCTTGTGTCTTGAAAAACTGTAAAAATTGTTACCAAAAATTAAAAAAGGAAGATGGTGTTTCGTTTCATAGGCAAAAATTTATATTTTCATTCTGTTAGATTTTTTTTTTCATGATAATTAATTGCTGATGACTTGAAACACAAAACCTCAACGATATCTATCAGTGTTGCTAATTTACGTTGAAATATTTTCCCTTAAATTAAAGGTGTAAATGGGCTGTTAGTAGATAGTTTTTTTTTTGTGAAACAGCTAAGTACGCTGTCGGCTTATTTCGAAGTACGCCGATTAATATAAATATACCTGAGCATTAAATAAAACAGAATTAATAGTTATAAATTGCAAATTCAAAAATGTACAATGTCAGTCTATGTATTAAATAGTGAAAAATTTTGGAATGTTGTTGTGGTAGAATAATTTTACAGTCTTTATTATTAAATTATTATTTGTATTATCAACTCTTGATATAAATCTTGCTCGAGCCCTACGCATTATAGCATAAAAATCGTCAACCCTGTACGTCGCGAACATACCTGACGCGCTACACCTCCAAGGCAGCCCCAGCAAAGCTCTGAACGCGTTATTGTATTGCACTCTGAGAGCGTCAAACGTGGTTTTGGTGTAGTTGTATACCAGAGCTGAGAGGTGTAGAGCGCCTGGCAGTAGGCTTTGCACAGGGTGACCTTTACTTGTCGAGAACAGCGAGTGAAACGTCTAGCCAGCATGTTGCTTTTAGCTGCCAGAGACCTTCTCTGTCTCTCTAAGTCCTCATTGTCCTTCATCGTGTCGCTTAATACATGCCCTAGATATTTAAATTTAGTAACATATTTCAGCTCGGAGCCACATAGTTTTCCGACTTAGTTCACATAATTGCAATTTTGTAAAGATCTCTAATTTTTTGAAAATAAAATATAGCCTATGTTCCTCGCTGATAATGTAGCTTTCTATAGGTGAAAGAATTTTTAAAATCGGTTGAGTAGTTTTTGATTTTATCCATTACAAACAAACAAACAAACAAAAACAAATCTTACCTCTTTATAATATTAGTTTAGATTTTGCAGTATTTGCAAATTTATAAATAGTTTGCTGTTTAAAAATTATGTTCTACTAACTTAAAAAAAACTTTTCTTTTAAAAATTTTAAAAGCAGAGATGCTTTTAAAATTTTTAAGCAGAACAACTTTCCGTACGAGTGTTAAAATATAAAGTATCAAAACTCTATGCCGACTTCGTTCGGGACTCTACCCGTCGAATAAGTTTTTTTTATTTTTTACTAGCTGATGCCCGCGACTCCGTCAGCGTGGTTTAAGTTTTTTAGAATCCTGCGGGAACTCCTTAATTTTCCGGGATAAAAAGTAGCCTATGTCACTCTCCCGTCCTCAACTATACCCACGCCAAAAACCACGTCGATCCGTTGCTCCGTTGCGGCGTGATTGAAGGGCAAACTAACAAACCAACAAACAAACACACTTTCGCATTTATAATATTAGTATGATTCCACTACAAGTTAACCCTTGACAGCGATCTCACCTGATGCCTGGTGGTAAGTGATGATGCAATCTAAGATGGTAGCGGGCTAACCTGTTAGGAGTATGGCAGTTAAGTATATTAAACCCATACCCCTGTCGGTTTCTACATAAATTCCCAAAAAGATCCTAACGGGAATCGAACCCGGGGCCACCCACGTTAAGGCAACAGCACTCAACACTGTCCCAGGGAGGTTCGCCCACCTTATCAAAAAGATTAGCTCACTCACTCACTCAGATGTTTGTGGCACGATAGACGATTTGCTACACATACTTACCTACTTCTTATCTAGTGAGTGTCAGATGAACGTGTTCAAACGACAGTCACTGATGGTGAAATTTAATTGGACTGGATTGGACTTGTTGTGGGACTCTTTCAGAGCGTTCTGGGAAGTCCCACATCAGAATGGAAGACAAATTATTATGTTTAATTTGATCACGGAAACTTGTACGAGATGATCCGTTGAGGTAAGATGATCCTTTTCAATTGTGGTGAAACTATAAACGCCATATAGTTGCAAACTTAACTAAAACATACCTCCCGACACCAGCTCGCAATAGTTATTTCGTAATGACGGCATGAGTACAGATTGAAGTTTTACGAACGAAAACAAAAGTTGTCTTAGGTTATTTTTACTGTGGGCAGACTATTGCAATGAATGTTATAAATTTGCGGCTTTTTATAATGCTCAAATTTGTTTTTCGTTTGGCTTAGTAACAGTCGGAAGCATAAAGGATATGTTATAGCATAAAAATGAAAAATTTGAATTTGGGGCAAGATGATCCTTTGCATGTTGTACCAGATGATCTATGTGGATCATCTTATACCATACACAAAAACATCTCTTGTATGTAATAATTCTATTATAAAGTTTATATAAATTAGCTTGCAATACCTATCTATTTCTGTGATGATGATTTCGGAGACAAGGAACGGAACTCCTCAATGAACATAATACAAAAATCTTCAAGGTGACCAAAATCTTCAATAGAATATTTTGTTACACCAGCCCAGATACTACCACACATAGTACCATAAAAATAGAAAATGAAAATAGAAATTTAAAAAGAAAACGAGTGGGTACATCGATTCTAACCAGCACAACGTATAAAAATTATTTAGAGGAAGAAAATAAGAAAAAGTAGGTATTGTATTTTCTTGTAAAAGTATTAGTAGTGCTCCTGGAACACGAAACACAATGTCAAATAAAACGATTTCTAAAAAAAAAGGAAAAGGAATAAGCAAAGGCATATCAAATAGAAGGAAGAAAACTTTCTACATTTCCGAGTCGCCTGCCGAAGAAGACACGGAGACATTTGTTTACTCTGCACGGAGACATTTTACAAAGATACTAGAGCTACTTTTTGAGACTGACTTAAGGTGACCAAAATAAAAACTATTAACCCTTACAACTTGTTGTTTTGATTTCAGTGGAACATAATCCAGACCTTTTCCAAAACAGGTAAGATGCTCCCTAGGATCATCTTGTCCATACCCTAGGAATTATCTTGGACATAAGGGTGTCCAAGATTTGTCCTTTGGAAGGGTTTTAAAAAAGTGAGATATTACAATAAAATGTGAATAAATTTAAAGATACCAGTAAGTATACAAATATCACGACAAATAAATTTGCTATCAGTAGACGCTTTAAGATCTGTATTAAAATGTATGTTCTTTAAATTACGAGCTTTCTCCCTTAAGAGGATCGTCTAGTTGTAAATTTTCATACAAAAAGCGATATCGTTTTTCTTCCCGTAAATGTTGTCCAATTTTCATAATTTTTAGAAATTTTCTAAAAATTATGAAAATTGGACAACATTTAATGTTGCAGATACAATAAAGAACTATGCTCGTACGTTTTAATTTTAAAAAAATATTGCTTATGTTAAAAGTTATTAGCGTCTAAATATACATATTTTTGACCTAATAACTTCCTCGAGTATTTTAATTTTTTTTAATTTAACTAAACTAAAATACTAAAAAATAAAACGTACGAGCCTAGACTAAGGTGTACTGAATCTAATGAGACCAAAATTGTCTAATTTCGTAAACGTTTGGAGGGGTAAAAACGTTATCACCCGAAACAATATTTCAAGAATAAAATGTAGGCATATGCCTACTGGACTTGCAACTCTCTCTATCGCACTATACGGAGAAGGCAGCGAAGCGTTGTGAATAATATAGCATTATTGAAAATACCTACTCGCGTCGCGTTTCGTCTCTAGACGATCCTCCAGATTCGGCAGCTGCATCCGCCTTTAGGCACGAGCCCGGTAGGTGAGATGCTGCCAGGACACTTCTCTGATTTCATGTCAAAACCGCCCGTCGGAATTTTTTTAATTTTTTTTTACTTTTAGATTTTTTAGATATGCTTCGACAAAGGGGTACCTTCATGTAACACAGTGATGAGGAAGGCACCTATCAGAACCTTGTTTTAGTGGAGAAATAGCGTATTTGGTAATTATGGTGTTTATGGCAATGATAAATTATGATTTGGTAATGAACTATAGTGTATGTTGATTAGAATTAAGGCTATGGTAATTTGGTATAGAATCGCTCGAGAATCTAAGATCTTTATTTTTTGCACACAGTCTAGGAAGTGACTAACTTACAAGAATAAGATAAGACCTTAAGACCAATTATCACCACTAAGATCGCTTACAAATCGAATTTAGAAAGACTATATTATACAAGATCCACACGCTGCTGAAGGTACAGAAGACTGACTAGCATCCCAGGATATTTTGTTTTATTTGTGGAAAATATGATTGGACACTGGGGCCTCTTTATGTCGCTCGAGAACGCAACCGTGTCAGTGCATAATTATGCTGGACCAGACTATGCTCCAACCGCAAGGAGGAGTGCTGAAAAATTAACATCAGAAAGACCTCTAAAGACCCTAAAGACCATTACTCACAGTCTCAGTCCACCTAGAAATCATGGATACATATGACAGACATAGTCGCTAGTTACGGACTTCATAAGTATTAATTATTATGTTATTAGACTGGGACATTAAACAAACACTATTAACTTGAATACATACTTTAATTACACACTTTTACATTTTTGATTCTATTACTTAAGGAAAAACTTGCTTTCATAGTCAAACCGGTAGCACAGAACAAAACAACCATAGATCATAGTTCACAGAGTGTCTTATACAAACACAGAGTTATGCAACACAGAGTTATGACTACTTAATAATGAAATATTATTGTATCAATAGTGCAACAATAAGATTGCTCAGGCCTCAGAGTTACTCAGCGGGCGATGCTCGGCGTTTATCTATGTAATCAAATCAGAAATCGGAAGCGGAATTGTTGTGAAGCGGAAGTGCCAATGTGCAGGGTACTTCGGAAAACCAATAAACGTTGAGGTCTTAAGGTGCTGGACTGGTCCTCCACAAGGTGAACGGATGACATCAAGCGAGTCGCAGGGATCCGCTGGATTGAGCGCAAGAGCACGGCGCAGAAGTCCTTACAAAAGGATTATGTCCAGCCAGCCAGCCAGCCAGTGGACCTCTATCAGTTGACGAAGACGATACATTAACTACTAATTTAAGTCCCTGCCTAGTATTTTCACCACATGTTATCTCAAAAGTCAAAACAGATTCAAGACATTCACCAAAAGTACTGCTGTTGATGGTCCATTTATTCTATTCACTTTCTTGATGTTCTATCAAAAACTACTGAACGGATTTTGATGCATTTTTTTTTGCATTTACTAGGTATTACATCAGATCAATTTTTAAAAATAATTTTAAATTTATAAAGCTAAAAATTGTATTTTTAATCTATCATTTTCCAATTTTTATTGAAATTTTACAGTATTTTTTGTGTTTATGTAGTTATTTCGCCCTAGATTTTATTTTTTTCAATTATTTTTATTATAAGATATGTTATTTTCCAGTTATTTATAATTATTATGCTCAAAATATTCTTAACTTTCTTATATAATGCTTTTATTTGTGTCTTTTTGCCATTTTTGTCCTTTTTTTAATTTCATTCATTTAAATTTTTTAAACGTCTAAATATATTGCAAATAATTATATAAGCTTATAATAATTAAAACCTTTCCTAAAACTAAAGAAATCTGAGAAATGCTAATGAGAATTTCGCCATTTTTTAATTATTTAAAAATTAACAGGCAAATTTAAAATTTTGCAGGCTATGTATGTGAATTTAAAACACGTTTATTTCAGGATTATTATACATAATATATTGATATATAATATATAAACACGTTTTATATCTTAAGAGAAAATAGCAAGAAAATATAACGTGTATTTTAAAAGTGGTGATTTTTTTATGAATTAGATAGGAAAGATGACAAAGTGCAGAATAACAACATTATTTCCCTATATCTTCTAAACGCTAAGACATGCGCTTAGTTTGTTAGAATAAGTTCTTCCAACACAAAAGCCTTATGTATTAATGCTATCACGATGGCTGCAGTACCTAAATTATGATTGTTATGATAGTGTTTGCAACAGGTCACGTAAATTAGAAAAAAGTCGTGGGACAGACTTTAGTATCTTGTAATTTTTTCATTTTTCGTTATTTTGTTACACGTTACTTTTAATTTTAAAGGGTTATTATTCATTAACAATATATATATTTTTAACATTTTTAGAATCGATAGTTTTCTCTTGCCGTCATCCCTGAACAAACCAGAGGGTTCCAGTTGTGCAGGGATGGAGGCAGTGGCCAGAGCGCAACGGATTATATCATTGAGAGCACCGTGGCGATACAAGCGGCCTGCGCTCCGAATGCATACTGAGTCCATGGTGACCAAACCGATCCACGTGGCTGCCACAAGGACAGTAATGAGGCTCACATGCCTATATTCCCAAGCGTAAGCAAACTGCCACACGAAGAGCTGTCCGGTCGAGAATCGTTCCCAGGCTATGAGATGGCAGAGCGTGTAGCCAGTGACTTGACTCTTTTTCGGATACGGCTAAAATACGGGCTTTATCCGTATCCGAGGTACACTGTGCTACGAGATCCGCATGTGTCAAGACAACACGCGGTTTGTCCCAAACACCCTGACATTCCACAGCCGAAGGAAAACTCTCCCCAGGACAAGATGCACTCCAGGCCACCCTCGCCTCCGCCAGACTCTCCACCACAACATCAGCCGGACTAGTCAGATTAAGGATCTGACTGATGAGAGTTATAGAGTTATATAGTTATAGTTGTTAAGCTTATTTTTTTAATGTATGTATTTAAAATAATGTAACGATAGGGGTGACATGTTCTGGAGAATTAAAACCTCCAAAAAAGAGATAAAAAAAAACAACAATGAAATACGGTTGGAATATTAGTTTGTTGTTAAACTACGACTTTTATTTCTAGCCTTAAATTGTAGAGGAGGTTTTATTATAACCAGGGAACTACGGCCTAAAAGCTGTAGTAGGTATGATCGAAGCCTACGTATTACCATAGAATACATGATAGGTATCAAACTCCAAGCCCTACTCAACTTATCAAAAGACTGTAATAAAGTACTTAGTAAAGTACTTGATTAAAATCTAGCAATATCTTACTAAGTAATTAAACAATTTTCCACAAGAACTTAGATAAGCTTTTGACGACCTCCGTGGCGCAGTGTGTAGTGTTGTTGTCTTAACGTGCGGAAATCCCGGGTTCGATCCCCGGCAGGGTCAATTTGGGAATTTATCATTTCTGAATTTTCCCTGTTCTGACCTGGTGGGAGGCTGTGGCCGTGGCTAGTTACCACCTACCGGCAAAGACGTGCCGCCAAGCGATTTAGCGTTCCGGTACGATGCCTTGTAGAAACCGAATAGGGGTATGGGTTTAATATAACTGCCATGCCCCTAGCAGGTTAGCCCGCTACCAACTTAGACTGCATCATCACTTACCATCAGGTGAGATCGCAGTCAAGGGCTCACTTGTAGTGGATAAAAAAAAAAAAAAGCTACCTAAGCTATGAAAAAAGCACCTGAGGAAACTTTTTCTGTCTTTTATTTACTTAGGAATAGTTTTTACAAGATTGGTTGAGTACAAACATAAATAAAATTATATAATAAATAATTAATAAATAACTAGAATTCAAAATAAAGCTCCATTTCAGAAGTCTTCGCTGTTCGCTACGCGGTCCACACGTACAGCCATTGACTTATATGTATACATATAAGCATTGACTTATATGTATACTTATATGTAGGTATACATATAAGTCAATGCGTATAGCGAAGGAAGTTATACTAAATCATGGCTGCAAGCAACCAGCATCTCTAGGCCAATCGCACACCTGAAAGAAACAACAAAATTATAATGATTTATTTACTTCTTAAAAACCGGCCAAGTGCGAGTCGGACTCGCGCACCGAAGGTTCTGTACAAACCTGTAGTAAGTTTTAAATTATTAAAAAAAACTACTTACTAGATCTCGTTCAAACCAATTTTCGGTGGAAGTTTGCATGATAATGTACATCATATATTTTTTTTAGTTTTATCATTCTCTTATTTTAGAAGTTACAGGGGGGGGGGGACACATTTTACCACTTTGGAAGTGTCTCTCGCGCAAACTATTCAGCTTAGAAAAAAATGATATTAGAAACCTCAATATCATTTTTGAAGACCTATCCATAAATACCCCACACGTATGGGTATGATGAAAAAAAAATTTTTGAGTTTCAGTTCTAAGTATGGGGACCCCCAAAATTTTTTTTTTTGTCTAGTTTTGTGTGAAAATCCTAATGCGGTTCACAGAATACATCTACTTACCAAGTTTCAACAGTATAGTTCTTATAGTTTCGGAAAAAAGTGGCTGTGACAGACAGACAGACAGACAGACAGACAGACAGACAGACATGATGAATCTATAAGGGTTCCGTTTTTGCCAAATTCGGCTACGGAACCCTAAAAAGCGGTGATAGTCCAAGTATAGTTATTTTATTTATTAGGTTTGCTAACAATCACTTATACATACATAAACAAAAATCTATTAAACAGCCAAGTGTAGCTAGTGTGCTATGTTTTATGTTTGAAAATGAAAATGAAAATGATTTATTTCAAAATACATTTTTAACAAATATATATTTGTGGCTGTCTGTTAAGCATAAGAATACCTGTGTCAGAAGGCCTAGCTCTTCCAAATTTAACAATTACATTATAGAATTCTACTTATGATGAATGTTTACTTGATGCCCGCGACTTCGTCCGCGTGGACTAGAATGTTTTCGATTCCTGCGGGAACTCCTTAATTTTCCGGGATAAAAGCTAGTGATACAACCTATCCCTGTACCAAATTTCATCAAAATCGGTTGAGCAGATGGGTCGTGAAAGTGTAGCAGACAGACAGACATACTTTCGCATTTATAATATTAGTATGGATATTAGTATGGATACATGGGCTAACAAGCAGATAGTAGATTCTCCCATGGGAAGCAGGGGCGGGTCAGCAAGTTTTAATCTAAAAAATTACAATAAGATAAGATTCGTAAGCGAGTATACATTTCCGTTACACGGATGATAATTATTTATCTACGAGATACTTAATAATGATAAAGCTTAATCTAGTAAGATAAACTGTATTAATTCAACTTCCCACTTTATTGGCCTCCTGTCAACTTGCTACCGACGCGACGTACAGTTTACAAAAAAGTCTTCAGTTTTCAACCAACAAAATCCACATCCGTATCTACTAATTATTATATTATTATCTACGAGATACTTAATAATGATAAAGCTTAATCTAGTAAGATAAACTGTATTAATTCAACTTCCCACTTTATTGACCTCCTGTCAACTTGCTACCGACGCGACGTACAGTTTACAAAAAAGTCTTCAGTTTTCAACCAACAAAATCCACATCCGTATCTACTAATTATTATATTATTATCTACGAGATACTTAATAATTATAAAGCTACTAATCTAGTAAGATAAACTGTATTAATTCAACTTCCCACTTTATTGACCTCCTGTCAACTTGCTACCGACGCGACGTACAGTTTACAAAAAAGTCTTCAGTTTTCAACCAACAAAATCCACATCCGTATCTACTAATTATTATATTATTATCTACGAGATACTTAATAATGATAAAGCTACTAATCTAGTAAGATAAACTAACTGTATTAATTCAACTTCCCACTTTATTGGCCTCCTGTCAACCTGCTACCGACGCGACGTACAGTTTACAAAAAAGTCTTCAGTTTTCAACCAACAAAATCCATATGGCCGTATCTACTACTAATTATATTATTATTAATGCGGTAGTGCGTCTGTCTTTCTGCGCGCGTCTGTCTGTCCGCGTGGATTGAGGTTTTTTGGTTCCCGCGGGCACTCTTTAATTTTCCGGGATTTTCGTATTTATAATATTAGTATAGAAGTATACATAGTATAGATGTGCATTAATGTGTACTTGAACTGCTTGTATCTAACGCTATGCAGTTACGTCTGTTTTTATAAAAGTTTTGTTGAGAGACTAACCTGGATTACTCTATTGAAGTGCAGTCCACTGGGGCAGTTTCTCAACACTCTCTTGCCCCAAACACAATAGTAGAAAAAATTGCAGTTCGTTTCATGGGGAAGTAACCAGTGCTCGAAGACATTGACTGGACATCCATTTGGTCTAAATTCGGGCGCTGCTGTTGTAGTCGTTGTAGTTGTAGGCGCGGGCGTTGTTGTAGTTGTCGTTGTTGTTGTCGTAGTCGTCGTTGTTGTTGGTACTGGTGTTGTTGTCGTCGTTGTCGTTGTTGGTACTGGTGTTGTTGTCGTCGTCGTTGTTGTTGGTTCTGGTGTCGTTGTCGTAGTCGTTGATGTTGTTGGTTCTGGGGTTGTTGTCGTCGTTGTTGTTGTTTGTTCTGGGGTTGTGGTCGTCGTAGTTGTTGTGGTGGTCGGTTCAGGGATAGTTTCATCAGGCACATTCCTATCTTCACAATCAACCAATGCAGGCCATTCACACCTCCAATTTTTTAAGCAAAACCACAGTCCAGCAGGACATTGTTGCACCACTGGTTGGCCGAATGTACACTTAAAAAACTTGTCACAGTCGTCATGACGTAACAGTTTTTCTATAGTCCAGTCTATTTCCTGTTCCGGTGGACACTCTGTCTCAGGCCACGATGAAGCGACCGTTGTGGCAATTAGAGCCAAAAACACTGCGAAAGCTGAAATACAATTTTTTTTAATATTCGCCAATTAAAACTTTTAGAATCAAAACAATTAGCACAAAATTTCTGTTCACTGGTACACATAATTTCACTTAAATCATGTAAGTATTAACATGCACCTACCTTTCATGTCTGTTTTGAATTTGCAATAATGAAAAAAGAATATCGTGTATTTATATTATATACTTATACCGGATTCAAATAATCAAGCTGAGTTTATCTACAGAAGTCTTGACTATTATATGTAATTATATGTTTATCTATTTGCTATCACTTTCTTTATCAATAAGGATTAACATGTTTAATTACTGACTCCTAGATTGCTATAATGTAAAACATACTAAAGAGCATAAATAAATTCATAATACCTATGTAATCTTATTAAATTGTTAACATCGATTTGAAATTGTAAATGATTGAGTTACTTATGTTATTTGAAGTTTATTGGAATAATTTGAGTTAATCTACTAAAAACTAAAAATCGAATGTGTGTTATCGAATTTTTATTTACTTAAAAATAAAAGTAAGATTATCTAAACAATGTTCTTCAGTAAATATTTTTTATAAATAGGTAAGGAATAGGTATATAAATCTGGTACGTCATCATTATCATCAATAGTTGAATCCAAAATACAATAACATTACTTCACTGCATGCAGCCTCATGCCATTTGATCAGTTCTTAATTTTTTCTATTAGGTAAGGCACAACCGGCATCTCGAGGCCAATCACACACCTGAAAGAAAAATAATAAATTGAGCATTCTTCTTTGGAAGCTTCTGTCTTTACCGACTTTACTGTCTGAGAACACCTAAACTGTCACCTATTGGGCTTATTTACTAACACATTTAGGAACGGCAAAACCGATTCTACCAACCTGAGAGCCTTCTTGAGAGACAAAAACAATATTTCGTTGCCTCAACAAAGGCTAAGTCTGTTTAGTAAAAACTGTTATTGTATGGTCATAAGGATCTATAATAAATTACCGAATAAACTAAAAGAACTAAATCTACCCTTATTTTAAAAAAAAACCGGCCAAGTGCGAGTCGGACTCGCGCACCGAGGGTTCCGTAATCCGTACAAACCTGTAGTAAGTTTTACGATTTATGACGTATTAAAAACAAGACGAAATGAACCGCAAAACTAACTTTGTTTGTAGAGGTTTACTGTTAATATCAAAAAAACTATGCTAGTTAGAGCATTGGCTATAGTTTTCCTGTAAAATATACATAAATTCCTATTGACCATAATTATTTCAGATTTTTCGATTGGTAAACTCCGGAGATAAGGGGGGGGGAACGGTATTTTTTTCGACATTTTGCCCGATAAATCAAAAACTATCATGACTAAAAATAATTAAAAATCTGTTTTAGAATGTACAAAGTAAACCCTTTCATATGATACCCCACACAGTACAGTTATCTCACTTTTAAATTTCAACCCTCCGATTTTCCCCCCTTTTTAAATAAGAACAAAAATAATTTCCAATTTTTTTTAATTCCAGTGTCTTTGGGCCACTAATATACACAACTATTCCAAATTTCATGTCGATAGCTTCGGTAGTTACTGAAATAATCGAGTGTGACGGACGGACAGACAGACGGAGAAAGTCGCACCATAAGGGTTCCATTTTACCATTTTGGTACGGAACCCTAAAAAGGACTTTTTGAATATCTTCTGGATCATTGTTTTTATTCAATACAAGAATTCTTGAATTCTTAAGTAAAAATATTATATTCGTTTAAGATATTTAACTATTTCTCTTAACAAGAGATTGAAACTTAAGTTTAGTAGTTAATTACACAGAAGCTTGTATTGTATAGCTAATATTATAATTAATTCAATATTTGGACGTCGGTAACGATAAAATATGCTTGTACGTAATAACGTTATAACATCTTGTCTGTACCATATTTTACCGAATAAATATATACTTTACTTTTACTTTACTTTACTTCTTAATTGTAAAGCTGAACAAAAGAGCAAAGCGATTTTCTTAAGAGTTCTCGTGTTTCGACATTGTATCTTAAATTTTTTATCCATAGCCATACTAATATTATAAGCGAAAGCGTGTTTCTATGCTACGCTTTCACGGCCCATCATTTCAACCGATTTTGATGTTTGGTATAGAGATAGGTTGCATCGCGGGAAAGGACATAATATTTAATCCCGAAAAATACAACTTCCCACTCCCACAAGAGTTCCCGCGGGAATAATGAAATCTTAATTCACGCAGACGAATTCACGAGCATTAACTAGTATAATCATAACAAAACACATGGTAGACATGACCCTCAAATTTTAACTCAAACCTCAAATATAGGTACCTACATCTTTAGTTCGCGCACGAGTTGAATGCAGAGCTTAGACCGTATGTGTCACCTCAGGCCCCGACTGCATTCAACTCGCTCGCATACTATACGTATCTTTCAGACATCAATCAGAACTTAATATCGTAACCGCTGATTGCACAAAAGGGTCACAACCCACAAGGTACCTAGTTAAAAACATTAAGTTAGAAAACTAATTATTAAAACCGATTTTAGATTTCTTAATCGTCAAAAATATTTTGTTGTGGGACTAACCTGGAGGTCTGTGTTGAAATGTAAGCCACTGGGACAGCTTCTAAGCACCTTTTCGCCCCAAACACAATAGTAGAACAAAATACAGTCTGTTTCATGTGGTAGTAGCCAATGAATTAACATATCCACAGGACATCCGTTTGGTCTAAACCCGGGTTTTGCTGTTGTTGTTGGTGCTGGGGTAGTCGTGGTCGTTGTTGTGGTTGTTGTTGGAGCCGGTGTGGTGGTAGTTGTTGTGGTTGGGGCTGGTGTAGTCGTGGTTGTCGTGGTTGGCACCGGTGTAGTCGTGGTCGTTGTTGTTGGCACCGGTGTAGTCGTGGTGGTTGTTGTTGGCACCGGTGTAGTCGTGGTGGTTGTGGTTGGCACCGGTGTTGTTGTAGTGGTCGTTGTCGGTGCTGGTGTAGTTGTAGTCGTTGTAGTTGTTGGTGCTGGTGTGGTTGTAGTCGTTGTTGTAGTTGTTGGTGCTGGTGTAGTCGTAGTCGTCGTTGTAGTTGTCGGCGCCTGCGTAGTTGTGGTTGTTGGTTCCGGTGTAGTGGTTGGAGGGGGTGCGCTTGTACTGGTAGTAGATGTTGTCGTCGTGGGCACGTTTCTGTCTTCACAGTCTACCAAATGAGGCCATTCACATCTCATATTCTGTAAGCAGAACCACAATCCAGCTGGACATGTACGCTCCACTGGTTTTCCGAAGGTACACATGTAAAACTTTTCACAGTCTTCATGGCGCAACAGCTTCTCAATAGTCCAGTCCTCTTCCTGTTCCTTTGGACAAACATCGTCTGGCCAAGAGGTGGCGACTGCAGTCACGATGAGGGCCACAAATACCGTTAAAGCTGTAAAAATATATCTTATTATACCTCTTGAGATACCTAAACTTTTTAATATACACGTCACGTCAAGTCACTACACATATTGAATTTTTGGGGTTCTTTAATCAACATAAAACCGTTATAGTTTCGCCATGTCCGTCCGTCTGTCCGTCCGACCGTCAGGTCCGCAGCTTAGCTCAGAGACTTATATTAGTACTAGAAAGCTGTTAATTGGCACGGGTTCATAACATATACATATTCACGTTTATCCCATAGTGTGGGGTGTCGTTAACAGGTCGTGCAAAAATATTACGGGTGTGTGAAAACCATTTTTCGATTCAGGGATCCGTTTGCGAAATATTAAGCTTTAAATTGCTAATTTTTGTTAGAGTCCAGTGTCCCGGCCCTCTACCAGGTAAACGGTTGTTTCTGGATATGGGAAAAATTCAATAAAGTAGTTTATCGTATAACTCGTATAACGAAGTTAAAACGAAAACTATCACAGCTTAGTAGACTTTAACAAGTTTACGAGTTGTCAACCATCGTATAAAATGTCCGCATATTGTGACGGAAATACGGAACCCTACTCTGCGCGTGGCCCGACACGCACTTGACCGGTTTTCCTAAATTAAATTTGCACTTAATTTTCATACACCACTTCTAACCCTGCAGCTATGAATATTGATAAATATACAGAAGTTAATCACTATTTCACTTTTAATAACTAACTTATAATACGTACACCTACCTACCTTTCATGTCTGTTATTAATTTTGGAATAATAGATTACAGTCGGCTAACCATGTTATATATCTAAATTCAATTAATCAAAAACTTTATCTATAAGGTCGTGATCTCGTAGAAATAATTATATTTGTGTTTTTAAATTTTATCAGTTTTTAATCAATTAGGATTATCGCATGGCAAATTTCAAAAAGCACTTTAGAAAACATGCAAAAATTTTACGTTTTACATGATCTAATGATATGGCGAACACAGTTTCATAATTTAAAATACTTTCTACGTAATGATACCTAATGAATGTTCACTTTCGACTATCGGTGTATGAATTTCATTTATCTCGTAGTATATAATAATAAAATGATGTTATCTTCTATAATACCACTTTTCAGTGTTTCCTCTTTAATTCTAAATAAATAAATTAAATTTTTTATGGCTTTAATCTTAGTGATGCGCTCTTATGACGCTCTAAATACAAATTCTTCTTCCATACTCATGAATTTTTCCGACTTGCCATGAAATGAACTGACATAAATAGTTTTTGAAACTTATTGAAACCGTGAAAGTGTAGCAGACAGATAGATACACCCTGGACAGACAGACGAACGGACCCACTGTCAATTATTCGCCTTTTAGGCAAATGAAAACTCACTACCGAAAGAGGAATTACTACTATTTAATTTATATGACCAAGTACGTTTACATTTCGGGTTGTAGTGTTATATAATGCATATATAGGTCAAGGAAGTTTCTCATTGGCAAGGGGAGACCGGCGTCTGGCGCCTAAATGGCGGGAGCCTGGGCGCCCCATGCGTTGCTGAGTCTGCCCAAAGCGAGCGTGATCGCCGCCCGCCTTACATTTCTCTCTTTTCTTTACTATACATCCGTAATCATCCGTCCATTCCAAAAGTTGTTTTACTCCAAAAATGATTTTTAATATCAAACAACATCTGATTATTATGGTATTATCCGAAATCTTGCTAACGGTTCATGCGAAAGTTAAAAGTAATTCCGTTGATAGTATCAAGAAGTCTCTTGAGGAGCATCAGGGTCATTTGTTGGTGAATAAGAGTAAAACAAATAGTGTGCCATTAAAAATCGCGAATGTGTCTCAAATTGGATATGATCCACCGAAGAAGAAAAAGAAAAAAAATATGCTCCGACCGATTACGCAGCAATTGTGAGTTTACAGCCCTTTTACAGTTTCAACGTATACTAACACAATAATTTAAATCTGTTAAAAACAAAGTCCCTTATGGGATTTATATGTTATACATATTATTTTTTTATATATTAATCCGGTCAAGCAGAACTCCTGTTTCCTAACCAAAATGCGTACCAAAAAAATTCTGTTGATGATTTTTTTTGCACGTAGAATTCAAGACTGGGCTAGAGATATATCAAGCATATTGCACGAAAACGAGAATCTCACTGTGCGGCGAGATATTCTATTAA
The DNA here is from genome assembly GCA_917051295.2 of Erebia ligea. Taxonomy (NCBI): domain Eukaryota; kingdom Metazoa; phylum Arthropoda; class Insecta; order Lepidoptera; family Nymphalidae; genus Erebia; species Erebia ligea. The sequence continues at coordinate 12,183,630 of OU785235.1, read as the reverse complement.
AAGGATTTACTGATATAAAGATCGAAGTGCGCAATGGGACGGCTATCGTCGAGAAGTCTGCTAAAGCATTAGAGGAGTTGTTGGAAAGACGAAGTCGAGCTGCAGAGGCGATCATGAGGAAGGCGGAGGAGTTGGCTGCAAAACGACAAAAGCCGCCTTCTAACTATGCTTTCACCAAAAGTATTGTAAGTAGATGTAGAGCTAACGTAGAACTATCCAGACCTTGCGATTCCAACCGCGACTCTAATGAAAAATAATAATTATAAGGACTCAACATACCTAGTGGCTATGTATTCTTTCACATAAATCATTAAATACTGATTTATCACGACAAACACTCTGCAAAACATTCCAATTTTCAACATACATGTTTCAGAAAATAGACGAATTGAAGGAATTGACGCCAGACGAGGACAAACCGGACGAGAAAGGAATGGAATGGGACATGCCTCTGAATTGTAGCAGCCGAAACAAAGTGGTTCTGGTGAATAGCGCCCACTTTGATGCAAAAGTATCTTTAGAACAGACCAGCGTGCACGTCGCCACAGAGGTGTTTGAATGCGGTGAGATTTGAGAACAAACAATTGCCACGTGTTACCTACATCTGCCTGTATTTACGTGGGTATTTTTGTAACATAAGAACCATGATTCGCAAGATGTTGACTACCTTTCAGACGGGAATACGCTAGTTATACATACTGCTGTTGAATAATTCATGGTGTAGGTATGAATCGCCTGTATACGCCTTTTCAAGTCGTCCTTTACTAGAATTGTACACTTATTTTGACTTCCAAATCAATTGGAAAAAACAGATAGAACGGCTAACACAGTGATCAATATTATGACAACGTCGTAAAAGTCGTTAGTTGGACGTTTAAACTTTATTACGTTTAATAACATTTACCAGATTTTGCTACCAAAAACATGTTACAAAATTGTACAGTATGTTTATTTTTGAATAGACCGAAGCTCGCTAATGAGTCACGATTGTGATATAGGTATTTTCTTTGCATGTATTTGTACCTATCTATTTTCTCAGATTTTTAGAATATTCTAAGATATTGCAGAGTCCTCAAAAAATTTTTCATAGTTAGTTTAATATTTAGATTTTAAGTCAGTTTATAACATTTATCGAAAACAATACGATAGAACTTAAAACTAGTTAGCCTAACCTAATTACTATATAAAAATCATGCCCGCGTGGAATGGTGGCAAGAATGCTGGCTGCATGATGGGGCAATCAACCGCGGTGAAATATCTCGCAAAAAAAATTTGCCACTAAGAGTCCACGGCCCCAGGGCCTCCACGGCAAACGGAACAAATATGTAACTTTCTATGAGAGAGGCATACTTCCGCCGTTTGCCGGTAAGTTGATTTGATTTTAAGTTGGGTATTCATATACATTCATTACATATTGTTTGTTATTTAAATAATTAATAAATGAAGTAAGCTATATGAATAAATTATATTTATTCGAAAATTATAGATCCTCGTGTACTTCCACACATCTACTGGACCGAAGGACTGATGAGCACGTTTCGGGAGAACTATGCCAAGGATGCCACATTAGATTTACAGTACATGTGCAGTGCTAAAGGTTTCTTACGTCATTATCCTGGTAAGTCCCGTTTATAACAGTCGTATTCAACGTATGCGATAATTATAATCAAACTCAATATAGCTTGTATTTCATAATACCTACAGGTCTATACTTTCTATTCATCTTTAAGTATCTTTTTACTTTATGCCTTTATAGATCACGCAGTTGCAATGAAAGAAGTTATCTTATCTTATAAGGGTTATTTCCTTTTGAGAAACCGAACCCCAAAAATTAATATTACTTAACAATTTCAGCCGCATTATGGCCGAGTATGTACAAGCTGAGAGTTGGCGGCGAGGAGCTGTATGACTGCAGGCTTCGGCCGTGGTACGTGAGCGCGGGCGGCGCCCCGCGTGACGTCCTCGTCCTCCTCGACGCGTCGGGTTCTATGAACGAATCCTCGAACCTGGTCGTCGCTGAGAAGTTCATTCTGACTCTGCTCAACGCTTTAACGGATGACGACCAAGTCAACGTGCTGCGGTTCAACGTTGAAGTGGAGTCTCCTATCCCGTGCTTTAATGAGAAACTTGTACCGGTAAGAGTCAGTATGTACAGTGCTCAGTCTCCTCGACGCATGTGGCTATATGAGCAACTCATTCATTCAGCAGTTCATTCTGACTCTACTCAACGCCCTTACAGACGATAACAAGGTCAACGTGCTGTGGTTTAACGTTGAAGTAGAGTCTCCTATCCCATGCTTTAATGAGAAACTTGTGCCGGTAGGATTCATTACACAACTGTCTATGGGTGCACTTGACCACTTTTCTTTACAAGCGTAGGGCAAGAACACAGAAGTGACTAAGAGTCCACGTGCGCATTTTTATATGGAGCTGGCCAGACTACACCGCGACAGGAGGGATCCCACCTTAACCGACTAGTCAAAGTTGGGTTGCAAGAGTTTTAACTCGAGGGTGGAAGTGTCTAATGACGTAACAGCGAGGAAACCAGCTCGAAAACCTTTTGGTCTGATGGTGAAATCAGTGCTGATACTGATACCTGTGTACAATGAGTAGCCCATACAGTTGTTTCTTGCTCTCGCTGGGAATATCGTCGGCTCATTTTCAGAGAGGCCCTTCTAGTAGGCGACTAGGCACTGTCTGCCCTTATTATGGAATTTACGAGATAGTGAAATGGCAGCCCATAGTCCAGATATCAAAACCATATAGCACCCCATCCAATAGCTCCAACAAGTAGATTAATGTTCATTTTTAGCAGGGCAGCGGCGAGCAGTTGCAATTTCAAAGCATTTTAAACTTTCTTTTCATTATTAATAAAATACATAGCATCGCTGGAAAGGGTCACCGTCACTCTATATAGACTACTAGCAGATGTCCGCAACTTCGTTCGCGTCAAATAATTTTTTTAAATTCCCACGTGAACTCCCTAATTTTTCGGGTTAATATATATATAGCCTATGACACTCACAAATAATGTGGCTTTCTATTGGTACCAGAATTTTCAAAATCGGTTCAGTAGATCCAGAGATTACCCCCTACAAACTCAAAAACTCACAAACTTTACCTCTTTATAATATTAAGTATAGATACTAGATAGAGCTGAACGCTGCCGACTGCTGCCATTTCAGTGAGTTTTGAGCCTAAGGTCCGGGTTTTATCCCGTGCGAGTACATAAAATTATAATACATATTATTATCTAAAGTTACGGTACCGGCAGGAATTGAACCTGCATAAAAATAATAGATCAGTAGAGGCAAATACTTTTATAACATTATACATAATATTATAATTTTTAATATTTTCATGTAGGGTTTAATTTTAGTAAGAAATGATGTATGGTATTTGAGACTATAATTACTTACAACATGTATGATTCATATCAGTTCCTGCTAAAAATTGATGACATGTCTATCCAATAATATAATTTGTTATTAAGAGAGATAACCGATCGATTGGAAAATTTGATATTTTTTATCTTCCGACACTAGTGAAAAGTAAATTATTTTTGTAAATAATACTCGTATATGCAATATTATAGTTACTCAAAATATATTCTTAAAGTAAGTTTATGCGCAAGGACCTGGGAACCCACCGCATTATTATCCCAAGAAAACTCCTGCCATTGTGTGATTAGTGGAAAGCGGTCACGAGTCACGACCCTCAGCAACGAGGAATACTTACAACGGAGAGAGAACCTTATAGTAAAAAATGCATATTTACACAAAAATAACAAATGGAATAATATTTGTGAAGTTGAGGAAATGCTGATAATAATTATTACTAATTCATATTCATACGTTATTTATTTTTTATTTTATTATTAACGTCATATGCAGTCGAAATTCCGCGGACTCGTATGAAGCAATTTTCTTCCTCGTTCCTAATTCGAACCACTAGGATATGGAATGCCCTTCCGGCTTCCGTTTCCCCTCCTCTTTTAATATAGGTATGTACCTTCAAATCAAGAGTGAATAGGCATCTTCTAGGCAAGCGCGCTCCACCTTAGGCTGCATCACCACTTGCAAGCAAGTCTGATTGCAGCCACGCTCTAGCCTATATATTTTTTTTAAAAAATGCCAGTCATAGGGACTGCCGATAGAAGTGAAAACGAATATTTTAAAAAATAATTAAAATATAAACCTTAAAACTAAGGGATTAAAGTTTATAATTACGAATATAGTATATTTATATTTAAGGCCTTTTGTCTTCGTAACAACGCGAGCATGTCGGTGTTCGCGAGCATGTCAGTAACGCGGATCCACAAGTTTACCCCCTACCAAAAAGTGCTCAACGCGGCTAAAGAAGTTTTCACTTCAAAAAACTACGCCCGGTCGTCGCCTACGTCATAAATTATACGAACCAGGCTACGCCAGTGGCAGGCAGCTCTACGAGTTACATAGCTCGTAGCCCGCCTACGCGAGGGACCCCGCGTAGCAGCTACGCAGTGTGACGATCCCAAATTACGGTCTACATGAGCGTTACGGCGGCGCGGGCGGCGCGGCGCCTGAGCGGTGCCGTTAAGGCGTCCTACATTAACTATTTTTATCTGTGGTCCTACATAAAATATCCATGGTATGCCCCATATTATGTACTAGATCATGCCCGCGACTTCGTCCGCGTGGTTTAAGTTTTTGAAGTGAAAACTTTTTTAGCCGCGTTGAGCACTTTTTGGTAGGGGGTAAACTTCTGGATTCGCGTGACCGACATGCTCGCGAACACCGTAATGCTCGCGAACACCGACATGCTCGCGTTGTTACGAAGACAAAAGGTCTTAAATATAAATATACTACATTCGTAATTAAACTTTAATGCCTTACCTAGTGTTACATTTTTAAAAAAAAATCACTTCTAGCGGCAATCCCTATGACAGGGATTTTTTTTTATTCCTGCGGGAACTCTTTGATTTTCCGGGTTTAAAAGTAGCCTATGTCCTTCCCCGGGATACAACAACCTGTCCCTGTATATTTTCATCAAAATCGGTTGAATAGATGGGCCGTGGTATCATAGCAGACAGACACACTTTTCATCAAAATCGGTTGAATAGATGGGCCGTGAAAGCGTAGCAGATAGACAGACAGACACACGTTCGCATTTATAATTGACCGAGCGAAGCGAAGGTCTCTGAGTCTACTTGAGTGAATTTGCACTTGTCCGTCCGTCCGTTCGTCCGTCCGTCCGTCTGTCAGAGCCTTATAACTTCTGAGTTACTGAACGTAATTACTTCAAATTTAAATATAATATGTAAACCGATGGCCTCCCGCCGAATATGGCCTAAAAAGTTATAAAATCTTTATTTCAGGGGGGCTCTCATAGAAGCGAATGCGAAGTAAAATATTTTTTATAGCGTTACATAGGGTTGCGGTATATCATTTTAAAGATAATTAGGAATCGAGCCCAAAAATATTTTTTTTTTAATTTTTTCCCTAAAATTGACGAAATGGGGGGCTTCCAAAGTGGCGATTTTCCAACGTCCAAAGTTGACCTCAGAACTCTCAATTTTCTGAAGGGCTGAGCCTGAAACTTATCAATTATTTGAATTATATCCTGTGCATGAACAACAAATACTAAAATTAGATAAATATTATAAGGAAACGAAATTATTTAATTTTTAATGTGCTTCAGTATTATTGACCGAGCGAAGCGAAGGTCTCTGAGTCTACTTGGGTAAATTGGCACTTGTCCGTCCGTCCGTCCGTCCGTCTGTCAGAGCCTTATAACTTCTGAATTGCTGAACGTAATTACTTCAAATTTAAATATAATATGTAAACTTATGGCCTCCCACCGAATATGGCTTAAAAAGTTATAAAAATCTTTATTTCAGGGGGGCTCTCATAGAAGCGAATGCGAAGTAAAATATTTTTTATAGCGTTACATAGGGTTGCGGTATATCATTTTAAAGATAATTAGGAATAGAGTCCAAAAATATATTTTTTTTAATTTTTCCCCTAAAATTGACGAAATGGGGGGCTTTCAAAGTGGCGATTTTCTAACGTCCAAAGTCGACCTCAGAACTCTCAATTGTCTGAACTCTTAAGCCTGAAACTTGATCAATTATTTGAATTATATCCTGTACTTGAACAACAAATACTAAAATTAGATAAATATTATAAGGAAACGAAATTATTTAATTTTTAATGATGATGATATTTTTAACAGAACTTCACAATGATGTCAATAGATGGCGCTCTGTGATGCCGCGAGGTCTCAGTTCGGGGCGAACCACTAGTTAACAGAACTTTACAATTATGTCAATAGATGGCGCTCTGTACAAGTTTATGGATACCGCGAGGTCTCAGTTCGGGGTGAACCACTAGTATAGTATGGATGGTGTGCTGCCGGCGCCGCATTCACAACTTACTTGCAACCAGCGGGACCTGACGGGGAGGGGTGTACGCGTTCCGAAGCTCTGTTCCTATCCAATCATATTAAGACTGTATTACCGTTCGTCCGACACACTTTTGTCGTCACCGCGGCTCTGATTCGCTGACTAATGACTATATACTTAGTAGTAGTTAGGTACCTACTATTAATAATACTAGTGGTTCGCCCCGAACTGAGACCTCGCGGTATCCATAAACTTATACAGAGCGGCATCTATTGACATCATTGTGAAGTTTTGTTAAAAATACGGAAGCTCATTAAAAATTAAATAATTTCGTTTCCATAAAATATTTATCTAATTTTAGTATTTGTTGTTCAAGTACAGGATATAATTCAAATAATTGATAAGTTTCAGCCTCAGCCTTTCAGAAAATTGAAAGTTCTGAGGTCAACTTTGGACGTTAGAAAATCTCCACTTTGAAAGCCCCCCATTTCGTCAATTTTAGGGGAAAAATTAAAAAAAATATATTTTTGGACTCTATTCCTGATTATCTTTAAAATGATATACCGCAACTCTATGTAACGCTATAAAAAAAATTTTACTTCGCATTCGCTTCTATGAGAGCCCCCCTGAAATAGAGATTTTTATAACTTTTTAAGCCATATTCGGCGGGAGGCCATTGGTTTAAATATTATATTTAAATTTGAAGTAATTACGTGCAGTAACTCAGAAGATATAAGGCTCTGACAGACGGGCGGACGGACGGCCGGACGGACGGACGGACAAACTTGCCAATTCACTCAAGTAGACTCGGAGACCTTCGCTTCGCTCGGTCAATTAATAGGGATGATGACAACTAAATCAAATCAGCAACTCTTTATCAAACTTAAAAACGCACTTCTAGTATGGAAGTTGTATGAAATTCACAGTTGTGAGTTGTGACGTCATAAAATTTCAATGCACTGTTTTTTAATCTAAATTTTAAAATGGTTATCAAACTTAAAACTAACCGAGGATATGAATTTTAGGTATTTTGGAAGACCCTCTATTTAATAATCAGTTATTCAATTCTGTGAATATGAACACAATGGGGCTGATTCTGTAGTGCACAATCTCTAAACTAAACTAAAATTAGAGCATTACAAATATTGCTAACCCTTTCTTAATACTCCCTACGGAAAGAGACAGAACTAGATTTAAAGCTGCCAATTTAGTTTAGTTTAGAGATTGTGTTATACAGAATCAGTCCCAATACCAACTAGATTGTATCACTATATATGTAGCAACGTGATAATCACAACCTTCATCTTGGTGATCGTTGGCGTTCATGCTAACGGGGCGGATGACTACAACCCATCAACTATTTTCATATTTAAACGAACAGACAAGACAACAAGTAAGAGTTACTAGTAACTCTTACTTGTCGTCTTGTCTGTTGTTGTTGCCTGTCTTGGGTTTTTTCTATATCAAACAAGTTTGATATAGAAAAAACCCAAATAGTACTTATACTTGAGACATTAGGCTGTATTTAAACATGTTTTAAGCCTTTGTACATTGTATTTAATTAGTATGATTATGTTATATATTATTATAAAATAACCTTGCTACAAACTTACTTCTAAGTTCTATATTATCTTATTTTATATTTACTAGATGATACCCGCGACTTTGTCATTATACATATAAAATATGTATAATGAAGTCTGTGTGGTAATGCCCACAGGGAATGACTTCGACATTTTATCTTTATCTACCACTATTTGACCCTCCCGGGCTTCGCACGTGTTGGCTTGCCTTGTATACTACATGTACCTATTTACTATTGAACGCGATTAATTTGCTACCTGCTGAGGAGTTCCGCCTACCATCTCTTAACTATTCATCATATCTTCATGGAATTTACATGAAACTAACCTGACAGTATATCCTTCGCAAAGACCAAATAATGGCTAAAATCGGTTCGAATTTGACTCAGTTACAAAATATAATCGGCACAAAACTTTCTACCTCTATACCGAAGGAACCCTATTGTTTTTCAAGATGAAATAAGCCTACATGTTATCCCAAAGTGTGTATAAATATGCAAAGTTGCATTGAAATCCGTAGAGTGGTACCTATTGGCGTGATGCCCGAAAATATTTTTTTTTACCAAAAAAATGGTTCATACATGAAAAAGTGTTGGCCTCTGTATCGTTAATAAAGCGTCCTCCAATTATAATTTTCAAATAATATTCCACCACCACCACCACCACTACAGCCCATTACGTCCCACTGCTGGGCACAGGCCTCCACTCTCATAGGAGAGAGGGAATTAGAGCTTAGACCCACCACGCTGCTCCAATGCGGGTTGGCGGGCTAAATAATTTATTCAATGTACAGAAATCGTCTAGTTACAGTTTTATTATAAGTATAGATTAGACATGATTATCAATTTATGGGTCAATTTCAACAAAGGCGTTTTTTTGTTTCATTTCGGTGAACTTTCGTATTATCAAGTTTTCTCAAATTTAAACAGTAGTTTATTGTACTTCTTGATATTCTTCATGCTCTTATTTAATGCCATCAAAATATATCATAATAAACTAATGAAAAATCGTGTTTAAATTTGTGATGCCACTGAAATGAAAAATTCGTTCACCGATATGAAGTAACTAGCCACCGAAATGAAAAAACCTATCCACCGAAATTAAAATCCACCGAAAACGAATATAAGCATTCTTTCTTTTCTTCTCTGCTCACATAATCTTCTTCTTTCCTTTCTTTCATCTGCAGTCAATGCTAGCCTCGGCATTCTAAAAAAATATGTCAATTATAGTTGGTAGATCGCGTTTCAACTTTGCATTTACCTGGTACTTTAAAATAAATAAATCGGATTATATTTAATCAAATCTCGTTATAGTCGGTTGAAATCATATGCGAAAGTGTGTTTGTTAGTTGGTTTGTTAGTTTGTTGGTTTGTCCAACAAAAGAACAAGCAGGATTCAGATGCAATTACTCCACAACTGATCATATACATTGAAAAATGCAATGAATATAACAAAGAATTCTACCTAGGCTTTGTCGACTATAACAAAGCCTTTGACTCAATAAAACACTACCACCTATGGCAGGCACTCGAAGAACAGGGAGTACCAACTAAGTTCATTAGATTAATAAAAGAGATAAATAGAAAATGTTCAGCACGAGTCAGACTAGAGAAAGAAGGAGAAGATTTACAAATAAAAAAGGGAGTCAGACAGGGAGACCTTCTATCCCCTAAACTGTTCTCAGCCATTTTAGAGAAGGATTTTCAAAATCTAGATTGGGATAACTATGGACTTAATAATATAAATGGGAAAAAATTAAACCATCTCAGGTTTGCAGATAACCTTATTCTAATATCCAACAATCCTAACACACTAGAAATAATGTTACAACAACTGGAAAAAGAGAGTGCTGTGGTAGGTCTAACTATGAATACAGAGAAAACTAAATTGATGACAAATGGAGACCAAATTACTATAAAAGTTAATAACAAACCAATAGAATATGTTGAAGATTATGTGTATCTGGGACAAGTTATCTCTCCACACAATCAGATGACTAAAGAACTTAACCAAAGAATAATTAACGCATGGAAACGATACTGGTCTTTAAAGGAAATTATGAAAAGTAAAGAACTTCCAGTAAATGCAAAGCAAAAAGTATTTGATACTTGCATAATACCGTGTATAACTTACGGATGCCAAACTTGGTCACTTACGAAAGCGAACACACAGAAACTAGAAACTTGTCAACATAATATGGAGAGAAGTATGATAAACATAAAAAAGAAAGGCAGAATAAACCAAAAAACGATTAGAAAACGCAGCAAAGTGAAAGATGTAACAGAGCATATAAGAAGGCTAAAGTGGCGTTGGACTGGACACGTTTTTTTTTTTATTGCAAGATAGGCTTGCGCTTGACGACAATCACGCTTAATAAAAAGCAATGATGAGGTCTAGGTTGAAGCGCGCCCGCTTGCCGCGCAGATGAGCTGCCGTCAACGACAACCCGAAATGACCTTTCCCTCAGAAAGTCAGATATCCAGTTACAGAAACCAGTAGGTATCCCGTACGCTGGGAGCTTACTGAGAAGACTGCCGTGCCAGACCCGGTCAAATGCCTTAGATATGTCCAGAGATACGGCGAGTGCCTCGCCGTGTTTCCGAAAAACGTACTGCCGGTCCGACAGAAGAAAATGATGAGAGACAGTGGTGGAAAATGGACTAAGGAAGTGACCGAGTGGTATCCGAGGGATGGGAAAAGGTGTTAAGGAAGGCAAAGGAAAAGTTGGGAAGATGATTTAAGAGTGGTGGCTGGTGCTACATGGCGCCGAACAACACAGGACAGGAAGATCTGGAAGGCTCTGGAGGAGGCCTATGTCGCAGGACAAGCTGATGTTCAGAAATAATTTTTAAAAAAAATAAAACAACATAACATTGTAAAATATTTATTCAGCAATAAAGGCTATGATTATGATTATGGTTTGTCCTTCAATCACGCTGCAACGGAGAAACGGATCGACAATAAATCGCACAAAAGTACAGGTCTTGGAAACACATTAGCAAAATGTATTCAAAGATTGTGAAATATTCACCTCCTAGCTTGGATTTTCACCGAAATGAAATAATAATCAACCGAAATGATAAAAACATCCACCGAAATGAAACAATTGTACACCGAAATGATAAAAACTCACCGAAATGAGAATTTTTATCATTTCGGTGAGTATTTTGTCATTTCGGTGGTCAGTTTAGGCCACCGAATCAACCGAAATGAAAACACCGAAATTAAAATCAAGGAAAAGAATTAACATTACGAGAAAACTATTTATTATAGGATGTAAGGAATACTACACAAATAAACGTAGTATCATTAGCCCATTCATGAATACTTAAATAAATTTACTAGCTTATTGCAAGACAAGTTATACCTATACACGGAAATGAAAAGAAATGTGTTCCATGTCACCGATATGACATACTTATGTGTTTGGCGGGAACACGCAGGCAAGCGGCGCACGTCCTCCCACGATCAACATATAGAGGCCACAGTTGCGAAAGTTCTAAGCGCACGCGGGGGGAGCTAGAGTTGTTTTAAGCAAAAATATACCTGATAAACTTTTTGTCACCGAAATTAAAGAACTTTCAGTGACATATTCATTTTTACTTTCCTGCTATTAAACTGGGTAGATATTATTAAAAAAATACTTTGGGATTATACTATCACTATTCATGATTAAAATAAAGGTAGCCATAAACCTCAGTAACCAATATTTTTTGTTTTATGAGGAAAATTACACAGAAACATGTTGCAGTGACAGCCACTGAAATGAAAAATTCGGAGCTTTACCATTTTTTTTTTAAAAACTGTAATCCTAATCCAGAAATATTTACAGCCTCGTACATAGGTAACTACCTCTTCTACCTAGAAAAAAATATTAGAACTGTATAGTAACGTTCTGCACTACCGATTTCATCCATGCCGCATAAATTTTGCTGTTGGGAAATTCACCCTTATGATTAATTTATGACCCTAATATCAATCAGACATGAGATTCTTTAATTTTTTAAATTTCATTTAGATCCTCTAATTCTCGTGCCATATTTTATCATGTTCTTGATATATTTAATGGTAATAAACTCCTCAGGCCAATCACGTGAACTCAGCGGCCATGATGGCAGTGTTGAAGAACTACTTTACGACCAATGAGACATGGATGGCAGATGTTCTGCAATACTCGGTGCAGTTGCTGAAGAAACAGCGCGAAGCAACCGACAGACCTCCCTCGTGTCAGCAAGCGATCGTCATGCTAACAGATAGCCTGTATGCCAACTTTTCAGACTTGATGCACCAATTAGATCCAGAGGGTAGCATAAGGTACGGGTACATAAAGTAAGCCTACAGTCCATTCACGTCCCACAGCTGGGCAAATGCCTCCACTCTCATAGGAGAGAGGGAATTAGAGCTTAGACCCACCACGTTGCTCCAATGCGGGTTGGCGGGCTTAAACGACTATTATCACGTTAGTGATACGGGTGCACGGGGGTGATACACCGCCAACTTCCTAACTCCGGGCTAGTACTGAGAATTTCTAATCAGAAAAACCCAACACTTAATTATTATGGCCCGACCGTGCTCTGTGGCGATCTATGACCTTCGCCCAGTAGTGGACGTCTATAGGTTGAGACGACGACGACGACATAAAGTAAAGACATATTGGAACGTAATTTATGCATAATATTCTAATTAATGAGGGCCGCGACTTCGACCATGTGGTTTTAGATTTGAAATCTCGGAGTAACTCTTCGATTTCGAATTCGACAAAAGCAGCCTATGACACTCTCGGTCCTCAATTATACCCATACAAAAAAATCACGTCAATTTGTTGTTCTGTTGCGGCGCGATTGAAGGACAAGACAAGAATCATACGTTTTCAACTTCATATTTCTCAATTTCCACTTTTGCTCGTAGGCTGTTCGTGCTTTGGCTTCACGATCCCAAGGGGTTACGTGACGACACTCATTTATACGGAGACTCGGTCAGCTGTGACAGGGATGGGTACTTCGCCGAGCTGATCACGCATGCTGACGTCACCGAGCAAGTGATGAACATCCTGCGGGTGATGGAACGGCCCTTGGTTGCGCAGCGGAAACACAGGCTGCGCGTGTACAGCGACGTTTATGCTAATCTTGAGGTCGGTACCTGCCTCTTTTAGTTTTGATATAGTCATAGCTCAGTGTGAGTATGGATATTATATCATGTAGTGGAGTGTGGACCGAAGCCAATACAAATTGCATGCCAAGCTCCACACCTACCACCTTAGTATGACAACCCAGCTATATACTAATTTAGTGCTAGAATGTCTGAAATTTGAAAATTCTACCAACTCGGGGATATCCTCCCCCTGTCGCCCCGCAGCGGTGCTCTGTACAGTACTAGCTGTACTATTACTTATTCTGTGGCTGAGAATATCTCAGTACTTCGCATTAAGACCCAATTCGAAATTATTTTTTGGCCTGACCCGGGGACTTATCTCGCAATAACAAAATACCTCGTCATCCGCGATTAAACAATATGATTAGGTACTCGTACCACTAACATTGAATACTGCCGAAACAGGAAAATGCAATATTGTTTTATCTATAGACATGCAAAACTGATAATCATACATACTAATATTATAAATGCGAAAGTGTGTTTGTTTGTTGGTTTGTTGGTTTGTCCTTCAATCACGCTGCAACGGAGCAACGGATCGACGTGATTTTTCGCATGGGTATAGTTGAAGACCGAGAGTGACATAGGCTACTTTTTATCCCGGAAAATTGAGGAGGTCCCATGGGAATTTAAAAAAAACTTATTCCACGCGGACGAAGTCGCGGGCATCAGCTAGTCTGGTATATATATTTATTATCAATATTGTTTTATCTATAGACGTGCAAAACTAAAAAACTATACCCATGCGAAAAATCACGTCGATCCGTTGCTCCGTTGCAGCGTGATTGAAGGACAAACCAACAAACCAACAAACCAATAAACCAACAAACAATCACACTTTCGCATTTATAATATTAGTATGATATTTTTGGAACGAAGTTCCTTATGGACGATGCGGAGGGGAACCTACCCTAGCCGGCAAAAAACGTCCATAACGAAAATGTTGCTCGCGTTGTTACGAAAACAAAATGACTTGAATATAAGAATACTACATTCGAAATTAAACGTTAATACCTTAGTATTAAGGTATATATTTTAATTTAAAAAAAAAACTATTTAAAAAAATATATATATTCGTTTTCACTTCTATCGGCATTTTTTTTCATACAGGACCCGCGCCGAAGTGAATATTACTGGCAGCAAAAGGAAAACACGGAACAAGTTTATCGCTATAGCGAACTGAGGAAGAACAAAGACCAATTCCTGACCACTGCTCGCCAGTACGGAGACTATCTGCATATGCGAAAGCTGGTTAGTGGTTTGTTAAAGATTACGACCTTTTTTTTTTAATTCACTACACGTTAGCCCTTGACTGCAATCTCACCTGATGGTAAGTGATGATGCAGCCTATGATGGTCGCGGGCTAACCTGTTATGGTCATGGCAGTTATATTAAACCCATACCCCTATTCAGTTTCTACACGGCATCGTACCGGAATGCTAAATCGCTTGGCGGCACGGCTTTGCCGGCAGGTAATGATAATGTAGGTTGGTATTTGCTATTCATTTATTGACATAAACACTTTTTACATTTACTTGGGTTCTTAACACCCTTAAGCATTGTCGAGTTTGTCTGGGTTGGTATGCCTGGTGTTTCGCCTGTTGATACTTCATCTAAGTATTTATATAGCCGTTCCATGTGCCAATCGGATTAGTGAAACAATAGACAGATTCTCAAAAATTTTATTACGAAAGGAGACATGGATCAGCTGGGGAAGGATACTTTCTATGAGAAGAAAATCTACTGTCATAAATACTCATATTTGACTATCGAATTCAAAACTATTATCTATTGTATTTTTTTCTAGGAAAGATTAGGCCAATATTACGAGAGTGAAGATATAAACTACAGACTACAAGTTAGCGTCTCAGTTCCCGTTTTCGATAGCACCACCGTTGAAGTAAGTCTTTGGATAGAATCAGGGAATTATAGACCTCGGATTACTCAAGGAACAACAAGCTTTAATCAATCCACAATCACTAATTCCATATTCCAAACTAATATAATAAATGCGAAAGTGTGTCGGTCTGTCTGCTACGCTTTCGCGGTCCATCTGTTCAACCGATTTTGATGAAATTTTGTACAAGGATAGGTTGTATCCCGGGGAATCACATAGGCTAATTTTCATTACTTAAAAAACATAGGATCTTTAATTCTCCTGGATAAAAAGTAGCTTATGCCCTTCCCCGGAATTCAACCTATCTCTGTAGGTACTAACGTATAAATTGGTTGAACAGATGGACCGTGAAAGCATAGCAGACAGACAGGTAGGTAAGTATGGATTTATTCAATTTATTGTTGTTGTTTGTGATAATCAGGCAATAAATTATTCGTTTGAATTGTTGTTTTCAGAAATACGAACGTTATAATATTAACAATCTTACTTTAGAAATATTTTAAAGACTTATTCAAACATTTACTAACAATTTCTCCTTGTTTTGTTTTCAGAATATTACAATAGTACTAAACGAGGTAAGACTTAATAATTGTTAACTTTTTGAAGTCTGATAAATATTTTGATAAATAAATAACTAAGTAAGTAAGTAATAATTAAGGATCACTAGCCATTGATCCAAATTATTTTGAGTAATTTAAAAAAAAAATTACACAGGTCCTTATGATTATTGTATACGTAACAGTATCTATGCCCCTCACGTATACGTATAGCAGGTATTATTCACTAACTTCGCAGTTTTGACTCATCAATCACTTGAGATAAATATTTACTTATCGCTATCTGCTTAATTTCAGGAAAAACAAAGGAATTCTACTAGAACGGTAACGTACAGTCCAAATATTTTCTATTGTCTAGAAACTTGACAAATATTTAATTAGGCTGAAACAACACAAGAAAACGTAGAACTATTACTCAGATATTAGTATTAACCTTCATAATATATTCTGTGCTATCAAACGTAGAAGTAAGTATGTTTACTTGATGATAATGGAACAAGCATTTAATAACTATGTGAGGTGCTGTTCTTTATCGAATTTGGGGTTTTACGATTAGTCGCAATAATTTTAATCCAAGTTTGATACTTTAAACTCTTTAAATCTTTAATTATGTGTTTGCCGTCCTACTTGTGTGGCTTTTGAAACAATATTTTGATTGGCATCAACATAATTATTATGTTGCAAGTTGTAAACAGCCTACGCACATTAGTCTACACTTACCGAACTTTATTCGGAACATATAGGGCCACCTGTAACCATTAGATTTGAAGACGACGACAACGTTTTATTCAAAATTCACTCCTTTCCACTTTGTCTTATTAAAGTTAATTTCTCCTGTTCTCTTTTTGGAAAAGACATTTAATGTAACTAAACGATTTTAGTACATTGAATATTGTTTGAAAATTTTAATTGGATTTATTATCGCTGTAGAGCCGAAAACATTTCTTTTTGGAATGTTGTCTCTTTCCCTGTCTGTTGAAGCATCACGCCAAAACTTGAACGCAACCTCGCACACTTACAGCTTAGATTCTGAATTAATATATAATTGGGTATTTTTTCCTTCCATACATTTGGATGGGTAGATATGTAACCCATTGTACCCACTGTTGGGGAGGGATTCAACTAAAATCCCTCGGTTCGTGTTCAGTGGACTGTATTTACTTGTTCACAATGTTCTTAGTTCTATTTACAATGTTCCAGTAGTTCGCAGGGTTCTTGGTACTTGGTCTTCACGGTTCGGGTGTTGTAGACGAAGTGATTCTATACAGGTCAAACTTGATCTTATATCTAATTCTCCCACTCGGCAACCGCATACGGTCGTGCCAAGCGAGAGATAAGGCGATCGCGGGGGTGAGGGCGCAGCGGGGAGCGGGGGCGTCAGCGGCCGACCAATCAGCGTTAGTCACGGCGGGCGCAGCGCGTGGCATGAAGCTCCGTCCGTAACATCACTCCCCTCAGCGAAGCTCTCGCGTAGCTTCCTCTTCATTTTCGGTCAGGACGGCAAGCTTCCTGGTAGGTCGATGAAACACGCCGCCTCGAGTTCTTACGGTAGCGCTGCGCACTTCTCCATCAGGTCCAGGATGCACGTGTTCGATGATACCGCGTGGCCAGACGTTTCGCGGTAGGGTGGGATCCACGATCACCACTAGATCGCCTTCCTGGAGCTGCCGTTGAGTCGAAGCTGGCTGTCCGCGGGGTACGAGCGTAGGAAGATACTCGTGTACCCAGCGACGCCAAAAGCTGTCAGCGAGCGCTTGTACAGCTCGCCAGGTTCGTCGATCAGCAGGTTCACAGGGCCCTGTGTGTGGCAGGCCAGTCGATGACCCCAACAAAAAATGGTTCGGTGTCAGGGCTTCGGGGTCAGCAGGATCAACTGACACGTGCGTCAGAGGGCGAGCATTGATACTGTGCTCAGCCTCAGACAGCAAAGTTAAAAGTACCTCTTCTTTTGGTACTTTTTCTCGAAGTGAAGCGTTGAGAGCGACCTTGACAGATCGGACTAGGCGTTCCCAAGCTCCTCCTTGGTTCGGTGCTCCTGGGGGTATGAAGTGCCACTGCATGCGATGGTACAGCCCCAAGTCTCGAAGAGCAGGCTCCCACTCGGTGTATGCTTTCTTCAGTTCAGCATCAGCACCTCGGAAGTTGGTTGCATTGTCACTGTACATAGTGGCCGGCCAACCACGTCTCGCTGCCATACGTCGGATCGCCATGATTGCAGAGTCAGTAGACAATGACGCCACTAGTTCAAGATGGACGGCACGCATCGTAAGACAAGTGAAGAGTGCGCCCCAGCGCTTCTCTCTTCGGCGTCCTACTGCAACCAACATAGGACCGAAGAAGTCCACTCCACAGTTGGTAAAAGGGCGATGAAATGGATCTAGACGTGCAGTAGGCAGGTTTCCAGTTGCCGGTATGTTTGGTGTAGATCGGCGAAGACGGCAAAGCAGACAATCGCGTGCCACTTTCTTCACTGTTGGTCGTAGGTTCGTCACCCAATACTTCTGGCGGACGTCGTTCACGACTCGTTCGTTGTTTGCATGTCCCGCTGCACTGTGTTCACGTGCAAGCAGTAGTCTTGTGAATGGGTGACGGCCATCTAATATGATAGGCCGCTTTGTTGAGTCAGGTACTCTGGCAGCATCTATTCTACCACGGACGCGTAGTAGGCCGTGTTCCAAAATCGGGTTGAGCTTGGCCAAGCGACTTGATCTCTGGATGGCTTGACCAGCACTCAGGCGGTTCAGGTCTTCTGCGAAGCTTTCTTGTTGAGCTGCACGTTGCCATAAGTTCTCGGCTTGTTCGAGGTGACGTACTTCTAAGTTTGTAGATCGTTTGCGACATATGTCTGAGAAAGCTAATATCCGCGCTGTTGTTCTTATTAGCTTCTCATAGGTCGAAAATCTGTTAATGTCCGGTAGAGTTGATGCATAGTTCGTGGCCACGGTGACGTGTGTGACGATTTCTTCGGTATTGTCGTCCAAAGTCGGATCTTCACTGGGCCAGGCATCTTCAGTTTCGCGCAGAAACCAACGGTCTTCTTTTATGGGTTCGATGTTCAGGCGAGTCATGTCGTCGGCTATGTTGAGATCGATCGGGATCCTCTGGTTCTCTTGGGTGACTTCTGCTATCTCTCCTAGACGGTCTGCTACGTAAGGAGTATAGCGTCGTGCTCCGTTGCTGGCTCGTTCCATATTACCGGTTCGGATATGGAGGACTTGGTCTTCGTCGCGACTGATAGTGACACGTGGTGCAGAGCCGTGTATCACCCAGCCAAGTTCGGTGCGTGATGCCGCAGGTTCATTGCGACGACCAGTTAGTAACTGCTTTGACACGATGAGGTTCCAGTTGTCAGAGCCGATGAGTACACGTGGTCTAGCTTGTTCATAGCACACGCTGCTTGGTTCTAAAGTTCGGAGATGTGGATACTGCAGAAGTTGTTCCGGTATTGATTGGTTCAACAGTTGGATGTTCCGTATGGTTCTGGCCCGTATGACGTGTGAGGACTTTGAACTTTTGCCCCTTAGCTTCAAACGGACGATTCTGCTGGTTCCATCTCTTTGCGTAGAGTTCACCCCGTGGATGGTAAAGGCATGAGCTGGTCCCTTCAGGTTCAGTTCATCGGCCAGATCTTCTTCAATCAGAGTGATGGTGGAACCCTCATCCAACAGGGCGTAGGTCTGGATCTCGATGCCGTCAGAGTTCGAGACGACAATTGGACACACTTTCAGCATCACTTTGCTGCACATGTTCAAGTCAGTAGCAGTCGATGCCACGACCTCTGCTGTTGGAACTTGAAGTTGTTCATCGGAGTTCTCAGGGCGTTGATGCAACAAAAAGTGATGAGAATGTATGCAGCCGTCGATGCTACATCGCTTCGCCTTGCATGTTGCGCGCTGGTGCTTCTTTGTTAGGCACTTAAAGCAGATCTTGTTTGTTTTGGCCCAGTCCCAGCGTGCGTTGACGGTCATTTCTCTTAGGTTCTTGCACTGCGGTGGTTCATGGCCACCACCACAGCACAGACACTGTTCCCTCTCGATGGCGGTGAATACGCTGGCTTCTCGGACTTTATTCGTTCTATGAAATGTTCCTCTTGATTTCGGGTCTGGTTCTTTCCGAGTTGATGTAGCCGGCGTAGCAGGTTTCGAGTAAGCGAACTCTAAGCCTATTGTAGCTTCGTGGTTCAAGAAGCGAGACAAGATCACGATGTGTGGTTCCCCTGGGCGCCGGTTCTCTGACGCATACTTGGCAAAGCTTCTTCGTAAGTCAGGTGGTAGCTTGTCCACGATGTCTCTGGTGAGCATACGGTTCTGCAGACATCCATCGAGACCCTCGACGTTGGTAATCGTGGCCACGATGTTTCTGACTTTAACGGCGAAGACGTTCAATTCAGTCGTCGTTGGTCCCAGGCGTGGCAACAGCTTGATCTCTTCTAAAGCTTTGTCGATCAAAGCTTCAGGACGACCGAAACTCTGTTCTAGAGCTTCCATGATCTCCGTAGGGTCACATGCCGTGTAGAGAAGTGAAGCAACGGCGTCTCGGGCTTCTCCTTTCAATGCGTTGCGCAGGCGTTGCATGTTCTCAATTGGTGAAAACTTGTGAAGGCGAGTGGAGTCTCGCATTGATGCTTTGAACGGCATCCACTCATTTTCGGACCCACTGAATGTAGGTAACTCCGTTGATGAGCGTGGTGGGGGTCGGTATCGGCTCATCCGTTCGAAGCTTTCCACGAGTGCTTCGATGCTTCGGGTTCGTGAGCGACTCGGCGTCGGTGAGCGGGCTCGGCGATCTTCGTGATGACGTTCGGGTCGGGGTTCGGTAATGTTCGTGTCATGCCTAACGGTAGTTGCCGTGGCGTGAAGGGTTCGGGTCTCTCGCGCAGGTAGACAGGCAGGTAGGTCGGAGGGTGGCTCCCCTCGTATATGATCGGCATTATGTAACCAATCATCCATACGTAATTTCGTGTGGATCTCTTCCTCAGGCCCTTGCGTGCTCAATCGGTCGTCGTCTTGTATTGTAGCTAGGTCAGCTTCTAACTTTTTCTGCACCAGGTCTGCTTCGATTTGCATCCGCTGTTCGAGCTGACGCATTTTGATAGCGGCGAGTCGTTCTGCAGCTTCATATTCTGCTTGTTTCATGCGAGCAGCCGTGCTCGCTGTGGATCAATCACCGTCAACAAGTGCCAGTCGAACACGGCAAGAACCCGTCGTTGAAGAACATGCTCTGCGTACTCGTCGGCCTTCACCTACGAGATCAACCCGATCGTTGCGATCGGGTTGATCTCGTAGGTGAAGGCCGACGAGTACGCAGAGCATGTTCTTCAACGACGGGTTCTTGCCGTGTTCGACTGGCACTTGTTGACGGTGATTGATCCGTGAAACGAATCTGTGCAGGGCGACGAGGTGTCGGTTCTTGTGTTGTGACGGTAGGTTCGTCGTGTTCATCATCAAGTTGCGAGTTCTGACTTCTGGTCCGCACCATCTTGATCTGAGGTCTTCGGGTCTTGAGTCTTCGGTTCTTGGGCCTTCGGTTCTTGAGGCTTCAGTTCTTGACGCTTCGGTTCTTGAGGCTTCAGTTCTTGAAGCTTCGGATCTTGAGACGTCGGTTCTTGAGGCTTCAGTTCTTCAGGCTTCGGATCTTCAGGGTTCTTTATCCGGCTCGAAGGACCAAAGATGTTGAGGAGGGATTCAAACTAAAATCCCTCGGGTCGGGTTCAGTGGACTGTATTTACTTGTTCACAATGTTCTTAGTTCTATTTACAATGTTCCAGTAGTTCGCAGGGTTCTTGGTACTTGGTCTTCACGGTTCGGGTGTTGTAGACGAAGTGATTCTATACAGGTCAAACTTGATCTTATATCTAATTCTCCCACTCGGCAACCGCATACGGTCGTGCCAAGCGAGAGATAAGGCGATCGCGGGGGTGAGGGCGCAGCGGGGAGCGGGGGCGTCAGCGGCCGACCAATCAGCGTTAGTCACGGCGGGCGCAGCGCGTGGCATGAAGCTCCGTCCGTAACACCCACCATTAGGTCAGTAGACCTAATGCTGCTAATAATTTTGACTTGCTGTTAGTAAACAGCAAGTCAAAATATGCAAAGCAATCTTCAGACATAAGTTGCCAAAAAATTTAATTAATCAGTTTTAAATAGATAAAGATTTGAAACGATAACAGAATCCGGCGTGGTTAATTACCTTTTCAGCGTACAGATTGCGTGACGTATATTCTTGATATCAGAAAAAAATTAATTGTAGCTAAGAATACAGAAGCGCACACTTTTAAAGCTAGCAATGTATATAGCACAGACTACAGTGTATAAAGGGAGATAGAGGTCAGAGCAACACTGTGCGACATTACGCCATGTCCTAGGGCCGCATGGCACATAAATTAAAATGTAATAAGATTCCTAAGCGTCTGTCTGCTTCGTTTCGCATCGTCGTCCTCGTGGTTGCCTCGTGTCGTACCTTTTTTTTTTAATCACTGGAAAAATGCTAAATGCTAAAAATGCTTACGCATTCCGCACTAAGCGGTTATATGGGACTACCGTAATATTCCAACAGCATAATGTTCTCTCATGTTGGTCGCAATTGTCGCATGCTGTTGCTATGAATTTTTCAAAAACTTGCATTCGGATGCCCGAGCTACCAAGGCAGTCAATTAATAGAACTTTCCGTTAAATAATGGTTCTACAATAAATACATATTATAATATGGTGGAACTAGGTTCTTACTCTTACCTACTTAATTTGCTAATCGAGTTACGTAGATACCAAAATTTTTTGGAACGTTGAAAAGTACACATTCGTGTCACACATGTGTACCTGAAGTCTGAACCTACTTGTATGAATTCATTTTAAAAATACGCTTTATAAGCCGCTTAATATAAAGGATAATTACTAGATACTTAACTCTGTTTATGTATTTGTGTTATGTATCATGATTCATGTTATGTATTCATAAATTGAAAATTGAGATGATGAAAAGAAAACTTGCGTACATCACCAAACTCCAGGGAATAATCTAGCATATTCTATAACGGTCTTTTGTAGAACATAATGAACATTGTATTTCAGTATCCCGTTAACCGACTTCTGGGCGTAGCGGGCGTTGATATACCAATGGACCATCTCAAGCTGATACTACCCTATCATTTGGTAAGTAGGACTATACTTCTTCTTTGTCAGTATAAACGCAAAGCGCAGCCGCTGCGTAAGCAAATGTAGTCCGCATTGTTATGTGCAGTGCGCACCAAAACAACCCGTGTATGTTCACTATTTTCCACAGTACGATGGGTTTGCCGTTTGCGTGTAGTTACTTGCGTTCATAGACACCCATACAAAATGCCAACATAATGGGAGGGAGCCCTATATTGAATCAACGCCATGACCGTAATGACGTCTTCTTCTACTTCAAAGGGCTTTGCACTTGTTACCTTGACGATACAGTTCCTACTTACTTATCTAGCACCTAGTTTTACGCAATGATAATTTCACGCAATGATTAGGTATTATTGATATTATTAAATAGGTAAGAATTTGTTCATAATTAGGTAACTACATACCACGTGACCACAGAATAGTAACTAGTAGGTACTAACTTACTAAGTAGATACGCAACGTGACCAAATTTTGTCCGCCAGACGAAAATTTTTTGTCCCAGTAAGTATATAAAAATTTCATGTCCCGTCTACAGTATAGTTACTTTATTGAGTTTAAATTATCTGCATAGTCGTAGTAGAAAATTCTGTTGGTACCTACACAATTTTATCAGGCAGTACTTCTTGATAGTAAAAAGTTTGATTGATCTTATCATCTTAGATTTTTAAATAGTTTATTAAACTTATTATCATCTAATGAAATCTGATGCTTACAAAATCCTAAAAATAATGTAGATCTTTTACAGGTCGGTGCAGGAGGATCATTATTTATTTTGGATCATCGCGGTAATATCGTGACCCATGAAAACTCCAAACCAGTCGTAAGTATCACGAGTACAGTTATATTATCTCTCTATAGTACGAGTACGTCGCATAGACCCTTGGACCCTTTTCTTAATCACACAAGGGTAGGGGGTTTAGAGATAATAATGGGGTTCCAAAACATTTCCGCGAAAACGATTTTGACTAGTAGGTTTACGATTTTAGTCATAGTCAGCGCCCGTATAGGGATAATGCCTATGTCAAAAATAAATTATCTCTTCCCTACTGATTATATTAATTAATAGAGGGTCTTTCAAAAGACCTTAAATTCACATTTTAAGTTAGATAACCATTTAAAAACACTAAAGAAGAGAACGTCGCAACTATGTATTTCATACAAACTTCCATACTAGAAACGCGTTTTTAAGCTTAATATAAAGTTGCTGATGTGATTGAGTTGTCATCATCCCTATTATTGACTGAGTAGCGACCGCCGGCGGCTTCACTCCCGTAGGAATTTCGAAAAATTCGTCTTATGCCTAAAAATAAAGGGAACCGCTGCTGAGCAAAACTTCAGCTTTCTATGTCCAGCCGGTTTGTGCTGGCTGTTGATGAATTTGTCAGAGAGAGACTCAAACTTTTTCTCCATAAATCTAGAGATCACTTTTAGTGATAAGACCGCCCTTGCGCACGCGTTGTTTTTCTGTTTGTTATATTTAAGTTATTTCTGTAATATATGTGTGGCAATAAAGAATGTATCTATCTATCTATCTAGAGATACATGCGGTGTTGCAACTAGGCCATGCCCCTCAGGACTCACAAAAAAAAATACATAATATAAAACTATTTTTAGTGTAATTAGGAGTTCTTAAAATACGGTAAATATTTTAGTAAGATATTCCTTACATCTTAATCTATATTTCAGTTCGATGGAGATATATTGAGGCCAGGATACCGCACTGTCGACTTCCTTGATGTAGAGCAGCCCGCGAAAGATCATTTTCCACGTCACTATCCACAGGAATGGTTTGATGTATGTATTTTTTTAGTCTGCTTCCTAGTTTTTTATTGAGTAAAGTACCTAGGCTGTAGGTACATTGTTATTTACGAGAGATCTCATTATTTAACTAATCCGAATTTTCCTACTCCGAAATTTATTTACCTGCTCGGTATGCCTACTATAAAATGCGCAGCTGAACTTAATTAAATAACTTGTCAAAGATATGCACCTAAAGTTTTTTTCAGTTCAGAAATAGTCTAGTAATCGACCATCCAAGCGGTCACAAGACAATGGAAGCTAAAAGTATATTTGAAGGGGGAATGCGAATAATCTTAGAGAAAAGAGACTATTACTGGAAGCGCGTTATGAACCATTACACTGTGGTGGCATCTTTACCGAAATATAATACGAGACATGCAGTTCCTGAAGGGGCGTTCACACAGAAGGTGGCTGAAGAAGCGTGGAAGGCTTTAAACTCTACAGAGTTTTCAGTGCATCCGGACTGGTTAGTTTAGAAATGTATAATAGATTAAGGGTACCTTTTGGCAAGAATGGGTTTGCTAGACTCAGACTGCGGGAGGGACGGAGGGGCGGTCTAAGAGGGGATCTCATTAGAATTCCTAGTGAAATCCTAAATCGGGTCGAATTTATAGTATTTTTAGTACATTCACCATCGTTGCCCCAACTGATAGACGTCCACAACTGAACATAGGTTAGGCTAGGTTAGGTCTCTTTAAGAGATAGCACGGCCTTGCGTCGGTAGTATGCAGCAGCTCCTGCGACTCTTTTGATATCTGTCCTCTTCTTTCAATATATTTTCAATGTAAGTATCCCAACATTTACGGTTAATTCTAATTTCTAGGTTGTATTGCCAGCACGTCGATCCCCACTTCGAGAATCGGGAGGATGAAGTGCTGCATTTCATCGAGCGGCGGAAAAACGAAGCCAATTTCCCTATGCGGAAGATAACGCATTTGTTTTCACCAATAAAGCCCACCGTGCGAGAGCAAACGTATCAATGTACTTAATCACTATATACTTTATTACTTACTCTTGTATTCCCC
Organism: Erebia ligea; assembly: GCA_917051295.2. Taxonomy (NCBI): domain Eukaryota; kingdom Metazoa; phylum Arthropoda; class Insecta; order Lepidoptera; family Nymphalidae; genus Erebia; species Erebia ligea. Next base: position 12,158,087 of record OU785235.1, on the reverse strand, counting down.
GGTTTCCTTCTCCAAAACTGAACCGATTTAATTTATTTTTTCAAGAAAAATTTCGTCAAATTTATTTGCGGGATGTCTGATGATGGCGCGAAAACTGCACCATTTTTGCAATTTTTGAAGGTTCCATGTTCTTAAAATTATTAATTTATCGAAAAAAGGAAAACATAAGGACATGGCACGGATACTTATGGATTTTATGGTGTGAGAAGATTTTCTCTATTGTAATTATCTACGGAGAAAACAGATGAATATTATGTTTGTATGGAGAAACCACCGTGCTATTTCGTCTTAATGTGTCTGTGTTCTACTACGATTATTGGATACTAGTGATGCCCGCACATAGTTCGTAGAACCGACAGGCGTTGGAGTCCCAAAGTGCTCGAATGGCGGCCTCGCACCGGGAAGCGTAGCGTTGGACGACCCCCGCTGGAAACAAGCGGCACAAGACCGTGCTCTTTGGCGATCCATGCAGGGGACGGTCTTCGTCCAGCAGTGGACTTCTATAGGTTGAGACGACGACGACGACGACGAGTGAAGCCCGGGCGGGACTTCGGCCGCGTGGATTTAGGTTTTTAGGATTTAGGACTTTCCGAGATCAAAAGTAGCATAAATGTCACTAGCATCGAAATACAATTGTACCAAAATTATACATCAATGGTAACGAATTAAAAAATGTTTTTCCTAATCATATAGAAACAAAATAGACCTAAAACAAATGGAACTGCAGATAACAATCTACATTAGTGAACTGAGCTATCAGAAAATCATAAAGATAGGTGCCTACGCTTGTTTTCGCAATAGGTGCATATTTGCAACAATATCAAAAAATCACAGCACACGATTGCAGAACACAAGCACATTAAGATTAGGTACTTTCATATCCTAATGGCAATAGATAACTTATCGATTGTCCTTATTTCATGCCTTTATTAACGATCTAAGCAATCGTTGAATATCTTCATCTATGATGCGCATCTTTTAAAAATATTTTTAAATAAGCTATTATTGATATAACAAAAAAACCGGTCAAGTGCGAGTACACACTCACGCAGAAAGGGTCCCGTACCTCCACAAAATATAAATTATTTTAATAAATAACAAAAAAGATGTCACGACAAGACGTATTCAGCTGCGAAACAACTGGGTTACATATTACGGCGGCGGCGCTAAACTGATCTTATAGCACCTAACAAACCTATGAGTACGGAACCCTAATTATCGATTTTCGGATTATTCTATACTTGGGCTGTAAGACCTTGCTTCTTGCCAAATTTCATGATTGTAGGTCAACGGAAAGTAAGTACCCTATAGGTTTTGATTTATTGGAGAGTGTCAAAATATGCGGCATAAACGGTCGTATCTTTTGATTGCGTGGATTAGAAGCATGATTTTACATTTTACAGCTCCAAGGGATACCCTCCACACGTTCCCAAGAAAAAGGTGGTTGACAGACAGACAGACAGACGGACATCGAAGTGATCCTATAAGGGTTCCTTTTTTCCTCTTGAGGTACGGAACCCTAAACATCAAAAATAAATCTCCGAAAATATTGTTTTAAAGATAACAGCTATAATCAAGTTAAGTACATTCAGTTTTTTATAAATTGCACGAGAATACGAGATGTCATATGAATATTACCTACAAACTAATAGCGAGTTAGCCTAATCTATCCTGGAATGGTTGCAAAGATGCTCGTTACATTTCTACGCTGAAGTCTGAACAGCCAGGCGTTAGTATTTAGTAATCCTCAGCGCGAAAAATGAACCAGCCCTTCTTTCACTAGAGGCAAATCACTTGTTTAAAATTCTAGATACTTTTACAAGTTGATTTGATTCAAGTAATCCACATTAGATTAATCTGGATGTTAAGTGATGTTAGAAGTCTAAAATAGTAACAGGCTAACCTGTTAGATACTCTCTTCGGTCTTTGCCTGTAAATTGTAAAGTTTATCACGAGCGAACCTTGAAATGTAAAAAACGCTGCTTTTGTCCTACGTACACATTTAACAATTATCTATTGTTTTAATAAGTTTGAATCAGACTGTGCCTTATTATTAATTCGAACGTGGTCAAACTTAAGTTTCAGTTGTTCATTCCAGTGTTTGCCCCGCCTAGGTAACGAAGAGCTGATGGCGCGGCTGAGCAAGGAGGCCGCGGCAACATATCGCTGGATGCAGAACGAAGACGCCGAGGAGACTTGTTCCGCCTGCCAGCTCGGCTCCGTCGTTGCATTCTTTGCTAGCGGTAACATTCAAATCAAATGTTTTTACTAGATGATGCCCGCGACTTCGTCCGCGTGGATTAAGTTTTTTTTATTCCCGCGGGAACTCTTTAATTTTCCAGGATAAAAACTAGCGATGTCCTTCCGCGGGGTACGACCTATTCCTGTACCAAATTTTACCAAAATCGGTTGAGCAATACACTTTCGCATTTATAATATTGAAAATGAAAATGATTTATTTCATGTAGGACCACTAGTGTCACTTATGATAAGTCGTAAGAATCTACCACCGGTTCGGAAAGCTGATGCTACTGAGAAGAACCGGCAAGAAACTCAGCAGTTGCTCTTTTCAAAATCAGAAAAATGTAACAATTTGTATATACATACTTAATATAAAATGCATACGCTACGTTACAAGTAGGTATTACACTGACTTGTGGGTTGCTGGATGCGAAGCCGGTTGCTTCCATGCAACTTTGTCATCGAGAAAATCATCTATACTATAATACCCTCGACTTATCAGATGCTGTTTAACACAGTCTTTAAATTTATGTAATGGCAACTCCAGAAACTCTTTTGGTACCATGTTATAAAAGCGTATACTCGACCCCACAAAGGATTTCTGCACCTTGCGCACGCGATATGACGCTGTTACAAGCTTATGGCGGTTTCTAGTACATCGATTGTGAGTATCACTTATTTGCTTATAAAGATTAATGTTCTGCCTAACAAAGATTATATTATTGTATATGTATTGTGAAGGCACCGTAAGAACACCAATCTCTTTGAATTTTTCACGAAGTGATACGCGTGATCCGAGTTTATAAATAGAACGGATGGCTCTTTTCTGCAATACAAAAATTGATTGGATATCAGCTGCTCTGCCCCACAATAAAATGCCGTACGACATAACACTGTGGAAGTAAGCAAAGTAGACAAGCCTAGCCGTTTCAATATCGGTAAACTGTCTAATTTTCCTGACAGCAAAAGCAGCCGAGCTAAGTTTTCGCGCTAGTGTCTCTATATGAGCGCCCCATTGAAGCTTATTATCCAAGGTCACCCCCAAAAAAACAGTGGAGTTCTCCATTTTTAGTGTTTCTCCATTTATCATTATAGTTTTATCAATATTCTTTACATTAGGTAGAACAAACTCTAAGCACTTGGTTTTCTTAGCATTCAATAACAAATTATTGACAGTAAACCAGTGTGATACGTGTGATATTGCATTGTTTACATCGTCAAAATTGTCCTTGCTTCTATCCACTTTAAAAATAAGTGATGTGTCGTCAGCAAACAATACAATGTCACAGACATTGTTGGCATGGTATGGTAAATCATTTATATACACCAAAAATAGAAAAGGACCCAAGATCGAGCCTTGTGGGACACCCATTAATGCAGTTGAGCCCTCTGACTTCACGTGGTTTACGCATACCCTCTGAGTTCTATCGTTTAGGTAAGAAGCAATGAGATCGAGTGCAACATTTCTGATGCCATAGTGGCTTAATTTCAACAATAAAGTTTTGTGATCAACACAATCAAATGCCTTGGACAGATCACAGAAGACACCAATAGCATTCTGTGAATGCTCCCAGGCATCGTATATATGTTTTAAAAGTTTTGCGCCCGCATCGGTTGTATTACGACCTTTAGTGAAGCCGTACTGCTCGGGATGCAGTAAGTTATTTGTGTTAAAATGATTTATTAGTTGGCTTAAAATAATTTTTTCAAAAACCTTACTTAGAGTTGGTAAAATTGAAATAGGTCTGTAATTATTAAGGTCGTTTTTATTTCCTGATTTAAATAAAGGAATGAGTTTACCATGTTTCATTAAACTCGGGAAGGTGCCTAAGTCTACACAATCGTTAAAAATTACAGCTAAGTAAGGGGCAATGTCGCTTATTATGTTAGATATGACTTTCACAGACATACCCCATAGGTCACCAGTATTTTTTAATTTTAATAACTTAAAGTTTTTCAAAATATCTATAGCAGTGATGTGTCTAAATTCAAATGAAACATTGCACTCTTTTACATTGTCTTTTAATATACTCTGAGCGGCGGTGGGTGAGGAATTTAGAGAGTCGGTCAACAAAATAGGAACATCCTGGAAAAACTTTTCGAAAGTTTTGGCAACCTCTTTATCAGATGTTATTTTATTATTATCAATAACAATCTCGTAGTTGACATCACGAGATTTAGTTTTACCAGATTCGTCATTTACTATGTTCCAAGTGGTTTTTATTTTGTTATCCGACTTCACAATTCTCTCTTTAATATGTAGTGCCTTAGCATGAATACAAACATTTTTGAAAGTCTTTGAGTAGGTTTTCACGCGTTCAACAAAACTGGGGGACCGGTTGTATTGTTTTTCATCGTATAACTCGTACAACTTGTCCCTACTTTTGTAGATACCTACAGTAGCCCAATCACTGAACTTTAATTTGCCACTTATTTCTATTTGCTTAAAATTGAATACTTTATTAAATTCATTGTCTATTGTCTTGAAGAGACTAGTATAGATGCTGTCTGGGTGACCCTTTTTATAGGTGAGTGCAGGAAGTTTGGCGGAAATTTGAGCTTTAAACCGCGTCAATTTATGTTTAGTTATTGGTCTGCACTTGATGATTTGTTTACTTTTATTGGCACTACTTAAAACAGTTATCTGTTGCCCGCAATGATCCGACCTTAGCTTGTTTATAACAGCTTTTTCCAAAATTATATCGCCACTGTAAAAAATATTATCTAAGCAAGTGGCTGAAGTTTCTGTTATCCGAGTAGGTTCACTAAAAGCATGTTTCATGTTAAAACATTTAAATAAGTTTAGCAACCTACCAGTAAAAGCATTTTCTAATAAAATATTAACATTAAAATCGCCGCATACTATAATCTTCTTAGTGGACACACACAATCGTTTTAACACATCTTCCATTATATCCTCAAAATTGGTGAAATCACCTGAGGGGGGCCGGTAAACACAGACTACAATAAAACGCTCCAGCTCCACACAAGACAGTTCAGCAATGCGCTCAACAGAAAGACCCACTATGTCTTTTCGCTCTTTACTATTAATTTCTTTATGGACCAGGATTAATGATCCACCATGAATAGCAGATTTTCTGGAGAACGCACTTGACAATGCAAAGTTATGTATTTTAGTTATTGGCAATTGTTCACTGTTAAGCCAGTGCTCAGTGAAACACAGAATATGTATGTTGCATTTTTCTACAAACAATTCTATCTCTAATTCTTTGCCGGAGAGACTCTGTATGTTTTGATGTACAATGTTTATTTTACAGAGCTTCTCCGTTGTCTTGCTGCCTAGTTTAAACAAGCAACAGGGTTCCTGGTAGTACTACCACTGTAGCTTGTGTTATTAACTGACTTGGCAGTACCACCAGCATTGCCTGAGTCAATGTTAACACAAAAATTAGTACAATTTGTACAATATTTATCCAATTCCAAAATACTGGGATTGGTACTAGTGTTCCTAGTTATATCAATATTATGGGTACAACATGTACCTTTCTCAGTTACATCCAAGCTAAAAATAGCTGGGTCTTGTATATTACAAGCTACTAATGTAGCTATTTGTTTCTTATATCTATGTGGCAGATACATAGTATCTTTTGTCAGAGTAAAACTCTTAACAAACTTATTTGAATCTAGTACATGGAAATGGTCTCTATGACCATAGCTTAAATTATGTAAAAGCCTGTTAAGTTTATAAACATACCTATTTTGTGCTGGGGTCAAAGAGGATGAGTATGGAAACGCACAAAGCACAAATTTACATTCAGAATCTTTTTGTACACTTTGTAGGTATGCAAAACTTCTCAGTATTTCTTTTTTGGTTATTTGTCGACTGTCGCCTACTAACAAAACTACTGTGCTGTATTTATCTAAACAACAGTCTTTAATATTTTCAATTATGTACTCATAGGGGGCCCCCGGGTTACATATGTTAAGGACCTGTTGGTGTAGTTCACTTTTTAGCAAATAACCAAAGTCTTTTCCCAACCCATCTGAGATTACAAATGTTTTCCGCTGTGGGGAGGGACACATTAATTCATTATTTCTATTACAACAATTTTTGAAATCAGTGCAGTGATTTTCCGCTGAGACAACTACAGGAACCTTATTTGAACACTGGCATTTATTCACTAGAGAGTCTAATCGTTCAATATTATAATTACCTATGGTTAACAGCTCATCGGCAGCCAGAATGTGTTCACCGATCTGTTTCTGTGACAGTTCATACTGGGAAGTAATAGTTCTTAATGAACTTTCCAACTTTAATATCTCATTGTTTAGGCTATGAATGTTAGAATCATATTGCTCTCTCATTTCTTGCAATGAGGAACAAGTTATATTCAACTTATTTAATAAGTCTGACCGCTCCTTTCTCAGTACAATGTTTTGAGCACTTGCCTTTTGTGATTTAATTAATTTTTTTGTTTTTGTAATAAACTTGCCAATTTTTATGTATTTTTTTATTTTTCTGTGACTATTTAAGTAAAGATTAAGTTCTTTATGTGGCTTATTTTGGGCACAAGGACTGTCACAGGTGAGATCAATGGTCACAACCGGTGCCGCTGAGGATGAAGATGAAGCAAGCAGTTCATCGTACAGTTTGTTGTTTTGTTGCCTTTCGCAACTTTCTATATGTGACTGAAGGTCATCAATTATTTTATGTGACCTGCTCAATTCATCCTCCAAAAAAGAGATTCTTCCCAAGGCCACTTCATAGGTCTGAATACACTGATTGAATGAGCCGACTGCCACCTGAAGTTGGTCTCGCTCCTCTAGCACAAGAGTATGGGCGCTGTGCAGGCTAGCCAGTTCAGCCTTCAGCTGTGTATTCTTCGTAATGATGACTCTCAGTTCAACTTCACTGTCCTCTTGTTCCTTGAGGAGCTGTGTGTTTAATTGTTTCAGTGATTTCACTTCCTGTAGTGCATTTTTAAGTTTCTGTTGCTCCTCTAAAGCTGCTGCCCGTCTGGTTTGCACGGTTGGAGCCATTTTACAATGCCTAAACCTGAAACACACCAATTTTATATGTCAGAGAAGGGAAATTGAGAGTTTACAGAACAGACAGAGGGAGAGATATGAAAAGAATCAGATAAAATAGACAAAACAAGGATAAGCTTGTATTAATTTAGTATGTAAGTAGGTAGGTTACAAGATATTTAGGCACTAATTTTTTACACAAATAGGACCTTATTTATATTATAAGCAGGACAATTTGTGGGATAACTTTGTCCGACTTATTCACTGAAAATGTTGTAAGTACTTATTTGTTTCTTTGATAAGAAGTATTATGTGTAGTGTTAGATTTGTCTGAGGCAATCCAGGTCATTCTTCAGCTTTACTTCCACAAATAAGTCAAGTAAAGTGAGAAAAGTCTTTGCCTGAGTGTGAGGATGGACGTTTCTCGAAATTGTCGAGAATGTACGAGTAGCGTGTAGAGAGTATTAGATTTGTGAATTATACAAATTAGTGTGTGGTAATAATTAAGCTAATTAGTAATGGCTGTTATACAAATAAAAGCAATACTCCCCGGGATTTTGTCGTTGATTTATGAATCACGCCGGTTGCCATCCGACAGGTACTTTAGTCTCAGCCTCGAAGTGTATGTTCCGATGATGATGGAGAAGTAACTTTCTATTTATTACAATTTACACTTTTATTTAAAACTATTTTACAGCAGAACTTAGCCGTATTTTAAACTAAATTTAAATAAAAATTAAAATTAAAATCGGAACAGCTGATTTTACATGTCAGCTTGACGGCTGCCGTTTAAGTATTAAGCAGTATTAAGTATGGATTTAAGTAGACTACAAGTGCTTTTGAATAGTCGAGTAAATCTACCACTGATTCGTTATATGCCGTTCCTACCGAAACGAATCAGCAAGAAACTCGGTGGTTACTCTCTTGACATTGTTTGGTACGAGTAGAGCCTATGGTTTCACTCATTTTATTTGAGTGCTAAACATTTTTGACGACCGCCCTGGCGCAATGGTGAGCGCTGTGGTCTTATAGAAGGAGGACTCGAATAAATTCTATTCTCAGCTAATAGGGGAATTTATAATTTCTGAATTTTCTCTGGTCTCGTCTGGTGGAATAAATAAAAATAAAAGTTAACTTTATTGGTTCATGAAATAATATTGAATCAGGAATTTTGTTGTAAATATGTCAGCTTCACAACATTTTTTTATGATTCGATTACCGGTTATTGCTCGTAGCAAAACTGTCGAAACTCTTTCAGTCCCGAGCTACATCGATCACGGTACGGTAGATTATGTCCGCCAGTAAATGAAAGCCTCAGCCAAAAAAATCTATTTGGGTTCTCGGTCGTAGTTGTCACACATTCAAGTCACACAGTCAGATACGTTCAAATTCCTATCAGTCGGTCAACGGACGGAGGCGTCAAGGCAGAGCATCGCTGCGGGGTGACAGGGACGTGATGGAGGAAACTGGCAGAGTTTTCTGTACAAAATTCGGTAATTCTAAAGTCTAATGTCAAAATCGTATGCAGTTTCTACCTCTATAGTCAGGTTTATCATTTGTAATTATGGGCGTCGACCCACTGTTTGAACTATACTTACGCTGTGATTGTCAGGCATAGCCTGTTTCCGCTGAAGATTTAAAAAAGATCCGCTAGAGGCTTTTTTGCAAATTTAAATTTTGCTCCAGGTACATCATCTTCCGTAAATTCAATTTTTATAACGTACGTTTAACGTTACTCTTAATGGAGAAATCAAAACGCATGTACCCCCCACTTTAGTGCTGCCTCTAGCAATCTTTTATAGATCTTCAGAGGAACAAACAACAGTGATTAACATTGATGTATAAATGGTGATTTATATTTTGTGACAGAGAGTGGTCTGATGCGGTGGCAGCTGTACAGCGCGACGAGCCGGCACGCTGAGCCGCCGGCGCACAACCTGTGGTCGCGCGGGCCGGAAGAGCCGTGGTACAGGCGCGCCGCCGCGGCCCCGGGCTCGCTGGTCGTGCACGTGCCCGTCGCGCCCATACGCGTCATGAGGAACAGCGACGCTTCCCCTCCACCAGTCAGTTGCATTTGTAGCTCCGACAGACTAGTGCTGAGATCTATAGAGCGTACTTTGAGTTGGCTCAGACTTTACTCAGAGTTAAAACGAGATGGACTTATGTGAGTAACATAAATCTGTCTCGTTTAAACCATGTCTTAAGTCCGAGCAAAGTCAAAGTTCGCTCTATAGATCTCACACTAGGACTGGACGCGTCACCAAGGTGCAGCGACACCTAGCGAGTCGCAGGGAGCCGCTAAATCTGTGGCGTATGGAAGTCTCTTCAAGAGACCTATCTCTAGCAGTGGATGCCTATCGGTTGACGGTGACCATGACGACGCGTCACTATCAGAGGAGCAGGACGTTCAGTGCCAACGCCAACCCGCTGTCGCACAACCTATGATCGCGCGGGCCTGTAGAGTAGTGGTACCGGGTTTGCTGGTCGTGCACGGGCCATACCTACGCGTGATAAGGAACAGCGACGCTTCCCCTCCACCAGTTAGTAGCATTGACAGGCTCCCCCACTAGGTGGACGGATGACATCAAGCGAGTTGCAGGGAGCCGCTAAGGGAATCTCTCTATTTATATATATATGAGATTGATCGGCTATAGCTGTCTATCAGTCGACGACTACTCGTCACTCCCGGAGAAGGAAGTTCAATTCTGTCACGCTTGGTAGTCGGGGTTTCAACCCTCGGCTAAATTATAACGGATGGGAACGAAATTTTGTCCTGTCAGCTTCATATAAAAGTGCCTTTTATATGAAGCTGAGTACCTTTTATATAAACGATACTGGACGTTGTGTCCCACAGTCCCGTCCATGTTTTCGTCCATGAAGTAGAAAAATAACCTACGTAAGTGCTCCTCAATGCTATTCTATAGAGCTTAGAATAGTGCTTCACCTAGAATAGTATGGGGTACTGATATTATGGACAGTTTGCTTTAGAAACGGATTTCATTCGCCATTTTATACGAAAATTACTTATATATAGTAAAATAATAATATTCACCCATTTATTTAATTTAGGTGTTACTAATTACTATTTCCAGCTGGGAGATAAATGGTATTGGTTGACCGCAGCGCGCACTCTGGGGCACCCGAGCAAGGGCGTCGTGGGCGTGGCCGGCTACCACTTCAACCCGGAGCACTTGCGTGACGTGCTCAACAGCTATACCAACTTTCATGTACGAGTACTTTTTTATAGCGAAAAATACTAAGCCAAGCTAAACTAATATGAGTAAAATGTTAAGGATCCTCTTCCGATTAATTCATTACTTTACAAGGTGCAAAAATGTACGGGAAAATGTAGGTACCCACCTTGAAATAACATCGATAGGTACGAATAATTATTTAAGTTGTTACTAAAATCTTACAGAATGGGAACTGCCCTTAGAAACATTGCTATAATAATATGTTTGATTTGATTCCGGAATTCCATGTAAATATGAGGAATTATCTTTAAATGTATTTCTTTTAATCTGAAGAAATCTTAGAATAAACTAAGTAGTTTATATTCTAAGGTAGTTACATTATCTCTAATAGTTTAGCCGCCTAACATAATATGTATAATATGGTAGTTTAAAGAATCAAGTTTAATCAAGGTGTTGCAATAAAGTAAAGTTTCATCTGAAAACTAGTGCCCAGAAGACGAAGAGGATCTGTGTGAACCACACTGCGATGGAGTAATATGGACATGTCTCCTGATCGACGACGGAGGCTGGATAGTTTCATCCAACAGTCTCCTAGAGAAGGAGGTAGAGGACGAGGAACCCATCACCGAGCACCTAGCTAACGCGCATCCCGCGGCAATGTCTGCGTTGCTCAACGCTAACATATTCAAGCTACGCTGGGTACATGATTACCAGGCGGTTTGCTTCCCACCCGCGAAGGAAGAGCTCATATCTGCAGCACCAGTGAGTATACTATTATTTTAACCACGATTACCTACACTTGTAAATTTTACTCGAGGAAGCCAATTTCCTGAGTAACTTACGATATGTAAAATTGTAAACAGCCTTGTAGGTCACGTATCGGCAAATCCGACGTTCTAATCAGGCATAAAAAATCGTCCCATTTTTGGCCACCGAATCAGATATGTTTGACGGCCTATACTTACTAAGTACTGGTAGTAGGTACCTAGTAACCTAGTAGGAAATAAGTATAATTTATTATTATGCGTATTATAATTTATATTTATCGATGAGGTTTTAGATTTAATTTAATTTATTTTACTTAGTTTTAATTTAATAGTGTTTGTAATATTAGTTTTAATTTAGATTTCATTTATAGTTTGTTTATTTCATAGTTGTAATTATCCAAGTAATATAATATATTTATTATTAATATCTTGATATTTAACAAAAATATGTAACTTTAATTATTTCAGATACTACCTTCTCTAGTTCGGTCTGCGTGGAGCTCTGTGCAGCTACTGATACATGTCAGCAGAGACATTTTCACGATTCTCACCATATTAGCTTCCTGTAAGTTGATGTTTGATAGTCTGTGCTTCCAGTGCTGTTTGTACCTAGCAGCATACAAACAGGCTACACAACACATCTTTAGGGCTAGCATGCATGCGCATACGCACAACGAGTAAAATTATGTCTACCCGGTATCTCTATTTGACTATCGAAGCTAACATGGTTACACAGTATGACTTGTCTCGTTATTTTACATCAAAAGTAGAGATAAAAGTAAGTAGGTAATATTTCTTATCTTTGGTATTTTTCTCTACGAACCCTTATATGAGGTACCTACTAAAATTCTACATCAATGCTTACATGCCGACTATTTTTTTCTTGTAATATACCGGATTTTTTGCATGTTAGGGTAAACGAGAAATTAGCCAGTATTAACAACATTTCTCTCTCTCTCTCGTCGCGAGATATCTCGTTATGCGCATGCTAGCCCTACAGGTAATAAAGATGATTTTTCGTAACAGTAATATACAACGGTAAAGTGTAGTGAATAACAATTACTAATTCCTTTAATATTTTGCCCATAAAACACTCCATTGTCGCTGCTGCAGGTGCTTTCGTAAGCAGTGACACGGAAGCAGAAAAGGAGAAGCGTCGAAAGCGCTTGAGGCGTGACTTCGAGCGAGAGAAATACGAACGGCTCTATGACCCGCGCGTGCTCGTCAATAGAACACGCTTTTCTGCGTGCGACCGCTCGCGAGCGCTGTATGAGTTCCAGGTAAGCTATAGGAAAACAGTCGTAAATAACTATGAATTATGGTCAAGATTCCATTGCCAGATGGTCTGATAAATAGTGATATGAATAAAACCAAAAACTTCAAAAGCGCGTGAGGCATGACTTCGAATGAGAGAAATACGATCGCCTCTACGACCCGCGCGTGGTCAATAGAACGCGCTAAGCGCTTACGAACGCTATATGAATTCCTGGTAAGCCATAGAAAAATAGTAGTAAATAGCTATGGTAAATTAGGTATAGTCATAATTCCACTGCCAGGTGCTCTTCTAAACATTCATTTAGAGCAGAAATAGTGAGGCTTCGTAAGCACGTGAGGCACTTCGAGCGAGAGAAACAGAGAAGAGATGAATCCGGTAAGCTATCTATAAGAAAATAGGCGTAAATAACTATGATTTACGGTGAATATTTCATTACTGATGGTCAGTACCCTTACTCTGAGATTGATCGAATTTAAAATACGGTCTCACTGAGTGAGGTGAATCACATTTGCGTAAACTAAAATGAACCTTAATAGCATTGATTTAGAGCCACAAATTCAGTGCAACCGATTTAAATTTCGAAACGTACCGTTTGGAGCGCTCACTGTGAATGCATACACGAAACTGAGCTCTAAATCAATGCTATTAAGGTTCATTTTAGTTTGACGCAAATGCGATCGAACGCTCACGTCACTCGATCGTATCTGCAATGTTAAAACTGGGAGTAACCATACTGATAAATTGTGATACGGATGAAAATAGGGAGAAAAGGATAACTTTGAACGCTTCCACGACCTACGGGCTACGATCCTCTACGGCGTAGCTGCTCCTTAACTTGTAGCAACGAAATCGACTGCTGTTTCATTACGTACTTCGTTTTATTACTTCCCTTTTTAAATATACCTTTATAAGCATCTCTATCTCATCAGTCTTTTTTTTTATCCACTACAAGCCAACAGAAAATTCAGAAATTATAAATTTCCAAACACTGCCGGGGATCGAACCCGGGACCTCCGCACGTTAAGGCAACAGCGCTCAACACTGCGCCACGGAGGTCGTCAAAATTATTTTAAACCTCAATATTATTTGCAGCGTACTCCCAAATCAATGGAACTGCTAAGGCGGGCCCCGATCCCCTGCAGATGGCCGCTGATAGGCACCGAGGTGCCGGGGACGAACCTGCTGCTGCTGGCAGTTTACAACAACTGTACCAATACGGGGAAGCCGGTCAACAACCCGTTTTATAATCAACTGGTAAGTTAACGAGTAACGACTAATCTAAATTCCTCGTGACTGCCTCGTTGGCCTAGTGGTTAGCATGTTCGACTGCGGCCGACGAGGTTCCAGGTTCGAGTCCCAGGTCGGGCCATAACAAGTACCTATTGGGTTTTTCTGACAAGAAATTCTCAGTACTAGCCCGCGGAGTTAGGAAGTTGGCGGTGTTTAACCCCCGTGCTTCGGAGAGCACGTTAAGCCGTCGGTCCTGCGCCTGATCTCTCTCCGGTCTTGTCGGATCTTCCGTCCCATCGGGCTATGAGAGCAAAGGAACAGAGAGTGCACCTGTGTATGCGCACATAGGTACTTGTGCATTATAATATCTCCCGCGCAGATGGCTAATCTCTGTGGAGATTGGCCGCCGTGGTCGAAATTCGATCGGGAGGACATTATTATTATTAATGTAAATTCCTAAGAAAAACTCACTGGCCATTGGTAGGTACCTACCAACTACCAACCTGCTGATAAAAGCCCTGCCTGTTTTGTAAGCCGGGACCAACTTTCTGACATTAAGTATGTCATATGACTGTTTACATCAACTAGTTACTCGTATATATGGAAGCCGCTCATCAACCCGTTTTATAATCAACTGGTATAGGTCTCAATAAACCCTGAGACCTTACAAGTCGCAACTCATAGGCACAGAAGTGTCGGGGACCAACTTGCTGCTTACCTACTCATGCGATGCTGTTTACAACTTTATAAATATGAAGCAATAGATAGGCAAGCTCGCTCGAACTTTGGCTGCATCACAAGGTAGGTACTTCCAGCAAGTCTGATTGCAGCCAAGCCACAGGCCAAGCGCTAGTCTATAAATAAAAATATTTAAAACAAAATGAGGAAGCCGGCAACTAATTAATGGGATAGGTACTTAGTCTATACGGACGTGCCTGGGACAAACTGGCTGATATGCCTGTTAACAACAACTGTACGAAGATATAGGAAAGCCGGTCAACTTGTTTCTGATCTGTGTACTTAATAGGTTAAGAAAAAGTAGTTTTTCAGCGTTTTCGGTAGTAGGACGTATAGGTACCTACAGTTAAATCCGCCCGTGCGAACCCGGGTTGGGTCATCTTGTTAATAATATTATAGGTAGGTATAGTGACTAGTAGCTTTACCTACTTAGATCCACTCGTCCAGTTGTATTGAACTCTAATCTTATCTGACTCGTTAACCCAATAGTTAAGTGTCATTGGCCAATGACTTAAGCCGATAAAATGTAAGTAGGTAGATACATGATGACATGCGGGGACTCCCTAGTCCCAAAATAAAAGCTAGGTATAGAATAGCTATGCCTTCTACATCAGAAAACAATAAGTTTCTCGTCGTTGCCTAGATGAAATCCTTTATTTCATGGTTTATATACTAGGTACCTACTTAATAAAAGTTGAGGACAATATAGGTATCCTAGAAAGGTCCATTTGGGGACAATCCTATAGTGGTTAGCGTCCCTACTGAGCTAAGTGGTGTACTCTTTCTGTGCGGCAGGTGACTATAGACGACGGGGACGAAGGGCGAGTGAGCCTGGCAGCCCGACTGGCGTGCTGGCGCAACCGCGTGCCGCTGCCTGCGCGCGCGCCGCACACCGCGTGCTACCCGCACAACTACTCAAACGTGAGTCCAGACTCTGTGTCGTATGCAGCAGACAGACGACGGGGACGAAGGGCGAGTGAGCCTGGCAGCCCGACAGGCGTGCTGGCGCACCGCGTGCCGCTGCCTGCGCGCGCGCCGCACACCGCGTGCTACCCGCACAACTACTCTAACGTGAGTCCAGTCTCTGTGTCGCATGCAGGAGACAGACGCCGAGGACGAGAGGAGAGGGTAGCGCGTAGGGTTTCTGATTTTTGACCTGTTTTTTCTCGGGATTCGAGAATTCTCGACTAGGAAGTCTTCTTGATTCTTCTAATAGGTAGGTAGGTAAAAACTATAAGCCGTTGGATCTAGAACTGTGTGTAGTAGTTTTGGCAAATAATGCAAGGAATTGCACGAGCTAGGAGTTCAACAGTCTTGCATTCAGATTACATTTTGCGAATCTTTCATTCTTACAAATTGTAACGTAGCGAGGGTGGCAGGCGATCGCGGCTCATTGGATCGCGCTACGTGTTTGATGAGTAGAGATCGAACCTAGACACTCAAATAAGACTGTTCACAAGTAAAACATTGGTAACAAGTAAAACACCACCACCATACACCACACTACAGCCCATTAACGTCCCACTGCAGGGTACAGGCCTCCACTCTCAAAGGAGAGAGGGAATTAGAGCATAGACCCACCACGCTGCTCCAATGCGGGTTGGCGAGTTTTAACGATTATTATCATGTTAGTGATAATAACCGGGACCGACGGCTTAACGTGCTCTCAGAGGCACGGGGGTGGAACACCGCCAACTTCCTAACTCCGGGCTAGTGCTGAGAATTTCTAATCAGAAAACCCCAACACTTAATTATGGCCCGACCCGGGACTCGAACCCGGGACCTCGTCAGCCGCAGTCGAACATGATAACCACTAGACCAACGAGGCAAGTAAAACACACTGGCTATTTATTCCCGTTTCTACAATAAGTAGTTGTCCTTAGCCTAAGATTAGTAAGTAAGTACCTCGCTAGATTATTCAAGTAGATCCGGCAGGAACCTATAAATTTTCCTGGAGCGGGCAACACTGCTCCCAGGACGCGCGAACAAAAGCCACCGTTGGCTGTTTACGCGGGACACGGATCACGGAATGCGCTTCGAGAATCGAGATCCGGCATCAAAAGCCCCAGGTCCGACCAACCAGAGTTCGGCAAGTTTACGCGTCACGGTATGGCGACTCGGAGCGCACTCGGGGCCACGATGTGTTTACATTACGTCGGCGTTGCGTGATCTCGTGGAATGTTCTAGGTCACGTAGGCTTTTTGTAATGGCATCGTCACGAAATATTGAGGTTTAAAAGCTTTAACACGTGTCCAGCATCATCTGATCTGTGCCCACCAGTTTAGCTAAAACGTAGTGGTTTAATATTCTCTTGGCAGTTTAGCCATGGTCCGCTTATAACAAATATTCAAAACCGAGGCTCACGTTAACTCTGTCTCGTATTCCTCATTCCCAAGCACTTTAGCATTTATAATATGGATGAAATGTGATCTTTTCAGGAAGCAGGATACAGACAATGTGGACCTTGGCTTCCGGACCCGGACATAGCAAGCGATATCCAAGTTTCAAAATTGCTTATATTCTTCGTTCTTATGAAAATATTAATCCATCTTTTTAATTGAAAAAATCATGCATTTAGATTGCTTGAACTAATAAAAATTTAGATCTGCCCCCCGATTACGTAAGAATTGTCGATCAAACGTTAAAGATTTTCGTCAAAGTAAAATAAACCATGATTGCATTGAATTAGAGCTCAATTTCGTCTGCCCATTCTTATACGTTTAGGCCCTAAACGTATAAGAATGGGCAGACGAAATTGAGCTCTAATTCAATGCAGTTATGGTTTATTTTACTTTGACGAAAATCTTTAACGTTTGTTCGGCCATTCTTACATGATTGGGGCCCTGATTGGCATAGGTTTTAGGTGCCATACATACGTTTCGAAATAAAACAATATAACATTCCACTTTATTTGGTTTTATTTAAATATAATTATTTGGTTCGGAAACGTATTTAATACTTAGCGTGATACATTAACAAATCACAATGCCGTCATCTTTACATTTCCTCTCGAATTAAACATTTCTACTTCATAATAATTAGTAATCTGAGATTTGCCTCCCAATCAAGTTGTACACAAAACTTAAATTGATTTTTTTTTAAACTGTTTGCTGCACCGAACGCACATCACACAGGTTTTGTAATAATTGCACATGCATTGCAAGCAGTTTAATGTACAACCAGACTGGTAAGATATTACAATAATATTATCAAGTTTTATAAATTAATACCACATTTAGATATTACTATACCGATAAAATTGCTTTGGAATGCTTTCAATGTTTTGGTGGGTAGTACAACTAAGATAATATCAGATAGCAGTTAAGATTTAAACAAACCCATAAGGTCATTGCCAGTAAGTCTTTGACTTAAGTGAAATGGATGGACGCCAAAATGTTTGCACGCCACGCCATTTCTGTTCACTACTCGTGGGGGCCTTCTACGATAGTTCGCACACGTTCCGCGTGGCTTTATGCTATGGCGCATGATTTGGCACTCAGGGTAAAAATGTCATGACGCCAAATAACTGAAGGCTGTGGATTAAGGTAGGCACGGAATTGTCGTGGTTTGCATCGCGCCTTAATTTGGCTTAGGTACAGATTTAACACTTACGGTCAAATATTGGCTTTGTGGCGCAACTAGAGTCAAATGGCTTACCGTCAATGACCATTAAAATGATTCTTGATATCATTTTAACCATCTATTTCACGCAGTACACTCGCGCCGCGAAAGTCCGCAAAAGCCGCTAAGATGTCGTCGTGATTTTGGAATGTTCCCCATCCGATTTTGTCAATAGAACCAACATCGGATGGCGAATGGTAATTGATATCCAGACTGTAGGGCGAGCGAGTGTAGAGCGGCCATTAGAACAGTGAATTAAATGGAACCAAAAAATCATGTGCATATTTTTGATACATAGGTAGCCGGTACCTATCTACTAATATTAACTAAGGTCACTGGTAGAGATCTCTTATATAGATAAGTGTTTCCTTGTCCACTATGTTTCTGTTTTTCTACGTATTATATAACTTTTTGGTACTAAATAAATAAATAAATAATATTTCCATGATTTTTTTTACAGGAGGCAATGCACACGATGGACAGTAAAATTAGATACCGATTAATACAAAACAAAAATAACTAATAAAATACATAATATTATGTCAGTTTCAATAAAATATAAATTGATTCTATATAAATAAAATATTCAAAAATATATAACAATAAATATGTACCTATGATAAACAAACAAAATTTTAACGTCATAAATAAATTAGAAATAAATTGTGATGATAATAATTAATACACAATTGGTCTGACCTTTTCTTACCAAAATAGTATACTTATTGTTAAATTAATTATAAATTAAAGCAGTGTAAGTACACAAACACAACACCAAAATGCCTTAAATGTCAAAGTTAGTGAACCCCAAAAACGGGTAACAAGAAAACTCACTTTACTAACCACTAACGAACCCTTAACTAAATTTATTTTGATCAAAAATAGATTAGAACTTTCGTATCATGCCTACTTATTTATTTCTGGTAAGGTTAATGTTCGAATATTTAACTATTATTAAATTAAATTAAAAATCAAATCTAGATATTTCGTAGTTTTAGTGAATTGTGAAAGTAGAGAGAAAAATGGCCGAAAATTACAAGAAAGTGTTTTTCTAATCTAATATTCTGTTATATTATTAATATTCTAATATTCTGTAATGTGTAGTTTTTATGTGAATTCGAACATTAACCCTTGCTGGTTAATTTCATCAAGGGAATATGATATAATAACATCGATAACTATTTAATATTAAAATATTATCTGTTCGCCCCGACGCGACGTGTCGCCGTCCGATATTTCTACATTCAAAAATAGTTTTATAACATCTACTTTATTATTAACCTGTTGTATGTATTACGGTGCAATGCGACCATAATCGTGTGCAGCACTTGTGCACGAACATTTTCATCTCGAGCAGATGTACAGACAAGTGAGCATAATTTAAAAAAATAAACAGATAAAGAACCTGCCGATGCGAATATGGCGATCACTATTTTCTCTCTACTATTTAAATAGAAAAGATTTAAATTCTCGAATGTCTACCTAGCTACGATTTGTAAAAACGGGAACTCGATCGCGACATCCTCGTTTTTTTCCTTGTATTCATTTCCCAATTTGGCACCATTATATCCTATTGTAATACTACACAACAGCTACTGATTAAATTCTTAAAACTGGATTTATAATGTAGAAAAATAAATTTGTGAACAAGCTTGCACTACGGATTTTTTTTGGTTTACTATTGATATTATATTATTTTATTGCTACAGGTTAAAATGTTTCAGAGCGCACTGTCAAGACATGAGACCTTATAGGCTCAGAACTCGTGATTACTATACTTAATTTCTAAAGTGTTATTTAAAATCGATTTCAGATATTAATGTAGATTTTTAATTCATTCTGTTAAGGTTCCTATCCACGGCGTGCGATGTCAAAACATATCTCACTTCCTTTTCAAATCAATAGTAAAACTTACATTCTAGTGATACCTAAAGGAATTCTTCTAACTAATCACAATATTGAAAACTTTTTGAACGCTAAGAAGTTTTCAGTAAATTCCCAATTTACAAATAAATTTTATAAATTACTAACTTACAGCAAACATAAACGCAGAATTTGTAAATCTTCTTAAAAACAAAAGAATTCATTCTTTGGTAAAACTGTGTAAAAACTTAATAGGTAGTGTAAAAAAATCCACATAAAATTATCACACACTATGTGCATAAATAAATCATAAATAAATAATTTGTGTAAATAAATAATGAATCTTAGTGGGAATGTAATCTTTTATCCTAATTCTTATAAATAATAAATAGTAGTTTCCACAGCTTGAGAACAAAATTACTTGGAATAATACGCAGATTTTTTTAGAAAAAAAAGGAAGACAATACGTTGATGACACATAATTAATTATGTATAGTTTTTACTAACATAAATTACTCGTACATAAGAGCGGGTGTAAAGGCAAATTCAGACTGAGCCCACGTAGGAAACGTACGCAACACATTATTCTATTAACTTGAACACTTATTTAATTATTTTTTATTGAAAACATGGATTAGAAATAATCCATTAACTTGGACACTTATTTATTTATTTTATATTGAAAACATGGATTAGAAATAATCCATTAACTTGGACACTTATTTAATTATTTTATATTGAAAACATGGATTAGAAATAATCTTATCGCATACGTTCGGCGAAACATCGACCTGCGATACCTTTGCCGCAAGATATTTTAAAATCATACCGTCGACGTTGTCCGTCTTCGAGCGTCGAAATAATTTGGCGTTTAAGTAAACTGGACCTTAACAGCTTCGCTTCAGAGCTCAAGTTCGTCCATGCGTTACAAGCGGAAAAGTTGCGGAAATAAAATCCAGTGCTCCAGAATTTGTGACTTTAAAAAATGACATTTGGGTCCATTTTACTGTAACGCCGCTGTGATTTGAAATCTTGCGGTAACGGTACAGATCGGCGCAGGAAGGTGGAGGGGATACTCTTACATAATGCACGGGTGCAATTTTTACAGATACTACGAGTACTCTGAATCAAAACGTGCGCCTTAGACATAACGTGGGTCCAGTTCAATGGGCTTTGCCTAACTTAAAAGTTTTAAACAAACGTGGTCTTGTATCATTCCTCCTCTGATTCGCTGTCGGAATCCGGGATGGTGTTGAACCAATTCTCCCAGTTCGATGGATTGTCCATTGTGTTACGTCTACGAAAAAAAACACTAATGTCAACTTAAGTTAAATTTTATATTTATATCAGTGGGATTCTAAAATATTGGCGACTGAGAAGTTAGCCCTAAGTCGCAGTGATATATTTGTGGGTCACTATTATAAATATTTTCCGACAATGGGGCTGATTCTGTAGTGCACAATGGTGCCGATTCTGTAATAACACAATTATCTCTAAACTAAACTAAAATGGCAGCTTTAAATCTAGTTCTGTCCCTTTCCGTAGGGAGTATTATGAAAGGGTCAGCAATATTTGTAATCCTCTAATTTTAGTTTAGTTTAGAGATTGTGCACTACACAATCAGCCCCAATATCTAAACTAAACTAAAATGACAGCATTAAAAATATTGCTAACCCTTTCATAGTCTGAGTGCCGCCCCAGCCCGAGCCCTCCGCGCCTTCGCCGGCCTGCTGCCAGCTGGAGCGAGCTGTATATACACATACCCGTGCCTGGTGACGGGCTGTGGCAGTGTGGCAGTGGCGGGGGGCGGCGCGGGCGGCGGCGGCGCGCGGCGCTGTAGAGTCTGAGTGCCGCCCCAGCCCGAGCCCTCCACGCCGTCGACGGCCTGCTGCCAGCTGGAACGAGATTTGAATCTTTCACTAGACATCTCTAATCCGCGCCTAAAGAAGTATTACTTGAAAAAGTATATTTCCGTACATGTGCGGTAATTTTTTTTTTTGTATCAGCAATTAAATATAACAACATTATATTAACATTTATCGTGTACCTCAGAGAGTACACAGATGTGTAGGATTTAATTTTAACAAACGTTTGGTTGACGCATCTGTACTAATCTATTCAAAATTCAAAATTCAAAATTCAAAATGTTTTTTATTCAAATAAGCTTTTACAAGCGCTTTTGAATCGTTATAATATGAATCTACCGCTGGTTCGGAATGCCATTCCTACCGAGAAGAGCCAGCAAGAAACTCGGTGGTTGCTCTTTTCCATCAAAACTTACAATCATCATAATGATACAAGTAACTGCAGTCCCACGCATAGCTGGAGCGAATCAAATCCACGCTGTTTTTTTTTTATCATTTACGTAATCTTCGATTGTATAGTAAGCTTTTTTCACGAGCATACCTACAATACTCAATACACGCCAAGACTGGCAGACAGAGGCAGCCCATTTCCGACGGTGGCACCCGTTCACGAGCATGACGCATGATCCAGCCATTGCTTCGCTCAACCATATTTGAGGGAACGTAACAACCCGCACCACACGACACCACCACAGAAACGTTAAAGAGAGTGTGACATACCCGACTACCCATATCAAGGCATAGAATTGAATACTGTTTAAGGGTGCAAATCGCCACCTATCGGCAATAATAATATTAAAGTTTGTATGTGTGTATGTTTGTTACTCCTTCACGCGGCAACTACTTAACCGATTTGGCTGAAATTTGGAATGGATGTAGATTATACCCTAGATTAACACATAGGCTACTCTTTATCGTGGAAAAATCCATGGATCATTAACTTTACACAATTTGTGAAAACCAAAATTCACGCGAGCGGAGCCGCGGGCAACAGCTAGTCGGAAAAAATTGTAAAAAAAATATTGATCTTTATGTTTTAGTTTATCGTTTAAATGAATATATTATCATAGAAATGCTCTTTTGTCATTTACGTAATCTTCCACAGTATAATAAGCTTTTTTCAAAAGCATACTTTTAATGGATTTCTTAAACTTGTGTAAAGGCAAGTTTAAAATAGATTGTGGAATTTTGTTATAAAATAGAATGCTCATTCCCACGAACGACCTTCGGACTTTTTTGAGGCGGAGCGATGGTGTCACGAGCTTATGGCAGTTTCTAGTTGGCCTATCGTGCAGATCGCAAATTCTTTTGTAATTCTGAAGGCGCTGTTTCACAAAGATTAAATTACTGTAAATGTATTGCGAGGCTACTGTAAGAATACCTATTTCCTTGAATTTCTCTCTAAGGGATTCGCGCGGTTTTAAATTATAAATTGCACGTATTGCCCTTTTTTGTAATACAAAAATTTTTTGAATATCTGCTGCTTTACCCCATAGCAAGATTCCGTAAGACATAATACTATGAAAGTAAGCAAAATATACAATTTTTGCAGTTTCTACGTCAGTAAATTGTCGAATCTTTCTAACAGCGTAAGCAGCAGAGCTGAGTTTGCCAGCCAGAGTTGATATATGGGTGCCCCATTGAAGCTTTGAATCTAAGGTCACCCCCAGGAACACAGTGGTCTCTTCTATTTTTAAAATATCATTATTTACAGTTAAATTCATGTTTCCTGTGGACTTGGTATTTGGCAATGCGAATTCAACACACTTGGTTTTCTTTGCATTTAAAAGTAAATTGTTTACAGTAAACCAGTTAGTGACTTGAGAAATTGCATTATTTACGTCGTCATAATTGTCCTTATTTCTATCGACTTTAAAAATCAAGGACGTATCGTCAGCAAATAGCACAATATCACAAGTGTTTTGGACGTAATATGGTAAATCATTTATATACACCAAGAACATGAAGGGGCCCAGAATGGAGCCTTGAGGAACACCCATTAGTGAGGCTGATCCGGATGACTTCACATCGTTAACACATACCGTTTGAATGCGATCACTGAGATAAGACGCAATGAGGCCAAGTGCAGTGTCTTTGACTCCATAGTGGTTCAACTTAACTAAAAGCGTCTCGTGCTCAACGCAATCGAATGCCTTAGACAAATCACAGAAAATACCAATAGCATTCTGTGATTTCTCCCATGCATCGAATATATGCTTTAGCAGCATTGCGCCCGCATCGGTTGTTGATCGGCCTTTAGTAAAACCATACTGCTCAGAGTGAAGTAGTTTATTTGAGTTAAAGTGCAGAAGCAGTTGGTTGAGCATAATTTTTTCAAATATCTTGCTGAGTGCTGGTAAAATAGAAATTGGTCTGTAATTATTAGGGTCACTTCTACTGCCAGATTTAAAAAGTGGAATCAATTTACTGCATTTCATAAGGTCTGGAAAGGATCCTGAATCTACAGACTCATTAAATATTAGAGCAAGATATGGTGCAATTATATCAATAACATTGCTGATTATTTTTACTGATATCCCCCATAGATCCCCGGTTTTTTTGCATTGCAAAGATTTGAATATTTTAATAATATCATATGGGGTCACATGTTCAAACTTAAACAGCACACTGCACTCGGTGACATTACCCTTAAGAAGCTTAAAGGCTTCTGTTGGCGAGGAATTAAGGGAGCTAGTAGTGGTTACCGGAATATTTCGGAAAAAATTCTCAAATGTATTTGCAATTTCCGTATCGCAGTCAGTAATACGGTCATTAATTTTTAGCTCTAATTTAGGCTTCTCCACTTTATGTTTCCCAGTTTCTTCTGAGATAATATCCCAAACTGCTTTTATTTTACTATCAGAATTAATGATTTTTTGTTTTATATAAAGTGATTTTGCTTGTATGCAGACATTTCTAAATAATTTTGAATAATTTCTTACATATTGGACAAATCTAGGAGTGTAATTATACTGCTTTTCAGCATACAAATCAAACAACTTATTCCTACTTTTATAAATGCCAACAGTAGCCCAGTCGCTAAATTTAAGGTTTTTAAACAATTTTTTTTCTACTATTTTAAAAATGGAACTAAACTGAGAATTTAACAAATCAAAGAATGTATTGTAGTGTTCATCCGGACCACCCTGTGTAAGATCAAGTGTAGGTAAAATATTTAGCATATTTTGTTTGAATTGTTGTATTTTTTTACCGGTAACTGGCCTATACTTTATTACTTTAGTTGTATTTTGTTTAGAGCTAGGAACAGATATCATTTGCCCGCAGTGGTCGGATCTTAGATTAGTAATGACAGATTTGCTGACAATTTTACAATCACTGAAAATATTGTCAATACAAGTAGCGGAACTTGCAGTTATCCGTGTAGGTTCAATAAAAATGTTGTGTAAATTGAAACTTTTAAATAAGTTGAGTAATCTGTCAGAAAGAGAGGTGTTAAGCAAAATATCTATGTTAAAGTCTCCACATATTAATATTTTTTTCGATGACCTACATATCCGTCTTAGGGCCTCCTCCATGACATCCTCAAACAGTAGAAAGTCGCCTGAGGGAGGTCGGTACACGCAAACTATAATGTATCGCTCCAGCTCAACACAGGACAGCTCAATAGTGCGTTCAACAGAAAGATTAACAATGTCTTTTCTTTCCTTACAATTATTATTACTACGAGTTATAATCAAAGACCCTCCGCGTATAGCATTCTTTCTAGAGAACGCACTTGACAACGAGTAATCCTTAAGATTGATAATTAATTGGTAACTATTGAGCCAATGCTCTGTAAGGCATAAAATGTCAATATCAAATTTTCTAATAAAAAGTTCAATTTCATGTTCTTTGCCAGATAAGCCTTGTATATTTTGATGTACAAGATTAATATTACATAGCTTATCTGTTGTCTTGCTACCTAGTTTAAATTTTTTTTACTGTTTTCAACAATATTAGTACAACTGTTTGTACCAGAAGTTAAAATACTCAAATTATTACAATTTGTATCCATTGTCAAAAGACTGGACTTAGTGTTGTTACTAAGTAAATCAATATTCAGTGTACAACATGTACTATTTCCAATCATATTACAGCTAAAAATAGCTGGATCTTGTATATTACAAGCTACTAATGTAGCTAAATGTTTCTTACAGCTATGGGGCAGATACATAGTATCTTTTGTCAGTGTAAATTTCTGAATAAACTTATTTGTGTCAAAAATATGGAAATAGTCCCTATGACTATATGTTAAATTATGTAGGAGCCTATTAAATTTATGTATACGCCTATTTTGTGCCGGGGTCAATGAGCTAGAAAAAGGAAAGGCACAAAATATAAACTTACAGCCTGATTTCTTTTGAACGCTCAATAAGTATTCCAAACTTTTGAAAATTTCTTTTTTGGTTATGTGCAGGCTGTCACCTATCAACACAACAACTGTACTACAACTATCCAAGCAAAAATCTTGGATCTTTTCAATTATATATTCATATGGGGCCTTAGGGTTACATTTATTGAAGACATTTTGGTGTAATTTATCACTAAGTAAGCAACCAAAGTCTTTTCCCAGCCCATCTGAGACTACAAATGTTTTCCGCTGTGGGCAATGTAATGGAATGTCATTATCCGCTGATACAACTAAGGGATCATAGTTTGCACACTGCACTTCCACTGGCACTATTGCATTGTCTTTATTCGGGCACTGGCACTTATTGATCAGAGAGTCGAAACGGTCTATATTATAATTCCCTATTGCTAATAGTTCATCTGCAACCAGTATTTGCTCATTGATCTGTTTCTGTGACTGCTCATATTGTGATGTAACAGTTTACAATGAGTTTTCCAATTGTAAAATTTCATTATTCAGGCGGTTAACATCATATTCATATTGTTCTCTCATTGTATGTAAAGAAGAACAATATGTGTCCAGCTTTATTAACAACTGTGAACGTTCCTTCCTCAGTGTAGTATTTTTAGTTCCGGTTTTTTGACTTTTAATAAGTTTTTTTGTTTTGGCTATAAATTTGCCAAGTTTTATGTACCTTTTAATTTTTTTGTGACTATTCAGAGTAACTGGCACTGAGGGCGGTCGTTTAACACAAGGGCTGTCACAGGTGAGATCGATGGTAACTACAGTTGGTGCAGTTGAGGATGAAGCAAGCAGCTCGTCATATAAATTATTTGTTTGTTGTATTTCACAACTTAGAATTTGTGACTGAAGATCACAAATTATTTTTTGTGATCTACTCAATTCATCCTCTAACATAGAAATTTTTCCTAGTGCCTCTTCATATGTCCGTATACACTGGTCAAATGAGCTGACTGCCATCTGTAGCTGGTCCCGCTCCTCCAACACCTGGGTGTGAGCGCTGTGCAGGCTAGCGAGTTCAGCCTTCAACTGTGTGTTCCGGTCAATAATAATTCTCAACTCAGCTTCACTATCATCCTGTTCCTTTAGTAGTTGTTCATTCAGTTGTTTCAGCGATTTGAGTTCCATTAGTGCATTTTTTAGCTTCTGCTGCTCCTGTATGGCTGCTGCCCGTCTGGTCTGCATGGTAGGAGCCATTCTGCAGTAATTACACCTGAAACACACCAGGTGATATATGTTAGTGAAGGAAGATAGAAGTGTTTTGAGAGTATAGAAGAGAGGCTAGTAGACAGGAGGATAAAATAGTAAGGAAAATAAATAATATGTAAATAAATAAATAACAGGGGTGTAATTCAGTAGTTTACTTAAGTAGTGTTATGGGCTAGGTATGACACAAAATTAATTCACCTAATCAGACTATTTGCGTTAGTTACAACAAAAGCTTATTGTTGGTGTCATAATAAATCTACATTAATGTTACATTTAGGGTGGTGTTAAGTACAGTGAATTATTTTGTCTGCGGCAATCTAGGACATTCTGCAACTTTACTTCCACGGATCTGTCAAGTAAAGTGAGAAAAGTCTTTGCCTATGTGTGAGGAGGGACGTGTCTCGAGGTTATCGAGAATGTACGAATAGCGTGTAGGGAGTGATAATGAGCTAATAATTAGTATGTGTATATTCTATAAAATAGAATAAAAGCAATACTCCCCCGGTTTAGCCGTTGATTTATTATGAATCACGCCGTCCGTCTGCCGTCAATTGCTGTCACAACTTCTCAGTTTGAATATCCAATTTTCTTCAATACTAGACTAATAAATTATTACACTTATATATTCACATTTAATTTAATATCGAAATAATACAAAAGTATTTCTTTTTATTCTAAATAAAACAGTAAAATTAAAATTATTATTGGATCAGCTGTTTTTGCAACCTAACACTTTGACCACACTATGACCGTATCATACGTTTTCACACTAGATGGCGCACATGTTGCAAGTAAGTTCCCGCTTTTTTACATAGTTATAGTATAAATTAAGTTCACATTCTTTAAATCATAAATGATTTATTTATTTCACGTAGGACCACTTGTGTCATTTATGATAAGTTAAGACTCTACCACTTTGTTTGACAGGGCCCGTCTATGTAAATTGAGGTCGTTGGTAACATGAGTGTATCGCACGCACGCATATTGTACTAACGCCATCTAGTCTGAAAAGCGGGACAGCGCTATGGCGGGGACAAGGACAGGCTTATACAGGTGAGGGGCAAGCCCTACAAGTCGGACGCCCAACTTTTTTCTATGAAAGGGCCCATCTAGTACCTATAGTCCGCGCGCCAGCTCTGAGGAATCGGGGGCTGAGGAAGCGGGCGGGTGCGCACCGCGCCCGACCGTCGCTTCATACCCCGCACATTCTCATACTAGTTCCGCCCTTGACGCGAGAGTATGTTTTATCGAGTCCTGTTTTTAATTCTGCGATAGCAGGGTTATATTGTACTACAAAAAGTACTAAACTTAAAAGTTTCTTTGTTTGTGCAAACAGCTGTTTAATTTTTAAATTCCTTAAAGTGTATGTATGTATGTATATTCTTTATTGTACACCACAAAAACACAAAAGAAAAAAGATAAAAGGAAACTTAAAATATAGGTACAATAAGGCGGTCTTATCGCTAAGCAGCGATCTCTTCCAGACAACCTTAGCGCTAGGGACAAAATGAAGAAGAGGACAAAAGTGCTGATTATTCTGATTGATACAGTGATTAATTCGATTTTACGTTCTTTTAGTACAGTTCATTATAATTAAATTTTATGATACAATTTGTTTTTTCTTCCTTAATGCACATAGTATCTTCATAGAATTATTATTTCATAATTAATTCAATGCACGCGCAATGCGACGTGTTTGTATCGATAGCGTAATATCGACTAAATCACAAGTCTATCTCATTACGTCAACATTCCTAAAGATTACTCGGACCTTACGCGCGAACTGTACACAATATATTATATATCGATGATCGCACGTGTGCGGCTAATGTGTGTAACAGGGATGTAACGGAGGTAAATAATTTATCGGAACCGAAGTCGGAGTCGGAGTTTTTAAATTTGATTTATCGGAGTCGGAGGCAGAGTCGAAGTCAGAGGCAGAGTCAGAAGTGGTCACAAAAGAGATATTTTTCATTTAAGAACAAATAAAAACATCATTCAGTCAACCTTTTTTCATTTTAATTATAAAATAACCTTTTTTCATTTAAATTTACTTATTATTAAGTATAAACACAGACAATGAAAAAAGTGAAGAAATAATCGACGACAAAACGCACGTAGCGTAAGGCGGGGGTGGCGGGGAACTCCCAACGCGACGGGTATGAACCACTTCGTAACGGTCGACGCAGGCCGCCGTTGCTATTTGCTATGCTTCGACCTCCGATTAAAACCTCCGATTAAAAAGTTTCGGAGCCCAAATCGGAACCGAAGGTGTAATAATAATCGGAAGTTCCGACTTAACGGAATCGGAGTCGAAGCTCCGTAACATCCCTGCAGGGCTAGCATGGGCCGGAGATAAAAATTTTATCCCCCGATTTTATCCACTGACAAGAGATAAAATTAACTTATCCACTTCTCAGAGCACGGCAACAGGGGAGAGGAGAAGTTTATCCCCGTTTGTCATTACACGGGGGCTCGGGGGATTATTTATCCACCGTTATTTAGCGTTTTTATTTATTTATTTAGGAATAAATTTTTTATCCTTTCCTCGGGGAGAAAATTGTCTCGGCCCATGCTAGGGGGGCTGGTGTGTAACATGAGGCTCGTACCGGGGGCTGGCGGCAGAGTGGCAGTTCTCGCACTCGCTGCGGTAGTCGTCCGCGTCCTCGGCGCGCGCGCTGCCCGCGTAGCTGCACACGCACGACGGCTGCCCAACACACACACACAAACTCACTCAACTAATCTATTCAATGGTTAAGGATTGTTGACAAGAATGCGTATGTATTAAACTAGTGGTTCGCCCCGAACTGAGACCTCGCGGTATCCATAAACTTGTACAGAGCGCCATCTATTGACATCATTGTGAAGTTCTGTTAAAAATACTGAAGCACATTAAAAATTAAATAATTTCGTTTCCTTATAATATTTATCTAATTTTAGTATTTGTTGTTCAAGTACAGGCTATAATTCATATAATTGATAAGTTTCAGGCTCAGCCCTTCAGAAAATTGAGAGTTCTGAGGTCAACTTTGGATGTTGGAAAATCGCCACTTTGGAAGCCCCCCATTTCGTCAATTTTAGGGAAAAAAATTAAAAAAAATATATTTTTGGACTCGATTCCTAATTATCTTTAAAATGATATACCGCAACCCTATGTAACGCTATAAAAAAAATTTTACTTCGCATTCGCTTCTATGAGAGCCCCCCTGAAATAAAGATTTTTATACCTTTTTAAGCCATATTTGGCGGGAGGCCATCGGTTTACATATTATATTTAAATTTGAAGTAATTACGTTCAGTAACTCAGAAGTTATAAGGCTCTGACAGACGGACGGACGGACGGACGGACAAGTGCCAATTCACCCAAGTAGACTCAGAGACCTTCGCTTCGCTAGGTCAAAAAGCGAATTCGTGTTTGTTTGTTGGTTTGTCCTTCAATCACGCTGCAATAGAGCAACGGATTGACGTGATCTTTTGCATGGGTATAGTTGAGGACATGAAGAGTGACATAGGATACTTTTTATCCCGGAAAATTAAGGAATTCCCGTGGGAATCAAAAAAACTTATTCCACGCAGACGAAGTCGCGGGCATCAGCTAGTCTAAAATAAAAACTTTTTTTGTTCGTCATTCCTACTCAAACAGGTATATTAAAAATAAGTAAGTTATCATTTTGCAGCCCTAACGCAGACTACGGTATATTTGGGCTGCAAATTACAAACGCCAGCCTGTGTTTTTAGTCTAGTGATTTGGTTTGCAAAATTGTGGTGTCATTTTAGATTTTTTTTAAAGGCATTAAATAAAAAAAATAAAAATAAAATGCATAGCTCTTAAGAATACGTAGCTCTCAAAGCTAGCACGTCGAAGTGGCAGTGGAGACGTATAAGGTACAATTCATCAAACTAGTCTGATTCCGACCCGGTGTATGTGTCGGTAGTGTATACTTAAAATAAAATAAAAATAAAAACTTAACAGGCATAAAAATTTGTTCCAATTTTGGCCACCGGGTCAGATAATTTGACGGACTATAATAGAGTGGAGACCGCATCTCGGCAAACGGAGTATAGGGCGCACCCCGGCACGGGCCGGTAGAGCGATGACATCCGCCAAGGATAGGATAAAAGAGGTCTACGTCCAACAGTGAACGCATATTGGCTGATTATGATGATATTGACAAGAATGCTTAGCTTTCAACAGCGTCGCAAAGTGACCTGGTTATCGGTCTTCTATCAGATATAATGTGGAGAGTGCTCACTTCACACTTCAACCTTGTTCCTCCTTCACCGCTCTCTCACAGAATAGTCAGAAATCGTGAGAATTGGTCTCCTTATACCAATCAACTCGCACGAAGGGTTTTTATGTGTTTCTATCAAAGTTATGGTTCAATGACGTCTCTGAAGTAAGCCGCGAGTGTATACCTAATATTGTATTCTGCGCACAGAAACGCACATGTTCCGAGAAGTCATAAAGTTTGAATCGGAGTGTACCTTATCGACGGTGAGGGGCAGCGTGGGGTGGTCGGCGTGCGGCGCCTCGGGCTGCGGCTTGGGCTTCGCGTCCTGCTCGTCGCTGGGAGCGCGCGCGCGCCCGCCCACCGACCGCAACGACAATCTGGAACAACATTTTAAGATAAACGGCCATTTTCAATTTTTTTTTTAATCCACAAATATAAAGTTTACTAACTTTATATGTCTCCTTGATTAGATACTCCGTACATAAACGTAAGACGTAGTCTGTAAAGCAAACACGCAAAGGCGGCAGTAGAGGTGTTGGTGATGTTCCGGTGGCGCGGCGCGCTGCGGCCGGTGTTTGCGCGGCCGACAGATGTCTACCACATACTTAGCAACCTTCTAGATGTGTAACAACATACGTGTTAGCTGTGTTCACTCACACGTCAGCCTCCTGCCGCTGCGGCTCCGGCTGCACGCCCGCAGTGGCGGCGGTAGAGGCGATGTTCAGGTTGCGCGGCACGCTGCGGCCGGTGCTGGCGCGCTCGATGCGGTCGATGCGGTCGGCGCGGTCGACCGGCCGGTGGAACGAGCGCCGCACCTCGCCCTGCAGCGAGCGGTCGGCGCGCGTGAACCCCAGCCCCATCGCCTCCAGCGTCGATGTGTCCACCGCGGTCGAGATGCGCGGGATCGTTCTGTGACTGAACACACATAAATTCCGCATATTATTAGTGTATATTTAAATTTCAAATTGAAAAGAACAGTGCGTCAACTATCAACATCATTTCCTGAGCGAACTAATACGGCCCTATAGTATACATACAGCGCAGTGTGCGTAGAGTAGAAGCCGGGCACGTTGTGCGGCCGCTCGTGGTCGTCGCGCGGCACGCTCAGCCGCGCGCTGATGGCGCCCAGCGACCCCGTCAGCCGGACGCCGCCGGCGCCCCCCACTGAACACGATAATCAAACTGAACATTACGTTTTAAATCGGGAACCAAAAAAGTTAGTGCGATTTTTACAAAGGCAAAATTTTGTCAACAGTTGTCGCTACTGTGAATATAGCGAGAATTAAGAGCCAAGGGGTGCAGCATGACTGCGGTCTCGCGGGCCTCGGCCGGGTGCACGGGCTGCAGCAGTGGAGCGTTGTAGCAGTTCCGAGTGTTCGCGATCTGCCCACATTTGTACGACTTACTATTAGGAGCCAAGGGGTGCGGCATGACTGGGGTCTCGCGGGCCTCGGCCGGATGCACCGCCTGCAGCAGTGGAGCGTTGTAGCAGTTCTGAGTGTTCGCGATCTACCCACATTTGTACGACTTACTATTAGGAGCCAAGGGGTGCGGCATGACTGGGGTCTCGCGGGCCTCGGCCGGATGCACCGCCTGCAGCAGTGGAGCGTTGTAGCAGTTCTGAGTGTTCGCGATCTACCCACATTTGTACGACTTACTATTAGGAGCCAAGGGGTGCGGCATGACTGGGGTCTCGCGGGCCTCGGCCGGATGCACCGCCTGCAGCAGTGGAGCGTTGTAGCAGTTCTGAGTGTTCGCGATCTACCCACATTTGTACGACTTACTATTAGGAGCCAAGGGGTGCGGCATCACTGCGGTCTCGCCTCGGCCGGGTGCACGGGCTGGAGCAGTGGAGCGTTGTAGCAGTTCTGAGTGTTCGCGATGTACCCACATTTGTACAACTTACTATTAGGAGACAAGGGGTGCAGCATGACTGCGGTCTCGCGGGCCTCGGCCGGGCGCACGGGCTGCAGCAGTGGAGCATTGTAGCAGTTCTGAGTGTTCGCGACCTGCCCACATTTGTACAACTTACTATTAGGAGACAAGCGGTGCGGCATGACTGCGGTCTCGCGGACCTCGGCCGGGTGCACGGGCTGCAGCAGTGGAGCGTTGTAGCAGTTCTGAGTGTTCGCGACCTGCCCACATCTGTACAACTTACTATTAGGAGCCAAGGGGTGCGGCATCACTGCGGTCTCGCGGACCTCGGCCGGGTGCACGGGCTGCAGCAGTGGAGCGTTGTAGCAGTTCTGAGTGTTTGCGACCTGCCCACATTTGTACAACTTACTATTAGGAGCCAAGGGGTGCGGCATCACTGCGGTCTCGCGGACCTCGGCCGGGCGCACGGGCTGCAGCAGTGGAGCATTGTAGCAGTTCTGAGTGTTCGCGACCTGCCCACATTTGTACAACTTACTATTAGGAGACAAGCGGTGCGGCATGACTGCGGTCTCGCGGACCTCGGCCGGGTGCACGGGCTGCAGCAGTGGAGCGTTGTAGCAGTTCTGAGTGTTCGCGACCTGCCCACATTTGTACAACTTACTATTAGGAGCCAAGGGGTGCGGCATCACTGCGGTCTCGCGGACCTCGGCCGGGTGCACGGGCTGCAGCAGTGGAACGTTGTAGCAGTTCTGAGTGTTTGCGACCTGCCCACATTTGTACAACTTACTATTAGGAGCCAAGGGGTGCGGCATCACTGCGGTCTCGCGGACCTCGGCCGGGTGCACGGGCTGCAGCAGTGGAGCGTTGTAGCAGTTCTGAGTGTTCGCGACCTGCCCACATTTGTACAACTTACTATTAGGAGCCAAGGGGTGCGGCATCACTGCGGTCTCGCGGACCTCGGCCGGGTGCACGGGCTGCAGCAGTGGAGCGTTGTAGCAGTTCTGAGTGTTTGCGACCTGCCCACATTTGAAAGTATTGTCCCCATGTGAAATGAACCAAATATAGAGTGAAATAGGTCAAAATTGCTTTTGCCGGATAACTTTGCAACATATTTTTTGGGAAAACTTAAATATATTATGTACCTACTACAAAACTAAACTGAATATTGTATCTGCATCTGGACATTTTACTGCATGAAAATAACCAGAATAAAGAGTTGGTTAGGTAC
The DNA here is from genome assembly GCA_917051295.2 of Erebia ligea. Lineage (NCBI taxonomy): Eukaryota > Metazoa > Arthropoda > Insecta > Lepidoptera > Nymphalidae > Erebia > Erebia ligea. The sequence goes on along the minus strand of OU785235.1, from coordinate 12,123,387 downwards.
TTATTTAAAAAAATTATTGAAATATATTTGGACATTTCTTTGAATTACAATAATCAAAATCTTGTCCTAATTACAGTCGGTCTAATGAAAGCTGAGAATGTAAAACGGTAAAACGGCAGATTTAAAAATAAGGCTATGTATTCCCGAAATTACTAGGAATAACACCTATAAACGAAACGTAGCAGTATCTACATGTCAGCATTCACAAGACAGACTTAGCGGCATAATTATTGTTTTAAACAATCTCGAAGCTAAAATCATTGCTCTAAATAATATGTATATGTATAATATGTACTATATGCTATCCCTTTCATAATACTCGCTGCAGAAAAGGACAATACTAGATTTGAAGCTGTAATTTGAGACTACTGTCATAAAACTTTAGGTACATTAAACATAAATTCATTGAAAAATGTTTATTATATTTATAATATTATATGTATTTATTAAATAATTATTGTATGTATTTAGTAAAATATATAATTAAAACTATAAACCTATTATGAGTTACATTGAAATCTAAAATAAGAACTTTTTTTCGTCATTCTTACAATATACAGGTATATTTAAAATAAGTAAGTTAACAAGGTATATTTTGTGAACATTGTCATGGCCGATCATTTTGTCAGCCCTAACGCAGACTACGATCTATTTGGCAGCAAATTACAAACGTCAGCCTGTGTGTCAGTCTAGTGCTTTGGTCTGCAAAATTGTGGCGTTATTTAGTTTATTTTTATAAAGGCAATAAATAAATAGAATAAACTTACATAAATACATAGCAAAGATTTTCGGAAACGGCAGGATTTGAACCTGCGTCTCTCGGGGAATCGCGCCCTGAGCGCCTTGACCACTCGGCCACGGTTCACTTACCTGCCAGTGACGAATTTGAGATATGCATCTTTAATCCAGTCTTTTTACGCGACTGTCTATGCCATTCAGTAGCGATATATTAAAGTATCGAAACTACTTTCAAAGGCCCATATTCGATGGACCTCTTTGAACGGGTTCCGAAAATTTTTGATATGTATTTAAGTAAGTTCAGAAACTTTCCTCGTGTGTGAAGCACTGTAATGAAATTATAAAATTAAATAGAATAAAATTAAAAAAACCGGCCAAGTGCGAGTCGGACTCGCGCACCGAGGGTTCCGTACAAACCTGTAGTAAGTTTTACGATTTATGACGTATTAAAAATAAAAATTACGTTTGTTGTATGGGAGCCCCCCTTTAATATTTACTTTATTGATATTTAATTATTTATTTTGAAAGGTAATATACAAGTTAATATTCTGTGAAAATTTGAACCGTCTACCTGTTACCGTTTTTAATATTGAGCAAAAAAACACGTTTATTGTATGGGGACCCCCCTTAATATATATATTTTTTTAATTTTTAGTATTTGTTGTTATAGCGGCAACGGAAATACATCATTTGTGAAAATTTCAGCTTTCTAGCTATCACGGTTTATGAGATACAGCCTGGAGACAGACAGACAGACAGACAGACAGACAGACAGCGGAGTCTTAGTAATAGGGTCCCGTTTTTACCCTTTGGGTACGGAACCCTAAAAAGAGATTGTGCCTGTTGTGTGATGTGTTGTATGTTGTGTTGACAGTGTGAGAAGTGGCTTATCTGTAGTGCGCTGACCTGCGCGAGCGGGCGCGGCAGGTTGGCGTACGCGTGCGAGGCGCACTCGTCGTCGCGCGTCTCCGCCGCGTACGTGCGGTGATACGCCGCGTCCGTGCCCGCTCTGCCACATGACATAATATTATACTTATTAATGTATAAACTAGAGATGAAACGGATAGTTCTTTGGCCGGATACCGGATACCGGATATCCGGCTAGCTACGAAGCCGGATGGCCAAATATCCGGCCCGTGGTCTCGTAACAGGTTGTGACAAATTTAGCGCCACACATGTACCAAAGCGATCGGTTCAATTCGGGCGGTTTCGGGCATCATCGTGAGTAGGTATCGTGTGCGTGATTTGAATGTAATTTAAGACAAAATCGAAAAAAAAAACCAAGTTTTTTGGAAGAGAACGAACTTCCTTGTGAGATTTTGTAACTTTCAGTTATAAATAAAATACATCATAATTATAACCTGTTTTCTTATTATTTACCTCACAAAAACTTATGTTTTAAAGTTTATTTTAGGAAATTGTCGTAGTTTTTGAACATCCGGTATCCGGCCGCATATTGAGTTACCTACTATCCGGTATCCGGCCGGATAATAAATTTACGCCGGATAGGCCGGATACCGGATAGTTACCGGATATCCGACTCATCTCTAGTAGGTATAAACTATCGTGACTGATATTCATTTTAACAATTCATAACAACCGGATAAACTCACGTGTTACGAGTATGTCGGAAAATACCCGACTAGTTTCGAACAGGCTCATGAATAAGGGCCCCGAACGGGTTCGAAACTAGTCGGGCATTTTCCGACATAACACGGGAGTTTATACGGTGGTATATAGTTAAGATATTATACTTATTAGCGCAACTATACTCATAATACAACTGTGACTGGACGTTTCCAGTACATAAAATATTTTTTGAAAATCAATCAATAAATTTTTTGCAAACTAGCTGATGCCCGCGACTTCCTCCGCGTCCTTAATAATCCCGAACTCCTTAATAATTTTTCGGGATAAAAAGAAGCCTATGTCACTATCCAGGTCCTCAACTATACCCATTCCAAAAATTACGTCGATCCGTTGCTCCGTTGCGACGTGATTGCAGGACAAACGAACAAATCAACAAACAAACACTTTCGCATTTATAATATAAGTATGATATGATGTTCTAGTACACATTATGTATTTTGAAGGATCTCATGGGAGATCTTTGATTTACATGGGTATTTATTTGAGTATAATTGGAAGAAAATTTATTACCGATACGAAACCCGAAACAATTTTTTTAAATCTTCTGTCTCTCTGTTACAACAACTTGATGGATTTAAACGTAACTTAGCACTCTTAAGGATAAAGTTCTGGGATAAGATGAACATGGGCTATTTTTATGCCGAAAATCAATAGGGGTTCTTTGGGATAGATGAAACTTTTGGTTGATTTTACTCCCTAACTCAGTCAAATTGGAACCAATTTTAACAATTATTTTCTCATTACAAAGATTATACTGTATGTTTGTTCCCATGTAAATTTCATGAAAATCTGTTGAATAATTCGGAAACTTCTCAATGGGTAAGAGCAATTTATTCAAATAGCATATTACAATAATATTTTCAAAGAATGCTCCAAAAATTTGGCGATTAAGGGCCAAAAAGTATTGGCCCTTAATCGCAAATATATAATAACTAGATGATGCCCGCGACTTCGTCCGCGTGGATTAAGTTTTTTGATTCCCGCGGGAACTCTTTAATTTTCCGGGGTAAAAAGTAGCCTATGTCCTTCCCCGGGATATAACCTATCCCTGTGCCCTTCATCAAAATCGGTTGAAAAGGAGGGGCGTGAAAGCGTAGCAGGCAGACAGACAGACACGCATTTATAGACGCATTGGTAGATTCACTTGACGATTCAAAAGTACTTGTAAAAGTTTAGTTGAATAAAAAACATTTGAATTCTGAATTTTATATTAGTATGGATAATAATTGGTGTTCGATCCGATTTAGTCGGATTTGTCACCTGACCCAGCTCGGCATACTAACCTGGCGGGCTCCGGACGGCACTGCGCCATGGCCTCATCGTAGGGCGGCGGCGCCTCGCCTCGAGGCAGGTACGGCGGCTTCCACCCGCCCAGCGCCGTCGAATCGCAGCCGCCGCCCATGTAGGCCATACTGCCACTTATGTACCTACAGATTATGGATAACAATATTTAACAAGAACTCCAAAGGGTGTCTTTCTACCAGAGATGTGCTACTTTGCTAAGCTCCTATTGAAGGGTTTGATACACATCCGTAGCTTAGCAATTTAGCACATCTCATTACTACTTAGCCTACTAGAAGCAGTGATAGTCTAGAGAGTTATGCTGAGATCTATAGAGCGTACTTTAACTTGGCTCAGACTTTACTTAGAGTTAGAAAGAGATGGACTTATGTGAGTAACATAAATCTGTCTCGTTTTAACCATGTCTTAAGTCTAAGCAAAGTCAAAGTTCGCTCTATAGATCTCACACTAAGGCCCACTTGCACAAGGAGTCTTAAATTGATTTAGTTAAATATTTTAATGCTGTCCCTTTTTGGCGAATGCATATTGTAGTTGCCAAAAAGGGACAGCATTACAAAATTTAACTAAATTAGTTTAAATGTCCTTGTGCAAGTGGTCCTTAGAGAAGTAACTTAACTCCGAAAAGATAGATGGCACATCTATCACCTCTGAGTTCCCTAGCCATGTTACTTGCTAGATTTGGGCAAGCTTGGTCCCAAGAAAACATAAACTTCTACAATAAAATTATTAATCATCAACCATACACCCGAACATGTCACATTATACTATTTGTATATCAGTTCAAAGGGCATTTTATATTGATATCTGTTATTTATTTCCTTCCATTGTTTTAGTTAGTAGTTTTTTCCTTGTTTTTTTTCCTGTTACAAATACTATTGATATAATGTAGTTACAGTGATAATTTAATTGAATATTGTTTCCTCATTGCCGAGGGCCAAGATATCAATGTATTACGATGATTGGTATGTTGCCTATGTCAAAATTAAATTATTTTTTAGTAATTATTAAATAGAACGATCCCTCAAAAGACGTAATACCCATGTCCTCTGTAAGTTTTACATTTGATAATCATTTTAGACTATTGCTAAAAGTAAAAAAAGTGTGTCGAAATCTAATGACGTCAAAAGCAAGTATTTCATAAACCATCCATGGACGTATAGATACGTATAAGAAAAGTTGCTGATTTGGCTAGTTGTCAAATACCCAATTTGGTATCAGACATGACAACATACCCAATGCTGGTCAGGCTCCGCTGGTCCTCCATGTGGGGTGCACTGTGTCTTTTGGAGTGCCTCACTTTAACCACAATAAATGCCACAAACACCACGAGCACGGCCACCCCTACTACTGCTACCATACGCATGTCGGCCTCAGTGCCTTCTGCTGGCTTCACCACATCGTCCAGGCAGATGAACTCACAGCATGTGGTTCCCACGCGGAATGACCGACAATCCTGTAGGATTCCAATTTATTTATTTACTTGACAACGTATTCTTTTATAATCATTTATAATGTGACGATATTACCGTGGACGGTACCACGGCTGACGGCATCACGTTAACACAGGGAAGTAAAGTGAATGGAAATATATAAGGATACTTTTAAATTTCCATCCACAGTAATGTTGTAAATTTCACGTGATACCGTGGACGTTGACGTCAACGGTAAAATCGAAGACGTTGACACTTGACGTCAACGGTAAAATCGAAGATGTCGACGTCCACGATAATGTGACGTACAGAATTATAAAAGCCCACATTGCATGCGACTTTGTCTGCATGTATAATTATATTTAAAAATTCCAATGAAATTCCAGGATAAAAGTAGACTATGTCAATCTCCAGGTCCAGAACTATACCCAAGCAATTAATCATTAATAGTACCTATATTACACATCTAGGGCAGTAAAATAAGAAATGTCTCAGATCACATGTATAAACATGTGATCTGAGGCTTTCTTATTTACTGCCCGTGGTGTGTATACTATTTTTCTCCTCGACGGAGGCGGAAAGCGGCATTTTCGTTTAGCGCAGCGGGAGGAAAATTGACGCTTTCCGCCCGGAGGTGAGAAAAAGAACTTTTACCATATAAAGGTGAAGGTAAGGCTAATCATATTATAAATATGACTAGCTGATGCCCACGACTTCACCCATGTGGAATAAGTTTTTATTTATTCCCACAGGAACTCCTTAATTTTCTGGGATAAACAGAAGCATAGGTCCTCAACTATACCCATGCCAAAAATCACGTCGATTTGTTGCTCAGTTGCGGCGTGATAGGACAAACCAATAAACACACTTTCGCATTTATAATAAACTAGCTGATGCCCGCGACTTCGTCCGCGTGGATTGAGGTTTTTCGGTTCCCGCGGGAACTCTTTAATTTTCCGCGATAAAAAGTAGCCTATGTGCTATTCCAGACTATAATCTATCTCTGTGCCAAATTTCATCCAGATCCGTTCAGCCGTTGGGGCGTGATTGAGTAACAAACATCCATCCATACATCCATCCAAACTTTCGCATTTATAATATTTATTTGATTATAAACATTTATTTATGATAACTAACACCCCGGGCTTCTTTAATGATGTAGGTGTAGTAAACCAACTAAATTTCAGTACAAACCATAGAATGGTTAGAGCTACTTTAGGAACCATAAACACACAAAGAACAAGGAAACACATAAAAAGCATATCAGATCAAATAGCGACTCCAATTCCAGAAAACATCCTTAATAAAGTAAAAGAGCAAATAAACAAAATTGTAAATATAGATTTAATCCAAGAAAAGTACAACAAATTCGAAAAAATACTAACTAATTTAGAAACTGAATTAAGGCACAGGAAAATAGACAAAATAGGACAAAACGCAAGAACTATGATAAAAGAAAGAGGGGAGTTATTTGTAGACAGGAAGAAGAACATTAAAAAGATAGAATCATTGAGTAAAAAGATCACATCAAGTATAAGAGGTCATAAGAAAGAAATACGTTTAAACAGAATTCGATCTGAAATAGAAAAAAAGGAGGCATCAAAAGAGCATTGAAGAAACTTAAGGATCATTCGTCTTGGATACCGAAAATGAGGGGAAAGAACAAAGAAAACAAGGAATATACAACATCAAAAAGAACAACGATTAGCAAAATCGCTACGAACTTCTACAAAAACCTTTACAGTTCATCGGAACTATCATTAGAAATCGAAAACCCTAACAATGAAGAAGAAATCCCTTACATAGTAGAAAGCGAAACAAGACAAGCCATATTAACACAAAAAAACGACAAAGCCCCAGGAGAAGATAGAATAACCAATGAATTGCTAAAAAGGTCAATGGAGGCAATACTGAAACCACTAACTAGGTTATTCAACGAAATCTTAGATAGTGAATTCATTCCGGAACAATGGACAAAATCAACCATAATACTGATTCACAAAAAGGGTGATAAAGACAAAATAGACAACTATAGACCGATCAGTCTTATGACAAATTTATACAAACTTTTTTCAAAAATTGTCTTAGGCAGGCTCACTAAACAATTAGACGCAGAATAACCAAGAGAACAGGCAGGTTTCAGGGCTGATTTCTCAACAGTAGATCACATACATGTAATAAAACAAGTAATGGAAAAATATAATGAGTATGGAAAACCATACTATATTTAGACTATAATAAGGCATTTGACTCCATTTCTCATAACTACTTATATAAAGCCTTGGTCAATCAAGGAATATAAAAGAAATAAATTAGACTTATAAAGAACATATACAGCAACTGCACTGCAAAAGTACAACTAGAAAGAATTGGAGAGAAATTTAAAATTCAAAAAGGAGTCAGACAAGGGGATCCTCTGTCTCCCAAGCTCTTCCTGGCTGTGTTAGAGGAAATTTTCAGAAATTTAGATTGAATAAATATTGGAAGGGTGGGGTGGGGAATAAACATTAATGGATGTAGGCTGTCACACCTGCGATTTGCAGACGACCTGGTACTGTTTAGCGAGGACCCAGTCACCCTACAAAAAATGCTTAAACAATTAGCAACAGAGAGCCAAAAAGCAGGTCTGACAATGAATACAATTAAAATTTAAAACAAAGGTTATGACCAATAGACATCAACAAAAAATTAATGTAAAGAACCATGATATAGAGTATGTGAATGACTACATCTACTTAGGCCAAATAATTGCATCAAACTTGCAGATGGACAAAGAACTGCAAAGACGAGTAAATAACACCTGGGCTCGCTACTGGTCGCTAAAAGAAATATTGAAGAACAAAAACACTCCAATGCCAATTAAATGTAAAGTATTCAACACATGCATCCTACCAATACTTACTTACCGGTGCCAAACGTGGGGCCTGACGGAGACTCACACTCAAAAAGTAAAGGTATGCCAACAGGGGATAGAGAGAAGCATGCTGCACAAAAAAATGCTAGATAAATGGAGACTGACCAAAATTAGGAAAATAACAGGCGTGACAGATGTATCAAAGAAAATTAAGAGACTCAAATGGCGCTGGATTGCACATGTGGCTAGATCTCCGAAAGAAAAATGGACCAAAGAGGTCATATCATGGTACCCCAGAGATGGGAAGAGAGCAAGAGGACGGCCACAAAGAAGATGGGAAGATGACCTACCAAAGAGATGGCGTAAATTAGCACTCGACAGAGAAAAATGGCGAATTCTAGAGGAGGCCTATGTCAAAGGAGGACAACCTGATCAAAATATAAATTAGTGCTGGTGTTATTAATTTAAATTAATTATGTAGATTAAGTTAAATAGAATAAAAATAATTAATATTAGCATAGGAACTTAGTTTTAGGAACTATTGATTGGAGAATAAAGGCTATTTTTATTTTTTATTTTATTTTTTATAGCTGATGCCCGCGACTTCATCCGTGTGGGATAAGTTTTTTTAATTTCCACGAAAACTCCTTAATTTTCAGGGATAAAAAGAAGCCTATTTCACTCTCCAGTGTGCTTAGCATGCGCACAATGAGATTATCTCGCCACGAGAGAGAGAGAGAGATGTTGTTGTTGCCGGTAAATTTTTCATTTACCCTAACATGCACAAAATGCAGTATATTACAAGAAAAAATTGTCGACATGTAAAGGTTCGTAGAGAAAAATACCACAGATAAGAAACATTACTTTTATCTCTACTTTTGATGTAACGAGACAAGTAACCATGTTAGCTTCGGTAGATACCTAATCCTTTTTAAAATTAATACTTGTGGCTTAATACATTTATCACTTTAATTTAGTTAATCTCATAGTAGATTACATGGTCAGGTGACAAGTGAAATACTGACAACGATATGAGTTTTTTATTGATATGCAATTAAAATACTATTTAAGTGGTCATTTAATATACTTAAAAAGCCATAAACCAAGAAAAGACTATCTAAAAATATCCATGTCCAAGATGCAAACTATCTCTGTGCTAATTTTCACCAAAATCGGTTGAGAAACTTAAACTTATTTATATTACTTCATTAAAAATTTGTGACAAATACATTTATTGTGCTAATTTATTTACCTTTATTTTTAAATCTCATTCTTCCAATCAGAATTAAATTGATTTGTTTAATTTTGTTTACAATACCATACCTGAGGAGGAGAGCAGAGTACCGCCTTGCACACTTTCGGCAGACCATTGTCACACACGCAGAGGGTGCAGGTGTCCGGGCCGGGTACATAGTGCAGCCCGTTAGATATGAGCCTGCCGCGCAAATCTGTGCACTCTCCCTGAGCCGCTACACCTGAAAAGGTCACCACAACGTACGTTAACACTCACAATTCCGTTTAATTCGATCTCACAATCACAGTTTGATATTTCCACTAACTATAAAAGTGTATGGTCGACAAACACAGCACTGCTATAATAAACATTTTTGTTTTGCACACAAAATATCAAACCCAACACCGAGTCCACATTTTTAGGGCCATAGGACTTTTGTCCTATTTATCTTAAATCGATAGTCGTTCGCTGACCGTGGGAAATCTTTACAAAAGATAGGGACAGACAGAAAATTGATCATGCGTCATAGGCCCGTCCTAGAAATCTAGAAATTCATTTCGTATTTTCGTACGAACTCGGAGCTTGCGAAAATTGCGCTTGCGCCATAGAATTGCGCCCTGTGCGCCTGCGGAGTGCGGCCTGTCACGCCTGTCAATTGTCATTAACTTGTCCACAGGCCACAGCAGGGAGGGCGATTCTCTAGAAGTATAATGTTCTGTGGCCTGTGGGGCGATTCCCGCGATTGTGTGGATTGTGAAACTGTGAACCACCTGTGAACTCACTCGTCTTAGACTTCTATTAATATGTCTGTGTCTGTCTAAGGCTGATATTACACTATCATATATTCATCATATATATATGATGTCATATCTGTCAAGTTCTATGATCATATTTATATGATGCAGTTCCTCATTTTTACATATTACACTATTGACCCACATATGATCATATAAACGTCATATACTATCAAGATGGTTAACGATTTAGCCGTGTTTTCCGTTGCTATGAGAGCAATTATTTTATTAATTGCATTAAAAAAAAAATGGTGAACAATAAAACTAGAAATAAAAGACGAATTTGGGTTAGATCGTGGGTAGCAAGGCGATCAGATTATTATATAAACACTCATTTTCTTCGTAGAGGCTAATTAGTCTTTTGTAGTTTCGATATTCCAGTCGAAATTCTTTGTTTTATTTGGAAGACGCCATCTTTTTTGGTTAGACGGATACACAGACTAAGTAGAGATTGCTACGCATGACAGATATGATCCTACTTGTACGCAAGCTTTCAAATAGGATCCCATAACTATGATCATAGACAAATGTACATATTACACTATCATATTTTCTTCATATAAAAATGACTCATATATCTATGATCATATATATATGATGTAATATCAGCCTAAGTCTAACGAACGGGTCTCAGATCAATAACCTTCTCAGCAAGTCGTAGTGTGTCATAGAGTAAGTACCTATTGCGTGGTCTAAACCAGAGACTAGAGAGAGAAGAGACCAGAGAGAGTATGTGTGGAGCATGGACTTAATATATAATATACATTATTAGGACTGAGCTCTCCTTTCCAAAAAACGTGCCGAGAGAGATATGTTGAAGGGAGGATTTTATCTCGTTCTAATAGGGTGACCAAACATTTTTTAACACACAGGAAAGTTCATTTTGGCAAATACCTATCACTTGTCAGGTTGGCTGCGGAGTTTGAGTATTTAAAGAATCAATGGGAAATAAAACAAAGCGTGTGTCACTAACATTTATTTAACATTTAATATTTTAACACAAAAATATCAGAAGTCTGGCGCGTAACTATGATTATTTGCTTCGTTTTTTTAACATTAATTGAAAACAATCCAATAGAAATTACAGCTAGCTAGCCTAACCTAATTACTATATAAATACTGGCTGCATTTCCGCGTTGGACAGCCAGGCTGATCCTTTGCGCAAAAAATGAGCCAGCCCTTCTGTCACCAGATGAGGCAATCTACCGCGGTGAAATATCTCGCAAAAAATTTTTGCCACTAAGACTCCACGGCTCCAGGGTCTCCACGGCAAACGGAACAAATATGTAACTCTCTTTGAGAGAGGCATACTTCCGCCGTTTGCCGGTTTCAGCCTTTTCTGCTGCGGCTCCCGGCCTTGATGCTGTCTCCCTGATATGACACGGGGCCAATGTGTCTACGCATGTTGCGTCCCACATTAGCGCCCATCCCCGTTCCCAGGGAACCAGCGTCAATCCATCAGGTCTCTTGCCATCATCCCGACTAATCCCTGCCGGCTCAATGCGCGCAGGAATATCTATGGTGGCAAGAGCCCTTTTGATCGTATCATTGAGAAAGCCATGCCAAAAAAGCCTACCAGCGCTCCTTTGGCAAGAGAGTCCGTGAATTCCAAATTTATCGACCTCTTTTCCACACGGACATCTGTGCTCAATGCTCATAGCACAGGGTGTTCCCGATCTGAGACCTAGAGCCACACGAAAACTTTCGTTATCTAAAAGCATGCCTAGATTTTTGGATGGCAAGACATGAAGCCAATACCCGGATTCGTTTTCAGATAAGGCTAGAAGCCTTGCTCGATCTCTTTCACTTGTAAGATTTTGAACCAAATTTGTATGTGTCAGCCGAACCAACGGCACATCCCAAAGTTTTTGTGTGAAACATTCCTTCGGGATGTCGTCATTGGGACATCTGACCTTCCAACTATCTAGGGCCTCTGTGGCATAGGTCAATGAAACTGAATTAGAATTAAGAATTTGAGAACTAAGCTCTTTTATACTATGCACAGAGGACAGAAAAGCCGGAAGAGCAACACTGGAAATTTTTCTCACGCCGATGCCACCATACTTGACCGGTAAAGTAGCTTGATTCTAGGACTGATCATCAAAACATAAATTTAGAATTTTTTCGAGCTGAAATTGAGCATATAATATTATGTAGAAACTCTGATGACGCTAAGAAAGGATTTTTTGAAATTTCCGATATTCACGCGGGCGAAGCTACGGGCAAAAGCTAGGGCATATCAAAATAATAAAACTATGACACAACAGTGAGCATAGTTAGTATACTCGCCGCGGAGTTGGACGCTCATATTTTTTTTACAGAAAGACCTTGATGTGGTAAGCCTTGCAATAAAATATTTTACGTCGGAAACTAATACTTTTCGAGAAATAATTTTTTGAAAATTCGCAATTCTTTATCACTTTTCACTACCTATTTCTTACGACATTTGCCATAGATTGTACCATAGACTAAAGACTCATTGACGTTTAGTTGGCGTTTGAGTACCTAATCTGTGATTAAAATCCGTTCCATGGACGTTATTGGACGTTTTTTTCTAATCATTCGAATAAAACCACAGAAATAGGAAGACTATAGTCGTAATTCCCATGGAATTATCTTCCTATTTCTATGGTAATCCTGATTCCATGAATAAAACACAGAGTTTAAAGGATAAAGGTATAATTAAGAATTACCTAACTAAAAAGGTTTAAAGGTAGGTTATTATTTGTATAATTAGGTACTTTTGATCACAAAACCGAATCGGCACGCCCCGACTCCACGCAGTCTTGTCTGCCCTACCCCTAGAGTGTTTTTTTTAAGCGCGAAGCCAGAAGCGAGTCTTCTGGCGTAGCCCATTCTATTTCAAAAAGGAATTTTGAGAACCTAACCTCAATATTTTAAAAAATTAATATCTCGAAAAGTATTAGGTTCCGACGAGTTTGGCTTGGAGGGGGAGTAGACCACCTCCCCCCCTCCCCCTACCCCCCTCCCCTTCCCCCCCCTTCGCGGCGAGTATACTAAAGCCGAGCCCAAAACGTTTTTGCCAAGCTAAAATTTAAATTTTACTGATGATAAAAATTTTAAAGTCCATATCCATACCACTGGAAAAATTGATGGTACTGCATTAGCATTCAACACTGATCGTGATTTCGCAATACGAAAATCTTCCGGTTTGAAATGACGGCTGCACACAACAGAATGTGTAGTAATTTTTTCTGATTCAGGAATTACATCCAACCATTTTTGCTTCAATTCTTCATGTGATGGGAATCTGTTAGGAACATTAAAGCAAGTGTAAAATAAAAAATTTATATCAACCTGACAATCTCTAATTTTTTTTCTCCGTAGGAGGAAAATCTCAAGAATGTCTCCTGCCCCCCCTATTCTCTAACTCAGTGGTTATCAAAAAATAAAGCCACTGACATATATTTTTATCTTTTTGAGTCTGGGGTTAATGCTAGAACTATCATGTACCAAAATATGTATTATGAAAATTGTGTTTTCTATAAACAGAATATAACAATATTAATCTGAAATACACTAAAGTTTTAAGTTTCTTCCGTCTACAAAACGACTTGAGCATGGTCAAACTGCTTTGACTCATACGACAATAAACAAATTATTATCTTTGTTATTCCCCTTACCTGTGAAAAGAAATGCCGCAACCAGCATATGATTCACTTTTACATTTCTTGATGCAACAATTTTTGACCATTTTTGCATATTGAGAATTGAAAAACGAAAATAACACTAGGTAAAAGCACAACTAATAGCTAAATCCACAAAACAACAGCAGGTCCATGGACACCCTGGTGATGGCATATTTCAGTGCTACCAGGGTAATTCTATATAGCTACCAAACAATCATGTTATTTTGACTATTTACTTTAAAAAATGATAAACATAAAAAAATAAATTGTAAACATAAAAAATAAATTATATAAAAGTATTCTAAAAGCTAAAAATATTTATACGTTCCTTGTTTTATTTCTACTTGGAAAAATGTTTTCTGCCACTTTTAACATTTTTTTCTACTGGCAATTGAGTAAAAGGGACACAGTACCCACCTTCAGACTATCTCTCTCGGCTCGTTTTCCCTCTGTTGAGACAGCCTAACAAACTTAATCTGAATGTCCAAATGTTAAGGTTCATTTTCGTATGACACATTATCTAGAGTACTCAGTCCTATTATTGTATATTAAGTCCATGGTGTGGAGTATGTAGTCTTGTAGTCTTACGTCCATGATGTAGTCCCATGGACCTACCCCACCCCAGCCTGCAAAATAATGATATTTGTAATAAAAAAAATATATATTTAGTATATTATGTCCATGATGTAGTCCACATTTAAGTCTACATCAATATGTTACTTGTCTCTGAACCACAGCTAAACCCACAGTAATATGTCTGCGGCTAAACCGTGGCTAAACCCAAAGACCTTACACTATATGCACGACTGTATGCATGGAAGAAGGAATTACGACTGCCGAGTGCCGACTGTATGTAAAGGGGTCCCTAGACGGTCATGCGGCATGACATGCGTTACGTGCTGTCATGCATGCATGACCGTCTAGGGACCCCTTTAGACTTTGGCTAAACCCACAGAGTTCAGAGTTATAAAGAGAAGCAGAGGCAAGATAACGTACAAAATAGCGTGGCAATTACAAACACACGAAAACATTACGCACACATACACAAAACTCAGGGCCGAACCTTGTTGCTGCATAAAACATATTAATATGTAGGGTTAGGTTGCGTGAAAAAAATTGACCTAAAGACAGACACCTATCATTTGGAAGCTATAATTTGTAAGGATTCTAAAAATACATAATTATTATTGGTACTTTTATAATTTCCTCATCACAAGCGATCACAACTGCAATATAGTAACACTAGTAATGGTAATCATCACCACGTGCGGGACCCTAGTCAATGTGGTGAATATAGATGTGAGCTCCGCGCTGCGTGTGATATCGTCACCGTCGCGCGCGGAGTTATAACTCCTGTTACAACTCAAATCCTGAGGACTCCGTCAGTATCATGGCCAGTGGTTCTCGCGTCGTTCTCGCTCTGCGTCGACGCGCAGGTGATGGGGATATTATTTAGAAGAACAGTACCAACGGATATCGTGTAAATACCGCCAGATTTTAGCTCAAAGTTCCTATTGACAAATGACAATAATTTCTTGGCAGTAAGCCAAATAAATGTTGTTAAACAATCGAATCGAATCGTTATTCCAAAAAGAGGTTAAATAAAAAATTACAACAGGTGTTTTAAACTCACATGTTTTTTATTCAAATAAACTTTACAATTAGTGCTTTAGAATCTGTATTGAGCTTTTCAATAAAAATTAATGAAATTCATCCACCTAATGGAAGATAAGGTAAATTGGTACCTACTTAGTATAAGACCTCAACTAACTTTTCTTTGAAAATGGTCGGTATTGCACCAGGAGATAGAATTGTACGGAATATATTACGTTCTTAGATTATCTGTAAAATGCTTGGAGCATATAGCACTCCATGAGTTGGTCTGCCAGTCTTTTCTATTAATATTTTTATGCATAGGTCTCTCAGGTATTCATCCTTTGGAAACCTGAAATTAAAAGTCGAAGTTATATACTTAAAATAAAAGAGTCGTCGAGTCCGGCCCTGTAATTTGTTAAAGTTCTCAAAATGTCAAAAAAGATTATTCAACAACTTAAAGCATGTATTTCTACAGAAAACCATAATATTATAATTTTAATATATGCATGGCTACATATTTCGTCATAACAACTATAAAATATTAGATATCTTAGCCTTGATACGATGCGATACGAAAACATTCCAAAGCTACATGATAGCATGAATTTTACTTACCGATGGAACGTTACTTCTGGGGTTTTCTTGTACGAAGCGTTGTAACACAGGGGGACACAACACTTCACCATTTTATTTCAGTAAATATTCATATAAATCTCCAAATTTCACAAAAAACTTATGACACCCAAGACAACACAATGTAAACAAACGCCATACGTCTCATAGATGTCTTATAATGACTGCCACGCATTGAATTTTTGTCAATGTGTGCGTTGGTGTAGCACAGTGTTGCAGCAAATTAATACATACACATTTTTGCTTGCAGGGACACGGTCACACTAAGTTACACTGATTCGCATACACTTGTCTATGTGGGTGTGAAATTTACACAGACATATAAATAGAAGCAGACACAACATAAATTTCACACCCACATAGACAAGTGTATGCGAATCAGTGTGACTTAGTGTGACCGTGTCCCTGCAAGCAAAAATGTGTATGTATTAATTTGCTGCAATACTGTGCTACACCAACGCACACATTGACAAAAATTCAATGCGTGGCAGTCATTATAAGACATCTATGAGACCTATGGCGTTTGTTTACATTGTGTTGTCTTGGGTGTCATAAGTTTTTTGTGAAATTTGGAGATTTATATGAATATTTACTGAAATAAAATGGTGAAGTGTTGGGTCCCCCTGTGTTACAACGCTTCGTACAAGAAAACCCCAGAAGTAACGTTCCATCGGTAAGTAAAATTCATGCTATCATGTAGCTTTGGAATGTTTTCGTATCGCATCGTATCAAGGCTAAGATATCTAATATTTTATAGTTGTTATGACGAAATATGTAGCCATGCATATATTAAAATTATAATATTATGGTTTTCTGTAGAAATACATGCTTTAAGTTGTTGAATAATCTTTTTTGACATTTTGAGAACTTTAACAAATTACAGGGCCGGACTCGACGACTCTTTTATTTTAAGTATATAACTTCGACTTTTAATTTCAGGTTTCCAAAGGATGAATACCTGAGAGACCTATGCATAAAAATATTAATAGAAAAGACCGGCAGACCAACTCATGGAGTGCTATATGCTCCAAGCATTTTACAGATAATCTAAGAACGTAATATATTCCGTACAATTCTATCTCCTGGTGCAATACCGACCATTTTCAAAGAAAAGTTAGTTGAGGTCTTATACTAAGTAGGTACCAATTTACCTTATCTTCCATTAGGTGGATGAATTTCATTAATTTTTATTGAAAACCTCAATACAGATTCTAAAGCACTAATTGTAAAGTTTATTTGAATAAAAAACATGTGAGTTTAAAACACCTGTTGTAATTTTTTATTTAACCTCTTTTTGGAATAACGATTCGATTCGATTGTTTAACAACATTTATTTGGCTTACTGCCAAGAAATTATTGTCAATAGGAACTTTGAGCTAAAATCTGCCGGTATTTACACGATATCCGTTGGTACTGTTCTTCTAAATAATATTCCCATCACCTGCGCGTCGACGCAGAGCGAGAACGACGCGAGAACCACTGGCCATGATACTGACGGAGTCCTCAGGATTTGAGTTGTAACAGGAGTTATAACTCCGCGCGCGACGGTGACGATATCACACGCAGCGCGGAGCTCACATCTATATTCACCACATTGACTAGGGTCCCGCACGTGGTGATGATTACCATTACTAGTGTTACTATATTGCAGTTGTGATCGCTTGTGATGAGGAAATTATAAAAGTACCTACCAATAATAATTATTTTTAAAATCCTTACAAATTATAGCTTCCAAATGATAGGTGTCTTTAGGTCAATTTTTTTCACGCAACCTAACCCTACATATTAATATAATGTTTTATGCAGCAACAAGGTTCGGCCCTGAGTTTTGTGTATGTGTGTGTAATGTTTTCGTGTGTTTGTAATTGCCACGCTATTTTGTACGTTATCTTGCCTCTGCTTCTCTTTATAACTCTGTGGAAATTTATGTTGTGTCTGCTTCTATTTATATGTCTGTGGCTAAACCTGATTCAAAATCTTTGAATCAGTCTTTGTAATATACCTAATCAAAGAGCTAAGTCTCCAATGTCATTGGACTCAAAAATAATTGTCGATGAATGAATGTCGGAGAATGTCAATGTCATCAAAAATAATTGTCACCAATGTCACTGTCAAAATTCATCGTTGATAGACAGTAGAATTTTTAGTTTGGACTTTTTGGAATTGGGGTTCTGTGATTGGAGGTTAGTGAATCATATTCATGAATGAGTGATTGCTTTTTTTGCTTAGATTTTTGGCGTTATTTGGTGATTTTTTAATCCCATTCTGTGATCCCATGCAAGTTTGCATAATTTAAATAATAAATCGCTGCATTCTTTCAGCGCATCGTGCATTGATGATAAGTTATACAAGAGTACAATGTTCTAGTGGTTAGATAATTGCGGATTATGGCTGGTTTTGGTGATTATACTGGATATAATCGTCCATATGGATTGGATCCTAATAGAGAAACAAACGATCTGTATGATACTCGATATCAACAAATTTATGGTTATCACACCCCTTTAACTGAAGAATATCAAGGCCCACCCTTGGTTATGGACGATGTCCCCGAAGAAGGTAAGGTATAAATCTGAAACTGCTTTTAATATAAAATAATAAAGCAATTTTCAAATTTTTTGAAAAAATCGCCGATTGATTTTACTGGATAAAAGTAAGCTATGTCTTTCCTCGAGATGCAATCTATGGCTCAGCTTTAGTATACTGTCGGTTGAGTTGGACGTTCATATTGTTTTTTACAGAAAGACCTTGATGTGGTAAGTTTTGCACTTAAATACTTTACGCCGGAAACTAAGTATTTTACGTCGGAAACTAATACTTTTCGAGAAATAATTTTTTGAAAATTCGACGACCAGAGCGGTTTAATACTTAAGTGTCAAAAGTG
This sequence comes from Erebia ligea, assembly GCA_917051295.2. Classification (NCBI taxonomy): domain Eukaryota; kingdom Metazoa; phylum Arthropoda; class Insecta; order Lepidoptera; family Nymphalidae; genus Erebia; species Erebia ligea. The sequence goes on along the minus strand of OU785235.1, from coordinate 12,104,622 downwards.
TAGGTTAGGTTAAGTTAGAACATGAATATCCAGGTAGTGCCCGGCCGCAGGCCGGGCACTTAGGTTCTTATGGGGTTAACATACCGAACTTAAGTAAAATAACATTGTGAAAGCAAACATGTATTAGTGTATTTTTCATGAGAACCTAACCTCAAAATTTTAAAAAATTAATATCTCGGAAACTAATAAAATTCGGAACGTCTTACTTGGAGGGGGGGTATATCCCCTCCCCCCCCCCTCCCCCTCCCCGCTCCCCCTCCCCCTCCGTCACCGACAGTATACTAAAGCCCAACCCAATCTATCTCAAAACTACTAATTTTCGTCAATATCAATCGTCCGTTATGCAAACACTTTCCCATTTATACTAGTCATTTATAATATTAATAGTATGAAGATATAGAATTTACTTATTATATTGATTAAAACTTTATTGTTTGTAAGTCACAATAAAATGTATGAAACTTATTATGATGTTTACAGAAAGCAATACCTATGTCACAACAGCAATAAGTGTTGCGAGTCTTATTACAGAAAATCTATTGAGCCATCCATTTATTGTGTTAAGACGACAATGCCAGGTATATTTTTGTGGATATATTGATATTTTGTTTTACTTTTTACACATTTTTTTGAAATTATTTAGTAGCATTGCAATTTCTTAAACTAGTAACAGATTGTTATTGTTGTAGTAAAAAATGATAAAGAAACATATTTATAAAATGTAAAACACTAACATTATTTTGCTATTTTGTAAACTTTTATAATAGCTTCATTATAATCATTGAAAACATTTCAATAAAATGTTTAACTAGCTAAATAGTTAATGTTAATTAGGTACAAAATAATACTACATAAATAATACATAAATTGTAATAATGTTTTAATTTCATTGACTAGGTACACAACAGTTTGAAGAACTACCATATAGTGCCATACACTCTGTTGCCGGTGGTTGTAAGGTTACACAGAAGACAGGACTTCACCACACTGTGGAAGGGTATAGGGTCAACTTGTATTGTGAAGGGCCTTAACTTGGCAGTAGAGGATGTTATATCTAAAGGCACTGGATGGCCAAAGTGAGAATAATCTATTTTAATTCACTTGAAAACATAATGTGTTATTGCAATGTTTTAATAACATTATTAATATAAGGCATGAGGTTCCAGTGGCACATCTGCCAGAAATTTTCACACAAATGTCAACAACAAGACCAAGGTTTAACTCAATTCGGGTGATCAATGCTTAAATAATAAATAGACAAACATTAATTTTTATTGTAATCTGTAAGCAAAAAAAATTATCTTTTAGCTAAGTTTCTGGTGATCATTAATTGATGCTTATTTTATATTTTGCAGGGTAATTGAAAAGTGTGGATCAGTCCTACAATTTCTCCAACATTTAACATTAAAATGGTACAAGAAATTGATATTAGAAAAAATGAAGCGAAATTAATTAAAACAATGTGACTAATTCTGTTCATCACAATCTCTAAATAAATATTTCAACTCTAAGTAATATATGTATTACTGGTCCTTTTCATAATGCTCTCTGCAGAAAATAATAGCACTACAGCATTTTAATTTAAAGATTGTGTGCAAAAGAATTGGCCACATTAGATATAAAATATATTAATTATTTTCAGTACCAATAGTAATTTTTTTCTGAATACTTTTTATATAGGTACTAGGTTTATTATTACTTTAACCTATGGTTAAAATTATTGCAGCATCAGCATAGCTATTGTCACTCCATTCTATTCGGCGAGCCTTGTGGAAACAGTGCAAAGTGACATAGCTAGTGATAAGCCAGCTATTCTAGATGTGTTCAGAGAAGGATTTGTACGCATCTTGGAGTGGGGAACTCCCAGCAGAGGCAGAATGCTGCCTATATGGGCCATTGTGCTTCCCACTGCTGCACTTGGAATAACCAAGTATTTTGCACAGTAAGTTGCTTATTAATGCTCTAAATTCCTCATCATTGTTCAAGTGGTTAGCATGTTTGACAACAAGGTCCTGGGTTTGATTTACAGGGTCATGCCATGATTAATTTTTGGGATTTTCTGACAAGAAATTCTCAGTCTTGATTTAGGATGTTGACAGTTGGCTAAGCTGTATGGAGATTGGCTGCTGTGGTCGGAATTCGGTCGGGAGGACATTGTAATATGTTTATTGATGGTCAATTTACAAAGAAAAGGGCTACTGTGACTGACTTGACTTGACCTTTATCATTTAATCTTGGTCTCTGCTATAGTATTGTCTCTTGAACATTCAAATGTGGATAATAGATATACCTATAAAAATTAACTCTCTATTGTACCTATAGTTTCAAAGGTAACAATTTTGAATTTTCAGCATGGTATTGAAAATAATAACAGTAAAGGTGCTCAGATTCCAGCAGAGGCATAGACATGAGCTGAGTGATTCCTATGAAATGAACCACAGAAAAAATGGCCAAAATCCTCTCATTGAAGATATGTGTTTAAAAGCAAATATATTTGCATTCATAACTATGGAAATTATCTTTTATCCTGTTGAGACTATCATCCATAGACTGCATATACAGGTAAGACAAATATTTTATAGAAATGATATAATATACAGAGACCTAAGTACTCCATGTTCAAGTTTAAACTGAGTATTGGATTGAGTTTCGGCCATACCTATTGTGTATATAAAATAACTAGCTGATGCCCGCGACTTCGTCCGCGTGGTTTAAGTTTTTTTTTATTCCCGCGGGAACTCCTTAATTTTCTGGGATGCCTATGTCACTCTCCAGGTCCTCAACTATACCCATACCAAAAATCACGTCGATCCGTTGCTCCGTTGCGGCGTGATTGTAGGACAAACCAACAAACAAACACACTTTCGCATTTATAATATTAGTATGATATTGAACAAATAATTAATGTTTAATAATAATTCTATAATTATAATTTTTCCTTGGGGACTGTAATTTACAAGTGATACTTGATAGAGGTATATTCATTGTTTGAACTAGTAGTACTTATAAAACATTGTGTAAATTACTATAATAACTCCTAATAATATATATTAACTAGGAGGGGGTAACATTATGAAGTTACAAAAAAAAACTATCTTTGTTTAAAAAATACTGCTTGGCATGAAATTAAATATTTTGCAGGGAACAAGAACAATTATAGACAACTTGGACACAGGCACCTCAGTGACTCCAATACTAACAGGATACGAAGGGTTTATGGATTGCTACAATACAACCATAGCTAGAGAGGGTATAGGTGGTCTTTACAAAGGTTTTGGTGCGCTGGTATTGCAGCTTGCAGCTCATTTAGCGATCATTAAACTAACAACCCTAGTTGTATCAGAGATGTCTAATCTTCTAAAGCCAGCCAGTACTCCTAACTCTGAAGATTCTGCTCACAAACAACAAAAATATTTGTTTAACTGATTTTTGTTGAGATTAGAATGTTTGAATTGATTATTTATTGAATTTTCAATAACTTAACCATCTGCATTCAAGAACTCTGGAATAAGGCGCGGGACATACAGAAGTGTCGGGGCGAGTGGTGAGGTGCGCAAGATGCGCGACAGTGTCACGCCACTGGCGCGCATCTGTCGCGCATCTGTCGCCAAGTGGCGCGCAAACGGTGAGGCTGTGACGTAGCAGTGGGACGTATTTGGGGCATACTAGTGTTTGATTTCGATGCGACAACATGTCTTCTTCGTCAGATGAAGATATACTAGCTGTGGTGGTATAAATATCCAATAAAAAATCAGTACGGAAGTAAGGTTTTTTATGCTATACCCAATTGTTAAAGCAGGAAGGTACATCGTCGCGTAAACGCAGTTTAGGTTTGATAATAAAATCGGTATAAATATCGATGTTCTGCATGATTATTTCTTTTGGTATTTCGGTTTTGAGTGTAAATATACTACCCACTATTATTTTAAAAAGAAATCGAGAAAATATTCAGTCATAAATATTAAGTTTTATGTATAAATACTTACCTAACTTCCGCATGGATTTTTTTTGGATGTTTTTGTATAAGTTTTGGTACATTACTACAACCGTGCCAAGTTTCAACGACTGAGGACTTAATGCGGGGGTCGCTATACAACGAACCGCCCCGTTTCCTAGACTATACAAGATTTATTAATTTAATTGAGAGAAAGAAAAGAAAGAAAGAAAATACCTTTATTCCACAATGGTGACACAGACAAACATTTAACATACAATCGTACCTACATAAGAATATGTTTGCATGTGACACCACCCAGAATGGGTGCTCCTACAGCACAGGTTTGTGCCCAGCATTATACCTACAAACTAAAAAAACTAGTCTAGGTATTTTTCCACTAACTGGCAAAATCGATATTAAATTCCGTATCGTCGTGCATTTGCAATCCGGCCCTGCGCGTTTCGAGCGGTGTGCCACTGTCGAACGGGTGCGCCGTATGTCGAGGAAGCGTCGCCCCCACCATACCCGCGCCGCGCCTCTTCAGTATGCTCGGCGCCTCGCCGCTTGCATACATTTTGTATGAAATACATAGAAGCGGCGGCGACCGCTCGCTTCTCGACACACCCGTCGACCGCCCGTCGACACTTCTGTATGTCCCGCGCCTAAACTTTTCTGGACATGCACTATTTAACAATTACCATAATATTGTGTGGAGCCATTGTACAAAATTAATATATCATATTCAGTTCAGACTTCAGACCAAACGGAAAAGTGACATCAACATTAAAAAGTGTGCGAGGATTTAAATATAAATAAATAAATATTTTTTATTGACCAACAGTTTACAACAAATTAATTAAATGCAGTACCTATGTACTGCGTACATACTTAAAATGTAAATGTGGTCAATGGGCCACCTCCTCAGCCTGTGCCACAGCATGAAAGGGCATGAAGGCTGCAAAGGGCACAACGCTGATTTTCAGGAGGGGTCCAAGACAAGATTTTTTTTGGTCTGAACTGACCTTAAATCAAAATGAATGAAACCCTGGGTGATGATGATTTGTAAATCTGTTCAATTCAAATTAAACTAGTGGTTCGCCCCAAACTGAGACCTCGCGGTATTCATAAAATTGTACAGAGCGCCATCTATTGTCATCATTGTGAAGTTCTGTTAAAAATACGGCAGCTCATTAAAAATTAAATAATTTAGTTTCCTTATAATATTTATCTAATTTTAGTATTCATTGTTCAAGTACAGGATATAATTCAAATAATTGATCAAGTTTCAGGCTCAGCCTTTCAGAAAATTGAGAGTTCTGAGGTCAACTTTGGACGTTAGGAAATCTCCACTTTGAAAGCCCCCAATTTCGTCAATTTTAGGGGAAAAATTTTAAAACAAATTTTTTGGACTCTATTCCTAATTATCTTTGAAATGATATACCGCAACCCTATGTAATGCTATAAAAAATATTTTACTTCGCATTCGCTTCTATGAGAGCCCCCCTGAAATAAAGATTTTTAAAACTTTTTAAGCCATATTCGGCGGGAGGCCATCGGTTTACATATTATATTTAAATTTGAAGTAATTACGTTCAGTAATTCAGAAGTTATAAGGCTCTGACAGACGGACAGACGGACAAGTGCCAATTCACTCAAGTAGACTCAGAGACCTTCGCTTCGCTCGGTCAATAACTTTGAGGAAACTTAGATGACTATCGTTTCCTCAAAGTTATTTAATTTGAATTGAGTAAAAAAAATGAGTATGAGTAAAAAATGTTCATTATAGCTTTGTTGCAAAACTGTTATAATTTTTGCTAGTTTTGCTAGTCAGTGTTGCTTATTTTTTGATTCAAATTGTAAAATTATAATTTTTGTACATTTTTGCTTAGTTTTAAGAATAGCTTAACAGATAATAAGTTGAAATAAAACTTGAACAAATTTATTTTCAAATTATTTTTATACATTAAGTAACCTATCCATCTAAAACTTTTACATTACGTAAATTTTACTTTTATATTTTATATTAAACTAATCAATGAGACAGCACAAATTTGCCTTTTAGAAGTCTTCTCATTATAATTCTGCGTCCATTTGGGGTCGATATTCTAGTGTTCCAGCCATGTCGACGAACTCTTCTAACTTCATTTGGTCTTGGGAAATAACAACGCACTTTGGTTCTTATGCATGTTAGTAGTGGATATTCCAACTTCACTAAACTGTTGCTTGAAACTGTAGGTGCATAGGATTGTAAGCTCTTCCCCATGAACCTAAAAATGAATGAGTTGCAGGTTCTGTATGATGGTTAAAATAAAGTACCTTCAACTATGATCCTATAATTAATATTATATTGAAATCTTAATAAAATAACATTGACTCCTTACTTTATAGGTTGGAAAACCGCTGCCAATAATCTAGACATGGTTCAATAGAAATGCACTGGAAACTTTCCACTAATAACTAGTACCTATGTAGATTTATTGTCGGTAGGTACTAATGATTCTTGTCTATAATATTTCTTAATCTTAAATTCGATATAATCACCGACCAAATTACAAATTACAATGCACAAAAAGCATGAAAATCTAAAAAGTCTGGTTATCTTGTCTAATTGACAATACCAGAGAGTGAGACTAGTAACCAAACCAGAAGGAGACAATACTATAAACATGGGTAACTCTGAGTTACGCCGCTCAATTGAGTTAACTCACTTTACTGAGTTGGGTGCTCTGACTCCTTTTGCAAAAGAGTCATGGCGCACGACTCAGTGGTAGCGCAGCTTAGCGCTGCCGGGCGCTGTGCAATGTAGCAAGCGCTGAGTTACGAATTATTGAGCTCACTGCTGAGCGCTTTATAAAAAAGTACTTTGACTCTGTCTCTGTGGAGTAGGTATGTGGTTTGGCTGGGCCGGGCGTCTGTGCTGGGTAGGTACTTTATTCGGACTCTGTGTCATACCTACTAAACATCTCAATTATTGTGAAGATCATTTTGTTTTTTTATTAAAGTTAAGAAAATATTTGTTTTATTTGACATACTTAAGCACTTACTTAAAAAGTATCATCCAGTCAATAAACCAACAAACTAACACAATATTACGCATTTAAAATGTATAGATCATAGAGTATATAATCACTAGTACCTACCTATAGGTAAAAGTAGGTACTTACTTTGCCGATGGATTGTCTTTACATAATTTATAAGTTTTTTAATATTATGTACCTACTTAACTACTTATAGACAATCACTGACCGACACAATACCGATACCTCAGGTGCCCGCACAATGCACCATATTTACATTGATTTAGAGCTCAATTTCGATTCAATTCGATGCGATTCCTAATAAAACTCTGTTGTCCTTGAAGTTTCGGCTATTGGGTCTATTTTAGTATTTTGCTTTTGAATTTGACGCCAATGTGTTCGAATACTAATTAAACGATCCGATGGATCGTATTTTAAGTTAGAATGTAACTGTAAGTATTTTCGAGACCGCGAGTCGCGACTCTCGTACTCGTAAGCCGTAGTGTACTATGTAATCCTACGACTTCGCAGTTCGCTCGCGCTGATTGATCATACTTTTAGGTTCTTACTTAGGAACCTGTTCAAAATTGAAACGTGGCTGGGTAGGTGATGGGTTAGCGCCATCCATAAGCCAAAATCCAAATTTCTGGTCTCTTCTTAAATGCGCATTGCGTTAAAGTTCTAATAGGTATTATTATTAAAAATCAACCTTCGGAGGGCACATCCACATTGCACACTCGAAATTACGCAGTACCAAAGTTAACATTTACCAACAGCTGCCAACCAGCTATCAACTCAGTAGGTACGCACTGAGTGACGCGTCACGAGTGTGCGGGCGGTGCGGCTATGCGCTATGCTGCTCGGTGCGCCATGGCAATATTGCGCTAACTCAGTGAGTTGACTCAGTGAGCTGACTCCGTGCGCTGAGTTAGAGTTACTGAGTCAGCGCACGAATTTTTGGTGAGTTACCCATGTTTACAATACTATGCACACCTCAGATTACCTCCACATCATGGACCTAGTATACAATACAATACTAGGTCCATGATCCACATTACATCTGTGGCCTAAACCACGGAAGTATGTAAAGTAGATGGAGTGAGCACTCTAAATGGTACCTATTTGAAGCCAATCCAAGTGTGAAGTGGGATAGCGTTATTTAGGTACACAGCACAGAGTACGTACACAGGCATATGAATATAGACTGTCTAAGCTAAGACTGCAGCAGTAAGAAAATGGTAGAATTTGAAAATCTGTTGATGACAACACAGAGTGTAATGCGAATAAACGCACTTGATACTTGTGTTTTTTGTTTATAATCTGCTTTCCTGGGAGTGTGGTCATTGTTCGTTTTAGTACATTTCAAAGAGTAAAATGTAAATAGAGGGCACAATTTTGACAGCGTAATAATGTAGAGCATACATGATCCCCGTATTTATATAAATTTTATACATAATATTTGCCGTGAATTCGTCTGCGTGGATTTCGGCTATAAACTCAAGCAGAAACCATACGTTTTTGTTCAGGGGATGAGTCAAAAAAGGTAACAGACAAACGGTTACTTTCGCTAACTACTCTTCGCTGCTACTAATATTAGTATGAATCTACTGACGCTAAAGATTAACAACAAATTATTACTTGATCAGGGGAGATCTTTTGAATTACTTAAGGAGAGCATAAATGAATTAAAACATAAAATGAAATGAACGAAATATTCTTTATTGTACACCAAAGACATAACATTAATAATCAGAATCAATAAAACAAAAAATAAAATAAAACAATAAAAAATATCAATATTGACTTTTGTTTCCCGTGCTGCACGCTTTTTGCCGGGAGTCCTCCAGATTCCCTGATTAGTTTGGCCCTCATTTTTAATAACTCTTAAGGTTCGTTCGCTTACACCTGGAAATAAATGAAAATAATTTATTTTTTTCGCATTTTTGGCAAAAAATAATTATGTTGGGGGTTCCGTCTAGACTCTTTTGACCCCTCCTTAGACGCGACAGCTTATGATCAAGGCACCACGTTTCTAAATCTAAAATCCCACCCCAAAAAAAAACAAAATTTCAATTTGAGATGGATGGATTGACTTATTCCAAGTTTCTGAAGGACATCCTGGAGATGAGGCTTTAACTCTTCGCTTATTCCACCTTGAATTTATACAATAATTAATAAAAAGTATTAAAACTTGATAGGATTTTGCTGTCAGTTCTTTTCGCATATTATCCATCATAAATAAACGATATGAACAGGCGAATATAAACCGTTTAAACGTTTTATATAAATAATCTAGTATTGTATTCAAAGATCGAAAGGCAAAATATCAAAACCGTTTGGTCAACTTACTTGTCGACTCTTCAATTTCTTGTAAACATTGTTGTTTTTGGCTTAGGACAGCATCGTGATCTTCCTTTACTTCTTAGAATTTAAGAATCATGTTATAAAATAACTCGCACACATTATTTTGAATAGGTTTATCCATTATTTCACTATTTTCACTTTTATTTTCGAAATATTAAAACGAACATATACAACCTGGAGAGCGATCGCGTAACTTCTGCATCAATCATTGTTACAGTATCAATTGTTGTAATTGGCTGAATTTATGGCATTCTTGCTGCGTCAATGGATTATGTCCAATAGTGGAAGAGTGTTAACCAATCAGAGGTGATTGCGATGTATCAATGATTGATGCAGAAGTTACGCGATCGCTCGGCTGATAGCTGAATTGACAAATCAGTGACAAATGTAAGAACACAGATTAGACGAATGTTTTTACTTTGTTTTAAGTGTTGCCCTTTTATTCCGTGGCAGAGTTAGCGTGGCCAGACTTTAGGAGCTGCCATAAACTGTAATTGCCCTTTAACTAGAACGTGCCGTATTCGCCATTTTAATTTCTATTTCTTGAGTACTTCAAGTGTCATCGCCTGGTAACGTGTAATTGTGTTTTGTTGAAAAATTGTGTATTTATTCGTTACGGAGAATAAATTAGTGTTATTTTCGTGTATGGCGTCAAAAACAATGCCTAGAACTTGTTATATTGTGGGATGTGGCGCAAGAAAAAGAAAAATCTGACAAAGCATCGGACATGATTTTATTTAACTCTGTGTACGTAGACAGCAAGATATATAATTCCTATGTCTGACGGCATCGGCATAGAGATAATATTAATCCATATAATCCATATAAATATTATAAATGCGAAAGTTTGGATGGATGGATGTATGTATGGATGTATGTTTGTTACTCAATCACGCTCCAACGGATGAACGGATCTGGATGAAATTTGGCACAGAGATAGATTATAGTCTGGAATAGCACATAGGCTACTTTTTATCCCGGAAAATTAAGGAGTTCCCGCGGGAACCGAAAAACCTCAATCCACGCGGACGAAGTCGCGGGCATCAGCTAGTCTATTATATCTCTATGCCTAACGGGTATATCATGGAATTAGGAATTACGACTGCGGGGTATATAGGTACGGGTATATATTATATATATTAAAGGGTTAGAATAACTACCTATAGAAACCTAGTACACTCGCGAAATGTAAGCCGTTCAATTGGTGCCATAAATCGCATCGTACGACGCTCGCGCAGTCCGAAAAAAGCTGGTTAACTTAGTTTTAGAAGCTACAATGCTACAAACAAACTAACCAATTACTTACCCAACCTTTAGGGGGAAACATTTAAACTGGCAACATTATGTTTGCGTTTACGAGGCAAGTAAACACAGCACACAATATAGCGAATTTGTAGCTTGCGTTTTGAGAAGACGTTGTTTGGAAACATACCTTCTATAGTTATTCTATGATTTTTAGGCTTTGTAATAAGTAATAGGTATATATAGCTGACCTGACTTAGGCCAGCGCTACATTACGCGGAAATCCCGTCGCGGATCATCCGCCACGGAACGTCAGTACTTTTAATTACATATAAATGACTAATAACGGACACACTACGCGGAAGATCGGTCGTTCCGTCAGCGGACCGCAGACTCTTGCGTCTGTTCCGTCCTCCGCGCGAGCATCTTGCGCTGGCGGAAGATCGGCAACGTTGTATTCAAGGTGTTTTAATGCAACGCGGCACATTCAGCGGACAACCAGCGTCGCGTGTATACGTACAGGATGTTTGACATCAAGTACGTATAAGTTTTTTACAAGTTTCGTATCTTGCTTCGTTATGCAGTCCTTCGTTAAATCCAGCAACACATCAAATGACTGTATTGACATTCGATAATATTCGAATGCTTTAACTGGATATAGTCTTAGTTGCGTATACAAGGTGTGAAATTGCCCAATTGCTAATCGAAGAGTTTTTATAGGATGAACCCAATATTTACGCTTTCTTCTTTCTTGTTTTAAAGCTTCATAAATAGCTATCACTTCGATCGGATCCATTACGATCACACCGTATAAGCGTTGGCAATTGGCATTAGACTGATATAATCTGCCACGGAATATTCAATGTGGCTGCAATGTTTATTAACGGATTTATCGCAACGGAAGTTCGGCGTCGGAATTTCCGTCAAATGTAGCGTAGGCCTTAGGGCTCCCAAACAAAACTGCGAATTTGCATCGCATCGCAAGAATCTGCGAGCTCGCAGGACACATCGCAAAAACTTCCGATTTGATTCGCATCGCACATTCCTGCGATGGTATAGCGTGTGGGCAAGGCGCCGCCGTCGTTGTGTGGAAAAATGGCAAAGTTGACGTGGATTTTTTAATTACGTTAATTGAGGAGCGCCACGTCCTTTGGGACAATTTTTGACGTGACAACGTCTTATAAATTGGTTTGCCGGGTGACACTTCAAGAAACTGCGTTACGCTCCGCTCACGTTATGCGCTCACAATGAGAGCGAGTGAGAGGCACGCGTCCCTTCCACTCGGGCATGGTTAGCCCGCCTAAGAGCGAGAGAGACAGACATAAAAAGTGAAAGGCACGCGTCCCTTCCACTCGAGCACAGTTAGCCCGCCTAAGAGCGAGAGAGACAGAGCGAGAGAGAGAGAGTGAGAGAGATTTCATCCTTCTTCCTACTATACGAATGAATATTCACATTAAAATTATTTTACCACTCAAAGTCGTTGTCACGTAAAACTTTCGCCCGTATACCGACTTTACAGGCAACCAATTTTTTTTTTTTATCCACTATACAAGTTAGCTCTTGACTGCGATCTCACCTTGCGATGGTAAGTGATGATGCAGTCTAAGATGGTAGCGGGCTAACCTGTTAGGGCATGGCAGTTATATTAAACCCATCCCCCTATTCGGTTTCTACACGGCATTGTACCGGAACGCTAAATCGCTTGGCGGCACGTCTTTGCCGGTAGCGTGGTAACTAGCCACGGCCGAAGCCTCCCACCAGGCCAGACCAGGGAAAATTCAGAAATTATTAATTCCCAAATTGACTCTGCCGGGGATCGAACCCGGGACCTCCGCACGTTAAGACAACAGCGCTATACACTGCGCCACAAAGGTCTTCAAAAATAAAGATATGCTCATTCTAAAATAATCAAAAAAAATTATCTTCATCTGTCAAACAAAAAAAAAGTAAAAGTGTTCAAAAAGTATTTTCGAATAAAATAGTTCCCATCAGCGTTCATTATTGTAATAAGTGGACGAACCCAAAATCTTTTTTTCTATATCTATTTAACAATAACAGCACTGAAACACGCTTCTTTCGATCCATGTCACTACTTTTAAAAACACGTCCAGTACGGTAGACTAACGTCGAGCGCCACCGACGCCACCGGCGCCACCACCTGAACCAACGCTTCACCGCAAGAAATCGCATCGCAGGTTTCTGCGATGCAGTTTTGTGTGGGAGCCCTTATAGCTGATGCCACAGAGGCATAGAGTAACCCACACAGAGTTACTGTGGAGCATGGCTGTGGAGCGTAGTAGACTGAGTAAGATATATAGACGCCGCCATATCTCCTTTTCACTCCCACATGAAAGAGATGCAGTGTTGGGATGTTACACAAGATAGAATGAGAAAAAAATATGTGTTTTTCTCTCCCTTTCTGCGTGTCACGGATTTTGTGCCTATTGCATACAAACAAACCATATAATATTGTGCCGACGTTTGTATGACGTTTGGGAGGTGTTTCATAGTATTACCATTTACCTATCCCTTTCGGTTACACGCTGATTATATATTAAGTCCATGGCTGACCCTGATTCTAGAGATTCCTTCTCTATGCTGTGGAGTAACCCAATAACCAAAGGCTTGTTTTGAAAAGAATTCATAGATATGTAGACCAATGTCGATATGAAATTGAATATGGCGGACAAAAATAACAAGGGCGCTAAAAGATTAATTTCGTTACCAATTAATAAAATTTCATTTCAGTGAGTGATAAACTTATAGCAATAAGTGATATAGAGGGCACATACTGTAAGTGAAAAGCAAAACTAAAGTGAGTAGTCAAAAAATGTAATTATTTGTGCTATATTTTGGAGTTCGTTGTTATTCCTAATGCAATAAGAATATTTGTGAGTTTATTATGTGAATTTGTGCTATCTATTTCAGTCCTGAGATCGAAAATGTCGGCGATAAAGGTGAATTTTGAAATCGGGCATGAAGCTTCGTTGAAATCGAAGAAAACCCCCGAAGGTTTCACTCATGATTGGGAAGTGTTCGTGCGCGGCCAGGAGGGAGCTGATATAAGTCACTTTGTTGACAAAGTTGTTTTCCAACTTCATGAAACTTTCCCAAAACCAAGGCGAGGTAATTCATTCTATATGTTTAAATACCTACATATACTTAAATGTTTTTCTTTTAATTTTCATTTAATTGCATTTTTTAATCAGTTTATTTTTGTTTTTAAGTACAAATTTTGTTTATTTAAATATTTTAGATAGCATAGATGTTTTGAATCAGAATAAACTTTATCTTTTGGTACACTGTCCACTGTTTGAACGTCAATGATAATAGGTATAACATATTACAGGGAAACCAAGAGATGTGGAAATTTAATTTAAAAATATTCATGTTTCAGTGGTGAAAGAGCCACCATTTTCAATCAAGGAGTCGGGGTATGCAGGCTTTGTTTTTCCAATAGAAATTTATTTGAAAAATAAAGATGAACCTAAGAGAATAAAATTTAACTACGATCTCACCTTACAACACAGTGGGTGCTTGAAAGATAGATATATCTTCCAAAACCCAAATGATGAGTTTCGGAGAAAATTGCTAAAGGGTGGTGGAATACCAATCACTAATAATGCATTTTATACCAACCCTGAACAGGAAAGCAAGAGCAGAGATTCCTTTACTGATGAAAAACAACAACTTGTCAGCAAACCTAAACTATCTTCAGACACTGTTAAGAAACACAAAGTAAAAGAGTATAAAGATGAGCAGCCACACAGAACCAGCAGCTTTGAAAATCTATTTGGACCACCTATTCAAAAGCCACCCAAAGTGTCTCCTGACCCAAAGAAAGTGGAAAAGATTGTAGCTTCTGCTAAGTCAGATAAAAAAGATAAAGATAGAGCAAGTTCAGAAAAGAAATCAAAACATGAACACAAGGAACCTAAACCCGATAAAGTGAAAGTAAAAGAGGAAAAGGATAAACAGAAATCAGACAAAGTTAAGAATCACAACAAAGAACAAGAAAGAACCAAGGAGAAAGCGAGCAAAAGACAAAATGAACGGCCACCCTCTCCTGAACCAATTAAAAAACGATGTCTCAGTCCAAATAGGAAACTACCAAGTCCTTCTCCCAGATCCAGCAGTGCCTCCAGTATCAAGGAGGAACATAAGGCTCCCAAGCACAGCTCTGAAAGCTTTGACCAGAAGAAACCAAAACTAGAAGAAAGGGTACCAGATCTTAAGGTAGAGAAAGATTCCAAAGAGAAAAAAAAGAAAGAAAAGAAAAGCCATGATAGGGATAAAGAAAGAAAAGAGAAAAAAGAGCACAAAAAAGAAAGTCACAAAACAAAAGATTCTCCTAAGGAGCCAAAAGAAGTTCCAAAACCAAGAGAGATTGTAAAAGAAAAGGAAGCAATAAAAGATTCCCCAGTAAAGGAAAAACCAGTAAAACCTGAAAAACCAATAAATAAATTCTCCATAGAAAATCTTAGGAAGACCCCTCCACCTGAAAATGTGGAACGACATGAAAGTCACAAGTCAAAAGATAAGGGTGATTCAGAGAGAAAACATAAGCACAAGAAAAAAGACAAGAAAAGGGATGAATCCAAAGAAAAGCACAAAGAATCCAGTAAAGAGAAAAAGCATAAACATGAGAAGGTTCGTGAAATACCTCCTGAAAAACCTGATATTATTGAACACAGGGAGACACCAGTTCCTAAAGAACGACCCATACCTGAGCCTGCATCACCCATATCCATAGACACAGCATCACAATGTAGTTCTAAGAGTGGCCTAAATAAAGCTATACATATAGCAGAAGATATTCACAGCAGTCATTCTGATTCAGAGAGTTCTATGATAGCAGACGAGGAAGATATCAAAGCCAAGGTAGAAAACCCATCACCTGAGCTTGTCAAGCAGGAACCTTCACCAGAACCAGAACCGGAACCTGAGC
The DNA here is from genome assembly GCA_917051295.2 of Erebia ligea. Taxonomy (NCBI): domain Eukaryota; kingdom Metazoa; phylum Arthropoda; class Insecta; order Lepidoptera; family Nymphalidae; genus Erebia; species Erebia ligea. Next base: position 12,089,114 of record OU785235.1, on the reverse strand, counting down.
AGGAGCCAGAGATGGAAATTGAGCCTGAACCTGAGCCAGTCATAGAGGTGCCCCCGGTTCAGCAAAAGGAGAAATCAAAGAAACACAAGGACAAATCAAAGCGAGAAGAGAAGCGTCGGAGAAGAAAAGCCGAAGAGGAGGACTCTGAAAATAGAAAAATCCCAAAACTATCAGAGTCTGGGCCTGCAAATAATGAAACTGAGCATGGAGAGAGTAGCGGCTCGACATCAATGGAGACCAAAGTGCAAGACAATGGAGTGTCAAGCAGCCTGGGTGAGGATGCGGAGCCCGGGGAGCTATCACCTGACTACATGGTACAGCTGCGGGAGCTTCAGCAACGCATCATGACCATTAAGAGCAATGAGGAGCTAGAGCGTGTTGTCAACCTCATCGCGGAGACAGGTCGTTATGAGGTCACCACACAGACCTTTGACTTTGACTTGTGTCTCCTGGACCGTTCTACCGTGCAACAACTATTACAGCTTGTGGGCTGCTAGCTTTTCGACGACCTCCCTGGTACAGTGGTGAACATTGTGGTCTTATAAATAGGGAGGTCCCGGGTTATATCCCAGGCAGGGGATATATAATTCAGGACTTTTGAAATTTTTAAATTTTGTCTGATTTAGTCTGGCTTCAGTCTAATGCTAGTTACCACCCTAACGGCAAAGGTGTATGATCAAGTGATTTAGCATTCCGGTACAATGCTGTATAGGTACCATTTAGGGGTATGGGTTTAATAAAACACTCATACCAGGTTAGCCCTTTACCATCATCTGCATCATCACGTCTTATCATCCAAGTGAGATTGCAGTCAAGGGCTTACTTGTAGTAGAATAAAAAAATACATATGTAAATATTGCAGTGTGCAGTTGTGCTAGGTTCCTCTGCCTCTGATGTGGATGAGGTTTTATAATTTTGCTATAATGCCAAGAATATTGGTCTAGAGTTAAATATGCAAGCAGTATCATTACTGCTTGCGTATTTAACTCAGAGTAGAGTAATATATTATCATAATCTCAAATAGCTACTATCTATTTTACATTCAAGTAATATTTTAAATGGAGTTCTAAGTGCAATATTGTATAGGTTACATAAAGTTATAAGACTGTTGAAAGATTGTTAAACTTATTGTATATTTTGTACATTATATTGTATTGATTTATTATAATGTAAGTTAATTATTATTAAAGAGTTTTTAATTATCCTCCCTAAGTCACTGTACTGAGAGAGGATATGTTAATGATTTTGTATAAAACACACTAGTTATATCTTATCAACACCACAAACACAACTTTATACAAGTTGAAGTTAGTGATACTTTGCACACTATTTTAACATTTGTTTGTGATAACGATTATGCCCAGAACATTGGCATATTATTTATTTGTAAGGTTGTTATTAACTCTACAATAATCAAGTATTTGAATTGAAAACAATAATTTTAGTGCTTTTATTGGCATTATATATTTTAAATCAATTGTGTTAAATAGTATTAATTTGTCTATAACTTATTTTACCTAATTTATCGCTTCATTTGGCTATATATTTATGATAAATAGAGTGTATATTAATATTTTATTTAAGTGTTTTTTTATTTCATCTTTACCCTTATTAAATGAGTGCAAATATAACAAAGTTGATATGCAAAGACTGTTATGTAGATAGTAGAAGTTCTACTATCTACTGTAGAACACTCAAGTATAGTCCCACAAGACATGATATGAAAAAAAAACATAACAAGCATTAATATTAGTTCCAATTTTTGCTACCATTATGGCTAGCATGCGCACTATGAGTAAAATTATGTCTACCCGTTATCCCTCTGTCTACCGAAGCTAACATGGTTACTTGTCTCGTTACGTCAAAAGTAGAGATAAAAGTAATATTTCATAAACTGTGGTATTTTTCACTACGAACTTTTACATGTCGACTATTTTTTTTGTAATTTAACGTATTTTGTGCATGTAGGGTAAATGAAAAATTTGCCGACAACGACAACATCTCTCTCTCGTCGCGAGATAATCTCGCTGTGTGCACAGCAGGCCTATTCGCTAAATATTTGACCTATACCTACCCATGCCAAAAATCACGTCGATCCGTTGCTCCATTGCGGCGTGATTGAAGGACAAACCAACAAACACTTTCGCATTTATAATAATAGTATGATTCTTCGCTCGCTCGGGATTCAAACAACCTAGGCACATAACTATTATCTATGGTATCTCATTGCATGAAATATTATCTTTTACCTAAACTGCATCTTCGCTTGGGTTTACGATCAAGAGAAAAATTGCTATTGAACTGAAATGATTTGGATCTTTAAAAACCGGCCAAGTGCGTGTCGGACTCGCGCACCGAGGGTTCCGTACAAACCTGTAGTAAGTTTTAAATTATTAAAAAAAAACTACTTACTAGATCTCGTTCAAACCAATTTTCGGTGGAAGTTTGCATGATAATGTACATCATATATTTTTTTTTAGTTTTATCATTCTCTTATTTTAGAATTTACAGGGGGGGGACACACATTTTACCACTTTGGAAGTGTCTCTCGCGCAAACTATTCAGTTTAGAAAAAAATGATATTACAAACCTCAATATCATTTTTGAAGACCTATCCATAGATACCCCACACGTATGGGTTTGATGAAAAAAATTTTTTGAGTTTCAGTTCTAAGTATGGGGACCCCCAAAATTTATTGTTTTTTTTCTAGTTTTGTGTGGAAATCTTAATGCGGTTCACAGAATACATCTACTTACCAAGTTTCAACAGTATAGTTCTTATAGTTTCGGAAAAAAGTGGCTGTGACATACGGACGGACACACAGACAGACAGACAGACATGACGAATCTATAAGGGTTCCGTTTTTGCCAAATTTGGCTACGGAACCCTAATAAAAAAGAAATATAGGGTTCCCTATCAGAATAGTAAAAACGGAGTCCTTATGGTGAGACTAGGTCCATCTATCACTTGCCAATGATATCTTGCATATTTTAATTAAGAAATACAAGTAATATAATATTATGTGAAATTCTCAGTATTAGCACGGAGATAGGAAGTTAGCGGTGTTTCACCCCCGTGCCTCGGAGAGCACGTTAAGCCGTCGGTCCTGCGCCTGATCTCTCTGTCTCTCCGGTCGTGTCGGACTTTCCAAAGGATTTTCTGCCCCATCGGGCTAAGAGAGCAAAGGAACAGAGGGTGCACTTGTGTACGCGCACCAAGTGCACTATAATATCTCCCGCACAGATGACTAATCTCTCTGGAGACAGGCCGCCAAGGCTGCCGCCAGGCAGGGAATTCGGTCGGGAGAAATTATTATTATGTACACTAAAACAAACACTTTAGTTACGAATATTTATTTACCATGAAGATGAAGGTATAAATAACACAATCAAAATAATAACTATATTCTATACCCATTATGAAGTGATAAAGAAAATTAAAAGTAGATTACCACACTCCCATAAAATGTTGAAACCGAAAAGAAAATTTCGTATGTAACGATGTTTACTAATTAGTTAGCGGAATAACAATCTGGGAAGTCGATCGATTTTCATATCAATCCTTGCAAGTGGTTACTTTTATGCTCACGTTGTAGTTGGAGACACGAATCATTTGCATCTGGCGATGATTCGTTTGTGTGCGGGCGTTTCGTCATTTCCCTGTTCAGTAATAGAGACCGGTTCGCGGCGAAGCGTCGTTCATCTTTTCTTTCCGTTCTTGTGGACCGTTTGTCGCCACTTGGCGTAGAAGTCGCCGATGTATTTGACAGGTATGCCGGCCGACTGCGCCGCGCCGGATACACTGAACTCCTTATACTGTTCTTCGCTTTGTCCCGGTTCGTTGCCAACTAGCAATATCAGCAAAGGCGCGGATTTCCCGTTAGTCGAGTTATCCGGGTCACCGTTCCCACCCTGAGACTTGTCGTCAGTCATAAAATGATTGCAGAACTCCAGAATTTGTATGAAGTTGTGGACATGCGGGGGTGCTTTGCGAGGGTATTTCAGTAGGGGCAGAGGTTTCGATTGGCCGGGCCGTTGCGTTCTTAGAAATCGTGATCCACTCTTGAGCTGTATCTCGAGCCAGCGGATGGCGTCGCGGGCGGAGCTCTTCTCGCGTTTCAATTCGTCGAGCTCTTGTAGAACTAGAATAGAAAGTTGTGACCTCAAAATCCATCAAATCAAATAAATATTATAAATGCGACAGTTTGGATGGATGTATGGATGTTTGTTACTCAATCACGCCCGAACGGCTGAACGGATCTGGATGAAATTTGGCACAGAGACAGATTATAGTCTGGAATAACACAAAGGCTACTTTTTATCCAGGAAAATTAAAGAGTTCCCGTGGGAACCGAAAAATCTCAATCCACGCGGACGAAGTTGCGGGCATCAGCTAGTACTACATAATATTTTAGATTAATTGTTAGTCTGTTGTCAGTTCACTGTCAAACTGAACTTGATGAAATGAGAATGCCGAAAATCAGACTGTTGTTGCATCTTAACCATTTATTTATAAAAAATCTTTTTTTGAATTATAATTTCACGTACAATCAATTTTATTCATTAGCAAATGGGGTATAAGAGTTTAAAAAAACATTGTATTGTAAACGTTAATTTTCTTGGGTACGGCCGGTAGTTATTAATGCGACTTGTGAGCGCCATCTACATTTGCCCTACCTAAGACATAGTTTTGATTGACGACTACAGATGGCACTTGATCTGTAGTGGTCTGAAGCAGTCTATCTGCGGGCCTTCGGCCAATCAGAATATTTTCCGCTAATGTGGCAGCCATATTTAAAGGCGTGACGTCACAATTATTTATTTCTAATTGCTCCCAAACGCACAGTCTAAACCCCTTACTACATTTATGAAGGATTTTATATGAATGGCTATTGCCCACCTCATGTCCACTGTCCAAAAGAAGTTTAGCGAAGTGGGACCTTTGTGGTTGAACGCAATGCAATTGCAATTGCAATGGGAAAGATAGATTGAAGAACCATCAAAAATCAGGTGTTTATAAGCTTGAGTGTCCTGAATGTAGTGCCACATATGTTGGTCAAACTGGGCGCAATTTTGAGACGCGCTATAAAGAACATATTATGTCTGCTTATAGAAACGATCAACCACAAAGGTCCCATTTCGCTAAACATCTTTTGGACAGTGGACATGAGGTGGGCAATAGCCATTCATATAAAATCCTTCATAAATGTAGTAAGGGGTTTAGACTGTGCGTTTGGGAGCAATTAGAAATAATAAAACACAATAATAGAGGATTTGAGTTATTAAATGAACAAATAAATGTATCAAATTCACCTTTACTCAATTTATACAGTAATAGGGGGGAGGGGGCGGGGCTTCAGTATGAGTCATGTCAAAAAAATGTATAAAAGCCGGCCCTTTCGACACGATCGTCACTTTACAATCGTGCATTGTCGAGTCAACATCTCCTGAAAATGCTCCGGTGTCGGAGTGAAACGTACGTTGAGAATAATTTGGAAGATTTATGTGGTGTGGTGAATATTGCAAGCTGCAAGTGCAAGATATACTGTACCACATTTTTTTGCCTATTGTTGCGGATCATAGCAAATTAAATTTCAAGTTCCTTCATAATCATGGACTTCCGCAAAGTAACGCCTGCTTCTATCCAATATATGTCACAATATTTAATGTTATTTAAAAAGTCAAATTACTATTAACTCCCATCGAATATCTCAATGGATTTTATTTGTATAATCCTGAGTAAATTTCCAATGTTTTATCGTTTATTTGGTTAAGATGCAAGAACACCCCAAATCTCATACAAAATTCGGCATTCTCCTTTGGCATAGAAATAGTTTCCATTCAAGAAAACAAGATAAGGGCAAAAATAAAACCCAACTGTAAGGGTGTGTTTCCACCAGAGATGTGCTATGTTGCTAAAATACGGATGGTGAGTCAAACCCATCAATAAAAGCAAATGATTTTCATAGCTTAGATCGCTAAGGGCTCTTATTGGTGGGTTTGAAACAAATCCGTTGCTTAGCAACGTAGCACATCTCTGGTAAAAAAGCACCCATTTTGGTTAAGGCTGCTCGCGCACTAGTACTGACTAGTGCGCGAGCAGCTAGGGAGGGTATAGTGATACCCTCCCCTAGTGGGGCACTGAGCACTCACCGACGGTAGGCACGAGGAATATGAAGTTGCGCGTCTTGAGCAGCTGCTTGACGCGGCGCAGCTGCAGGTGCAGCGCGGCGCAGTCCAGCGCCAGCAGCGCGGGGGCGGCGCCGCGCGCGCGCTCCAGCTCGCGCACCTGCGACGCCAGCCACAGCCGGCCCAGGCGCCGCAGCAGCCCGCTCTCGTGCGCCTCGCCCTGCAAGACGACCCACAAACACATCACTTTAGGCGAGTTCTGTAGAGGCTTAGATCTTTTTTTTGAACGTAAGTTACGTTAATACCGCCAAAAATGAATGCCAAACAGAACAGGTGTTACAACCAGTAGTTGGAAAGAAACAAACACAGCAGCTTGTCTCAGTATGGGATGCCAAACATGGAATGGGATGTGATGGGTCATGGGTCTTGTCTCTGTGGTTTTGAATTTTACTTAAATAATTATTTCCCTCTCAAAAAAAATTTTGGGACATTTTCAATAAAAATACAGCCTACCTGTTTCTTAGAATTGTGCCATTCTCTGCTCTTTTTGTGACAGACTTTGGTGCTAATCTTTGGAGGAAGGAGTTTCTTGAAATAAAATATTTTCAATGTTCTATTATATCTTATTCTTGGAATGATTTTTGCAATTTGATAGCCAAAATTGATGAAGTTCAATACTCTGACAACATTTTCTTCAACAACGGTTGGCTTGAGCTTTTCCATTACCTGCCACTCTGAAGCATCTTTATCAAATTTACAAATATTAGTTCCACGTAAATTAATATCTTCAGGCAAAGGTACAGATTTATACTCCAGTTTGAACTTTTTAGAAATAATTTTTGCTTGGTCCAATATTTGGCACTCCACTTTTGCAAGTAAATCATTGTTTTTGGAGTTGAAATAGTACAGGAAAATATTGAGGAGATCCACCACACATTGAAATAAAGACTCACCACTATCACCACAAGAAAGAATTAACTCTTTCTCAGTCAGAACCCAATCCTGCAATAACTTTACACTAGGTAAAAAATTATCACCTAACAAAAATTGCTCAATAGCAGGAATATCCAATTTGTCTTTATTTTCAATAGGATCATTGTGGCCATTTATCTCATTGTTTGGATGTTTGGTTTCTGTTTTCACAGTTTTACTTATATCCCCATTGCTCTTGATTTTTTCTTCCTGTGATCCTTCATTTGCTTGAGCATCTAAACCCTCATTATCAGACACGTCATACAGGGACCCATCACTCTTAGATTCATCCTCAGATTGAAAAGTTGAATCTGATAACTCTTCTTCTGAATCTGATTTTTCTGTTTCGTTGGCACTACTGTCAGTGTCCACGTCGCTGTCGTCCGTGCTCTCTGATGCCGCGCGGCGCCTGCGTCGACGCTTTGCTAAAGTTTGCTTCTTATTTTTTGTCTCACTGTTCACTACGACATTTGACTCTCCCTCTGAAATATTTTCTTTGCCTGAGTTTTCGTCTTGACTGTGTGTATCTCCATTTGTAAACTCAATATCCCTTAATGTTGGGTCTTTATCATTTATAGCATTTTCTGCATCTAAATTGTCTTCATCATGTTTAAATGCAAATCTGGACTTGTATTTATAAGCTGGACTTTTTAATCCAAATGTCTCCAGCTGCTTCAACAGTTTTTGCAGCACTTGTGATAAAAATGCAAGTGTAAAGGCTTTACAAGCAAAAGCTTTCGTTTCATCAATTTCATTTAACTTGGCTATTGTGAAAAGGCAGATTTGCACAATATTGTGGATGACACTAGCATTCATATGAGATGGATTAATTTTTTCTTCATCAACAGCTTTTGTGTAATCTGTGTAGTTTTTGTTAATGTCTGGTAGAGATGTCTTATCAAAATCCATTGCAATTTTAAGTTGTTGAGCTATTGAATTGCATATTTTAGGTATGTTTGTGTCTTCTTTACCAAAATACCAAACTTCAATAAGTGACAGAAAATTAGCAATTGTAACTTGCATGTGCTCTGCTTGGGTTAAGGAGTCAGAGTTATTAAGTGTATCACAAAATTGATTATTTTTCTCAAATATTTTTGTTAAATTACCCATAGCTCCCTCAAAAGGTGTCATAGTGTTGAGGCAGTGGATGTAATAGCACACAGAATCCAAATTGTAATTCCTGTCCAAATAAAGATTGCCCAGCTGATTGTATGGCATTCCAGAGGTCAAATCAATTTTAGCAGCTTGGAGATAATAGCGAGCTGCTAAGGATGATTCAAAGGTGTTAAATATTTCAACTTGATACCTGCTTAGATCTCCTAAATATATCAGACATGAATACAGTACAGATTTGCCAAGTTGATATTCCTCAATTGAAGGTGTTATCTGGGACTCTTCATCACTTTCATCCTCTGTGTAGAGTGGCATAAAGTCCAGTTCTTTTATGTTGATACTCATTTCAGATTGCACTCTAGTAATCAAATGATGGAAATGACCAATGCCACAGGTGATATGTGTGAAAATATAGTTATCATATTCATTATTAGACTCTCGCAACTTTTTTGCTGTACTAACAGTGTCATAATATACTTTACGCCAAAGCAATTCTAAAGACTTTTTTCCATAGTTCAATGGGTCCAAAAAGAATAACTTCTCGCAGTGGTCTCTCAGTTTTTGACGCTGTACCTCAATGTTTGTTGTGAAGAGGTCGGCTATAGCCTGACTGCCTGTTGTGGCCTCACCGAGCCGTCTTGCAACATCACTTACATAACTGTAACAATACAAATCATATTTTTTTATACCACTGCAAGTTACTTGACTGCAATCTCATCTGATGGTAAGTGATGAAAGAAATTTTACAGAAACAGCAGAATCATAACACAAGCGAAATCCCACACAAACAGGCTTCATGATCATGTAAACATTGAGGCCATACAGCTCCTCGACAATACAGATTTAGTGCATAGTCTTAAGCCCTTCGAGTTACTGAGTGATGTGAAAGTGTAGTGCTAGTGCAATGCAAAGAACACAAGAACAAAGTGTCTCGTAATAAAATCAAGCATTAACTAAGATAAGTCAATGGACCAATTCTTAGATTTAATTTTTATAGTACTTATAAGTTTCGGTTAAAATAATGTTACTCATTAGCTTTACTTACACATAACCTAGATCGTAACCTTAGTAGGGTAGTAACTGTTACTTTATGATAATAAAAAAAAGTTGATAGATTGTACATTAATTATTTCAAAGGTATACTTAATACAAATAGAGATAAATGCAACACATTTTTCTTTTTAGTTATTTATAGGTGGCGCAAGAACTACTCTGATAAGAGCCTACTCTAGTGATAAGAGGCTTATTTACAGAAAAACCATGTGGTAGTGTCTAGTATAATAGAAGTTAGCATTTCTCAGGCTATTTAAAGCTTCAACAATTTAACTAGCACGTGTGATTAATGTAGGAATATTCATTCTATGTTAGAGAAAAGTTTTAGTCTTAAAACAAAACAAATAAATTATTTTGAGTCATGTTGACGTCGTCGATTTAGCCTTTACAAAGTTATCTAAACCCTAGTTAATTTGATACTTAACAACCGATAATTTATTATATTATTTTATCTTACTAACTTACCGATAAACCTTCTTAGCGCGTTCATTGCGCTCAGTTATTTTGGATTCCAAAAGTTCATTGTATCCGTTCTTCATTTTCAAGTCATTTTACCAACTTGTCAAGATGTTGATTTCAAAAATACTTCTTTGGCCTTTTGTATGTCAAAATAATTATTACCCGAATTAATCATTTCTATATCACCATTGCATTATCGAATAATCATTATGAATTTATTCCATTTGATTGAAAAATGGGCTGCTAAAAATAGAAAGTGAGAAAACTCCACAGCAGCCCCCCTAGCATGGGCCGGAGATAAAAATTTTATCCCCCGATTTTATCCACTGACAAGAGATAAAATTAACTTATCCACCCCTCAGAGCACGGCAACAGGGGAGAGGAGAAGTTTATCCCTGTTTGACATTTCTCGAGGACTCGGGGGACTATTTATCCACCGTCCATAGCATGGGGCCAAATAAAAGAGGATAAGCTGTCCTTTTTTGACATTTGAGAGAGATAATTTTATCCTCAATATTAGAGGTGGGTATAAACTATATTTGCATCTAATTCTAATAAAAATAATCCAAAACATGTCTCGCGCTTTGGGCTTTATTTATCTATCCGAAATGGAAAAATTGGAACGCAAATTGCACCGGCGCTCAATCCGTGACGTCAGTAATCCGTTCGAATTTCCCGATGCCGAGTTCCAACACTTGTTTCGGATGAATAAAAATTGTGTGCAGTATTTGTGCGAGGAGCTTAATGAAACCTTAAGGCCTCTTAATTCCGAGGATGGATTACCTGTGCACATAAAAGTAAGTACCTATTACCTAAAACAACCTTGTGCAAACGCTTCATTTAGGTTCCTACTTAGGTATAGTAAATACATGCGTCTATACTCTTTTTTTCTAGATCCTTACAACTATAAGACTCTTGGGAGATGGTAGTTACCAGAGGGGTACAGGCCAAGACCATGTGATGACTGTTGCCCAAACAACAGTCAGCAAATACCTGACCCAAGTTACTGGGGCTATCGTCAGAGTGTGAGCCACAAGATAATTACTTTAATAATAAAATTATTAGCCTCTTTTGTAAATAAAACAGATACCTATTCAATGCTAAATTTAATTTTTAGCTTAATGCCAAAATGGATAACATTCCCGGGGACAGAATCGGCAAGGCAAACCGTGGCTAGAGGCTTCCTAGTGAAGCATGGTTTGCCTGATATTCTCGGGGCTATTGATTGCACCCATGTCGACATATTTCCTCCACCATTCCCAACAGGGGTACAGTATAAGAACAGGAAAGGGAGATCTACAATAAATGTTCAACTGGTAAGGACAATCTATGTAGATCTAGAGTTTATCACAAACATAAACAATCAAATATAAGCTAATGATTCAAATATGTTGTTACAGGTTGTGGATGTTGAATGCCGGATTATAAATATAAATGCCAGATACCCAGGACGTGTTCATGACCAATTTATATTTAATAACTCTAAAGTTAAAGAGGAAATGAAACGTCTGTATGATAGTAGAATTGGACAATACTATCTTTTAGGTATAATGTCTTTAAAAAATGTGCATTATTTCAACTTTTTGTAAGAAAGATGTTAATTCTTTATCAAAAGTAGTTATTATCTAATAGGCCAATCTATATCATTTTATTGGGAATACAGAATAACACAATGTCTGATTTAAATAATAAAATCATTTATTTGAACAAAATAGGCAAGAGTCCAATTTAACAAATCATTCTTAAATTAAAATAACATAAGTACTAAAACAAATTACACACCTTGATCATATTATAATACTAGCTGATGCCCGCGACTTCGTTGACACAGATACTAAAGTGAATATTTTACAGGGGACTCAGGCTACGCACTAGAGCCTTGGATGATGACTCCAGATTTGGAAGCTGTACCAAATAGTTCTGCCGAAAAGTACACAAATTGGCATTGCCAAGTGAGAAACTGTGTGGAGAGGACAAATGGGTACCTCAAAGGCACGTTTCGTAGCTTGGGCATTGACAGAGTACTACATTACAGCCCAGAGAAAGCGTCACAACTAATATATGCTTGTGCAACACTTTACAATATAATGGTCCATTACAGGTGTGTTTTGTAAATATATTAAACTTGCTTTATAATATTTCAGTATATCCTCACACTCATAATTTATTATTATTATTGGAAAGTTATTCTTTTGGTTAACATTAATTTAAATTGTATATTTCAGAATTCCAATGGAGCAACCAACGGACAGGCTTGAGAATATTACAAATGAAGAGAGACAGCCCACATATTATATTGATCAAACCAGGCTGTTAACAGTTGCCCGCCAAAAAAGAGAGGGACTAATAAACACATATTTCAATTAAAATATATTTCTTTAAGTACCTATTACCTAAAACCACCTTGTGCAAACCCATCCTTATAGGTAAGCAAATACTTACAATAAATACTTGTGGCTGATCAGTGATAGGCAGACAGTTGAAATTTTCACAGAATGTGTATTTCTATTGCCGCTATAGCACTAAATAATAAAAATTATTGCTATCCTTTTCACAATGCTTCACTTAGAAAAGGATGTAACTTTTTTTAAAGGATATATATATATATATATACATATATATATTTTTATTTGTGAATAACCAAATTAGCACCATTACAATAAAATTATTTATTGGAACAAAATGGACAAGAATCCCATACCTAACAACTTTTTACAAAACCTACCTAGTAACACCTGCTATACATCAAATAAATATTATAAATGCGAAAGTTTGGATGGATGTATGGATGGATGTTTGTTACTCAATCACGCCCCAACGGCTGAACGGATCTGGATGAAATTTGGCACAGAGATAGATTATAGTCTGGAATAACACATAGGCTACTTTTTATTCCGGAAAATTAAGGAGTTCCGCGGGAAACGAAAACCCTCGATCCACGCGGACGAAGTCGCGGGCATCAGCTAGTATATTATAATATTGATAAGCCCTCATACAAAAAACAGTTTTTACAATAATGTTCAAATCAAACACAACACAGCCATAGAACAACTTCTTATATTCATAATAATTGGAAGAAATTACAAAAATGTCCACATCCTATAGGTATAGTCTAACCGGCCGGCTAAGGGCTAATAGCAATAAAACTTTTTAACAATATAGTGTTTTATATTTTGAACAGTCATAAGTCCTAATACGTGGAAGTAAAATTCAACCTAAAGAACCACTTGTTTTAAAGCTCAAGATCTTTTATATTTCCCGCAAACAATGGATTCTGTACCTGTGCATAGGGTTGTCAAATAAACGTATATCTTAAACAGCCAGTATCATAGCTGTATATAAAATCAATAATAAAACAAATAGTAATAACAATCAAAGTATTGTACAAAAATAATCTATCAGTTTTATTTCGAAACCTCAGACTAAATAGTTTTTACTATTTGTTTACACTGAAAATTTAAATAAATCCAACCAGGTACTTACAATTACCAATTACAATCCGGGTATCATTAATTCAAGAGAGAATAAGCAAACGCGGTAAATCTAGGTAAACGCGTCCCATCTTAGGTCACATCATCACTGTCCATCAGGTGTTACCGCCAACCCTTACATTAGCTTTTTGAATGTGTAAGTACTAACTTGTGATCTTTTGAATATTTTATCTAATTAGTAAACTTTTATGGCTTTTAGCCCTTAGCTGGCCTAGCTTGACTATACATAGGAATCTTATTATTATTTATTCTGCCCTCAGAAATGCATAAATCGAAGAAATCAAATAAAATTTAAAATCTTCGAGAAAATCTGAAAAAGCAAAATAAGTAGGCATTAATTGACACATACACAGTACAGTGAATATTTTAAAGGGAACTCAGGCTTTGTCCTAGCAACCAACAGAGACTAGAAAATATAACAAGAGAAGAAAGAAGTCTGACATCTCCTATGGATCAAACCAGCTAACAGTTGCCCGACAAAAACTAGATGATGCCCACAACTTTGTCTGTGTGGATTTAAGTTTTTAAAAATCACAGGAACTATTTGATTTTTCAGGATAAAAAGTAGCCTATAGAAATAGCCTTCCACAAGATGCAAAGCTTTCTCTGTATCCAATTTCGTCAAAATCGGTTAAACAGATGGGCCATATATATGGGCAGATATGCAAGCAGACAGACAAATAGACACACTTTCTCATTTATAATATTAGTATGGATTTAAATTAATATTATATTTGTATGATTACCTTTTCAACCTTTTTAATTTATTTCGATGAGCTAGATGAGCATTCTGTTCCCGGAGCAATTGATTCTGCTCGTGCAAAAGGTTATTGCGGTCTTTTAGCCTTGCTTCTATACTCTGAAAGATAGGTCAAATTTATTTACATTGACTGTAGCAGAACAATATTAATCAACTAGATGACGCCTGCGACTTCTTCCATGTGGATTAAGATTTTTTGATTCCTGCGGAACTCTTTAATTTTCCGGGATAAAAAGTAGCCTATGCCCTTCCCCGGGATACAACCTACCCCTGTGCCAAATTTCATTAAAATCGGTTGAACAGATGAGCCGTGAAAGCATAGCAGACAGACAGACACATTTCCGCATTTATAATATTAGTATGAAGTATGAATTATTATATAGCTTTCATGCAATTAGTAATGAAATAAAAAAGTATAAAATAGAATTGTTACTTGTAAAGTAGCATTATTTTCTTCCTGCAAGCGGACAAACTCTTTTTTCATATTTTGGGCGGATAAGGCTGGATGGCTTGAAGGGTCTTGATGGCTGGTGGAAGGGGCTGGACGGCGGGTAGAAGGGGCTGGACGGCGGGTAGAAGGAACTGGATTTCTAATGGATGGGGCTGGTGGAATGTTTTCCAGCTGTGTGATGTCTGTGAAGGAGGTGGGTACGGGGAGTATGGGGTACAGGAAGGGGAAGGACTGGTCGGAAGGCTCATGCTCCACCACCGATACTTCAATGATTTCCTGCTATGAAATTACAAACATTAGTTTCACATGCTTTCAAACACAAGACAATATTAAAACAAAATAATGACACACATTTGCCTGGCTAATTATTGACTCCTCTGGCCCAATGCCGGTGGAGGACTCGTGCCCGATTACATTAAGCACTTTGGTGCTTACTTCTGACACAGTCGGGACAGTCTCAGCATTTCCAGTTGCACTGAGTGCCCGAGCTGCTGCAGCGGTCTCAGTGCGGGCACTTTTTTTTAAATCTTTCCATGTCTGCAAATAAAAATATAATATAGATATGTACCTACTACTTTCTCGCTGCTAAAATTAGTATATCACTAGATGATGCCCACGACTTCATCTGCGTGGATTAAGGTTTTTGATTCCCGCGGGAACTCCTTAATTTTCCCGGATAAAAGTAGTCTTGTGTCCTTCTCCGGGATGTAACCTACCCCCTATACCAAATTGCATCAAAATTGGTTGAAAAAATGGGCTGTTAAAGCGTAGCAGACAGACAGACACACTTTCGCATATAATATAATGTTAGTATGGATTTTTATTTTGTGTACCTACTGACTTTAAGTACGAAATTGTAATGTTGTGATCTTACCTGCTTCCACTGTTCGACAGTTCTGACTGGCCCATGCTCTGTCAAGATATCTTTAAGTTTTTGCCACTGGGAGTCCGCTCTTTTTGCCCCTAAGGGTCCTGTGAACTCACCAGTGGCTAGGTGGTCGTGTGTCGACATGAAGTCGACCAACATGTTAATCTGCTTTTTGTTGCTTCTTGATCTGAATCAAAAGAATAATAGTTGATTAAGGCGAAAAAATAGATCAATAATAAAAAAATTAGGCGTATAATAGTATCAATAATAGGTAAACAGAAAGATTTGTCGAGAAAATAAGTTCAGTTTACATTTCGCTTTCATAAAGAAAACAATAGTAAAGTACTTACTTTATAACATTTTATGTAATACGGATAGTATCTACTTACTTTTTGGCACTCATGTTCGCTTTACAAGTTCGCAACTCGCAAGTACAATAAATACTAAAAATCTAAAGTTCTAAACTTTTAGTAAATAATAAAACCGGTGATTTCGAATATTTTGTGAAAATCAGAGACCAGTAGATCCAGCGAAAATTATTAATTGTCATTTGTCAAAATCACGAGCATAGATAAAAATATTTCTCTGTCTACGATAAAAACACAGACTTAGGATAAAAAAATGACTCTTTTACATAGACTTGATATGAATTTTGAAGTATTGTGGCATTTTACATCTTACGTCCATGATTTTCTTATAATGGCAACAATTGCGGGGACAAGTGTTTTATCCACCGTGGATAATATCTCCACCCCTATGCCCATGCTCTACGGGTGGATAAAACTGAGGGAGGAGATAAACATTTTATCCTTTCCTCGGGGAGAAAATGCCCCGGCCCATGCTAGGGCGGCAGGGCTAGCATGGGCCGGAGATAAAATTTTTATCCCCCGATTTTATCCACTGACAAGGGATAAAATTAACTTATCCACTTCTCAGAGCACGGCAACAGGGGAGAGGAGAAGTTTATCCCCATTTGACATTTCACGGGGACTCAGGGGACTATTAATCCACCGTTATTTAGCGTTTTTATTTATTTATTTATAAATTTTTTATCCTTTTCTCGGGGAGAAAATTGTCTCGGCCCATGCTAGGGGGGCAGGTCAGGAAAACCCAATATCACTATCTCTCTGGTTACCACCGACCAGCCACCGACCAGAAATAAAAGGTTACTAGTCTCTGCCCAATATATTATGACCACAGATATACAGTATACTTACTACATTTAATTTATGGTCACAGTTTATGGTTGATTTATGGACCAGTGGACGAATACACAGGACGAACCTTTGGACGAATATCGAATAGAAATATATATATTACGACCATAGAGTAAGTAGGTACCTTGACCACGAAGGCATATTAAATATGGAGACCCCCGCATTAAATCCTCAGTCGATGAAACTTGGCAGGGTTGTAGTATGGTTTATATGAACCAAAACCTATACAAAAATGCCCAAAAAGAAATTCATGCGGAAGTTAGGTATTTATACCTAAAATTTAATAACTTGATTTTTTTTTAATAATAGTACCTACCGTGATTAAAACTGGCTGCGACATCCATGGACCTAGGTAGTTTCACAGAACTTGTAGGGCGTTATTGTACTTCCTCGCCTGCTACAAACAACTACCTAGTTAGGATTCACTTCCTAAGTGTAGGCGTTGAAATGATACACTCGATAATGACTAACACGATAGTATATTATAATAACGACATATTGTATAATAACACTGTATAGATATATGGTAAAAGAAAGGTAGGCCTAGCAGCGCGGCTAGACGGCCACGCTTGTTCGCGTCTGTCGAGTGAATAAGCGTGGCCGTCTAGCCGCGCTGCTAGGCCTACCTTTCTTTTACCATATATCTATACAGTGTTATTATACAATATGTCGTTATTATAATATACTATCGTGTTAGTCAATATCGAGTGTATCATTTCAACGCCTACACTTAGGAAGTGAATCCTAACTAGGTAGTTGTTTGTAGCAGGCGAGGAAGTACAATAACGCCCTACAAATGGTGACCCCGACGTGATCATGGGATTATATTATCATTCACCTCAATTGGTGACCCCGACGTGATCCCCGACGTGATCATGGGATTATATTATCATTCACCTCAATTGGTGACCCCGACGTGATCATGGGATTATATTATCATTCACCTCAAACTCTGTGTTTCACAGGGTAGTTTATTAATAAATAGGTAATGTGCCTGAGTGATCTTTGGTGCCCAGTAAAGCCCTGACATTGACATTTGATATTCAAATCCATGTTGCAGTCATAGTGATTGTATACTCTTTGGTTGCAGTCAAATGAATGACGGTGAATGACTCCTTCATCTTCATTTCGTGATTTGCGAATTCAAAGTAAAAATAAATATTGGATTGAATTGGATTTGGCAAAACAATACAATACAATCGCACCCTAAAAAGTACTCTGTGTGTCATTAACCACAGTTATTAACACAGTGTCGTAGTTATAAAGAAAGTTATTTTGCTAATATTATATTTTGTAACTCTATATACAACAATGGAAGGTATGGAAAGCCAGCCTTGTGTTTTCTTGGGACTTAAAGTGAAACCAGGACCTATAGAACGATTTAAACTAGAAAATTTCACACTTGAAAATACCGTAGACCGACTGCGAACTGAAGCTGAAAAGAAGACTAATATCCCATCTGCATCATTGGGTAAACAATTTATAACAAAAAATCCTCCTGCTTTTGAATCGAATGAGAAAGAAAATAAGTTTTTTAGTTCCTTCATTCCCATATTGAACGTTTTTGTTATGAGAATAATCCTACTGAGTTCAAACCTTATAATATTAGTGTGTTTCATTGTTACGCTCTTCCCACTACCCATCTCAATTTTTTAATTTGCCCCCTAAATGTAGGCTTTGCGCTACAGCCTTCACACTTTGTCACTGCTTGTAGAATTGGGGTTATTGAATAATGCAATTATTCAATAACTCCAGTCACATAACATGTTGTGTAGTTACTTGGTTTTTTACTATTTTAGTAGGCTCATTAACTCTTTAATGTGACCACTTATCTTTTCTGAGTCAAGATATGGTAGTAATGAGTGTGACTCATTTTGGACTAACTTAAAAACTTACTTTGGTTTGTAACCTATTAATATTATGTATCAGATTGGTTTAATTTACAGTATTGTATAATTTTGTGAGTAAAGTTAGTAGGCTTCAATCTGTACTTGTTAACATTTAAATAAGGTATGGAGAATTTTCGCAGAGAGTGTATTCAGATATAGAGATAAGATAATATAGATATAATATAATATAGCACTCATTTAAAGACACTAGCGGGAAAACTTAGCTCGGCTGCTTTTGCTGTTAGGAAAACTAGACAGTTGACAGATATTGAAACTGCTAGACTTGTCTACTTTGCCTACTTCCACAGTGTCATGTTGTATGGCATTTTATTGTGGGGCAGAGCAGCTGATATTCAAACAATTATTATATTGCAGAAAAGACACATCCGTTCTATTTACAAACTGGGATCATGCATTGTTTATTATTTACAAAATGTAACATTTTTATGAAAAGAGCAACTGCTGAGTTTCTTGCGGGTTCTTCTCAGTAGAATTAGCTTTTCGAACCGGTGGTAGATTCTTACGACTTATCATAAGTGGCACAAGTTGTCCTACATGAAATAGATCATTTCATTTCATTTCGAAAAAACTAGGAAGTTTAATTCGCTATAATCCGCCACAGAAGGTAAATCTATGTGGTACAGTGCGTATCTTGAACTGGCAGCCCGCGATATTCTCCACACCACATAAATCTTCCAAAATAACCTCAACGTACGTTTCACTCCGACACCCGAGCATCTTCAGGAGATGTTGACTCTACAATGCACGATTGTGAAGTCTTCACAATCGTGCATTGTAGAGTCCTTCTGTGGCGGATTATAGCGAATTAAACTTCCTAGTTTTTTCAATATCATGGACTTCCGCAAAGTAACGCCTGCTTCTATCCAATCATTTCATTTCATTAAATGTTTCAGAATTAATTCACCATGGTAAAATATTAAAGGACAGCGCTACTCTCCTAGACAGTGGTGTTAAGAGTGGTGAGATGGTCCATGTAGTTAAGAAGAAAATGCAGCCTCAACGGGCACCCCCAACTACCTATTCTGATGCTGAATTGCAAATGTTGAATAACTCACTCAGAACACTAGGTTGTACCCCTCATGCTGCTGGTTGGACAAGGGCTATGCAGGTAATAGATAAGGATACATAAATAAAAGTGTAAATTAGGAAAGCCACAAGATCTTGTTTAATAAATAGCAATATCCTGCGACTAGTGGTAGGTTAAGATATAATTAAATCCTATCACAAGTTACTTTTATTAAACCACCACTAATTTTAGTGTACGGGTACGAAACGAGCGGCAGCGAGCCGACGGACGGCGGTAGCGGGGCGATGCGACTAGTCGGAGAGCTGGTGACAAATTTCGGGAACAATTTGAAAGAGGTCTGATAATACTTTATAACCGACAAAAATGTCTGGGATTTATTTTTTCGAATTCTATAAGTATAAAATTTAAATATAAAAAAATCAAGTTGCCAAAGAAAGGTTTGTTCCGACATTTTTTTTGAAAATGTTATATGCTGCGCAGTAGCGAAATAACCGCAAACGCTCTACCAGACTGGCAGAACTGGATTCGCCAATGAACGAAATTATATTTTGCAACAATTTCAGCTCGCCTAAAGGACCTTCCCGAAATTTGTCACCAGCTCTCGGTTTCCATCGCCCCGCTGTCGCCGTCGCACGTTTCGTGCGCGCCCCCTTACTGGTACTTTCAATTAAAATTTAACTTTGTCAGTTTGCATGAAGGAATAATAATTGTTATACTTACACCTGCTCGGAAAGTTCCTTCTTACTTTTTTCAAAACGAGGTAGAAAGTACGTCATTGCTACAAACCAAATATGGGGGCGGAAAGATGTATGAAATTTCATTGTTAAATCGATGTCGATTTATAAAATATATCCTTAAAATGTAGTCTAGTAGTGATAGTGAAGCTTCAAAGTTAGTATTATTGCTTATTTTCCTCGCAGGTGTAGTATAAAGTACTATGTATCACTCTGGAGAAAGTACGATTCCTAACTCGCGTGTATTGCAGCCCTTTGGCTGCGCCTCGGGCCTCAAACTACACCCTCGTTAGTAATCGGTCACTTTCTCCCTTTGGTGAACAATGTAATATTAAAAGCTAGTGGCATAGATACTTCAACTCGTTCAACTTATCATTCAATTTCTTTCAGTACTATATATGTGCATATGCTTGTAAATATTCATCTTTCTATTTGTGTTGCTTGGACATAGACCACTCGGTGATGGCTCCACAGTACAACTTCGATATCACAGAAACCTAATGCTTTAGAAGATTTTGTCTCAAATTATAAGTACTTGCTTGTATTGAGGCTAGCTATTGATTAATACTATAGAATTCATGAGTGGCAGCCATTTTGAAAAAAAATGGCGGGACTTTGGGTAGGCCTGGCTCCATACTAAAATATTCATACTGTTATCATACAGTTATTGAATGATGAGACAGCAATGGCGGAGATAATAGAACACGCCCCATCACTGTCTGAAGACTGCATGACCCTGTCTATTCTGCACGAAGTTGAGCTCCTCGCGGCGCTGGGTGCTAATCTGCAAACGATGCGGCGCGGGGCAGAGGCGCACCCTGACCTGCCCAATGCTCTGCGACACCTCATGAGGCTTGTGCGATCACGAGCCGTTGTTGCCACTACTGAGACAGGTATTAGGATTTTATAGGGCTTACGATTTATCTCTATATACATAATAAAAAAATTTCAAAAAAAAATAAAAACCGACTTCAAAAATCACAAACACTAAAAAGTAAAAAATAATTTAATTTATTATGTATACAAGAGTTATTTTAGTTCTATAATAACATTTTTTGGAGTCGGTACCAATTAGCCGCATGAACCGTCTACCTACTCTTCATTATTGTTGACGTGACTCCACATTGGCACCGACTCCAAAGAATGTTATTATAGAACTAAATTCACTCTTGTATACATAATAAATTAAATTATTTTTTACTTTTTAGTGTTTGTGATTTTTGAAGTCGGTTTTTATTTTTTTTTGAAAATTTTTTATTTCACAATTTTTAGTGGCCCCACTGTTTTAAAATACAGGATGTAACCAGAACGAGATATGCTATGCATGGTTAAAACATACTGTTTACAAGACTATCACACTGATCGCGAGCAATTTACTCTTATCCGTTGAGGAGTTCCATTATCTATCTTCGAAGATATTCATCAGATCTTCACCAAATTTATATGGGACCACTTCGAAAGTATACCCTTTCAAACAAAAAAAGAATTTTCAAAATCGGTCCAGGCGTCTTCGAGTAATCGGGGAACATACATAAAAAATAAAAAAAGATTCCGACGAATTGAGAACCTCCTCCTTTTTTTGAAGTCGGTTAAAAATCAATTGCTGTTCGTTTGTCTTGCTAAAACTCGAGAACGGCTGGGCCGATTTAGCTGATTTTAGTTTTGAAATGTTTGTTGTAGTCCAGGGAAGGTTTAAACGTTGAGAAAATATGGAAAAAGCGAGGAAAATAGTAAAAACAACAATTTCATTTTCCCATATAAACTACTTATACTTATATAGCTACTTTCCTGTCGTAGATAGTATATTATTATAGATTCTTCTGTACGTGTGTTTGTCACCTAACTCCTCCTTAACGGCTGGACCGATTTGGATAAAATTTTGTGTGTATATTTCAATGGGTTCCTGGATGGTTTGAAAACACAATTGGACCAGTAGGTGGCACTGCAATCGGGTTCTAGGTTCAGGGTAGGACAACATCTGCCGGGCCCGCTAGTTAGTAAATAAATTCATCCTTGTAATGTTATAAATGCGAAAGTGTTCCTACAGATAGATGTCTGTCTGTCTACTACACTTTCACAGTCCGTTCGTTCAATCGCTTTTGACGAATTTGTTAATTAGATAGGTTGGATCCGCGAGAAGGACATAGACAGTTATTTTTGTTGGTTAGGTACATATTTTTATAATACCTTCCCAAACCATAAACCGACTTATGTTAATACTACATGATTGCGTCGACTTTACTCGTGCGGGAACTATAACTTTCCAGTATTAAATATGTCCTTTCTGGGGATGCGTCCTATCTCTGTACCAAAATTCTACATAATCGTTTGAACTGGCCGGAAAGCGTAGCAGATATTCAGACACACTTTCGCATTTATACCTAATACTAGAATCTAGATGATGCCCGCGACTTCGTCCGCGTGGATTAAATTATTTTTTTCCAGCGGAAGCTCCTTCATTTTCGGTGATAAAAATAGTAGCCTATGTCCTTCCCCGGGATGTAACCTATCTCTGTACCAAATTTCATCAAAATCAGTTGAAAAGATGGGCCATTAAAACATTGCTATGCTACATGACATGACAGACACACTTTCGTACTAAAAAAAACTCGGATTAGGATATAAGTACTATAATATTGTATGTTACTGAGTAGTGTTATTTTAGGTATATCTTATTTAAGTTTTTATTCCCAGCACCGATATCCGGCTTTGCGTACTCGCTGGAGGCGCTCTCAGAGGACGAAGATGCGGATGAGGAGGAGACGGAAGAGGGCGAGGGCAGGACCGCGATAACTCACAGGCAGCTCGCGGCCGCTTTACAGGTCAGTTTTTTTTTATCCACTATAAGTTAGCCCTTGACTGCGATCTCACCTGATGATCTCAGTTCTGCTCCCTAAGCAGGTCTGTGAACTGCTGCCGCCGTGGAATCGAGGCAAACAAATAATTAGGCGCAACGCACACCGCCAGAGCCAAGGCGCGATGTTTGATAGCACTTCAAACGAACTGTTGGATTTTACTTTTTTTATTTTTACAACCTCCCTGGTGCAGTGGTGAGCGCTGTGCCTCCTACGAGAATTCGAGTCTCAGGGTACCGCGCGGCTTGATTGGCGCACAGATTTCGCTCTCGGACTTAAATGACAATGGCCATATAACCTAGGTAAATAGAAATAAATAAATAAATAGGCGGTCTGTGTCCCGAAAAAAAGTCACAGTAGAAGGCTTCTAGGTGACTTTTTCTTGTAGTAGTTTTCTAGTAGAAGCGCCGCCAGTAGTCGCATTTTTATGCAATGGTTGTATAGTCCCACATCTTTAACTGACCCGGTGACAGCGTCGCTAGTATATACTATGTATATATATATATATATATATTTATACTATGTATATATCGATACTCGATACTATTATTATAAACTAGAATCTAGATGATGCCCGCGACTTCGTCCGCGTGGATTAAGTTTTTAATTAGTTGTCTGTCTGTCTGCTACGCTTTCACGGCCTATCCGTGATCCACGGGAGCCAATATTAATCCACGCGGACGAAATCGCGGACATTATCTAGTTAAAAATAAAATTAAAACAGGCATAAAAAAGTTCTAATTTTGGCCACCATGTCAGATAAGTTGTGGACTAGGTATATGTAAAATGTATTAGTTCCACTAATTTCATTTATTTATTTTATTTTATTTTATTTTGTTCGGAAAACTTACAGCTACAACAAATATGTATAGGCAAATAAAGAACAAGTATAACGCCAATTACAAGTTTTCACAGATAGAGTTTACATGAGATAGAAATAGCTCGCAAAGGTGCAAAAATAAATATTAATAGGTATATGCTACATAGGAAGTAATTAAAATATAAAAAGCTTATAGTTAGGAGGATGATACAAGTTAATACAAGAGAAGAGCAAGAGTAAACTACCTAATCCATAAAACGTATTAGTTCCACTGGTCCGCGGGACTTGTTTGGTGACACGGACTACATAAGTGACAGTTGTGTGTGGGCAGGCGGCGACGGATGCAGTTCTGACTGCGAACAGCCCCGTGCGCGAGCGGGAGCGCATTCTGCGCCTGCTGCACGCCGCCGTCGAGCCCGAGGCCTCCGACTCCGCGCCGCACACCCCCGCAGGTACCCCCGACCCCCTGTCCCACTGTCTGCCACAAGCACTAAGTACCCATATAGAATGCTAGACTTCCTCCGCTAGAACCATACACCAAGCGAATCACCGAAAGAGATCCATACTATAATATTATAAACTAGATGATGCCCGCGACTTCGTTCGCGTGGATTAGGATTTTTTGATTCCCGCGGGAACTCTTTAATTTTCCGGGATAAAAAGCCTATGTCCTTCCCCGGGTTACAACCTACTCCTGTACCAAATTTCATCAAAATTACAGAGATAGGTTCCTCTAATCCTGGAAAATCCTGGAAAATTAAGAGGTTCCCGCGGGAATAAGAACTTAATCCACGCGGACGAATTCGCGGGCATCTAGTAAAGAATAAAGTAGTTTCAATTGTTTTTCTCCAAAATGCTCAGCTCTGAGTTATAGCTGTTAATGGAATGAATGAAAAGGCAGTCCTACACCGCACTAGCACGTCACCAACTAAATTAAAATATAATTCGGTTGGCCGCATTCGATTGCAACCCGACCGATCGAGCGGTGAGCGGTGACCGACCTTGTGTAAAAGTTGTTATGGTTGGCCGTATTCGGTCATAACCGACTTATGGAAACTTGCTGTTGGCCGAGAACCGTTCAACACCGGCACCAAACATTCGGTCACCAATGTAATGTAAACAGGCCAATTCGGTTAACGAATCCAGTTAAACCGAATGCGTCAGCCGACCTTATTGAAACGCGTCATGAGCTATCATAATAATATGTGAAATAAGGGCCGGCGAAGCATACTTATATCTGGCGAAGCGCATTTATCACTGCCAAGTCATTATTGATTTTGCTGTAGTATAAAATATAATTTACCGAAATTACTGCGGTTCCTTTCGCCTCAAGTAGCTTTACTACCTACTACTATTTATTAGTTGTGTCAATTGATTTTAGATTTTATTTTAACGTCAGCAAAGTCGATAATGGTTTGGCAGTGAGGAAATACTCGGCGCTGCGCTTGGCCACCTATACGCCGCATATACGCCGACCCTTAGGCTACAAGGCGTGAAGTGATTGAGTGGAAGTGGTCAGTAGGCACGGGCGCGGGCGCTAGCGGCGGCGCCATCACGGCAGAGATGTTCAGCTCGGCCATCAACCAGGCGCTCACCCGGACCAACCCCGCCGGCACGCCCATGGAACAGAGCACCGCAGGTAAAAAAAACCGGCCAAGTGCGAGTCGGACTCGCGCACCGAGGGTTCCGTGTAAACCTGTAGTAAGTTTTACGATTTATGACGTATTAAAAACAAGACGAAATGAACCGCAAAACTAACTTAGTTTGTAGAGGTTTATTGTTAATATCAAAAAATTACGTTTGTTGTATGGGAGCTCCCCTTTAATGTTTACTTTATTGATATTTAATTATTTATTTTGAAAGGTAATATACAAGTTAATATTCTGTGAAAATTTGAACCGTCTACCTGTTACCGTTTTTAATATTGAGCAAAAAAATACGAAAAAAACACGTTTATTGTATGGGGACCCCCCTTAATATATATATTTTTTTAATTTTTAGTATTTGTTGTTATAGCGGCAACGGAAATACATCATTTGTGAAAATTTCAGCTTTCTAGCTATCACGGTTTATGAGATACAGCCTGGAGACAGACAGACAGACAGACAGACAGACAGACAGACAGACAGACAGACAGCGGAGTCTTAGTAATAGGGTCCCGTTTTTACCCTTTGGGTACGGAACCCTAAAAAACACATTTATTTCGACCATTTAAGATCATACATTTTGTTAGTAAGGACACACAATAACCTAATGTTACAACACAATACAATACAATTTCTTTATTTTGTAGAAACATACATTTTCATTAGGTGTTACAAAGTTGAATTGAATAGTCATATGTTTCGCCAAGCAGAAGGCATACAAAATTTGTTATATAAACACACAGTTACAATATTATTGTAGTCAGAATTTCCATTTTTTTACATAACAATAATTTATAATTATAAATGCAAACAGTTAAAACGAGTCTCAAGCAAATTTCAATTCAATCAGTTGTTAGTAATTATAAAACTATCTTATTCCTAAAACCTTATCTAAGACAGCCCTGATTTGTCAGCGTATAACAATGGTTTAGGTACCTACTGACAATCAAACCTGTCAGGATGTCATTGCAGCTAGCCCGAACCCTGCGCACCAGAGATGTGTATCGTTTGCGCATGATAGTGCTATTCACACGCGCATCGGCAAACATCCCCGACGCACTGCAGTATCTAGGCAGACCCATTAGCATCCTGAATGCATTATTATACTGTACACGCAGGGCACTGTACTATTTTTGCGTGTAGTCGATCCACAGGCTGCTCGTGTAAAATGAAGTACAAACAAGTTCTGAAGAGCGTTACTTTAACAGAGACTGAACACTGAGCAAACCTGCGTGCGATCATGTTCGCCCTAACAGACAATGCCCTGCGCTCTCTCTCTATATCAGCGTCATCTTTCAGGTCAAAGGATACCACATGATCAAGATATTTAAATTGAAACAGCCTTTTTAACGGAGTGCTGTATAGCCTAATGGGTGGTAGGTACAGATGCGGGTAAGGATTTTCCTTTGGCCTGAAAGTATGGGAGTTCCATTCTATTTATTTATTTTGCTTAATTGTGGGCCTTAAGTCTCAATAGTTGTTTATAAAAAGTACGCAATCTGCTGCCTGTGACAGATCGCAAAAGTATTCAGATTATTACAGGTATACCGTGCGTTCCGTTATAGACTGAGAGCACTGTTCAGTGCTCTTTACTGTGGAGAAATTCGTTCCGATATGACTGACAGTAAACTGCCGCAGTATCCTAGGGAAATATATGACGTCATTAATCGACGCCATTTTTGTACTGTGAGCACTGGCGTTTTCGAGGTAAGGTGCTCTCAGTGTTTGTCTCAGTGCTGACTGCGTTCCGTTTTAAGCAGTACCCAGTATACCTAACTATAAAGGAACGGCATCGCAGTGTACTGAATTGACGTCACACCTTACAGTGCTCGCAGTGTATTTCGGAACACACCCATTATCTATACAAAATTGGAGCACAAATGTCACGTCTTGGATTCTTATTGGGACGTACAGTCCCACAAACTTATGACCCGCTGACTTGACGGACTATACTAGTATGTAGATCAATTAGAAGTTCTTACTCTTTAGGTTACAATCATTCTATGGAATGTTTCACAAAAACCTAAGTAAATAATGGTCCCAAAATAACTGAAAAATTCATAAACTACTAGATTTTGACCAAAATGTCACTTGGATCACTTGTGCTCCAAGGTACCTATCCATTACATAATATTTACAATGATTGGTTAATGGACTGTTTCATTGGTTATTTGGGTTTTATGAACTTAATTTTGCCTTGTAATATTACGTAAACTATATGAGGTACAAACTTGTTTGGAGGTAGACATAAATTCAAGGTGAAATTTCAGTCTTCTACCTTTATCAAAAACGAAGAGGGGTTAAAAAGTGCTGAGTTGCTTCGAGAAAAGAATGGTACGCTGGTAGCCATTACAAGAGTTGTTTGTTTACTCGTCATGGCGAGGGCAATCATACTAATATTAGAAATGCGAAAGTGTGTTTGTTTGTCCTTCAATCACGCCGCAACGGAGCAACGGATTGACGTGATTTTTGGCATGGGTATAGTTAAGGACCTGCCCCCCTAGCATGGGCCGAGACAATTTTCTCCCCGAGGAAAGGATAAAAATTTTATTTCTAAATAAATAAATAAAAACGCTAAATAACGGTGGGTAAACAGTCCCCCGAGTCCCCGTGAAATGTCAAACGGGGATAAACTTCTCCTCTCCCCTGTTGCTGTGCTCTGAGAAGTGGATAAGTTAATTTTATCTCTTGTCAGTGGATAAAATCGGGGGATAAATTTTTTATCTCCGGCCCATGCTAGGGGGGCTGGAGAGTGACAAAGGCTACTTTTTATTCCGAAAAATTAAGGAATTCCCGCGGGAATCAACAAAACTTTAACCACGCGGATGAAGTCGCGGGCATCAGCTAGTTGTTCATCAATTTCATTACATACGTGAAATGGTACGAATATACATTGTGTCCGCAGCATCGTCGTCGCAGAGCCCGGAGGTGCGCGACGAAGCAGAGGACTACTCGATGCAGCTGCAGCACATGCACGAGATGGGCCTGCTCGACGACGAGCTCAACGTGCGCGCCTTGCTCATATGCGCAGGTAATATTATGCGACACAGTGCATTACCTTGTGTCGCAGCATCGCCGTCGCAGAGCCCGGAGGTGCGCGACGAAGCAGAGGACTACTCGATGCAGCTGCAGCACATGCACGAGATGGGCCTGCTCGACGACGAGCTCAACGTGCGCGCCTTGCTCATATGCGCAGGTAATATTATGCGACACAGTGCATTACCTTGTGTCGCAGCATCGCCGTCGCAGAGCCCGGAGGTGCGCGACGAAGCAGAGGACTACTCGATGCAGCTGCAGCACATGCACGAGATGGGCCTGCTCGACGACGAGCTCAACGTGCGCGCCTTGCTCATATGCGCAGGTAATATTATGCGACACAGTGCATTACCTTGTGTCGCAGCATCGCCGTCGCAGAGCCCGGAGGTGCGCGACGAAGCAGAGGACTACTCGATGCAGCTGCAGCACATGCACGAGATGGGCCTGCTCGACGACGAGCTCAACGTGCGCGCCTTGCTCATATGCGCAGGTAATATTATGCGACACAGTGCATTACCTTGTGTCGCAGCATCGCCGTCGCAGAGCCCGGAGGTGCGCGACGAAGCAGAGGACTACTCGATGCAGCTGCAGCACATGCACGAGATGGGCCTGCTCGACGACGAGCTCAACGTGCGCGCCTTGCTCATATGCGCAGGTAATATTATGCGACACAGTGCATTACCTTGTGTCGCAGCATCGCCGTCGCAGAGCCCGGAGGTGCGCGACGAAGCAGAGGACTACTCGATGCAGCTGCAGCACATGCACGAGATGGGCCTGCTCGACGACGAGCTCAACGTGCGCGCCTTGCTCATATGCGCAGGTAATATTATGCGACACAGTGCATTACCTTGTGTCGCAGCATCGCCGTCGCAGAGCCCGGAGGTGCGCGACGAAGCAGAGGACTACTCGATGCAGCTGCAGCACATGCACGAGATGGGCCTGCTCGACGACGAGCTCAACGTGCGCGCCTTGCTCATATGCGCAGGTAATATTATGCGACACAGTGCATTACCTTGCGTCGCAGCCACAATCCGTCCGTCAGCAAAAATCCTAATCCGGCCACGACGGGAGATTTTTCCCTAAAGTTTTAATATTTTATGGAAATCTTTTTTATTTTCATTAAATATTTAGCTAAATAATTAATTTAGAACAGAGGTATAAGGCATGTGCGCAAAAACACAAGTACACTCTCTGTACTTCCTTACTGTCATAGTCCGATGAGACGGCAATCCGATACGACTGGGAAGGGATCAGTCGCACGCATCCCTAACTTCGACTTCAAAGTCATCTGCGTTGAGCAATGCTTTATACTTGACTACAACTTTTTAAAAATCTGAATAAATTTACTTTTCACTGGAAGTAGTGTCCAGTGACTAGACCATCTTCAATTTCCGTGTTTTCGAGTGTTATCGAGTAAATCTGACCACCGGGAATTTCAATTCCCGTTGGTTATACTGGGCTACCCACGAATCGGGCCACTGGGAAACACTGGACTAGGAGACTAGCGATAACCGGTCCGTCACGGGCCGAGCGCATATGCAGTAGAGTAATGCTGTCTTAGAACAACCATTTAAAAAAAAAATTTTTTGTTTGAAACAGAACATTATTGCTCAGACTGGAACTAAAGCAATTCACAGCGGAAATATATAAAGGACGAGGCAAAGACGAGGACTTTATAAGTAAACGAGTCCGCGATTTGCTGTTTCTGCCGAGACTTGTATCTAAGTACTTTTCTCTTATTTGCGAGAAAACAATTAATTTAGGAACACGAGGTCCTCATATTAATAGATCCATTGCAGTTAAATAGTTAAGACAGATTAAAGAATAATGATTATAACACTGTTGCAAGTAAAACAGAATAGTTAAGTCTATTGGCAATTTAAAAAAGCTTCTTCCTCGCAAATTAGAGAAAAGCACTATTATATAAGTCTTGGCCAAAATAGCAATTCTCGGCGCTCGTTTGCTTATAAAGGCCTCGCCTCGTACTTCCAATATTACTCAGCCGTGAATTGCTTTATTTCCGGCCTGGGCAGTAATCTTAATTAAATTAAACCTGTATAAATTTTATCTTGAATGAAGAAAGGGGTCATTTGACCAGTTTTTTTTTTCGTTCTTAAGAAAAATCTTGTTTTTAGGTGATGTGAACGCAGCTCTAAATTTGGTCTTCAGCGGCGCAATTGGAGACGATTAAAAGTATAAAGATAGAAAGATAGACATTAGTTTGTTTCTAACCATTTATTTATACTTAAAATTTTGTATACTTATGAACTAAATTATCACTGGATGCAAGAATCCTTAAGAGCAAGATGTAAAAATAATTTTATAGAATACTATCAAGAGTTAATAAAAGTATGCATACCTTATAATAATTTGTTTTAATCTCGTTACATTTAACCTTTTTTTTAATTTCTAATCAAAATATCATTATTAATCAAATATATCATGAATTTGTCAATGACTATAATATTTTGGTAATATTTGATCAGTGGCAATATGTTAGATTCAATAATAATCATCATACTAATAAAAACTATACACCCATCAGCAAATTCATAATAAATTCATAATATATTACAGGAAAATGTATAGCGTAATAAGATCACAAAAATACAAGTAGAATGTCAATAAATAAAAGAAGAATTATAAAGATTTAAATAAAGCTATCATTATAATAATTATATTATATTGCAAAAATAATATTTCTTTATAAGGACGAAATAATAGCATGTAACAACTATATGCTATTCGACCATTTGTCGTATCTACGAAAATGTACTTAGATATGCTATTCAAAGTTCAATAAGTATTTCAGCATCAATATTAGTTTAATGTTTCATTTTGAAATTCATATTGCGCTTCAATAACTTGCGATAAGTACTGTTATCGCCTTTAGCGCGGCACTGCTCTCGTTTGTGCATGCGTCGGAAATACCAACCGGCGGTATTGGGGCTTTCACCGAACAGTTCTAGTTCAAGCCTTTTCCTAGCTTCAGTGCGAAGGGTGGCCCTTTTGTCGAACCAGCTGTTATCGTCGACCTCGTTATTGATGCTTCTTTTGACACCGTTATCATGTTTTGTCCTATAATTTTCAGTTGACATATTTATTGTGTCAGCAACTACGGCATTATCTTTAAGATGAGTAATGTCTTCAATGTTGTATTGTACATTTTCATTTTTTGTAACACTCTCAGCATCCTGTGATGATGTGAATGAAATTTCATCATAGTCCTTCATAAAACCGCCTTTCATTTCCCACTGTTCATATTTATTCTTCCTCTTTTGCTTTTTATGTGATTTCTGTCTGTCATATTTCTTTTTTTCTGGTTTGTATTTCTGGCTTTTTTGTCTGTTGTCCTTTTTTAATTCTTCTTCACTTACAGAAAAATCAAACGTAGGTCCAAATTCGCCCTTGTTATTATTAATATCTTTAATTTCTAATTTTTTATATGTTTTGTTAGTTTCTTTATTATCCATCATCTTTTTCATCTTATCTGTAGATTTCAGAGAATCTGCATAACTGATTATTCTATCAGAACTGTCATGATCAACTTCCTTTTGAGGTTCATGTTGTATTTCCGCATTATTCACAGGTTTTTCGACTACCTCATGTACCTTTATAATATTTATGTTCTTTTCTTCGTTTATTTTGTGGAGTTTTGAAAAATGTTTGTTCTTTAATCTTTTTAATGACTCTTCTTCTTGTTTAAGCCTTTGATTGATTTCATCATCCAACCAACTTTTATTTTGAAGATACACATTCTTTAATTTATCAATGTCAGAAATAAACTCTTTTTCATAAGTAGGATCAACCAGATGACTATTTAGCAATTTTTCAGCATTATCAAATTTATCATCAAGACATTTAGTAAGTTTATCAATATTATCATTATTTAATGACTCTTCAAACATTTTCCTACACCTGTTTTGTTTAGAATTAGCTTTGTGTATATTAATCTGATAATTATTAGCTGTTAACTCTTTTAATTTACTTCGTAAGTATGCATTCTCCTCCTGTAGTTTATATAGATTGGATAAGATTTTATTTACAGTTGGTGTAGTGTGCATGGAGCAGTCCATCTTGGCGCCCCACATGTGTCCAATGGCCACGCCAGCTGCTGTTATTACACTTCCTAAAACTATAATGTTAAGCACAGTGCTCAACCTTTTATTTCGCCTGTGTACATAAGTTCTGTGTTTTATATTGTCAACCCCAAGCAAGTCATCCTCTCCTCTTACTGATTCATGGTGGTTATTAATATTGATCAGGGGTGGGTTATCAGTAATGCATTGAGTCATTTCATGTTCCGCTGGATGGTTATCATCAGTTAAGTAGTGTTGGTTCAGTTGGCAGGGTGAGGGCGACTCAGGTTCACTGTCGCTGATGATGGATATCCCATCTGTGTCTTCATCTTTCTCATGGTTCTCTGCTCTGCTGTGAAAAAGAAATGGTAATAAAAATTAGGTCGTTCAAAAATCGTACATTCGGATTCCGTAGTCCGTACTCATAGGGTGTCGAATTGTTTGTCAGGCGCTACCAGTTTAGCTGCCATATTATGTGAGCCAGTTATTTCACAGCTGATTGTTTTGTTATGACACCTGTCTTGTTAAACTAAAATAATTAATATTGTGTGGTGGCACAGAACACTTTGTGAGCGAGTCTGACTCAAACTTGACTGGTTTTTTCATTGCTTATTCTAAAATGAATGAATTAAATCCTCCTCAGTAAGTATACCAAGAAACACAATAATTCATAAGTCTTAAATCATTAAAAATATTTTTTTTAAACCAGCCATATTGTGTGTAGTGTGATGTCATTTTTTATTCGTATTTTTCGCAGCAAACTTAATTGATACCCTTATCATGGGAGTGCATAAAAAATAACATGGGAGTCTGCCATATTGGATTAAGGATGACGTCACTTAGATAACCATGTATGTCATGAGTCATCCAAGCTAAACTTGCATGCAAAATTTCAGCCAATTGATTGAGGATAACTGTTTTAAAATTGAGTTGCAAGATTTGACCAAAACACACAAGTTAAATATAAGCTTGTAATTAAATATATGAAGTTTATGAATTGGATTAATACCATCATCGATCGATCGATCGGATCGGGCATCAGCTAGTTTAGAATAATTTCAGGGTTACAATTGCAATCTTATGTAAGCAATAATGGTGATAATGTTTATTTTATTGAGTTTAAAAAAAAAAAACAGGGTTATTTTTGTTTTATTCTTTGGTATTTTTTATTTCAAACCATAGAGAAGAGCGATAACCTTTTAAACTTTAATCTATAACGCTAGTTCGTAACGATTTGAATGATGTTCTGTTTACGTTGCTCGAACAAGACGTAATAAGAGATATTATAATACATTTATATAATTTTCCTGTGAGAGTGCACAACACAAACTCGGTTTCATTATCACACTAGCTGATGCCCGCGACTTCGTCCGCGTGGATCGAGGTTTTTCGGTTCCCGCGGGAACTCCTTAATTTTCCGGGATAAAAAGTAGCGTATGTGTTATTCCAGACTATAATCTATCTCTGTGCCAAATTTCATCCAGATCCGTTCAGCCGTTGGGGCGTGATTGAGTAACAAACATCCACACATCCATACATCCATACATCCATCCAAACTTTCGCATTTATAATATTTATTATTTGATTATTTCATTACTCAAGGTGTTTTTCCAGAAGGTTAAGCTCTAAACAGTATTAAAGTGATTATATAAGAATAACATTTGGTTAATGAAAAAATTTATTTATTATGCAATTCTTACAATTAAGGTGGGTCATTACCAAATTAAGGCCCACTTGCACAAGGTTGTTAAATTTTCTATACCTATCTTGTTCGCATCAACCCCGGAAACTCATCAAAAACTAAAAAGTGACAGTGGGGCTGATTCTGTAGTGCACCATCTCTAAACTAAACTAAAATTAGAGCATTACAAATATTGCTAACCCTTTCATAATACTCCCTACGGAAAGGGACAGAACTAGATTTAAAGCTGCAATTTTAGTTTAGAGGGTTTCCAACACCACATTTATTTAAAACTAGGGAATTTTCTAGGATAAAGAACAAGCCTAACAGCCTCCTTTTCAACATATATTGGGGCTGATTCTGTAGTGCACAATCTCTAAACTAAATTAAAATTAGAGCATTACAAATATTGCTATCCCTTTCATAATACTCCCTACGGAAAAGGACTTAACTAAATTTAAAGCTGCCCTTTTAGTTTAGTTTAGAGATTGTGCACTACAAAATCAGCCCCATTATGTCTCTGTTATGCAAGCTATTTCAGTGTCAAAATTTTGTCAAAATTGGTTTAGTGATGATATGCACACACACACTCCATTTCAAAATTTGGCACAGAGCATTGTACGAAATCAAATGTCTTTATTTCATGCAGGACAATTTGTGTCTTAAGACAATGTCTAATACCACCTATCAAGATTGTGCTGCAGTTGATCAAAAAAGCAAAATCCATACTGATAATAATAAATGTGAAAGTGTCTCTGTGTCTGTCTGTCTGCTGCACTTCAAAGACCCATCTTTTCAACAGATTTGATGAAATATGATATAGTGCTAGGTAAGTAGCATCCCAGAAAATTATTCTATCCGGTATTTTTACTTCTATTGCATTGTTATTTTGCAGCAGTGCACAACTTTGTAGCTGTCCTATTACAAAATGTACTGAAACTAGATATAACAAAAATGCAGCAGATATTATTTTCCGATAATAATTCACCTGTGAGGGGAAGAATACACTATTTTTGTACTTACTATGATTTATGAAAAAAAAAACTGCTATTTTAATGTGATAATCTAGCAAGGTCTGTACCGGGCACTGATTCTATTACCTAGGTGAAATTGACGGCCATGGATTAGTCAAGGTAAATAAGTACCTAAGAAAGTAATGCAATATGAGTAAAGTGGATCCTCCAATTTTACCTCTCGGAGGGATGCTCTGCAAAATCTGGAGCATCATCGCCGGGAGAAGGGCTGTGCTCCAATAGCGTCCAGCTGTCTCCGGACTCCGAGTCACTGTGTTCGAAAGTAGAACCGTCCATTTCAACGACGTTTTCTAAAAATTAACACGATGTATGTATGTACCTACATCAAAAATCCAGCAATGATGAATGCGACGCAGATTGCCACTATCACTGAAATATGAAGGAACTTACCGTACGAACAGTTAATTTTAACCCTTAGTTTTAGGGTGAGGTAATTAGTTACCACAAGAATTTAAATAAATAAACTAAAAGGACATGTTTTTTGTTATTTGTATTTTTTTTTGTAAATATTTGTCACGCTTGCGTCAAAGTGATTGTGTTTTGTTTTGTAGGTACTTTTTTTTCTGGTCGGTGTTGATCACAGAACACTTTACTCCTAGTTGATAGAGTGCTGTGGGTGTCACAAGTGGTGTATCCGTCCATAGAGGGTGTATCCCATAGAATAATATAACCATAACGGGGTGTATCCCTTTGCTTATTTAAATTGTGTGTATCATAGAGGTTTTTTTTTTTCTTCAGTAATCAACAGCGTTACAACTAGTATTTACAATAATTATAACTAAACATCAACGAGTAAAATTGCTAAACATTAATTAAGGCCATAAACGATTACAGAATAAGAATATAAAAAAAATATTTTAACAGAGTAGATAGTAGTGCACTGTAGGTAGAACTTATAAGTATAATAATATGTAATAATTTAAAGTAGGTACTAGGTAGTGTATCCTCTACTCTATGATCCTTTATTTACTTCACCTTTCACAGAGTTTGTGATTTACACAGTTGCCCTTTGATTATTTACTTGCGTAGACAGAGAAAGAGATATAGACAGTGCGTCAGTAAGCGATAATTTTAATGCGATATTTTCATAATGGTAAATAAGTATTTTTTTTTTATTTCTATACTTTGTAGCAATCATGCGAGTCTTTACAAATATAACCTGTTTTTATCTGTAACAATCAGGTCAAAATAAGGTCCAAATTGTAAACTTACGTATTAGGTTATGTTTTCGTATTTACGTTCAGTTCGGCTTTTGCGTCCTAACACGGCAATACACCATCGTCTATAAGTTAAACCACTTTTTTCGTAAGCTACGAGCACAGTTACTACTTTGTCCAATTCCGATTTCGTACGAATATGGGCGAATAACAAAAACGACACAGGATCGTCTGACCTAAACTGTCGGATAGGTCAAACAAAAAAAAGTAATACGACGCTGAGCAGTATGGCTAGCTTGCGGACTACGGACTACGAGTAAAATTATGTCTACCCGTTATCTCTATCTGTCTACCGAAGCTAACATGGCTACTTGTCTTGTTACGTCAAAAGTAGAGATAAAAGTAATATTTCTTATCTGTGGTATTTTTATCTACGAACCTTTTTTCTTGTAATATTAATATACCGCATTTTGTGCATTAGGGTAAATGAAAAATTTGCCGGCAACGACAACATCTCTCCTCTCGCCGCGAGATAACCTCGTTGTGCGCATGCTAAGCACACAGGCATAGCAGTCTCTAACCCCTACAGCCCCCCTAGCACGGGCCGAGACAATTTTCTCCCCGAGGAAAGGATAAAAATTTTATTCCTAAATAAATAAATAAAAACGCTAAATAACGGTGGATAAATAGTCCCCCGAGTACCCGTGAAATGTCAAACGGGGATAAACTTCTACTCTCCCCTGTTGCCGTGCTCTGAGAAGTGGATAAGTTAATTTTATCTCTTTTCAGTGGATAAAATCGGGGGATACATTTTTTATCTCCGGCCCATGCTAGCCCTGCAAGGGATAGAGACGGCTATGACACAGGACAACATTTTCTCACTCTGTCACTCCTTCGCATTAGCGTATATTATACTCATTTCGCTCACCTGTGGTACCTATTATTATTATTTTGCCTCTTGTTTTATTCACTCTATGGATTAGAATTAAATCCTTTATTTCAAAGAATAAATCATGGAATTAGGAATTACGACTTATCTACGTGCTTTGGAATCTGTGTTTGGAATAAATCTACGGCGTTGTCAATTGTCATCAGTGTTGCCATTGCGTGGCCGTTGCCATGTGCAATTAATCTGATCAAAAATGGGAAACACAGATGGGAAATGATTTTTTGATAAAAAAAAAAACTCAACCGATAAAAAACAAACAGAGATAAAGTTCCTTTTGATTATTTATTGTCAATAGATGTAGGTACCTAAAACCATCCTAAAACAGTCTCACAAGAGACCACTTCTACGAGTTGGTGTCCCTCTCGCACATATGGCCACATCCAGCCACAGCTATTGTCGACGAGTTCGTAGGTCAAGACTCAAGAATATTCCCATTTCCCGTTAATATGCGATATCTGGTCTCAGATTCCACGTACTCCCTGGGGTTCTCATTCAGCGTATGCTTCTTCTTCTCTTTCAGCAATGATATTAAGACCAATTTAGTAATTTTACACAAGTCAGCGATCTAAACTCTGATTTTTAATTGCGTGGAATTCTGACGTTTCATGACATTTCTTGGTTAAAACATTTTCCCCAAAAAAAGGGTAACAAATTCTAATAAAATATAAGTAATGCTAATGGATTCTAAAGATTAAATTTATAACAGTGTTAGTTTACATTAAATTGTTAATTACTTAATTAATAGAGCACTATTTTAATTTCAAGTGACAAACGTTACAAACATTTTATATTTGCATACTTAATGTGCACACATGTAATTACATGCATTAGCAGAAATTAAACACTTATTACCGACTGACGACTGAAAGAGTCAGAACAATTTTGCTATGAAAGGATAAAGAAAAATCCAACAACTAATAACAGTAAACATTTTACAGTACTTTATAATGAATTATTAAAATAATCATCATCCTCGTCATCGTCACTGACATTTATAATGAAAGTGTCACAGACACTGTCAATCAAATGGTCAAAACGGCATAGTTTGTCCTCTTTTTAACCGACTTCCAAAAAAGGAGGAGGTTCTCAATTCGGCGCGTATGTTTTTTTTTTTAATGTATGTCGGTGCATATCTCCGTGGTTTCTTAACCGTTTTGATTTTTTTTTTTTAATAACATGTGCTATGCACTCTAGCCATTTGTTTGGGGTGACATTGTTCACTCCCTCGACCAAAAGCTCTTTCACTTTCACCATTTTATAAGTTTTATTGTTTTTTGCCACATGCCCCTTGGCTTGAGCCCAAGCCAACTCAATCGGATTGAGCTCTCAATGGTAAGGGGGTAATCGGAGCACAGTGATCCCTCGTTCCGCTGTCATCTAGTCCACAACATACTTATTATATTTATGCTTTTCTTTGCTAACTATGTCCAATAAGTTTACCTTCAACATAGTTTCATCATAATTTAAATTCTTTGACGTTAATGCCTGAATATCAATCTTTTTCCAGCCAGTTGTTGGTATTCGTTGAACTTTTCGTAGTGACAATAGCAAGTAGCAACAACAGCACATTTGAACATTCAAGCTGAAAGTCGAATGACATGATCATCAGGATGACGGCCGACAGACGCCTTAAAAAAAACTTTTTTTAAAAAGAACTTTTTTTTGAGTTTACCTCCTTTAGAATCGATTTTCATATATAAGCCCGGGGTATGAAAAATGGGAAGTAAAATCAAACTTTCTCCGTTACGTTGAATTATGTTTCCATGGTAACACTTGTTTATGTTTCCATGACTATGTAATGTATTTTGATGAATATAAATTATATAATTAATATAAATAAATGTATCAAGTATGCTTTCAGTAATATACAAATTGCGTTCATTTACCCTCCTTTACTAATTTTTATATTTTACTAGCTGATACCCGATCTGATCTGTTAAATGTTATTAAATATCAATATTGAAACACTTAATGTGGGAGAACAAATCAAAACTACTGGTCACACCAGCATGAGTAACAAACCTTTTTAATTGAAAATTAGAAATTATTATTTTCGATACTTTTATGTTGATTAAGTTTTAAGTCAAGTTGTAGTTGAAGGTAATTTTTTTTAAAAATATATATTGGCTAGCGCTTGGCTGCAATCAGACTTGCTTGCAAGTGGTGATGCAGCCTAAGGTGGATAAATAAATTAAAGTGGATAAATTTATTGGGCATAGCAAAGAAAAGCATAAAATAATGTAATAGAAATGTCGTGGACGAGTTGGCAGCAGAACAAGGGATTACTGTAGGTACTCCAATCACCCCCTTACCATTGTGAGCTCAATCCAATTGAGTTGATTTGGGCTCAAACTTGGATTGCAATTTGGATGTTGCAAAAAACAAAATGGTGGAAGTGAAAGAGCTTTTGGTTGAGGGAGCTAACGTCACCTCAAACAAATGGCTAGAGTGCATAGAACATGTAATTAAAGAATATGTCGTATTACCCATTTGATTGACAGTGTCTGTGGATGATGAGGATGACGACGACAACGATGATCATGATGATTTTATTAAATACTGTAACAAGCATTGCACGCGTGGCTCGGCCTCGAATACTTTCCTGCTTAATCGACTAAACTTCTCGCTCTTAGCGCTTCGACCAACGTGTCTCTGCGAAGAACAAAGCGGCGGAGCCCTATATAAGCCCGAGCGTGACGAAGATATTAACTCAATTTGCTAGTTAGCGACCATACTATCAGAAGCCGCTGCAGTCGATTCTCAC
Source organism: Erebia ligea (assembly GCA_917051295.2). Lineage (NCBI taxonomy): Eukaryota > Metazoa > Arthropoda > Insecta > Lepidoptera > Nymphalidae > Erebia > Erebia ligea. Next base: position 12,048,909 of record OU785235.1, on the reverse strand, counting down.
GTCTAAAGCTAGGGAACCTAGGATTTAGCTAGATTCCGTTACTTATTATAAGCTAGGAGATCGATAGCCGTACACATACGAGCTACTGTCATTGGCGTTTCTTTTACTTCTACCCTACTACAATACTTAATTATTAACTAGCTGATGCTCGCGGCTTCATCCACGTGCAATAAGTTTTGTTCATTGCCTTAAAAAAGGATCCATACTTCCATACTAATATTTTATCAATGCGAAAGTGTGTCTGTCTATCTGTCTGCTACGCTTTCCCGGCCCATCTTTTCAACCGATTTTGACGAAATTTAGTTTAGAGGTAGGTTGTATCCCGGGGAAGGGGATAGGCACTATCCCGGAAAATTAAGAAGTTCCAGTGGGAATCAAAAATCCTTAATCCACGCGGAATCTAGTTTGTAATATTAGTAAATATGGATAAACTTTATTATTATTGTTGTAGTTGTTTCTTTCTTTTATCTTTTATCCTTTCTTAGCAAAGTTATTAATTCTAATAAAGGACTAATTCAGTCTTTAGTCAGTAATAAGTACCTACTTATTTGGATTTTGCTTGTGACAAATGATAAACTATGTATTTCAGGTAATAGGTGCATGTGATCAATTTGCTTCATACAGTAATTTTTAACCTTAAAAAACCTGAGTCTTGAAATAAAAAAGGCATAGAAAAATGTTTGTCACAACTGAACGTCACAAACGTCAGAATTCCACGCAATTAAAAATCCGAGTATAGTAGGTACTAAATATTCTGTATATATCAAAGATGGAAGATGGTTTTTAAGTCATTCCTTAAAGCGCGAGAGGCGCGGCGGAGCGGTGGAGTGGCCTTGGAAGTTGGCCAGCGTCCGCGCCGCACCGGCTCTGTAGGTATACATTTTGTATTCAGAAAGTCTTACATTAGTAGTTTGTGATATAAGGGCGGTAAATAGGTTTTTACATACGAGTTGACTAATGTCAGCCCGATGACGCCAGTCGAGGGCTGACCATCGTCACGAGTTTGTTAAAACCTTAACGCCCGTGTATCACACGATATTTTTCAATACATTTGTGAGAAAACTTGAAAATAAAACTCGAGTAGGTAGGTACAAGGTACTCACTAGAAAATGGTTTCTCACGCCCGTACTTATTTCGAGATTTTTGGCGGCTATTAAAAGCGCGATTTTTTTCTCACATCTAAAATACCTAATTGTTGATTTAATTTTATTATTCCACAACACCTACACCACTCATATTTATTTAATAATTTATAAGAAAAACTCAATGAAACTTTTAAAAATAGCGCGCACAGATTAAAGATTTAGTATCTACGGCGCGTTGTTGTAATGGCTTTTTTTTAATTGGCTTCATGGCTCTAGGTTCTAGCTCTTAACTCCCAACCTGGACTATTCAGCCTTTACTTTTTTGATTTTTAATACTTAAGTAAAACAATTTTAATTAATTATATTAAATACAATTTTTAATTTCATGAATTGATTTCATCAATCTACATCTAAATGTTATTATTTTTTAGGTTTTTTACTTACAAAGTCAATATCATGATAAACCTTCTTGCAAGAAAACTTTTTAATTAGAAGTGAAATCACAGTGAAATAGACTTGAAAAAAATTAAAAAAAACTGCAAATTTACTGCACGAGGGCAGTAAATTCTGCAAATTTACCGCACGAGGGCAGTAAATTTAACTTACAAGCCCTGTTTACTGCCTCTGTAAGTGCATTTTTCGAGCAAGTGTATTGAAAAATAATTGATAAATGAATGAAGCGGCGGCGCTACCACGCCGCACCGGAACTTCGCCCGCGTCTGTGGCCTCTTGTGTATCTGCCCCGCGCCTAACTCTAAATAGGTACTTATGTAACTAGTGGTTCGCCCCGAACTGAGACCTCGCGGTATCCATAAACTTTTAGGTACAGAGCGCCATCTATTGACATCATTGTTTTCTGATAAAGTCTTATAGTCATAAATATTTATTCAATTTAGGTAGAAACACTACACTTATTGACGTCCAGAATACATAAAAATATGATGGTGATAATCTGTTACGCCAATCGAGCGTTGGCGGAACTTTCAACCTATATAATATACAACAGTTGGCCCAGCTGGGATCCCCGCGTATAGCGCCGGCTCAGAGGAAGCCTTCTATTGCATCGGTCGAGCACCCCATACGCTCCCGACAATTTAAGGAGAATGTTAGAAAAACATCTATTTACTTATTTGGAATGTTTTTTAATATACTTCTCAGTGCTAGGATCGTCTACAGCATACTTTTCATCACAGGTAAATGGAATAGTCATAGCATACCGCACACCAGAAATGACTTTCTCAACATAATGAGAATTTTCAGCACCACTAGTGAACATGCTTAATCTTGCTTTTCGTGGTTCTATAGTACTGTTAAACTTCTCATCAATAAATACAAATCTACCACCATTGAAGTCATCACCATAATCTGATAAATATAGTAATGCAGTATAATGAAAGGATATGTAGGAGACCTGCAAAAATGAATGGTTTACTTTATTCTAGATATACATGCTATGGATTCAAAATTTAGCAACAATTATTATTCGTACTCTTAAATCAAATATGTTACTTTCTTTATGCTATGATTTATAGCATAATGTGTAAAATGGTTTAATGATAAGCTAAGAAAATTCCGACGTCCCTGCTGGAATGGGTTTGTTTCTCACAATGCGAAAGTTTGGATGGATGGATGTTTGTTACTTAATCACACTAGAATGGTTGAATGCATCTGGATGAAATTTGACACAGAGATCGATTATAGTCTGGAATAACACATAGGCTACTTTTTATCCTGGAAAAGTGAAGAGTTCCTGCAGGAATCAAAAAACCTCAATCCAGGTGGACAAAGTCGCAGGCATTAGCTAGTTATACATACATATATTCACTTACTTTGTCAACATGTGGATGCCAATACTCATCATGTTTAGTAAAAGCTTTTTTTGCACTTATCTCTGAGAAAAATGTTGGGTGTGTTGAATAAACTTTATTTGGCTGAACACCAAAATGATGTGCAATACTGTATTTTACTTTATCTCTTACCACCTGTAAGGAGAAAAGTAATTCATATAGATTAATGTAGGGTCGATGTGCCGGATTTCGGCCTTTTAGTGCTCCCATCAACTTTAGGACATCAGAAAAAAATGTTACAACCTTAATATTGCTATGCTCATTATGTTAGATGAAAGCCCATATACTGGAGTTTCTTTTTTAGAAACTGTGCTGCGCTTAAAGCTATTAGTTATTTTTATTTTTTATTTAATCCGGAAAAACGCTAAAATTTCAGTTTTCGGCCTCAAATTTCAGTTTTCGGCCATCGGGTATTCTGTTTTCGGCCACTGGATTATGATGGATTTAAAATGAATTTATAAGTTTAAAATTACATTAAAACGCTTTTTGTAAGTTCATCATTGTTTTATTATGTATCCAAATGTTATTAAAAGTCATAATCAACATAACTCAAGAAAATTATATTACTTAATAAAAAACTTGGAACCTTTGTTACTCACTAATTAGGTACAACACCTTTAAAACCTATCAAATACGTTCCTATTTTTATGTTATTTTTGAAATAACAATCTTGGATAATTGTGCATATAAATAAATAAATAAATAATGTTTGACTCGGTCAAAAACTCTATAAGTTCCCTAAACTAGTCTGATCGATTCTTCTGTTACTCGTGCTCTGGCCTTATTTATTCTTAGCTTCTGGCCTTATTATTAAAAATAATAACATAGGTACAATATGTAATGTTACTTAGTTATCTTTAAAATAAAAACGTTAACTCAAAATTATTGTTGGCTTTAAACTTTGCAATTTTATGGCCGAAAACTATTACCGGTATTCAGTTTTCACATGCTTTCCATACTATGCCGAAAACTGAGGTAGGTACTGTTTCTTCTATGTTGTGGTTTTCGGCCACCCCCAAAATGGTCTTCACTATTAATTTATACTACCTAACATATTGACGGCCGAAAACTAATGGCGAGGGTTTTCACATCAGGTACAATAATAAAAGAAAGAGTCGTGACATATATCATTTCACCAATTGAATAAAAGAGACAAAAGCGTGGAAGACTTGATACGCCACATATCGGCCCCTAGGCCGAAAAACAAAGTTTTGAAGAAAATTTAATGTTAGATTGCGGCCCCCAACATTATTGTTGTTTTGTACAAAATATTCACATAATCATATTAAAAGTATGTTAATAAATTATTTTAGAAGGGTATTACATGCCTATTAACATCATTCATTCAGAAAAACAACAAAAAGCTTGCCTTGGACTGAAACGCGCGGCACTATTTTTTTTCTAATTTCCGCAGGTTGCGTTACCTCCGATGCCCCCCGTCGAATTGAATAAATTCACTAAAATCACTCGAAGATGTTACCTGACCAAAATTGTTGTCAGATACAAAGCAAATATTTTCAAATGTCTGAATAAAGATTTCATTTGGAAATAGTATTTTTAAGCGATATTCTCGCAATTTTACAGCACCGAGTACGCGTAAAGGCCGAAAACTGAAGGAGGCCGGCGAACCGGCATAACAACCCTAATATAACACTTTCATTACTGTAAACAATGTATAAAAGATACATTGAAGTACTGGAGACTTCTACCATTTCTACTCTGAAAGTTCAACAAAGGCTTCTTAATGGGTCTGACAAACGTTTTTTACTTTACATGCCAAATAAATCTACAAAAAATTACGAGTAAAACTGTGTTTTTAATTTTTTCATATCTTAAAAAATGGCTGAGATATTTACGATCAAAGTGTGTATTTTCGGACGAAGGTTTTTAAAAACGCGGGCGGGCGCTAACTAGGCGATGACGTCAGAATCCCGGTCATTCGACAGTCGCGCTCTCGTTCGCACGCCGCTGCGCAGTAAAAATCAAAATTATAAAGTTCTCTGTGGTAAAAATGGAAAAAAAATACTGTATTGTGCCTTTGTGCTTCAATCCAACAGTTAAAACACCTGATAAACTCTTTTTTTATGTGCCCGAGGACCCAAAAATGAGGAATTATTTATTACTAGCTGATGCCCGCGACTTCGTCCGCGTGGATTGAGGTTTTTCGGTTCCCGCGGGAACTCTTTAATTTTCCGGGATAAAAAGTAGCATATGTGCTATTCCAGACTATAATCTATCTCTGTGCCAAATTTCATACAGATCCGTTCATCCGTTGGAGCGTGATTGAGTAACAAACATACATCCATACATCCAAACTTTCGCATTTATAATATTTATTTGATTCGGCACTTGACATACGTCTCTCTCTCTTTTTAACTGTATATACCCTATGGCCTCATCTCCGTATCTCTCTGCTTGACCTAGACAGGGTTGGGCAGTATTTGAATTACTTGTAATTAAAATACGTAAATGAAATACAAATACGTATTTGGTATTTGTATTTCAATTACTTACTTAAAATGTAATTTGTAATTGGTACTTCAAATACCTGACGCCGAGGTATTTTGTAATTAGTATTTCAAATACTTGAGGCTTAAAAATACGATTTACGTCTTATTTTGTATTTTGTAATTTGTATTTCGTATTTCAATTAAAAATAGCTAAAATACTGTATTTTGTATTTTATATTTGAAATACCTTACTTAAAGGTATTTTGTATTTCGTATTTTAATTACTTGCGGTAAAGTATGTATTTTGTAATTTGTATTTCAATTAAAGCAAAGCATGTATTTTGCCCAGCCCTGGACCTAGAATCATATATAACACTTCGAATTATAAAAAAAACCTACAAAACGTACGTTTTTAATGTACTATTAGAACGGCTTAACCGATTTTGATAAAACATGTCTATAAACCACTGTTAAAAAAACAACATTAAAATAAAATAAAAAAACGCATCGAAAGTGGTTAGACATTATTCGACATACAGACACACTGACAGACATACAGACAGACACACATAGCGGTCATGAAATACAAGCACATTTCTTGAAAAACAAGCACACTAGAAGTAATAGGAAAACGAAGACGATCGAAACAAGCACCGTCGGAGCACGAGCGACGACCTATATAAATCTACTAGCTGATGCCCGCGACTTCGTCCGCGTGGTTTAAGTTTTTTTTAATTTCCACTGGAACTCTTTAATTTTCCGGGATAAAAAGTAGCCTATGTCACTCTCCAGGCCCTCAACTATACCCATGCCAAAAATCACGTTGATCCGTTGCTCCGTTGCGCCGTGATTGAAGGACAAACCAACAAACCAATAAACCAATAAACCAACAAACGTAAAACCCCAAAAAAATGAGATTAAAAAAAAACAAACCAACAAACGAACACACTTTATACACTAGGCTCGTCGTTCGCGGTCGCGGGTAACCGGGAGTGTGACGTCATAGAACGAGCGCACGTAATCTCGGAAATTCTAAAAAGGGCTGAAACTTCTTGTCGTTATAACTTCTAAATACATGCGTACTGAAATACATGCGTATTGAAGTGAAATAAAAACGAATGTAATATACATGATCTACGCTCGGATTTTAGGTGTATTTGATAATAATATTTTGACCCTTTTGTGTTTGAATGAATACACTTTTATTGTACACCACAAAGGAAATTATAAAATAGAAAACTTAGCTACTAACAAAGTAAGTATACAATTTGGCGGCCTTATCGCTACATAGCGATCTCTTCCAGGCAACCAATGGTGTGAAAGGACATAGCTACAAATACAATCGGTAGATGGTGCTGAAATAACAAAATTAATAAAAATATTTATATAATGCTACAAATTATAATACATATTATATAAAATAAATATAACATAAATACTACAAATATAACATATAAATATACATATATACTCACAAATAAATAAATATATAAATAATTAAAGGTAAACCTCATAAAATAAAATAAGAGACAGTAGGTATCAAAATATAAAAAATAAATAAACTACTATACAAATAATATTATTATTGTGACAAATAGTAATTTTTTACAAGCCTTTTAAAGATATTTATCGATTGAGCCTCTCTGATTTCAAGAGGCAAAGCATTCCACAACTTAACAGCTTGTACAGAAAAGGATTTATGGAAGAAAGAAGAATTATGTGTAGGCGTCCTTAAAACAAGTTTCCTTGTAGTACGGAGAACTTCTCCTGGACGGCCAACGAATTCAAATTTCTCCTTTAAATAAGGTGGAGATGAAGGATTAAATAACACACAGTACAGAATAGAAAGGATATGCAAGTTCCGGCGAGAACGGATGGGTAACCACTTGAGACGAGAACGAAATTGAGATACATGGTCATATTTGCGTAATCCAAATATGAACCGAATGCTAATATTTTGAAGTCTCTGAAGTTTATTTAACTGTTCTTCAGTTAAGTTAATATAGCTTGCGTCAGCATAATCAAGAATAGGAAGCAGTAGAGACTGTGCCAAAATAATTTTTGTAGAAATTGGAAGAAAAGATCGCAGGCGACGCAGAGAGCTAAGAGAAGCAAAAGTTCTCCTGCTAAGCTGATTCAGATGATTCGTCCAACCTTAAGTGCGATCCATATGTATTCCCAAGTTTTTGACCGTATCACAAAACGGGATAACTAAACCATTGTATTCAATGGGAGGAAGTACAAACCAGTCAACTCTAGAGATTAGGTGCCGCCTACCTATAATTATGGCTTGAGATTTTTTTGGATTTACATTAAGGCCGTAGAATCTACACCACTCCAAAATTGAGTCAAGATCTTTATTAATTCGCTCAATGGCTGCTGGAAGATTCTCAAGAGTTGCCTGGGTGTAAATTTGGAGATCATCTGCATACATGTGGTAGAGAGAAGATAGGTTTTGAGTTATAGAATTAATGAAAATAGAAAAGAGTAATGGTGACAGCACGCCGCCTTGAGGCACGCCAGCAGTAATATCGCACCAAGACGAATGGGTTTCTTCGATACGAATACGCTGCCGACGACCACTAAGGTAACTATGAAACCAGTCAGTTGCTGATGGAGATATGTTAAGAGAACGCAGCATACTCACAAGTATATCATGATCTACAGTGTTAAAAGCATTACTGAAATCCAGCAAGGTTAACACTGTGAGCTGCTGATTATCCATGCCCCAACGGATGTCATCGGTAACTTTAATTAGAGCAGTAGCCGTACTATGCCCAGAGCGAAAGCCAGACTGGAAAGGGTTGAATAAGCAATTTCTGTTTAGGAAAAGGTTAAACTGATGGTGTATCAATTTTTCAAGGACTTTGGAAAGAAATGGTAGGATTGAGATAGGACGAAAATCAGAGAAACAAGTGGGATTAGCCTTTTTAGGAAGAGGTACAACATTTGCACTTTTCCAGGCATCAGGAAATTTGGAGGTCAGAATGGATTCATTTAAAATAAGTGTAATAATAGGAGTAATAATATCAAGGAGGGGAATAATCATATTACGGCTAACATCGTCACAACCGACAGCATTAGAAGAAATGGACAATATGGTCTTCTTAACATCACATGCAGAAAACTGACTAAAATTAAACGGAGGATAAGTAGAAGTTGGAGTTGTTAAAAGAGAATGAATGGTTTGTGATTTATCTGAACTATTAATAGAGTTCTGAGGAGAGGTGAAATATTGATTCAGAAGATCAACGTCAATACTAAGAGGTGATGAATGATGAGATTTTTTACCAACTCCAACAGTTTCAAGAAACTTCCAGACACGAGAAGAGTCGCCGTCCTCGACTGACGTATGAATATGACGTCGCTGTGCATCTCTACACAATGTATTACAGCGATTCCTAACTTTGTTGTACTTCCTCTGATTCTCAACAGATGGATTGCACTTTAGCTTGGACTTCGCTATACCTTTCTTAAGAATTATATTCTTTAAATCTAGTGAGAGCCATTGCGCAGGTAAATGCTTAAGTCTAACTGGTTTAACAGGTGCTAGGATATCAAATTAATGTTTCCACTTGTAGCAAGCCTGCATGTTTACTATTGTACCACTTCACTTAACCACTTGTATGATGCTGTGATAAAGCAGCTTTTGGGAAGACAAATTGTAAATACGAGTTACATATCCTTCTTTAGCACAAAGCCTAGGTGTGCTGAGTTTAAGACATTGGCTTGTTTAAATTTAAGACATTTTTCTGTGCATGGAGCATTGGCTTGGGTTCTTTGCTCCTTTCGTTCATTGTTTGTTGTTCGAACCCAAGCCAATGCTCCATGCACAGAAAAATAGATACTAGGGCTTCCAATACCGGGATCCCGGTATTGGCTAATACCGGGATCCCGGACTTTTTTCGCCGGTTTTCAATACCGGTATTGAAATGTCTAATACCGGGATACCGGTATTGGTGACACTGTAAACGGAACAGTGACTATTGCATATATTTCTTGGTAAATGCCACTGTTTTTTATTCGGTTAATTTTAAAACTTGTTTTTTAAGCACATTAGCTCAAATAAATCTAAAAATCAATACTTGGTGATATTTAAAGAAAATAAAATTTCATAAAATATTGCATAAAATAAAATAGAGTGAAGGAGTTACTTAACGTGAGGCAATGAAATAGACATACCAATCCACAGCATTCTAAATCCGAAATAATTATTCCCATTTTGAGTTAATTTTGTGAAATTTTGTGAAATTTTTTTTATGAAAAAACTGTTTGTTATGCTGCCGTTTGCTTTAGAAAATACTAGTTTTAAGTTAAAAAAACATTTTAATTTTTTTCCAATACCGGGATCCCGGGATCCCGGTATTGAGAAAAATCTTTCCGGTATTAATACCGGTATTGAAAAAAACCGGTATTCGAAAGCCCTAATAGATACCCTATAAAAGAACTCCAAACATTTGACCAACCAATTATGATTTGTCAATGATGTAAACAAAAATTTATAATCGTCTATTTACAAAACTTTTACAATCAATTTTTAAAATGATCAAAGACTATACTAAAATCAATCCTGCTAAATTAAATCAAAATGCTTAAAAATTCTATTTCAATTCTAAGTTAAAAGACAGTCTACAAATCCAATTTATTGAATCACATAAACACTAAGGAAATCAGAAGCATTAGGTACGCAAAAAAAACACTTTGTTTCCACAAATTTAATATGAATTTGTACTTACCCTGATGATATTAAAGTCGTCCTGCGTAAACAGATTTTTCATCTCTTCAGTTTCATATATATTAACAAAATGCTGGCCTTTTGACATAGCCCCACTGTGCAGATCTAATATAGAAGCACCACCGAAGGAACCGCCATACTTCAAGCCCTTTTTAGCTATTCTTAACAATTCCTCTACTTCTCTAACTGAAACCACTTTATCAGTGACAAATCTCTTACAATGTCTAGGAGCACAACCCTCAAACTTATCTATCTCCTTTACGTATTCAACAGAACATTCCACAATCTGTCCTTTCCCTGGCAGAAGTTCTGATTGTTTTGCAAATGTTTGAATGGTATCTTTGGATGAAAAATAAACAATTACCAGCAGAGATATAATAACAACCACCCTCGATAGAACTTTTAATGGCAATCCTTTAGTTATGAAGCTGGAAAGTTATACAGTTATAGTTAGTACATTTAATCCAAGTTAAATCAGCTTAGGCCGTGCGTTAGACATGTAAGACATTTCTAAAGGAAACTTACGATTTTTCAGCGGATGTTTTCTCAGACTTAATAATGTTACTCTCAGTTTTAGCCAGTTTAGCATTGTTTTTAATTCTTTTCTTAACATCGCCCATCTTTAAATTATTTACAAAACTTAAACTCTATACTTGCTCAATAACAATAAATGAACACGAATCTGTCTCCTAATACGTATTTTTTTTAGTTAAAATCTGCAACTTTATCATTTTTTTATTTTATTTGATACGAAACGAAAAGACAAGGATCTGGAGAGCCAATATCCGTATATAGGATTGTAAAAATCTGTATATAATCTGTATTTAGTAAATTTATGAAAATCTGCATTAATCTGTATGTGTCGTTTATATTCTGTATAAATTATTTGTATTATACGACTATTTTTAACATTTTGATTCGATTTCGAGAATAATAAATGAAATTAACGATTAATTGTAAATATCTTTATTCATTTTAGTTAACAAATTAGAATCAACATTTAGCTCATAATATGCAGCAGTAATTGTTTAGTAAATTATTTATTGGTCTGACCCTATTCTGTATCTCAGCGATGATCACTCAGTGACCTTCACCGAGCTTATTTGTATCCATTGAAGGTTCGCCACAAAGTCTTATTTTGGTTGTACTTAATATAGCAGAAATGTATAGTAAACCATAGTCAACAGTGATCGTCACTGCAAATGTCAATTTTACAGAATCGTCTGCCGAGCGATCGCGTAACTTCTGCATCAATCATTGATACATCGCAATCACCTCTGATTGGTTAACACTCTTCCACTATTGGACATATTCCATTGACGCAGCAAGAATGCCATAAATTCAGCCAATTACAACAATTGATACTGTAACAATGATTGATGCAGAAGTTACGCGATCGCTCGGCTGGTCGCCAGGGAGATGTTCTCGAACGCGGGCTACATGTGTTCATCGATGTTGCCATTATTATGTTCTGAAAACTACTAAGTACTAATTCTGTAAAAAACTGGCGCAAACAACCAAAATCTGTATAAAATTAATCCTAATTTTTTATCAGTATGACATGTTATAAATCTGTATGGATACCGAGAAATCTGTATATATGGCAACACTGCTTGTCTTATTGTCTTGACCTCAGCTGTTGTGCTCTGCACCGACCAGAAACAGAAGGTGCTCTGTACCCGTCACAGATTAGATACTAGTTACTACCGTGTACCCGTTGTGGTACCCGGCCGTTTATGTATTCAATGTAGGTACTCTGTGCAGGTATATTACTTTACTCTATGACTCTGTGTCTTTATTGTGGTCTTTATGCTGATACCTATTACCATGGAGGAAGGAATTAATGCCTATTACACTATCATATATATATGACATTTAAATGATCATAGATATATGAGTCATTTTTATATGAAGAACTTAAGATAGTGTAATATCTACATTTGTCTATGATCATAGTTATAGGATCCTATTTGAAAGCTTGCGTACAAGTAGAGGTGGGCATAACGGCTTAAAACGTTAAGCAGACTTTTTCGTTATACTTTTTTTCAATAGTCACTTTTAATAACTGCTTAATTGCTTATTTGCTATTTTCGTTTTTCGTTGTTTGCTCAAATTAATAACTTAACAGTTAATGAGATATTGACTATTTCGACTATTTCAATGAACTTTCCTTCGTACTTTTGAGGCTTAGGACTGTCTGAATACTAACATTTTCAACTGAATTACCGAATCTTGTTTGTAATTCTAAATCCTAAGTCCTAACTAGTACCTACATAATAATATTAATAATTATTATATTATACTAGCTGATGCCCGCGACTTCGTCCGCGTGGATTTAGGTTTTTCGGTTCCCGCGGGAACTCTTTAATTTTCCGGGATAAAAACCGGGCCTATGTGCTATTCCAGACTATAATCTATCTCTGTGCCAAATTTTATCCAGATCCGTTCAGCCGTTGGAGCGTGATTGAATAACAAACATCCATACATCCATACATCCATCCAAACTTTCGCATTTATAATATTTATTTGATTATTATAATTTATAATGCGAATGTGAGTTCGTTGGTTTGTTATGCTGGCCCATCTTCCAACCGATTTTGAAGAAATTTGGTACAGATGTAGGTTTTGTCCCGGGGAAGGACAGGCAGGTTAGAACTTTATATCCCGGAAAATTAAGAAGTTACCACAGTAATTAAAAAAAAAACTTAAAACGAACGAACGAAATCGCGGACATCAGTTAGTTAATCGTAATATATATTCAAATTATTTTAATGAATAATGTCAATATTCAGGCGTACTTATAAGTTCATTGATTTTCAACGTCGCATGTCAAAATAATTGATAATTTCTGGAATTCGCGAACAGTCAAGTAACGACAATCGGCAATGTTTTCGCCAACGCGGAAAAAACGTAACTGAAATGAATAATCTTAATTTATAAAATTATTATATTAAACGAAATGGCAAGTAGCAATTAAGCAGTTAGTTATTTTCGTTAATAATCTCAATAAGACGCAAAACAAATTCAACCTTATTGTTCTGGAATAAAGATCTGTTTAGGAACTCAGTCCTTTTGCGTTTATGATGTTATTATTGGCCGAAATGTTGCATCACGTTATTTTATGCGACATCTGTTGGTGAAGTGGTAAAACATTTCGACTCAAAACTGCCAAAGTATTGGTTAAGACTAGATGGCTCTGGCCTCTGATATCAAAATACTAAACTGAAATAGTCTTTCTTCATAGTTAGAACTGTTTTTCAACTAAACACGATTTAGGCGCATAATTAAATTCTATTGTAGAGACTCTATTTGTTTAAGTTGACGATAAAAACTGCATCATGCCATGCGACATCTGTAGGCCGCTACTAAAACCATTTAGATACAGTTTCTTGACTATTGACTTGTCGGCTCTTACTTCTTAATAATATCAAAGAATTGCTCGAGATGGCTCTGATTGCAATGTATGCTAGACGTATTACAAATTAAAAGTTGAAAAACCAGCAATCAATAAGATTAAAATAGCAGTCAAAAAATAATTGACTTTTTTTAACTAACGTGTTAGAGTGTTAGTTTTAAAAAACGTGTTATATTTTCAGCTATTCGTTATAACGCCCACCTCTACGTACAAGTAGGATGAGTAGGATCATATCCGTCATGCGTAGCATCTCTACATAGTCAGTGTATCCGTCTAACCAAAAAAGATGGTGTCTTCCAAAACAAAGAATTTCGACTGGAATATCGAAACTACAAAAAGAGTAATTATTAGCCTCTACGAGGAAAATGAGTGTTTACATAATAATCTGATCGCCTTGCTACCCATGATCTAACCAAAATTCGTCTTTTATTTCTAGTTTTATTGTTCACCATTTTTTTTTAATGCAATTATTAATAAAATAATTGCTCTCATAGCAACGGAAAACACGGCTAAATCGTTAACCATCTTGATAGTATATGACGTTTATATGATCATATGTGGGTCAATAGTGTACTATGTAAAAATGAGGAACTGCATCATATAAATATGATCATAGAACTTGACAGATATGACATCATATAAATATGATGAATATATGATAGTGTAATATCAGCCTAACATGGAATTAGGAATTAACATGGAATTAAGAACACAGACATTCACATAACCATGGACTTATTATACCTACATTACACATAACTCTCTTCTGGTTTGTATGTCTGTGCCTAGCGCCCACCTACTTTACTCTATGCGCCCACCTAGCGCTCGCCGCTCAGCTGTTGTGCTAAGGAGTAGGGCGATTGCGTAGACAGAGCAAGATTCTATGGGCGATTGTGTCAAACCTGCATCAATCATTGTTACAATATCAATTGTTGTGATTTGCTGAATTTATGTTATTCCTGCTGCGTCAAACGGTTTTATCCAATAGTGGAAGAGTAGGTATTAACCAATCAAAAGTGATTGCGATCGTTACACTGTATAGATAGTTCAATTCACGAAGACGCGCCCCACTCTTTTCCGCAATCGCTTACAGTGCAAGTGTGCAATGTAAACTAAAAGAATGTGAGTTCTTTTACTACGCAGCGAGTAGCAATGTAGGCACACGCACACAAAGTTAAATAGCGAAAAATGTCATAATTAACTTGAAGTATGCTCTACTTCATTTCACCTACTTTAAAAATAAAATATAAGTCGTGATGGTCCTGCATAGAATGAATTAATTGTGATATTGGTTAATAATAATATTTTAATAACAAGAAATAATGTATTATTATCATAAAACACGACTTTATGGAAATAATGTATTTATTAATAACATAAGAAAATCATTCAATTAAACTTTAATATTACACATTAAATAAACAAATGATTGAGAAATCATCACACCTTATATTAGTCGGAAACGTCGTTTAATTCAGAAATATTTGATTCAGAGCTCGATGAATCACAGACATTTATGATAAAACTAAAATCTAAATCAAAGTATTTTAAACTCTTCTTCTATTTTTCAAAATATCTACCTGGCTTTTAAGGACAATACGTTCCGTTTTTTTTGGACAGATTAAAAATAATATTTTACAAAAAATTAAAGTAGAGCACCTTTCCGGTGGGTCACGATACGCAGCAAAGCAAACCAACATAACGTGTATACTGAGCCGTGGTCGACTCGAGAATGTTCGGTTCAGCCCGAACATTCTCCCCGCACCCCGTTGTTTCCCCTCGCGATAAATAGTGGGGCGCGTCAGGGCGCGTCTTCGTGGATTGAACTATCTATAGCTGTCTCTGTTAGCCGGTTGCCCCTGCTGCAGCAGGTGTGTGCGTATGCCTGTCAATCAGAGGTTAAGTCACAGATATTGTGTTCTGTGGGCTAAGTCAATGCTGTTGCTGCCATAGAAATAGTATGTATATTCATACAACTAGAAGGATCACTATGTGTTTTTGTTAAACAAATTCACACCTTTTTCCTTAAATAATAAAGTTCAATTTAGATTACCTTTCACTCATAAGGAATTTCGGTCTCGACAAGGACTCACTTTTTCTTCGCGCGTCTCGTTCACTCTCGTGTTCACTATTGTGTCTCGTGCAATTAATAATAATTATGGTGTCATGCCAGTGTAGCGGTAAGAAAGAGACAACGCCCCTTAATATTAGCTCTCTTTCGGCTCGCGTTTCGTGCGTTAGTGATCCTTCTAGTTGTAATACATATTATTTCTATGGTTGCTGCCCTATGCGGCCTCAGATCAATAACCTCTAGTTATGCGGCCCTACCTCACAGACATATTCCCTACATGTGGGCCCTACCACAGACACAGTGGGGCCCTTAGCTATGTCTGCCTGTCACCGACAAAAGCAAAAGGTGCCTGTCTCATCAGCCGAGCGATCGCGTAACTTCTGCATCAATCATTGATACTGAAGAAAGCAACAAACATTTATAAGAGTTGTCTGTGTTAAAGTAGATATTATGTAAAGATTATCTGTGGTAATTTTGACAGGCAATACGTATCTGTGGTTTTGTCTCTATATTTAAAATAAGATTGCTTCCGGTCTCTTGGTAAAAAGATGTCTGAACATAATTATACGTGTTCTCAATTAAATAAAGTATTTTATTTTCCATAATAGCCAACCACCTAAATAATTCAAGAGGTTATGGGCCCAGTGTACGCTCATCCCCTATTGAAAATAAAGTTGCCTATTATCGGAAAATACGGTGTGGTAAAGCATCAAATAAGAGACACGTGGCGCGTGGTCAAGCGTGCTCAAAATCATCTCAAAATGGAAGTAATCAACATGAACGCTATCAACGAGATAAAACTTCGTGACCCAGCACAATGGGCGGCGTGGAAGTTCCGAGTCAAGGTTCTACTTAGGGCGGCAGGTGTCTTAGGCATCGTGGACGGTTCCAGTCCGAGGCCGGAAGAGGCCAAAGAAGAGTTTGCAGCGTGGGCAGACAGCGATGCAAAGGCGCAAAACATTATTGTTGGCAGGTTAGCAGAAAAAACAATATCTCAAGTACTTAGTTGTACAAATGCAAAGCAAATTTGGGACAGGTTACACACTGTGTTTGAACAAAAAGGGAATCTTTCAGTCCATATTGCCCAAGAAAAGTTCTATAATTTAAAATTCACTGAAAAAGACACAGTAGCAAACTTTTTGGGGCGTTTCGAGGAGACCTTAGCCACCTTAGAGTCACTAGGTGTTAAGATCCCATCCAGCATGGCAGTCACGAAAATTACATCATCACTGCCAGCACCTTACAAGCACTTTGTCTCTGCCTGGGAGTCCGTTCCTGTGGATAGACAAACGTATGAAGAATTATCCTCTAGGCTGTTGGTAGAGGAGATGCGGATGAAGGATAGTACGAGTTTGTCCTCGGAGGCTTTTAAAGCAGTAAAGAAAGGAAGAAAGTGTTTTAAGTGTGGTGTTGAAGGTCATTATAAAAGTGAGTGCGTTAAAGGTCAAACTACATATATGAAAAATAAGTTCTGTAATTATTGTAAACGGTCAAATCATAATATAAGTGAATGTTGGTTTAAAAATAAGTCTAAATATTCCAAAGTAGCATCTCATGATATTGAAAAAGGTAATAATGCATTTCATGTAAGTATGTCCCCAGCCTTGAATGCACAATGTCAAAGTAGGGATTTGTGGATCATGGATAGTGGCGCTTCAGAGCATATGTGCCATAATATTAAGTGTTTTACGAATTATGAAAGTTTTTCATTGCCTAAACAAATAATAATAGGAGACGGTACAGTCATTCATGCAATAGGTAAAGGTGATATATATTTAGAGGCATATAATGGTTCTGAATGGATAGAAACAAGCTTAAATGGTGCTTTATATGTGCCAGATATGAAGTTAAATTTATTCTCTGTCAGCTCGGCTACAGATAGGGGTTATGTGTTACAAATGAATAAAGACAATTGCATTTTCAGGAAAAATAATAAACATAAAACAAGTGCAATAGCTTATAGGAAAGATAAGTTATATATAATGGAATTTAGATATAAGAATAGTGATATCGCATGTGTAGGTAAAGTGAGCGATAATTTGTTAGAGTGGCATGGCAAAATGGGCCACCAAGACATTGAACAGGTTAAAAATATCTTAAAAAGATGCAATATTAAGGTATCATCTAGTAGTGAGGAGTCTACGTGTGAAGATTGCTTAAAAGGTAAGTTACATAAACAACCATTTCCTTTGAGTGAGGTCAGAGGTCAACAACCTGGAGAAATTTTACATATGGATTTGTGCGGACCCATGGAAGTTAGTTCATTAGGTGGTGCACATTATTATCTGTTGATTAAGGATGATTACTCTCGTTTTAGGACAGTTTATTTCTTAGTTAATAAATCAGAAACTGCAAATTATGTTCAAAAATTTCTACAATATACAACAAATAACTTAGGTCATAAAGTAAAAATAATTAGATCCGACAATGGTAAAGAATTTGTCAACTTAAAGACGCAATCCATTTTGGATAGTATGGGTATTATACATCAAACAAGTTGTGCCTATACTCCAGAACAAAACGGATGTGCGGAGAGAGAAATTAGGACAGTAACAGAGGCTGCTAGAACTATGTTGCTAAGCTCAAATTTAGACAAAAGTTTGTGGGCTGAGGCTGTAAATACAGCTGTCTATGTCTTGAATAGAACTAGTAAGAGTAGGGTCAAAGAAGTAACACCATATGAATTATGGTTAAATAAAGGTATATTTGACATAAACCAATTAAAAGTATTCGGTTCAAAGGTTTCTGTTCATGTTCCAGACCAAAAGCGTCTCAAATGGGATTCAAAATCTGAAGTTGGTTATTTTGTAGGTTATGGTGAAAACACCAAGGGTTATAGGATTTACTTTCCAAATAAAAATAATGTTTTGATTAAAAGAGAGGTTGTATTTATTAAACAAACTGGAAAATACTTGTCAAAAGAACATAGTATGTTAGAAGAAAACGAATGGCCCGTAGAGTATCTAGAAGAAGAAAATGAAACAAGGCAAGATGACGAATTTCACAGCTTTTATGAAGAGGATACGACGACCATGCATGATTTAACTATGGAACAACAAGAAAATCAAGATGATATATTACAGAGGGAAGCAGAATGTTCTCTAAATGATCAAGAGTATTTGAACGAATCAGGATGTTCTCAGAGTTCAAGTGGTCCAGAAATAGAAGAAAATATCCAGAAGGAACAAGAAGTTAGTAGGCCATCAAGGAAGAAGGTTAAGCCACAGTGGCTTGATGAATATGAAACAGGTCTTGTGTCATTATATAATGAACCATCAACATATGAAGAGGCTATGACAAGGGATGATAAAGATAAATGGATAGAAGCAATTCAGAGAGAAATGGACACATTAAAAGTGAATAATACTTTTACAGTGGTGAGTGAAATGCCTAAGGGTCTAAACGTGATATCTACCAAATGGGTTTTCAAAATTAAGGATACTGATGAAGGGAAATTGTATAAAGCTAGGTTAGTTGCCCGTGGATTTGAACAAATAGATGGTATTTCAAATGTGTATTCACCCGTTGCCAAGTTAGGAACATTTAGGATTTTTATGGCCATCGCAAACAAGTTAAAACAATCGGTATATCAGATGGATGTAGTAGGTGCGTTTCTACATGGTGATATAAAGGAAACAGTGAATATTAAATTACATACAGGAGAGATATGCAAACTTAACAAATCTCTGTATGGCTTAAAGAAAGCTCCAAAATATTGGAATGAGAAGTTTGACAGCTTTATTACAAAACAGAGTTTTTTAAGGTCTAAAAATGATTCATGTTTATACTTTAGAAAGATAAAAGGTAAATTTATGTATGTGTTACTGTATGTGGATGATATTCTATATTTTGGATCAGATCAGCAGGAATTACAAAGTTTTAAGGATCAATTATGCCAAACCTTTAAGATGAAAGATTTAGGATTGGCATCTAATTACTTAGGTATAAATATTAAACAGGAAGGTGGTATAACTACTCTTAATCAAGAAAAATATTTACTCACTATATTAAAAAGATACCAAATGTTAAATTGCAATCCTGTTTCTACCCCAATAGATCAAAACTTTAATTTTCAAATATTGCAAAGAGAACGGTCTGAAAGTAGTGAAATTGAAACAAAATGTAGACAAATAATAGGTTCTTTATTATATGCAGCTTGCGGTACAAGACCAGACATATGTGTCGCAGTGAGTTTCTTGAGTAGGTTTCAACATTGCGCCAGTCAGTTGTTATATAAGTGTCTGAAAAGAATATTAAGGTATATTAAAGGTACATTGCAACTTTCTCTAACTTACAACTGTAACAATACATTAGTAGAAGGTTATGTTGATGCAGACTGGGCTGGTGACATACAAGATAGGAAATCTACATCAGGTTATATATTTAAACTATTTGGATGTGTAATTTTGTGGAATAGCAAGAAACAATTGTGTATAAGTCTCTCTTCAACAGAATCTGAGTATATTGCATTGAGTTTATGTATTACTGAAGCGAACTGGTTAAAGAATCTGTTGAATGAGTTTAATATTAAGTGTAATAGTATAACTATCTATGAGGACAATCAGTCAGTAATTAAATTAGCATATAATTCTGAAAATATCAAAAGATTAAAACATATTGATATAAAATATAAATACATTGTTGAACAAGTAAATAAGGGATTAATATCATTGAAGTATATAAGTACTTCAGATAATATTGCAGATCTCCTAACTAAACCATTGGGTAAAACAATGTTTGAAAAATTTAAAAATAATATTTTGATTTAAATAATTAGCACATAATAACACTGCTCTGCTTCTGCTTTAGATAGAAAAGAATATTGTTTTAACTAGGTACCTATATATTGTTTTAGAGTAATTAAGTTATAAGTTATTCTGTACTTTGTTTGAGTAATGGTTATTTGTAAATTAATTAACAATGAAAATCGGTACAGTGATAGAGTTAAGTGTAAACTGTACAGTCACAGATAGTCAAGTTGTGTAATAATGTTTTAGTTAGTATTTTGTAATCAGCGATAGTAAATGTTTTTTGATTTGTATTGTTAAGCGCTGATAGGTAAATATTTGTTGAGGGGGGGTGAAGAAAGCAACAAACATTTATAAGAGTTGTCTGTGTTAAAGTAGATATTATGTAAAGATTATCTGTGGTAATTTTGACAGGCAATACGTATCTGTGGTTTTGTCTCTATATTTAAAATAAGATTGCTTCCGGTCTCTTGGTAAAAAGATGTCTGAACATAATTATACGTGTTCTCAATTAAATAAAGTATTTTATTTTCCATAATAGCCAACCACCTAAATAATTCAAGAGATACATCGCAATCACCTCTGATTGGTTAACACTCTTCCACTATTGGACATAATCCATTGACGCAGCAAGAATGCCATAAATTCAGCCAATTACAACAATTGATACTGTAACAATGATTGATGCAGAAGTTACGCGATCGCTCGGCTGGTGCCCATAGCCGAACGTATTCGACACCTTCGCTGCTATACGAGGTTGAAATAGCCCCGACCGAGACTTTCGCTCCGTGCGCACGCCAAAAATTCTGTTCTCTCATTCAGTGCGGCGAAGGTATATTTACCGTCTATTGAAGTAGGAAAGAGATATATATACAGATATTTTTCCTTCGTCAAATGGAATAATGATCCATAGCTAACTGCATTCGGGGCTATTTGCACCTAGTTTCGCACCAGAGACAAAAATTATTACTTCAGTGCTGTTATAGGTCCAAAAGGCCCCGAACCCCGCACCGCGCACCGCGCCGTCGCACGCGCTGCGCTCGACACCAGTGACATGCTGAGTCGATAAAGGATCACACGCGTTGAATTCCCTCTTCTCAAAAATTCTCATATGAAAACATAAAACAGAGACCCGGTCCCTAAGAATCTAAAAGGGCCTTTAAATGTAAAAAATCTTTCCAGACAATATGCATACAGTGTAAGAGACCGTTGAAGTAAAAACACAAAGAAACCTTCCTTAATATTGTCTAAATATGATAATATTTTTTCAAATGTATGTCTCTTTTTTTTTATATATTAGATAGAAGAAAATTTCTTATTTGGCACCCAGGCCTTTATAACAACATTGTTCTCTCTTTTAGAAATGTTGTTTTAAAAATACTTAATTTTTAAGTTAAAAACTGACACTAAAATGTTTGAGCACAATTTTGCTTTTCAATAAACTTCACTTTTTAATTTATCGATGTTTCAGTTTCCATCACTACCTTACGACGTTTTGTACCCTAAAATCAGTGCGTTACGAGGTAGAAACAGCCTCGTTTCTAATTTGTATAAAACTTCTATTAAAAAAGTCAGATCTTCAAACGCTGCCAGTTGAACATACTTTATTTTATTACATCAGTTTATTAGAAATAAAAACTGTGCCCATAGAGTAAATATAATATAGGAAGAGGAGACAATGTAATAAATACCACAGGTGAGCGAAATGAGTATGTACGCTAATGCAAGGAGTGACAGAGCAAGAAAATGTTAGTCATGTCAGCATAACGCTACACTGGCGGAACGCCCGCTCCGGGCGTCTGTCACAATACCCTATACTGGCGGAATGCCAGGAGCGGGCGTATCCGTCAACTGGCACGACGCCTGGAGCAGGCGTTTCGTTCCGTCTCTCTATTACCTAATAAAAACTATACCTTGCCTTTTCCAACAATGTGTCCACCACTGTCATAAACCAATAGAGCACTATGGTACATTTCCGCCGTACGTCTTGAACAAAAAAAACGAGAAAACAAGCATAGACTCGACCCGGTTTGTGAGTCATTACACGGGGCAAGTGATAAAAAACCGGCCAAGTGCGAGTCGGACTCGCGCACCGAGGGTTCCGTACAAACCTGTAGTAAGTTTTACGATTTATGACGTATTAAAAACAAGACGAAATGAACCGCAAAGCTAACTTTGTTTGTAGAGGTTTATTGTTAATATAAAAAAAACTACTTACTAGATTTCGTTCAAACCAATTTTCGGTGGAAGTTTGCATGGTAATGTACATCATATATTTTTTTTAGTTTTATCATTCTCTTATTTTAGAAGTTACGGGGGGGGGGGGGGCAACATTTTACCACTTTGGAAGTGTCTCTCGCGCAAACTATTCAGTTTAGAAAAAAATGATATTAGAAACCTCAATATCATTTTTGAAGACCTATCCATAGATACCCCACACGTATGGGTTTGATGAAAAAAAAATTTTTGAGTTTCAGTTCTAAGTATGGGGACCCCCAAAATTTATTGTTTTTTTTCTATTTTTGTGTGAAAATCTTAATGCGGTTCACAGAATACATCTACTTACCAAGTTTCAATAGTATAGTTCTTATAGTTTCGGAAAAAAGTGGCGGTGACATACGGACGGACAGACAGACAGACAGACAGACAGACATGACGAATCTATAAGGGTTCCGTTTTTGCCAAATTTGGCTACGGAACCCTAAAAACGTTATCGTGTAAAAATGCGTTTAGAGAGGCTGGCTTGTCTATTTTTTAATTATAATCTGTATAAGTATGAAGGAAATAGAATAAAAAGTTTTGTATTTGTGGTTTTACTCTTAGTAACAAAAATTTTTCAAATAGAGGAGGGAAAATTTAGGCTCTCCTTACAATTACATGGGATTTAGCTATAAACACATTAATGTATTATACATTAAATTGTAGCTTATTTTATAACGATTTGATAGATATTTGGACGTAGTTAAGTAGAAAGGACTCAACCCACAAAAAGTTAGTTTTGAGTTATCGAGGTTTAAAGTTTGGACGATAATTCCTGCAATGATATTGTATTTAGAATATTTTAAAATATTGTCATATATGGGCAAATATACTAGTTTTTTTGTGAGTAAAGGTATATTACGATAATATGCATATTTTTCGAGTTATTTTGAAAAATGTGGGTTTGAGTCCTTTTTGCTAAATTGGTTTTAACATTATGAAGTGTTTTTTTTAATTTCTTAGAAAGGAACCAAGTAACAAAAAAATGTGAAGAAACTGATATTTATATAAAAATTATTTAATAATTTACAAAATACGTATCTATATAATATTATATAGAATTCAAAGTCCCCGACTGACTTATATATCAACGCACAGCCTAAACCACTGGGCCTAGAAACTTGAAATTTTGACAGTAGGTATGTTCCTTTTGTGACGTACGCACACTAAGAATGGATTTTTCAAAATTCCAGGGGGTGAAATTGGGTTGAGAGTTTGTATGAAAGTCCGTAATTTCTCAAGTTATATCCATGAAACTTGGTATATGAGCTAACGGTAAAAAATTAAGAAATAAATGTTTCAGTTTTTGAAAATTCTACCCCCGAAGGGAAGAAATAGGGGAGGAAAGTTTGTAAAAAAGTACTTATAATTTCTCAAGATATTTCTCAAGTTATATCAACGAAACTTGGTATTTTGGCTTTCGATAAAAAATAAAGAATTCGTGTGTGTCACAAAGTTTCAAAATTCCACCCATAAGGGGGTGAAATAGGGGTTAAAATATTGTATGAAAATTCGTCATTTCTCAAGTTATATGATGAAACTTGGTATATTATGAGCTACCGGTAAAAAAATAAGAAACACGTGTTTCACAGTTTTTTAAAATTCTACACCCGAAGGGGTGAATGAAAGTTTGTACGAAAGTCCTTAATTTCTTAAGTTATAGCCATGAAACTTAGCATTTGGGCTTTCAGTGAGATATGCAGAAGTACGCGTTGCACCATTTTTGAAAAATCAACCCCCAAAAAGGGTGAAATAGGGATTGAAAGTTTGTATAAAAGTCCTTTATTTCTCAAGATATTTCTAAAGTTATATCAACGAAACTTGGTATTTCGACTTTCGTTAAAAATTAAAGAAGTACGTATGTCACAGTTTTTCAAAATTCCACCCCAAAGGGGTAAAATAGGGATTAGACGTTTGTATGAAAGTCCTTCATTTCTCAAGTTATATCAACGAACCTTAGTATTTTGGCTTATGATAATAAATAACGAAGTACATATGTCACAGTTTTTCAAAATTTCACCCCCAATAGGGTAAAATAGGGGTAGAAAGTTTGTATGAATGTCCTTCATTTCTCAAGTTATAGCCATGAAACTTAGCATTTGGGATTTCAGTGAGATATGCAGAAGTACCTGCGTGTTTCACCATTTTCGAAAATTCGTCCCCCAAAGGGGTGAAATAGGGGATGAAAGTTTGTGCAAAAGTCCTTCATTTCTCAAGTTATAGCCATGAAACTTAGCATTTGGGCTTTCAGTGAGATATGCAGAAGTACGCGTTTCACCATTTTTGAAAATTCGATCCCCAAAGGGGTGAAATAAGGGATGAAAGTTTGTATATAAGTCCTTTATTTCTCAAGATATTTCTCAAGATATATCAACGAAACCTGGTATTTGAGTTTTCGGTTTAATATGAAGAATTACGTGTTTCACCATTTTTGAAAATTCTACCCCCAAAGGGGTGAAATAAGGGACGAAAATTTATATGAAAGTCCTGCGTTTCTCAAGTAGTTTTTCAAGTTATATTAAACTTGGTATTTTGGCTTTCAGTAAAAAATTAAGAAGTAGGTATAGTATGTCACAGTTTTTCAAAATTTTACCCCCATAGGATAAAAATAGGGGTTGAAACTTTGTATGCTAGTGTGTAATTTTTCAAGATGTAGCGATGAAATATTTGGTGTATTTGGAATTTCGGGTTGAAATAAAAAAATAAATAATTCACAGTTTTTGAAAATGTTATCCCCGAGGATGTTAAATAGAGAGTTTGTCCTTTAATCACGCCACAACAGAGCAACGAATCAACGTGATTTTTTGCATGAGTATAGTTGAGGACCTGGAGAGTGACATAGGCTACTTTTTAGGGTTCCGTAGCCAAATTTGGCAAAAACGGAACCCTTATAGATTCGTCATGTCTGTCTGTCTGTCTGTCTGTCCGTCCGTATGTCACAGCCACTTTTTTCCGAAACTATAAGAACTATACTGTTGAAACTTGGTAAGTAGATGTATTCTGTGAACCGCATTAAGATTTTCACACAAAAATAGAAAAAAAACAATAAATTTTGGGGGTCCCCATACTTAGAACTGAAACTCAAAATTTTTTTTTCATCAAACCCATACGTGTGGGATATCTATGGATAGGTCTTTAAAAATGATATTGAGGTTTCTAATATCATTTTTTTCTAAACTGAATAGTTTGCGCGAGAGACACTTCCAAAGTGGTAAAATTTGGGCCCCCCCCCCCCCCCCGTAACTTCTAAAATAAGGGAATGATAAAACTAAAAAAAATATATGATGTACATTACCATGCAAACTTCCACCGAAAATTGGTTTGAACGACGTCTAGTAAGTAGTTTTTTTTTAATAATTTAAAACTTACTACAGGTTTGTATGGAACCCTCGGTGCGCGAGTCCGACTCGAACTTGGCCGGTTTTATAGGAGTGCTTGTGGGGAAAAAAACTTAAACCACGCGGACAAAGTCGCGGGCATCTGCAAGTGTAGCTAAATAATAGCGTCTTGTTCTGATTTACACAGTGATCCACATTGTTTGAGTCGTTTTAGTTGAATAAAAAAATATACTAGTTTCTATGAAGGTAATTTAACTGAAATGATTTACATCGTTTGGGTTGATTTAGCTGAATGCAACGTCGGCTTGTTTCTTCGTAAATCAGTTTAACAGAAATGATCCACAGAGTTTGAGCCGTTTTAGTTTAATGAAAAAATGTACTGGTTGAAATGACGGTAATTTAACTGAAACAATTCAAGTGTTTTGAGTCAATTCTGTTATATTAAATATAGACCACCTTCTTTCTAGTTGGATTTATTAAAAACGACCCAAGAAGTATGGGTTGTTACAGTGGTTTGTAAAAAAATACCCGTCTTTATGTGGGTTGGTTCTCATCATTAAAAAAACTAACTTATCGTTGTAGTATCACAGATCTTTTTTGCTGAGTGATAGAACCAATCGTTAGGACCTCTTTGGTATAAATAACTCATTTTTGACCAAAGTGTGGGTTGAGTCCTTTCTGCTTAACTACGTCCATTTATGGTTTATGTAGGACCTATTACAAAAACAAGAGAAATCATAGTTTTAGTAGTGCGCGGGCGAGTCGTTGGGACCACCCACGAAGAGGCCGCCAGATGCCGCCAGATGCGTCATTGTTCAAAATGGCGGCCGCCGGTGTAATTAATGTCCTGCTTAGCAATGGTGTATTGCTGCAAAAGCCGAACTGAACGTTAATACGAAAACATATTTTGACCTGGTGTAAACAGGTTAAGTATATTTCTAAAGACTCGCATGAATGCTACAAAGTACAGAAATAACAAATAAAAATACATATAGTGTATTAGTGTATACTCTGACGCCATGTTAGATCTCTTTCTCTGTCTGGCGTCTGCATTCATCACAAAGCAACTGGCAACATTTAAAAATTAACCAAATCATACTTGTCTCTGAACCAAATTCATAGATATAATCATATAATTATTATGTTGTCAGTTTATGTCCGTTAGGGTTATATTATTCTATGGTTTATGTACAAGTGACTAGTGGTGGGTCGTTGTCGTATTTTTGACGAACGAAACGCTACCGTTATCCCGACGACGAAAACGGTTGCAGAAAACGGTTTTCGTTGCAACTGGTTTGAAGATAGCATAAAAGCCGTCCGGTTGCGACGACAACCGTTCCTTAGAACGAAACTTATTTGATATGGAATAGAATTGCGTTTTTTAGTTAAACGGTTGCAGTTTCTTACAACTGTTAGGTAACAATTTCAAATATAAAAAATCGTTTACTAAATTTGACCGTCGCTTCACGATCGACAGCATAGGTTAGTCTACTGGTAATACATTATCGACTGTATATCATGGGCAAAAAGTTCAGTTTTTATTGTAAGAACTATTTTGAGAACGAACGTGAAACGATAAGGACGACGACGCGACGTTCGCGATGACGTGTGTCGTTGCATCAATTGACTCTCGACTGTATTTTCTTAGGCGTAAAATAAAAACTCGCACCAAGTTATTCGAAGACTGGTTTGTGCAACGAAGACTGTTTTACCCAGGACGTAAAAACGGTTTCACCGTCGCAGAACAGAAAACGGTCTTTTGAAACGGTTCGTCGTCGCAACGCCCACCACTACAAGTGACCAAATTTTACCCGTTACAACTAATAGGTACCTACCTATGTTGACTGCTCATAACTTTTGCGAATTTTTAAGTTCTATGTTGAGTATTTACTCCAAATTCTTTGTGTTCTAAATTTATAATGTTTAAATATTAGTTTTTGCCACTGCTAGAAGTTGTAACCGTCCTCAGTATCTTATTTGTAGGCCATGTTTTTCGACGACGATGATGATGTAGGATATCTCAATCCCGAAGTATTTCACGTCGTCCGTCGAGAACTGTGTATGTATTTTTCCATACGTGATTTAACCACACGCTATTAACAAATAGTTAATCTTTTCGGTTTTTTTCAGATGCCATAAATTCAAATTTGTTAACTGTGGCACACACACCATTTATTGACAGAACTATTCCCACACATACTGAAGATGGAATACCTATAAGGAAGCTGTATGTGTCTAACTTGCCACCTAAGGTAATAGAACTCTTGTGGTCTGGCGATTACCGATCCTCCTAGCACATGGTCTTTGCTTGCAAACAGACAGCTGTTATTTGGTTTTTAAGTAATACAAATCCAGCTATAATTTTTTGGTTATGTTTGTGAGATAGAATCAAGCCTAGCTGCTAGTTACCTGCTAATTTGGATTCACAGTGAAAGTTCTAATCTAGTCTAGCCTGTACTGTCCCACGACTGGGCAAAGGCCTCCCTCCGATGTTTCCACATCTCCCTATGTTGTGCTTCGATGGGCCACTCAACCAAGAATTTGTCCAATTCATCGCACCATCGTAGCCTCGGCCTACCTCACTGGCGTTTATGATTTTGGGGGGTCCAGAAGGAAGCTGATTTAGCCCACAAGTCATATGGCATACGGCTCACATGACCGACCCAGTCCCACTTAAGAGAAGCTACTGCAAGGCCAACGTCGGCTACTAGCGTTTTGGATCGTATGTTCGAGTTTCTTATACGATCTGCTAGTTTTAAACCTAGAATGCTGAAACCTGAATTTTGAGATTTTATCAGGGACCAAGTCTGAGCACCATATGTGAGAGTTGGTAGAATGCACATGTCCATGAGCATTCGTTTCAGACACAATGGAAGGTCACCCTTCAATTGGTCTTTCAATGACCAAAAGCTTCTCCAGGTATTTTCTACGCGCCTTGTGATCTCTTTCTCTTGGCGTGCTTGAAAAGAAGCTATTTGGCTAAGATAAACATACTCCCTTTTCTAGCGGCTTTTCGACAGCTACAAATTGCATGTGCTAGACAGAGAGGGACATATTAGAGTGGAAATGAAAGAGATAGATGCTTACTATGGAATTTTTTCTATGAAAATATAATACAAGAATGACTGGCTTTATCTTTTGACTGAATTTGTTTTGTCAATAGAGAAGTTCCATTATTTTTTTTTGCCACAAATTTATATACAAATGAAAGAATAATACATTTATATATTTTTTTTCTAACAATTCCATTTTTTTTGTGGTTATTAATAAATAAAAAATGAATGAAAAAAAGTCTTGTGATTGGTCGTGACGTCATTATATCCGTTGAGGTTGTGAGCCAATCACAATCATACTATACTTTTGTATTTTCTATATTCGGATCACCATGTGTCATAACAAAATAGTCAAACATAACCTTAAAAATAAGCGTTGTAAAGCAAAAGAAGTATTTACTTTTATATTACCTATGCCATTTTTCTGAACTTTCTAAATATTATTAATTTTCATAATATTTTTTTTTCTAATCCAGTTTTTTTTGCGTCAATTTCAAAACATAATCATGAGTGTTTTATCATTTCATCATGTGGTGGCGTTACTAGAGCGATATAATGACGTCACTGGCGTTTGAATTTACATTTTAGAAAAACCATTTTTAGTTGTAAAATTCCATGAAAAATCAATTGTTTAAAAAAAAATATTTTTAATTTTTTAAAAAAAAATCTAAAAAATATATCATTAAAAAAATAATTATCAAAATATATCAAAATAAATTAATCAAAAAAATGTTTTTTGTAATCTTTCTAAAAAAAATAAAATTAAAAAATATGCAACTTCTCTATTGTTTTTAGTTGAGTAGAATGTTTTTTGTTTTAGTAAGTACTAGTATGGTCATGTGTACTACTTTTAACTTGTTAAAAAATTTAGGGATAAATAGGTACTTAAAGAAATAATAGCGTGCGGAAGAAAGAACGTGTACTAAAGTGCGTCCAATGAAAACAGATTCCAGACGTACTCGTAGCGACGACGGAACAAACAAAATATAGTCTATCTCTTTCTATATTGTTTGTTATCTGCCGCACGGCTCACGGTTACAATGCCAAAGGTCAAATGAGGCTATAGATGGGTTTGAAAACACTTGGACGGCCATTTAATTTTGTATCTGTTACTGGTTTTATAGTTATAGTTGTTGTTTTAGCTTTAGTTCAAGCTTTTGCCTGCGACTTCGTCTGCGTGGAATTAGATTCCTAAAAATCCTATACAAACTTTTATCCCCTATTTAACTTCGTCTGCGTGGAATTAGATTCCTAAAAATCCTATACAAACTTTTATCCCCTATTTAACCTCTTTAGGGGTGTAACCTTCAAAAACTGAATCACGTAGGTATTTCTTAATTTGTTTAAGAATTTCTGAACTACAATACCAATGACCTTGAAATATTTACAGGACTATTTTTAAGGTATCTCCTTTCCAACAAAAAAAGAATGAATGAAATCGGACTACGCGTTAATGAATTAAAACTAAGTTAATTATACATTTTGACTTTCTAAAAAAGGTTACAAACCCCTGCATAAGCGAATGACCTGGCAGTAAGTTTGTTTATGTCTGGAATCTGTTTACGTTGGACGCACTAAAGTGCGTCCAACCTTTCCCTTAGGTAGGTATGGATGGCAATTCCTAAAGGGAAGCCGATCGAAAGCGTGTTGAATGGACCCTTCGCCACTGAAGCCTATTATATTTTTTGGGCCTGTGCAGGTCCTAAGGTCCCTATATCATGTCCGCTATTTCCATTTTGATCTCAACCTGGTTGCAATAAATTGATGCAGCCAGGCTTAAGGGACCGGCGACCGCCGCTCGCAACTTCTACTCGAACCACAAATATAAATTTGCCGGTATATTGCTATCCCTACTTGGCTGAAGACACATGATCGCGTGCAAGCGCGATAGCAATATGAGCGTACAGAATTTGTTATACATTTAGTCTTGTTCCGTGAATACCAAAAATGATGAATGAAAAATTGAGGTGTTTTTAACTTCGTGTTGTTATTCTGTAACGTGACAATATAGGCTATGTTCCTGATCAATTAGTACGTGAGATATCGTTGGTTTTAATATGAAACAAATAAGGAGAAAACATGTCGTTTATGTCGTAAAAACATGCAAAACGCAATGTGCTTACATTTAATTTTGGGAAAGTATTTTGGAAAAATAATTATCCAGGGACCTAGATAAATACAAGTTCAATCTTCATAATCGCATAATATGGAGGAAATATGCTCGAATTACTAATTATTTTGGTATTACGTTTGTATGAGCAATTCACCCTCCGCTGGCGCCTTAATAGCTCTCCCTACTGGGATAAGAGTAGATTCCTTAGTGCATGTCTGCATACCATACGATGTGTTTCAATATTGGATACCTACCATATTTTATGCATTAGACCTGTGTTGTAACAAGTGATATACACCACTCATGTAAAATTCCCCTGTGTCCTGGAACTTGGATGGTTTGTTCATCAATGGTTTCTATTTTTTTTTTTTTTTTTTTTTTATCCACTACAAGTCAGCCCTTGACTGCGATCTCACCTGATGGTAAGTGATGATGCAGTCTAAGATGGTAGCGGGCTAACCTGTTAGGGGCATGGCAGTTATATTAAACCCATACCCCTATTTGTTATTAGTGTATTAGTGTTATTTTTATTTACTTTTGCAGACAACAAGAACAGAGCTATTTGGAGTGTTTGCTCAGTATGGGTTCATCAAGAGCTGCTGGCTGAGGATGGGAGACAAGGGCCCTGGCAGGACCCCCACACCTGCATATGCCTTTGTCACATTTAGTAATCCAGCTGATGCTCATAAGTAAGTTATCGCTCATTATATTTACTAGCTGATGCGACTAGCGACTTCGTCCGCGTGGATTGAGGTGTTTTGCTCCCCGCTGCCTAGCCTATGTATTATTCCAGACTATAATCTATCTCTGTGCCAAATTTCATCCAGATACGTTCAGCCGTTCTGGCCTGATTGAGTAAGAAAATCCAAACATCCAAACTTTCGCATTTGTAATATTAATATAGATTATCAAATCTATATATATAAAAGAAAGTTGTGTTAGTTACACTATTTATAACTCAAGAACAGCTGAACCGATTTGGTTGAAAATTTGTAGGGAAGTAGCTTAGAACCAGGAGATGGACATAGGATACTTTTTATCCCGGAAAATTAAGGAGTTCCCGCGAGAATCAAAAAAAACTTAAACCACGCGGACGAAGTCGCGGGCATCAGCTAGTAGATGAATAAAAAGTTGTCTGGCTAGCAAACAAAAAAAAGGAATATGCATATCCATTGTTTAAATTGTGAGTTATGGTCTTGAGTTTTTTGGACTTTCATTTTTACCTAAGTTTGAAAAGTTTCTTATGTACTGCTCCAATTTTTCTTTTTTTACTAACTTAATTTGGACTACAAACATTATAAAACACAAAATAGCCAAATCAACTGGCCGAACTCGAGTGTTGCCCTAACAGACTAATAGATTTTTATTTATTTTTACTTATAAAGATTGAATAATTTTCCTTACCTTGCATGTACATTGCAAGAGACATAAACAAACACTAACATGTTAATAATTAACATCTGGATTTGTCCAAATGTTTTAGGGCCCTCCAAGCGCCAATGCATGAGAAAACACTACGAGGACGAAATCTTAAAACATTACCAGCCGACAGTTGGCACCAGCCTTCTGAAGATCCTGATGGTAGTGTCAACTGGAAGCCACAGCAGGGTCGCAGAGGAGATGGAAGCAGTACACCCAGCTGGGACAGAACTCAGCAGAATCGTGAGGGTAACTATTCAAATACTGTATCAGGTATAGGATCAAAAATTGGTCCATGACTATTTACTTAACTGTTGGTATGTCGAGTGAGTCCCAGTTAATAAACAAGTACTTGTTGCCAGTGGTGTCCCCTTGGTTAAAACTTTGTCTTTCGTAAGACTCAATTCTACTAAGCTATCAGTGAAGTGAAATGTTTTATTTTATGTAGTACAGTTATGCCTGATTTCACCAACAATGCCTTTTTAGGGAACACCTAAGACCAATTTAGGTGACAGTTTTCACATACAATAACTGACACATTTAGGTGTTCCCTAAAGCTAAGTGAAACAGGGCATCAGACAATTTGTCATTTTGGCAAAATATTGTAAGACATGTATTGTCAATGTGAATTTATGGTTTTTCATAATAAAATAGTCTTAGTCTGGGTGCCAGCTATAATTGATGCATTTTCTTGCTCAGGTGATACTGCAGAATTGTCAGAATCAGTCAAAGCAGAAAGCAGTGAAAACACCCCCGAGGAGACTGTATGTATATAGATATTTACATGTATGGTCGACGTTAAATGTTCATACATAGCTTAACAGCTAAAACTGCGCAAGCAATCTAAATTACTCATCCTCAGGCACAACCTGTCCAAAAAATTTACCTTAATTTAACCATAGATATTAATAATTCAAACTATTACAATTCAATACTTCTTAGATTATTGCCATGTCATCAATGTCAACCTACAAGACAAATATTATGTATAGTTCGCGCGCGAGTTGAATGCAGAGTAAATGTATGTGTCACCATACATTTGCTCTGCATTCAACTCGTGCGCGAACTATAGCTAAGTTTGAGGGTGACTTTGTAACTAACAAGCCATCTTATTTGCTTATTCTATATGGACTTTTGACGTCGACCGTACATGTATGTTTTACATCGCAAGTGAACATTAAAGTATCAACATTGGTATAATTTTCAGAACAATGAAACAGATGAGGATAGCAACCAACCATACAACATGCTGGATTTTCTCAATGTTGACTGCTTGACGCACATTCTCTCCTTTGTTCCTATCAGGGATCTAATCAGATCTGAAAGAGTCAGCAAGAGATGGCAGGACATGGTGCAAGAATACTTACAAAGTGAGTTAATTTAATAAAACCTTTGGCTTTGTGTTCTTAAATAAAACTTAAAATTAACACAATTGGTTCTTTCTTATTTTCCTGACTAGTAGCACAGGTTACAGGTTTAAGACTGTTCTGGTGGACTGTAGAATCCATGCACTGTAGTGTCGGCTCTCCAGATTTTTGACTGAGCGAAGCAAAGGTCTCTGATGCTGAGATCTATAGAGCGAACTTTGACCTTGCTTAGACTTAAGACATGGTTAAAACGAGACAGATTTATGTTACTCACATAAGTCCATCTCGTTTTAAGTAAAGTCTGAGCCAAGTCAAAGTACGCACTATAGATCTCAGCCTGAGTCTACTTGGGCAGATCGGCACCTGTCCGTCTATCTGTCAGAGCCTTACCAATCAATCAATCAATATTTATTGATTCAAATTAGGTACACTGTACACTTATTGACGTTCAATTACTAATAAAACATGATGGTGATAATCAGTTACGGTTCTTTTATAGAGCGCAGCACGTTTGGTGAGACACCAATCTCATCTTCACACTCACTCCCGGTGACACTAATCTAGGTATTCACTATAATAACTAAAGGCCGCCCTATTCAACCGCGCCACTTGCATCTTTTCGTTACTGATGTAATTCACTAATGAGTTCGACAGAGAGCTGGCGATCGAATCCAGAGCGTGAATTGAGCGTTACGGTTGTTCGCAGGCATCCGCATGTTCAAGACGTCATCGTGGCATCACGTGCCGGTGACGCTGACGACGGCGGTGCTGCGGCGCGTGCTGCTGCGGCTGGGCGGCTCGCTGCTGCGGCTGCACATCGACCACCACTGGTCCGCGCTCAACGACCGCACCGCGCACACCATCGGCAAGTTCTGCCCGCAACTCGAGGAGCTCAAGGTCAGCCCGCTTGCCTTCATCGCAGCTCAGCACGCGCCGGTGTCGCTGACGACGGCGGTGCTGCTGCGGCTGGGCAGCTCGCTGCTGCGGCTGCACATAGACCACCACTGGTCCGCGCTCAACGACCGCACCGCGCACACCATCGGCAAGTTCTGCCCGCAACTCGAGGAGCTCAAGGTCAGCCCGCTTGCCTTCATCGCAGCTCAGCACGCGCCGGTGTCGCCGACGACGGCGGTGCTGCTGCCCATATTCGATGGAACTCTTTGAACTAGGAATGACACATTGAAAGTAGTTTCGATACTTTAATATATCGCTACTGGATGGCATAAACAGTCGCGTAAAAAGACTGGATTAAAGATGCATATCTCAAATTTCGTCACTGGCAGGTAAGTGAACCGTGGCCGAGAGGTCAAGGCGCTCAGGGCGCGATTCCCAGAGAGACGCAGGTTCAAATCCTGCCGGTTCCGAAATTTTTGATATGTATATTTAAGTAAGTTTATTTAATGTTCGTTAACATTTAAGTACATTAGGTATAGTTTGTGCGACAATCACGAAACGGCCAAGCCATATGTATGTATGTATGTATGTATGTACTCGTATATACTTTATTGTACACCACAGATATACAAAGAAACACGTTACAAATCAGAAAACAACAATAAGTAGGTACAATAACGTGGTCTTATCGCTAAATAGCGATCTCTTCCAGACAACCTTAATGCTAGGGAGAAAATGAAGAAGGGGATAAAGGGAGGTGGTGTAAAAAATATAATAATAAACTTAAATACTAATAGCTAAATAAACTGACCAATACCATATACAACATATTATGATAAACTAATATATACAAAATAATTATAATAGACATACATAAGACTAAATAGACATACCAATAAATACATAAATAAATATAAGAAAGAAAACAATATACCTTTTTGTCAACATGTAGAGTATGTGGAGACAGGACTCAGGTTGATTTATTTATTACTAGCT
Source organism: Erebia ligea (assembly GCA_917051295.2). Lineage (NCBI taxonomy): Eukaryota > Metazoa > Arthropoda > Insecta > Lepidoptera > Nymphalidae > Erebia > Erebia ligea. Next base: position 12,013,119 of record OU785235.1, on the reverse strand, counting down.
GATGCCCGCGACTTCGTCCACGTGGATATACCAAGTTTCATCGAAATAACTTGAGAAATGACGGACTTTTATACAAACTTTCAACCCCTATTTCACCCCTTTGGGGGTGGAATTTTGAAAAACTGAAACATGTATGTTTTCATTTTTAACCCGCAGCTCATATACCAAGTTTCATGGATATAACTTGAGAAATGAAGGACTTTCATACAAACATTCAACCCCTATTTCACCCCTTCGGGGGTAAAATTTACAAAAAATGTGATACACTTATTTCTTCATTTTCAACCGGTAGCTTGTATACCAAGTTTAATCGATATAACTTGAGAAATGACGGACTTTCATACAAACTTTCACCCCCTATTTCACCCCCTTAGGGGTGGAATTTTGAAAAACTGTGACACACGTACTTCTTTATTTTTTACCGTAAGCCAAAATAAAAAGTTTCGTTGATATAACTTGTAAAACATCTTGAGAAACGAAGGACTTTCATACCAACTTTCATCCCCTATTTCACCCTTTTGAGGGTCGAATTTTCAAAAACTGTGAAACACGTATGTCTTCATTTTCAACCCGTAGCTCATATGTCAAGTTTCATGGCTCTAACTTGAGAAATTAAGGACTTTCATACAAACTTTCAACCCCTATTTCACCCCTTCGGGGGTAGAATTTCGGGATAAAAAGTATCCTATGTCCTACCTCGTAGTATGGGCTCAAATCGTGCCAAGTTTCGTTTGAATTCATTCGGTAGTTTCGGCGTGATGCGCGGCCAAGATACAGACAGACAGACAGACAGACAAAAATGAAAAAAATTACAGATTTGGCTTCAGTATCCAATAAACAGTGCCCTCCAAAAAAAATTTTCAAAATATCTTCAATGTACAGAATTGGACCTGTTACAGTTTTATTATAAGTATAGATTATATAAATGTGGTACAGTCAAGAGTAATTAAAGCTATACAATTTGGTCTTTGGCCCAATGGGCAATGATGCACCGCGCAAATCGGAGCTCAACAGCTAGGGTAGGTGAAAGCATTATGATTTGAACTTGGGTGCCAACAAACTTTACATGGAATGTTTTTGGTGGGATTATTACTTTGAAACTCGCAATATTATTGTGTTCAGAAGCACTTTAAATTCAGATGCAATATGCGAACCAGAGACTAAATTTAATGAGGTATTGCTTTTTTCCTCAACAGGTGGTTGGAATGCATACGAAGAACTGGAATCCATTAATTTATGGATGCAAAAATCTCAAAAGCCTGTCATTTGTCTCGTGTAATAAGGTATAAAGCTGGGCAATATTTTATGGTTTTGCTTTGGCACCGAATATTTAAATCCATTGACAGGTTTTTTTCTCTTACAGCTTACAGATTCAAGTTTGGTTCATATTGTGAAAAAAGACTCTTGCATAGAAAGTTTGAAAGTTACAAACAACACGCACGTAACTGGTCTATTCCTTACGGGCTCAAATCCACCGAAGCTTGCCTCATTAGAATTTTACAACTGCTACAGCCTTCAGGGCACGGTCTTGAGCGCGGCAATAGACAACCTCCCCAGGCTCACCACACTCAAGTTGGACGTCTGTCCCGTGACAATGTGGAAAATGATTCCATTAATACTAGGCAAGCTGCCGAAACTTCAGGAACTGTCCCTCAGTGAATACACATCAGTGGAGTTGTGCGTCACTCCCATGGGAATCGAAGCCTTCTGCAAGTCTCTGGCCAGTCTCACGGAGTTGAAGATCTTAAACTTTAGTAGAAACATTTACATCACCAACTCTGTGATGAAAACGGTGGCGCAATCTTGTCCGAAACTAGAATCTCTCAATATCTCGTGCTGCAACTCAAAAAAGAGCTTTTCACATCTCGGTAAGTTATCTTATGCATTTTTCTCATGCTTTTTATATTTGGTTAATCTGAAGCATGTAGATTCTCTTTCCTGTTTGTGAAGTTTGGTAAAATTGACCAGGGCACATCTTGTTCATTTATGTATCCTATTCATCGTGGAAATATTCATCATGGGTTTAGTGTTGAAATGAATAGGTAAATGCAGATTTTGCAGACTGTGCTGACTCAGATTCTGGTTAGAGGAACTCCGCATTGATGATAGTTCCTTTCCCAACTGTCCAAAATGAAGGTAAAATGAGGTTTGAAATGTCACATAATTTGATGTTTGACAGATGTTGTATATATTTTTATTTTATTATCTATTGCCTTAAAAAATGAACAAAGTAACAAATACCACAATTTTATAAACCAAAGCACTAGAATAAAACACCGGCTGGTGTTTGTAGCCCAAAGAGACCTTCACGTATTCTGTGACATAATTAATGATTGGCTGGATTTGAGCGGCTTCTCAACATTTAGCAGCAGTTTAAACATTGATTTATACATTATATTTAAGTTTTAAGTGCTGCGAAAGACCATGTATGTGATACAGTGGGTAGTTCACAATGAGTTACCTAAGCTGCATTGCTGTACACTGTTTTAATTGTATTCTGCCAAAATTTCACAATTTGTCAGTTAAGGTTTACTGTTAAGGTTTACTGTTGTTTAAGGTTAAGGTTTTGGGGATTGTGAAATAGGCTTTGAAACTAACGAAGCAAGTATATTTTAGGGAAGACCCTCTATTTAATCATCCATAAGATGCATTATTTTTGACGTAGGCATCAACAAATCGGCAACTTATTTCAACGCTTGAAAAGAGCAACGTTTGACGTTTGAAAAAAGTTTTCTGATTTGACTAGTAGTCGAATACCTAATTCTGTTTTACAAAAGAATATGCGATCTGCACGATAGGCCGACTAGAAACCACCATAGGCTCGTGACTCCATCGCTCCGCCTCAAAAAAGTCCGACGGTCGTTCGTGGGAATGAGCATACTATTCTATAACAAAATTCTACAACCTTGCCGTTACACATTCTCCTGAAAAAAACTTATTATACTGTTGAAGATTACGTAAATGACAAAAGAGCATGGATTTGACACGCTCCAGCCATGCTAAGGACAGCGGTTACATATGTGTCTACACATTAATGAAATTGTAAACAAATTTTTTTAAAAGAGCAACCACCGAGTATCTTGCTGGTTCTTGGTAGGAATGTCATTCCGAACCAGTAGTAGATTCACTGGACGATTCAAAAGCACTTGTAAAAATTTATTTGAATACAGAATAAAGAAAACATTTGAATTTTAATACTATACTAATAACGTTAATCATCGTTGGACGAACATCATCAACCACGAGAATTTGGAGGATAAGGAAGTACGTATTAGCATTCCGATAATTTCACAATAATGAAATTGAGTGTTGTCAAGATCAAGCTAATCAAATTGGACAATTTCCTAATAAGAATTCAGAAATCATCAGAATCAAGAAGATTTTGGCAAATCGACAAAAAGGCTCAGCGCAAACGGGCCACCGACCACAGCCACCAGTGGCTAGGCGACAAGCAGTTAACATTATTTTTCATACTTTTTGTATAGATTCACCGCAAACGTGTGGTCGGTGCCACCGACTCGGTGGGGGCCACGCGTTACAGTACCTAGTGTAAGTAGCGCGACAGCCACCGGTGGCTGTGGTCGATGGCCCGTTTGCGCCGAGCCTATCAAATAAATATTATAAATGCGAAAGTTTGGATGGATGTATGGATGTTTGTTACTCAATCTCGCTCGAACGGCTGAACAGATCTGGATGAAATTTGGCACAGAGATAGATTTTAGTCTAGAATAACACATGCTACTTTTTATCCCGGTAAATTAAAGAGTTCCCGCGGGAACCAAAAAACCTTAATCCACGCGGACAAAGTCGCGGGCATCAGCTAGTTGTTTTATAAGTTTAAGTTAAGTTTAAAAAGTTTATTTGAATAAAAACATTTGAATTTGTTTGTCAGGCGTGAGCGACGAGGGCGTGACGGCGGTGTGCGCGGGCTGCTCGTCCCTCGCGGCGCTGGACGTGTCGTACCTGGTGGCGCTCAGCGACTCGGGCATGAGCGCGGCGGCGCGCCTGCCGCGGCTGGTGGCGCTGACGGCGCGCGGCAACCCCGCGCTCACCGCCGCGCCCTTTAGCGCCGTGCTCGCCTCCTGCCATCTGCTCGAGGTATCCCGTGCTACCCGTGAACTGATAATAATACAGTTATCTCACCCGTACAGGACGTAATCCTAATCTATACTAAGAATTAATCTTAACTAATTTTTTAATTTAACTATTATGAGTTTTTTTTTAATTTGTCACTAGCATTAATTTTCTGTTTGTTATTTGTTTTCTTCTGATTTGTAAACCTGGAGGTGGGCGTAAACAGCTGCAACACAGTTTTATAATTTATACTAACGCAGTTGTTTTCGTTCTTTAGTTCTAAGTATATTTATATTTTTTATAGTTTATTTTAGTTTATAGTTTGGCCTGGTGGGAGGCTTCGGCCGTGGCTAGTTACCACCCTACCGGCAAAGACGTGCCGCCAAGCAATTTAGCGTTCCGGTACGATGCCGTGTAAAAACCGAATAGGGGTATGGGTTTAATATAACTGCCATGCCCCTAACAGGTTAGCCCGCTACCATCTTAGACTGCATCATCACTTACCATCAGGTGAGATCGCAGTCTAGGGCTAACTTGTGGATAAAAAAAAATAAATATCTATGTTCTCTTAAATAATCATCGATATATTATGTAGGTACTAGATGAGCCCTTTCATAGAAAAAAGTTGGGCATCCGACTTGTGGTGCATGCTCCTCACCTATGTAAGCCTTAGAGGTGGTTAATATGAAAGAGAAGGCAAGATAAAATTTGCTATGTCCCACCTTTCAGAACCTGTTCACAAACACCAACCTTTTCTAGGCAAGTATCTATATAACGCAGCTAGCAAATACATATCTATTCCCTGTACACGACTGTAAAGAAAAAGTAAAGGCCTAGCTTCAGACACTTGATTATGATAAAACTGAAAAATTATTAAGAATTCTAAAATAAATTTAAAAATTTAATATTGTGCCTTTCTCCCTCTAATATACTACTGTATAGTGTATGTTACACTAAATATAATCTCGCAGTAAATATTATATTCTCTAACACGCTCAATAATCTCGCAGTAAATATTATATTCTCTAACACGCTCATTCACTCTCACTCTCTCACTCACCCACTCACACACACATACACATACACATACACATACACACACACACAAACGCACATGCACCTCAGAATCATTCTAATGTGCATTTAAACAAATTTTTAATCTTATTATGTACGATTTGTAATTAATATAACTTTCTCTGAAATGCAATTCTGAAACCTTCAATCTGGAAGAGATTCAGCAGCTAAACACAGGATTGTAGGATTCTAGTTAGCTGCTGGTTCAACCCAATTTTTACTGTAGGTATTCTTACTGCATTAATTTGTATGTAATTTATTAATTACTAGCTGATGCCCGCGACTTCGTCCGCGTGGATTGAGGTTTTTTGGTTCCCGCGGGAACTTTTTAATTTTCCGGGATAAAAGGTAGCCTATGTGTTATTCCAGACTATAATCTATCTCTGTGCCAAATTTCATCCAGATCCGTTCAGCCGTTTTGGCGTGATTGAGTAACAAACATCCATCCATACATACATCCATCCATCCAAACTTTCGCATTTATAATATTAGTATAGATTAGATAGATTTATTAATAATTAGAATACATAGATGGATTCATGTGTAGGTATATATCTAATATTGTCTTTTATCATCAAATATGTATCAAATAATAAATATTAAATATAAATATAACACGTAGCGCAATATGATAGCGCGCTATTGTTCCATAATGGGATAACGTGTTATGTGAGGAACCACCATGACGAGCTCGTAGACCGTAGCACTTGTAGCGGCGCCCGCCTGCCGGTAGCGCGCTGCCGCTGGCCGATGGTTAGTCTCGCGTAACGCGCTGTTGTGAGTGAACGTCATCTTTGTGTGTTACGAAATTAAGCGCGCTACGAAATTTAGCGTGCTGCATGACATAACGCGCCCGCCGCTCGCCTACACGCTTTCTTATAACAAGCGCGTAATAACATAACGTATTTAAAAGCATGTTAAAAAATTATAGTTTATAGTCCGTAGCGTGCTATGGATTTATAACAGTTTTGAACAACTCTAGTAAGCCTGTCCTTGTCCCCGCCATAGCACTGTCCCTCTTTTCAGACTAGATAGCGTTAGTAAAATAAGTTCCTGTGTGTTTTGCGCTTTAATGAGTGCTGTGTTGTCAGGAGATGGACTTGTGCGGATGCGACAACGTGTCGGGCGAAGTGGTGGTGGCGGCGAGCGAGGAGCTGCGCGCGCGCCCGCGCCGCCTCGAGCTGCGCCTGGCCGCCACCGCCGCCGCGCTCATCGACGGCCCGCAGGTCAGATAACACTAACATACTCTCGGCGTCGTTACCATCATTGCTGAGGGCCGTGACCCTTTCTCATTAGTCACACATTTTCTATTCAATTTTATCACATTTCAATTCAATCAATCACATGTCAAGTTATCGCCTTGTAGTAGTGGAGGCAATGATGCTAAATGTGGATTTATTCGAGACGTGGAGACCTAATGGATTTTGAAGATAAGATGGTAGAAAGAAAAAAAAGGTTATATGATGTATCCTTTCACCGGCGGGGGAAGCGTCTACAGGTTTAAAAAATAAATTAAAAAACAATATAGAACATTAAGAAAAATCCTCGAGATAATCGTCAGATTATTGGGTCAGCACGTGTGGGACATGAAGCTGAACCGTTTGTATATTAATCCGACGCACTTGAGTATTTAAAAATGGCAATCTATTTGCAAAACCGCAGTGACTGCGTTACTTCAGAATCTTCAGTCTTTTGAATAGGAGCTTCCTAACATCTCTGAATATCTGACGCGCTCTAATAATTTTTCTTTTTATCAATTTTCTACCCTTCCGTACGATCAACCCCACCATGCAAACCGGCAGATTAACATACATCCGATAACAGAGACAAGTTACATACGCTATCAATATCTGACGCGCTGGAGTAAGGGCGCCTTCAAATTTGCCGCAAAGTGCCGCGCGGAAGCAGCGCGGCTGCAGCGCTGCGGTCGCGCTGCTTTGTAAATCCATATAAATAAAAAACACGCGACTGCAGCGCTGCACCCGCGCTGCGGCCGCGCATCAGTTCATCGATCGACTAGTGACGGGACTGCGCACGTATTTTTGTTCAAGTCGAAACATGAACGAAAATCAGGTAGAAGAATTTATCGATGAGGTTGAGAGTCGTCCAGCAATATGGGATTCGAAGTCCGACAAGTACAGCAATAAAATCGAAAAGAAAAAGGCTTTGGAAGAAATATGCATTAAATTTATTGACAATTTCACAAACAAGACTCCAAGTGAAAAAAAAACCGGCCAAGTGCGAGTCGGACTCGCGCACCGAGGGTTCCGTACAAACCTGTAGTAAGTTTTAAATTATTAAAAAAAAACTACTTACTAGATCTCGTTCAAACCAATTTTCGGTGGAAGTTTGCATGGTAATGTACATCATATATTTTTTTTAGTTTTATCATTCTCTTATTTTAGAAGTTACAAGGGGGGACGACGACACACATTTTACCACTTTGGAAGTGTCTCTCGCGCAAACTATTCAGTTTAGAAAAAAATGATATTACAAACCTCAATATCATTTTTGAAGACCTATCCATAGATACCCCACACGTATGGGTTTGATGAAAAAAAAATTTTTGAGTTTCAGTTCTAAGTATGGGGACCCCCAAAATTTATTGTTTTTTTTCTATTTTTGTGTGAAAATATTAATGCGGTTCACAGAATACATCTACTTACCAAGTTTCAACAGTATAGTTCTTATAGTTTCGGAAAAAAGTGGCTGTGACATACGGACGGACAGACAGACAGACAGACATGACGAATCTATAAGGGTTCCGTTTTTGCCAAATTTGGCTACGGAACCCTAAAAAAATGAAGCATGTAAGTATAATATTATGTATTGTTAACACTACTACTTTATATTTTCGTTGTTTCGTATTAATAGTAACACAGAGCAGTGTTTCTTCGTCAGAGTCCATCGTGAAAATAAATATAGGTACAACACTATGATGTTCGAACCTCGCGACAGGAGCGCGGCCGCAGCGCTGCAGCCGCGCTGCAGCCGCGCTACGCTTTGCGGCAAATTTGAAGGCGCCCTAAATCCAATAATCCCCTCTGGGGCTCCCCTACTATAACTACTCTTTGCGTCGTAATCATTATTGCTGAGGGTCGTGACCCTTTCCCATTAGTCACATAATTTCCGTTCGATTTAATCACATTGCAATTTTGAATCTCCAAATTCGGTCACCCACCAGTGATGCCTTGGGCATCGGTTTAACAATCAAACAAATTTTATGATGAGTCGGTACAACTAAGACACTGGTCCCTTAGCCAACTAACTTTACCTGCATAAAACTTTTACTACTTAGCAGCAGCCAATGTGGGCTTAAACCTAACAATAGTAAGATATTCCTCCAATCCTGTGTTATGACCGGGAACCAGTAGTTCTACCAACTTCCCCGGGATGCAACCTATTTCTATACCAAATTTCGAAAACTGTTGAAAAGATGGGCCGGGAAAGTGTAGCGGACAGACAGCCTTTCGCATTTATAATATCAGTAATGCTTTTGAGTAAGGATATATGGTGAAAGCTTCGTTAGCGCGATTGACTGTTCATACTTTACTTATAAGTTGAGATTTCTTCGTACTATTCGAGTAGCAACATCTGCTGGCGCTGCTAACGTTGTTTTCGTCCGAAAAAGGTTCGATTTACTTTCAAGTATTTTTAACCGACTTCCAAAAAAGGAGGAGGTTCTCAATTCGGCGCGTATGTTTTTTTTTTTTTAACGTTTAGACTATCGAGAGTGATATTAATTTCAACTAAGTATACATAATTACTGGATAAACTCACATGTTATGTCGGAAAAATGCCTGACTAGTTTCGAACCCGTTCGGGCCCCTTATTCATGAGTAGTCAGTCAGCGGCAGCGTCGCGCGAACAGGCTCATGAATAAGGGCCCCGAACGGGTTCGAAACTAGTCGGCCATTTTTCCGACATACACGTGAGTTTATCCGGTAGTTATGTATACTTTCAAGTAGCGCGAAAAGAAAGATATACTTAAAAAAATACAAGCTGAGAATCTTTATCCTAGGAGTACGATCCCCACAAGCTGCTGACAGTGAACCTGTACGAGGACCGCAGCAACCCGCACCTGCGCGCCGACTTCGTGGACCGCCTGTTCGACGAGAGCTCCGACGGCTCCTTCGACGACATCTACGACCACGAGGACTTCGACGACTTCCTCGGACCAGGTACTGTGCCCACGCCCCACATTTAACCCAATGCCGGCTTGTAGGAGCTAAATATTACATGATAATAATATGACAATAGATGGCGCTATTTAAGATCTACGATGTAAATGTCACCGTAAAATTGTAAATACCGTTAGATTATAATCTATCTTCCCGAGATTGTAAACTGTCGAAAGATTGTAAACCGTAACATACTGCTTACAATTTAGCGCGTTATTTTTCGGTAGATTATAATCTATTAGGTATATGAACCCGATAGAACCTACCTGAATATATTTTATGTCTAACCTTAACCTAATCTAAAAGATCAAGAAGAGGAAGAACAAGAAAACGTAAATACAATAAATATTTCAAAAATAGACACTCAGAACATTGAACAGTTCACAATCTTTCGACAGTTTACAATCTCGCGAGATAGATTATAATCTAACGGTAAATAATTACCGTTATGGTATTTACAAGTTTACGGTGACATAAACACTGCGCAGTCCGAACAAAGTACTAACGGTAGCCAATCACGTGCCGCCGCCTGAATCACGATTATGTACTACGAAGTTCTTTCGGAATTGTACTATATAGAACTTTGTACCTGCAACATTTGGCCCAGCTGGGATCCCCGAGCATGACACCGGGTCGGAAGATCTTTTTATTGCATCGGTCGAGCATACCATTACGCTCCCGACAGGCTCACTACTGAGCACGAGTATCTCTCAGAATGAGAAGGTCCACCAAGCAGACCAAGTGCGTATACCTTCGAGAACATTATGAAGAACTCTCGGCTCGGAACCTTCACCGCTTGAAAAATATTAATTAATTTCTTAAAGCGCACATAACTCCGAAAAGTTAAGAGGTGCGTGCCTGGGGATCGAACCCGCGACCACATGGTAGGGTGTCTAAACCACTTGGGCCAGGCTATCACCACTACTCCGTTTCATACTATGCCTGCTATATAAGCTATACAATAAAGCTGTTGAGGGGAGAGAGTCAACTTTGTACAATAGATAGTTTTCGGCTTAATCGAATCGGAACTATACCGTTTCGATTTTCGTTTCGAAAAAAATATTGGCAGTCATAGAAACTGCCGATAGAAGTGAAAACGAATATTTAAAATAAATAAGATATACACCTTAAAACTAAGGGATTGAAGTTAAATTACGAATATAGTATATTTATATTTAAGACCTTTTGACTTAACGCGAGCATGGGGCAGCGAGGTGGTCACTACAGATTGGAAGACTTTACACACTTTTCAGAACATTATGAAGGTTTCCTGACGATATTTTCCTTCACCGTTCAAACAAGTTATTTTTAACTAGATGATTCCCGCGACTTCGTCCGCGTGGACTAAGTTTTTTCGATTCCCGCGGGAACTCCTTAATTTTCCGGGATAAAAAGTAGCCTATGTCCTTCCCCGGGATATAACCTACCTCCATACCAAATTTCAGCAAAATCGGTTGAAAAGATGGGCCGGGACAGCGTAGCAGACAGACAGACAGACAGACAGACACACACACTTTCGCATTTATAATATTAGTATGGATTTCTGAAAGTTATAGGTGTGTGTCCGGGGATCGAAACCCAATCACCCATATAGAAAACCGGGCATCTTTACCACTAGGCTATCACGGCATAACCGCCTGGCCACAGCCAAAAGCGGCGTGGATTGCGGCGCGGTTTGAGACGCGGCAAGCGGTGAGCGGCGAAAACAAATGGTAGACAACTTATAGAAGTATGCCACAGCTAACGGCGACGCGCAGCGCGGCGCGACCTGCGGCGCGGGGAGAGACGCGCGGTACACGGCGGCGATGGGCTGCGCAGTGTGCGAGTGAAACAAATGTACTAGCGAGTATCGAGGCGGCCACAGCTCAGAGCGGCGCGGGCGGTGGCATCGGTGGACGCATTCAGGCATCGCACGACCGAAACAAATAATTTTGTTTCTACCGCGCGTTTTTAACTTAAAATAATGAATGTGGATGTATATGGCCGAGTATATAATCAAAAGTTTCTATGCTTGCTCTCGTATATTCAAAAAAATTATCAGGATACTTCCTATATTCATAATAAAGAGTATGAAATTCGCCAAGTTCTCTCCTTTTTTGGTTAACTGGGTGCGCTCCTATTCTTGACTGAATGATATCTTGAGCTAAGAACGCACTTGTTTCGAGGCAATACCGTGCCACTTTTGACAGGGACATTTTAATAATTAAGCCGTTCCCTAAATACGTCCACCGCTGACGCCGCCGTGGTCGCTAGTAGTCTAGCTGTGGCATACCACCGCAAATCACACTGCCCGCCGCGCCTCTCGCCTCACCGCGCCCCGCACCGCCAGAAACTGTGGCCGCCCCGTAAAGGTACCCCACAAGTAGGGCATGTAAATCTCGGAATTTTTTCAATCCCGGGATTGGTTTCGGTATTGGACTTCAATACCGGGATCCCGGTATTAATACCGGTATTGAAGTTCTCAATTTGTACTTGAATATTTTAAATAAAAACACGTTTTTGGAACGTTAGTTCCTTATGGGACGATGCGGTTGGGAAAATAGCCGGCAAAAAACGTCCGGACCGAGAGTAAGAATTTAAGTATAATGTATTCGAAATTAAACCTTAACATAAAAGAATTAAAGTTCAATTTCGAATGCGTAATTCCGAAAATGCGTAAGATTTTTATGTATAGTTTAAATTTCGAACCTAGTATGTGGAACGTAAGTTGAGAGGTATTCAGAGAGAGAAGAAACGAAATGTCAGATGAGTGAGATGACGCACCTAAGAGGCTTTTGAAAGAATCCTTTAGTTGACTCGAAAAGACGAATGGCGGTTGGTGTGTGTTTACGATTAGTGTTGAATGAAAACAAGTGTTTATTGAGTTTCGATATTTGGGGCTCCCTTGGATCACAAAACAGGAAACTGTTACCAAAATTTAAAAAAGTCAGCGCCATTTTGAAATTCTTTGTTATTGAACCGATTTCGTTCAAAATCGATATCTGAGGATCCCTAGGATCACAAAACAGGAAACTGGTACCATAATTTAAAAAAGTCAGCGCCATTTTGAAATTCCTTGTTATTGAACCGATTTCGTTCAAAATCGATATCTGAGGATCCCTAGGATCACAAAACAGGAAACTGTTACCAAAATTTAAAAAGTCAGCGCCATTTTGAAATTCTTTGTTATTGACCGATTTCGTTCAAAATCGATATCTGAGGATCCCTAGGATCACAAAACAGGAAACTGGTACCAAAATTTTAAAAAGTCAGCGCCAGTTTGAAATTCTTTGTTATTGAACCGATTTCGTTCAAAATCGATATCTGAGGATCCCTAGGATCACAAAACAGGTAACTGGTACCAAAATTTAAAAAAGTCAGCGCCATTTTGAAATTCTTTGTTATTGGATTTCGTTCAAAATCGATATCTGAGGCTCCCTTTGATCACAAAACAGGAAACTGTTACCAAAATTTAAAAAAGTCAGCGCCATTTTGAAATTCTTTGTTATTGAACCGATTTCGTTCAAAATCGATATCTGAGGATCCCTAGGATCACAAAACAGGAAACTGGTACCAAAATTTAAAAGTCAGCGCCATTTTGAAATTCCTTGTTATTGTACCGATTTCGTTCAAAATCGATATCTGAGGATCCCTAGGATCACAAAACAGGAAACTGTTACCAAAATTTAAAAGTCAGCGCCATTTTGAAATTCTTTGTTATTGACCGATTTCGTTCAATAACAAAGAATTTGAGGCGTTCCTATCTGGTGTCCCACGACACCACACTTTTGTTTAATAATTTGCAATCTTGTGTTTATTTAAAATCTTAATTAAAAACACTAACAATCGATATTATATTATAGTTCCTCTAATAATATTGTGTTATCGTTCATTTTAAATCATCTACATTTTCATTAAAAAAAATCTCAGTCTTATTTAGTAGGATGTTGCTAGAATATATAAATATTCGCTAAATATTGAATTTCGCAAATGTCTGTATATTTTTTTCAATACCGGTATTTCGGTATTGCACCTAGTTTGGTATTTGAATCTCGGAAATATCGACCGAGATCCCGGGATTTCGAGATCCCGGGATCCCGGTATTCATGCCCTACCCACAAGCTGCTGACAGTGATCCTGGCCCTATACTGAAAAAGCTGCATCCATCACTGTTACAAGTGTTAACCAATCAGAGGTGTTTGCGATCGTTTGACCGTACTAGGGCCCCTGTATAACTGGTAAATGTATTTGACTTTTGATGGATCTCAATCTGGATCTCCAGTCTGATGTTTATTATCCAGTGGCGTGCAGTACATAGAGGCAAAAAGGCACTGCTTACCCCAGCTGAATTAAACCACTCAACTAAATTACTTAATAAAAAATAAAACAGCAACTGTAATATAAATTCATAAAAACGCCATCTATAGTAAATCACCGCCCATATCTATATTATTGCTGTAGTAATTCTGTAATTATTACGAAGATGGCGCTGTCGTGAATTTTATCCATAGTGAATACGCTCGAGTAGGTACCAATAACCGACGCGACGCTAGCGCCACGGAACAAGCACGAGTTAAAATTGGATATGATTGAAGGTGTGTGTGTTTCACATTCAGTAATACAACACACAACACGTTTACATGTGTGGGTCATCACTCCATAGTCATGACCGCACGTGAGTACGTCTTAAAAAGCATAGCCTGCGGAAGCGGCGCAATCAACTCAAGACTTATTTTAATAATGAAAATTAAGTAACTGTATTTACCTAGACGCCAAAAAGCTTTTTGAAATTATTAAATAGATTAAAATTTTGTACCGTAATTCTTTCTACTGGTTTTGTATCCTAAAAAATTATAAAGATTCTAAATTATTACTTTAGTATTTTAGTACAAAATTTAAATAATCAAATCAAAAGCAGTCCAAATTAAAAAGAAAACATAATACGGCCACCGATTAAACATCCAAAAAAAAGGGTAAATAGTATATTACATATTTTTTCACGCAAATAATAGCGTACCTAATTAAAGTATTTAAATTAAATACTTTAATAAAAGAGTTATTAAGCGAGACTTCCGCCGGCCACCACACGGCACTCGCGCGCCATATTGCTACAAGGTACCTACTACGTGTATGTTATTGTTTTGATTGCGAATTGCGTCCCGTTATAATAAATTTGTAACACGTTCAAGGACATTTCTTTGTAAAAAAACACGTGAATTATTGTGAGAACATCATGTGAGAACTTTAATAGTGATTAGTGATTACAAAATTATTGGAATTGTTCAGAAATCCTATCTTCGAAGTATTAATCGGTAACTTAACAAACAATCTACTTAAATATTATTATTTTAAGTACCTACCTAGTACCTACTACCTTTTTGGGGTGTAAGACGAGAGAGAGAGTTCTTGGTGTAAGCACTTTTTAGGGTTCCGTACCCAAAGGGTAAAAACGGGACCCTATTACTAAGACTCCGCTGTCTGTCTGTCTGTCTGTCTGTCTGTCTGTCTGTCTGTCTGTCTGTCTGTCTGTCTGTCTGTCTGTCTGTCTGTCTGTCTGTCTGTCTGTCTGTCTGTCTGTCTGTCTCCAGGCTGTATCTCATAAACCGTGATAGCTAGAAAGCTGAAATTTTCACAAATGATGTATTTCCGTTGCCGCTATAACAACAAATACTAAAAATTAAAAAAAATATATATATTAAGGGGGGTCCCCATACAATAAACGTGTTTTTTTCGTATTTTTTTGCTCAATATTAAAAACGGTAACAGGTAGACGGTTCAAATTTTCACAGAATATTAACTTGTATATTACCTTTCAAAATAAATAATTAAATATCAATAAAGTAAATATTAAAGGGGGGCTCCCATACAACAAACGTAATTTTTATTTTTAATACGTCATAAATCGTAAAACTTACTACAGGTTTGTACGGAACCCTCGGTGCGCGAGTCCGACTCGCACTTGGCCGGTTTTTTGCATCACTTATCGCTCGCGATTATCTAATAAAATATAGTAAGTAGGTAGGTACCTAGTCCTAGTAGGTAGTTGAGTATGATTTGTTAGCATGCTAAGCATGTTCGATTGCAGTTGAGAGGTCCTGGGTTATTTCCCAGGTCGGGCCAAAAATACCTAGATAAGGTACCTAGTTCGATATTAGGTTTTTGTTTTAAGAAATTCTCAACACTAGCCTGGAGTTGGAAACTGACTGTTTCATCCTCATACCTAATAAATGCTTACCCTGGCTTCGAACCCTGTGCACGCCACTGAATATAATCATCCATACCAATTATAAAAATGCGAAGGTGTTTGTCTGTCTGCAATGGCCTATGTTTTACCGATCCTGGGGAAGGATAGGCTTTTTATCTAGGAAAATTATGAGTTCCCGCAGGAATCTAAAAACCTTAAACCACGCGAAAGAAATCGCGACCATCATCTAGCATGAATATAATACAAAAAATATTCACTTTTGTTTAATTTTATTTTGTAGATGATGACCTGGACATGTTCTTGGATGACGATGACGATGATCTGGAAGACTATGAAGATGTCCTGAAGATTCACGGAGCCAACATTCTGTTGCTTTAACATAATCGTTCTAACCACCAATCAGCTACACTTTCACCACTAATTAAAGCGGGTGTGAAATGTGAATTGCACATATTTAGAATTGTTTGAGTATTGAATTATTTTAAAAGATATAATATGTAACATTAACTTTTCGTGATTTTTCTAACCAGTGGTACTTTTTATAAATTTTCTAACAAAGAAGTTGATCAGTGGACGTTAAAAAAAAAATTCTCTACTGTTTAATGCATGTCTGCTAGTAATCAAATTTAGAGGAAATATCTTTCTTTTTATTTTATTATACAACATAACAGGATTAAAATATCAGCCAGAAAATAGCATCTATTTCTACCGTAGATTGTATAACAGGATAAAACGTAGTTGTCCTGAAACATTAAATAATTCTGGGTTTTAGGGATTGTTTACTTTAACATACATTTAAAAAAAGTCTGATGCATTGTGATAGAATGTAAATTGTTTATTTATGTATCTTTTATCCTAACTGGTATTATTATGTAATAAATTTAAATGTAAGTTAATGCTGATCGCATATAACAGGATGCGCCTCAATTGACGCATTTTTCGAAAATACACGTTTGATGAACAATAATTAATTATTATAAAATATGTTACACCCAATAAGATAGTAAATAGTTGATACTGACAATAGAACAGGGCCACTTATAATGCTATGACAGTTTAATGTTGTTATGTAATTATAAATGTAAAAAGATACTTATGATTGTTACACAATAATATTGTCATCACAATACCAGAATATGCCAGGATTGTAGGTTGTCATTAAAAATAATAATAAATAATTTGTCTGCCTTACTGAAATAGAAACATGTCTGGTTAATTGCTTGAAGTAACACAGAACAGTCATTTTTATATCAGTGATGTTTTCAGTTCCACAATAGTAGGATTTGACCCGATGTCCTAGGTGAGCGACAAACGCGGCAACGCGACGCGACAGTATCAAACAGTAGCTAACCCTTCACACCCTACGTTGTCGCGTAGATACGTGTCATTTTTTTCTATGGCATCGTATCGCGTCGCGTCGTTCACTCTTCGCTTCTGTCACTCATCTAGGACACAGTGACGCAGGTACCATCCTTTTTAGTTTAACTCCATGCAATATTAAATTGTACATTGGATGACAGCAAATCCAAGCAATTTTTAAAACATAAAGCACAATTTTTATTGTAAAAGAAAATTCGCCTTTTTTGGTAGAAATTTATGCTTTTAACGTAGACTTAAAGCTCAATATTATTTTTTGTAAGTGAAATTTGCTTTGCTTTGCTGCCAGTTTGAACCCAGAAAAACTAATTTTGTGTTCTTAGATTATTTGGAATTACATTCATGGCATGATCTGACTTTAGTGTAGACTTTTGATTAGCCAGTTGATTGTTGTGCAGTTGATTGAACTTAGAAGTGTTTATTTTGTATAGCTTCTAATTAGTGAAATTAAAACATCTGAGAAATACTTTTGATATGTTTTTCCATGATTTTACATGTTACATAATCTTTATTATTCAATTTTATGAACTGAATGCATTGTAATGAACAAGGTGATTTTCTATGTTATTTTTTATTGAGAACAGACTTTGCTTTAATCACAATTTAATCAATAACTATTTATATTTTTTAGCCTTTTTACATAGAAGATGTGTTAAATTTATTTTAGACAATTTCAGAATATAAAAAGAATATTTTGTTGTTAGTAACTCCGTTTAAAGGAAGCAAAGCAGTAATTAAAAAGATATATATATTTTTCCATTATTCTTTACCAACATTGGTGTTATTCATTCACACAAAATATTTTTTTATTACAAGGGCCAAGATTTTAATTTCTACTCTGATATGGATTCTCATTATATTTAGTTTCAAAATAGTTTGTTCAGATGTAATTTTTTTACAAAAAGGCCTTATTTGTAAAGCTGCAGGAAGAATTTTATTTTTCAATTTGTTTAAATTTCAATTGACTGGAAATGGAAGTGTTCTTTCTATGTTGAGTGATATTTAATTGTATATTATAGAAGAGTATACTATATTTTCATTGTTCACATAGTGATTAGATTTGCATTTTAGGATAGTGCATGAATATGGTTTGTGAGTTCTTAGTTTTTATACATAAGTAATTTGTTTTAATATCATTAGTAAAAAAACAAATACAACCATTTTTCTCAAAAGCATTCTTTTTATTTCTAATTCCTAGTGACCAACAAAAATAACTACAATCTGACCCATTGAATACTCGATACATTCTGAACAGAAAAATGTCTCGTTTCCATAAAATTCCTTACTATTTTGAATCTTAAAAAATATGTTACTTTGGGAACTGCATGTATAAAGTTCAGACGTTAACATCGAAGTTTGTTGTCTTTATGTGAATTTTCCACCACCGTCCCATAAAGCCCACATCCACTATCCGTGTAAACATGCTGAAATATGAGGGTTTTAAATATGAACAGTGAGCTTTGTACAAGTCACAGGAATCATTCAAGCTGGATGTGTACATGAACGATACGATTCCCAACGTCCTGTAATGAATTACACCTTCATTATAGCACTGCTGTAAGTACTGCAGGTGTCCAAGAGATGAAGGATTTCTACATTCCTCGCTCACTAATATCACTTCGTTAGTGGTACGTTTCATATGATCTTTAAAGTCCAACTCATTTGGATTATTCTGAGCCAAGGCGAAAACACTCACAATACCAGTAGTCCACTTCAAAGCTTTTTTTGGATCTTCTTGCATATCGGTCCGTAAATCTTGCAACATTTGTCGGTAATCTATAACTAAATTTTTCCAATAATTTGCCCATTTTTCTAATATTGTTCCTTTTAATTTATCGGGTAATTTAACCTTTGATTGAAGATTCACAACGAATTTTGGTGTTTTCGATATTAATTTCAACATTATAATTTCTAATGAATGAAATTGACGTTCTAAAAACGGAAACTGAAACATTCAAAGGTTTCATTTTTACTTTTTTAGTTTTGGTCAAAGAGTATAATAATATACAGGTTTTGGTTCACACTTCACAGATCACTCCTAGTCCTTCAGGTCCTAGTCTCTGTCAGAGACTAGTAACCACAGAATAATATTCTACTTTTTCACGGTGGTCTATGGTGGTCACAGAACACATATACTCCTCCTCCTTTTAGAGACAAGATACCTAGCTGGTTGACGGTTGTGTTAAAATGTTACCTACCTATATATATACCTAAATGTTATAGCTTAATTAACCTCTAGAATCAAAGCCAGCCTGTAATCGAAAGGGATAGACGTAATAACTCTGAAACTTTGATACGGTTTATCTCTATTTAAATATTCAAAGCTCTGAAACAACTCCCAAACGTCTTACTTTGTTTAGCAATAGGCGCAGCGCAAAACCCGTGAAAGGGATAGAAAAAAAACATATTTTTTTCTCATTCTATCTTGTGTAACATTCCAACACTGTATCTCTTTTATGTGGGAGTGAAAAGGAGATATCTGGAAATATCTGGTCTTGGTCTATATATCTTCTCTGTCTACGGAATTTTTGGTGGATTTTTGTAAAGTCCTGTGGTAAAGTCAAAAGTCATGGAATTAGGCGGCAGTCGTAATTCCTTCTTCCATGGAATTAGGAATTACGACTTACGTCAAAAGTCAAGTGTCTATCTGACAATTTGACTAGTGTTGCCAGGCGGATTTTGACAAAAGTTACCTAAAATCACTAAAATATGCCCGAAACCTACCTTCCCGAAACACTCTGGATCTAGTGGGAGTCTACTCTCTTTCTCTCAAACGAAACTTCGCATACGAACGAACGAAAGAAGGTCGGTCAGTTTCATACAAACTGTGACCTGACTGTAAAGTGTCGCGACCATAAATGAGATAAGGTGAGATCGATTGATAATATTAAAGCGTATCAAATTTAATGATTCTTTGTTTTTTTTAAAGCCGGAAATTGCTGGTAAATTCATGTTTGGTTTTGAGGTTAGGATTGAATACGACACCGGCGCCATTATTCAAAAACAACCATTACCAGCTTTCGTTTCTGGTCGGTGATTACCAGTCCGGTATATTATGTCTTTCATTTATTTTGGAGTATAAGTCATATCAATCGGTATCAATTGGAGTCCAAGAAAAACGCAAAATCAAAAAGAAAACACTGGAAATCGCACAGTACGCAACGACGCAAGGAAGAACGAACGTTGGGTGCACTGTAGTCTGTGGTTGAGTGCACAGACAATGTATGTAGTCTGTGGTTGAGTGATCACTAATAAACTAGGTTGAGTGATTTCTAGGGATGAAAACGATACATCGATGTTAACATCGATGTTTAGCAAACCTGTGCAGGCCTCGGGCGTGGGCCGGCAGGTTTAGTTCAGTTTGTTTCATTAATTAGTTTGAAGCAAAAGTTTTTTATTATACAATAGGTATAGACTTACATACTAACTTTTGTATTGCATATAATATGTGATTTACATACAACTAGATTTTAGTACCTAAGTATAAGTTTATAAAAATATCTCTAACTAAGTCGTGATAAGATGTTTATGAATGAGATAATATGTACTAAAATATCGGAAAAACATCGATGTATCGTTTTTATTTTTGATCTTTGTCGTAGAAGCATCGATGTTTCCAAACATCGATGTTAAGATCCCTCGCTTTGACTAATGACAGCTGTCACTTGACGTTGACGTCTGCGATCCGTTTCATATAATTTTTGCTATGTTCAGAAACATTAATACGATCCGTTATGGTATTCCGCAATTGTTTATTTAATTTATTTTCCGGCTTTAATAAAATAATATAATAGTTGTACTTAAATACCCGTTTAATCACCTATATTTTGCCATTGTATTTATCAATGGTCGCTTTCATTTTTGGTCAGGTCATATTTGGCCATCCTTCTTTCGATAACTCCTCTACTACAGAATATTATCGCTATGCTCCTCTCTATTTCGTTTTCGTACGTACGCAGACGAAGTACGGATCTATAGACAATTTTCGTGACCGATTAGATTGAACGATTTTGTGTGGGTCTAATAACCGAATAATTACGTTCGTTTGCGAAGTTTCGTTTGAGAGAAAGAGAGCAGCCCCTTGAACCGATTTCGAGAATTCTGGTACCTACCAATAGAAAGCTAGGAGATAGAAAGCCACATTATTTGCGAGTGTCATAGGCCACAGGTCATAGGCACAGAGGTCATAGGCTATAATAACCCGAAAAATTAGGGAGTTCCCGTGGGAATTTAGAAAACTTATTTCACAAGGACGAAGACGTGGGCATCTGCTAGTGGTTATTTAAAAAGCTATAAGCTGACCTGCGATGTTTTTCCAGAAACATTCAACAAAAACATCTACACAAATCACAAAACACCGTTCGCTTAGTTAATGCCTACATTAATACAGTGACGTTTTATACTGTATATCAACAATGTTTAAATTATGAGGAAAACATACATTTGGCTCTGCGGGGGTAGAGGGGCAGGAGTTTTTTTTAAACTTTCGCGGGCGTTGCAGGTGTTATAATCCGGTCAAATTAGACCAAAAAATAGGGGTGAGGTTACAAAAATTCACACTCGGCTGAAAATTGGTAGGATTATTCATAACACTATTACTTATAAATGAAATGTGAAAAGTCCTCATCGATCCGACACCTGGAAAAAAATTTACTCGGGGTCAAAGGTCACAAAAACGGGTTTTTCGCGATTTTCAGCAAAACGGTATCATTAAAAATATTAGGCCAGACAAAAATTGTAGATCAGATAATTATCTACATATAAAAAATGTTTCATTACTTTTTTTCCTGAGCCATGAGCCACCGTGTTTGAAATATACCTACCTAACGATTCAAAAAGTTGAAAGATTTGTCATTGTCATATACTCGAAAGTGCTGCAGCTATTAAAAGACAAAATGAAGAACAAGAAGCCACTAGCCAGTACATCTACTAAAAGTCCTCCACGTACTAGAGCACGTGTAAGTGAATCAGCTTTTTGTTTCCCCGCTGGATCATTCCAGCCAGCCGAGCTCACTCCAGATTTCCGGTAGTTTTGCTGCATGGGAGCCCATGTAGGCTTCTCGTAGGGTGGATACTTACACCGCTGCACTCGAGCAGTACGTGTTTGGTGTCTCGTCGCCCTCCAGGCAGCCTCTGCCTCACCTCACCTCAGCCCTCTATGAATAGAGGAATTTCGGTGATACCTTGAATGGATATGTGTTTATTTAGCGATCAGTGTCCTGTTATCATGCCTACAACTAATCTGTGTTTGCCTCGGTTCCTACTTGCATTTTGTAGCAAATACGTGCAATCTTTGCTCCAGACAGCTCCAAAATGCCACAATGCTAGCATGTCCATAATGGTCTGGCTGCAGCGGCACTACTGGACAAAGACTCGCAAAGCTGCTGCGTTTAGTTTGCGAGCCTAGACTCAACTAGACCCAGCTAAGCATAATCTAATTTGGGTCCTCTTCTTTTTCTCACCAGTCAGTATACTTACCGAATGACTGAAGAGCGTGAACCCCCCCACACACGTGAACACCCCCACGGTAAAGTGGTAAGTATAATCTGCCTCCGCCGATTCTTATCACTGGCTATACTAATTAAATATTCGTATAATATTAGAGCACCGAATGTTTTGACTGTCGGAGAACAGGGCAAACCACATTAAAATAATAAAACCGGCCAAGTGCGAGTCGGACTCGCGCACAAACCTGTAGTAAGTTTTACGATTAATGAATTTAATGAACCGCAAAACTAACTTTGTTTGTAGAGGTTTATTGTTAAAATAAAAAAAAGTATGCTAGTTATAGCGTTGGTTTTATTTTTCCTGTAAAATATACATAAGCTTCTATTGACCATAATTATTTCAGATTTTTCAATTGGTAAACTTCGGAGATAAGGGGGGGGGGGGGGGAACAGTATTTTTTTCGACATTTTGCCCGATAAATCAAAAACTATTATGCATAAAAAAACTAAAAATAATTTTCGTTTTTTTTTTTTTTTTTAATTATGTTAGGCCACTATTATACACAACTATTCCAAATTTCGTGTCGATAGCTTTAATAGTTACTGAAATAATCGACTGTGACAGACGGACGGACGGAGAAAGTCGCACCATAAGGGTTCCATTTTTACCATTTTGGTACGGAACCCTAAAAACGCGCTAAGTACACTACCTCAAAGGTGGCGTGGAAACATGTGCATATTATGACGATTACAACTCTTTCAACTTTTTGAACCGTTATATCTCAAAAACGGTGGCTCTTAGAAAAAAAAAGTATTTAAACATGTTTTATAGAAAATTATCTGATCTATCAATAATTTTAGTCTGAGCGAATTTTATGATAAAACTTACCGTTTTGCTGAAAATCGCGAAAAACCCGTTTTTGTGACCTTTGACCCCGAGTAAATTTTTTTCCAGGTGTCGGATTGATGAGGACTTTTCACATTTCATTTATAATAGTGTTTTGAACAATCCTACCAATTTTCAGCCAAGTGTGAATTTCTGTAACCTTGGATGTCTAAATTGACCGGACTATTAACTGAATAGGCTTTTTTTGAAAGTAAGGTTGGTAAGTAGGTACTTGGTATTTGTTTATTTTTTTGAGGGTTTTAGGCTGGATTTGGCTTGTTATGATTGTTATTAGCCAATGAAGAACTCTTCTTAGAAAAATGCTGTGATCTTACTTCATAATCTATGTAAGTACCTAGTTATTTTAGTCCAGTCATTTTAGCATAAAAAAGGGGTGAACCTCGGAATGAGAGATAATAAGCTGGATTTTCGTATATACCTTCATTTTGGCGTTCAAAAGTCACATAAAATCTGGTGTCGGTTTGTGAGTTATTCAAGGTCAAAGGTCACAAAAACTGTTTTTTCGCGATTATTTCGGTTTCTGTTGCTCCAATGATGTTATCATCTATTTTAGAAACTATGCTCTACCATAAGATAGAGGATCTTCATTTTAAAGTAGGTCAGAAAGTGCTACAGCACTGGCCCACTGGGCCCATGATCCAGTCAAAGGATGTATAGGTACTATGATGTAATACCTACCTAAAATTACCCTTGGTCGTCTTTAAAAAAACAAAACGACGCCCTAAACTTTAGATATTCGATTTCAAAACGTTTTCTAAAGTTTAATTTTGATTGAGAATTGAAATAAAAATATAAATGCTGCAAAGATATTAATTTTATTAAGTATAAAGTAAGTAATCACAGTGCATTAAATTACTAACTTGTAAGCCATTAGTAGTAAATACTTATACAATTATGTTTTCGATTAAACCTTGATCAACCCTTTCTCGTCGGTAGAGAACCAATACCTCTAGCTTCTCTTTTCTTGCGCAAAAAAGTGTAGCCGTTCGGTGGTGGAGGTATGTTTCCTGGAAATTGTGGCATTTCTGGCGGCGGAGGCATGTCTTGTCTGGCTACCTGTATTATTTATAAATATATAATATCATTAAGTTCATCATCGTTTTAATTTACCTACTAGAAAACAGGGGCTTTTGAAGGTAATGTAAGTAAGTACTAAAGAACTAGTGGTTCGCCCCGAACTGAGACCTCGCGGTATCCATAAACTTGTACAGAGCGCCGTCTATTGACATAATTATTGTGAAGTTCTGTTAATAATACTGAAGCACATTAAAAATTAAATAATTTCGTTTCCTTATAATATTTATCTAATTTTAGTATTTGTTGTTCATGTACAGGATATAATTCAAATAATTGATAAGTTTCAGGCTCAGCCTTTCAGAAAATTGAGAGTTCTGAGGTCAACTTTGGACGTTAGAAAATCGCCACTTTGAAAGCCCCCCATTTCATCAATTTTAGGGGAAAAATTAAAAAAAGAAATTTTTGGACTCTATTCCTAATTATCTTTAAAATGATATACCGCAACCCTATGTAACGCTATTGTGGGACGAGTGAGTGGATGTACTAGTCCGCACCAATAGGAAGATCTTCCTCCGGGCTGGTGTTGTGCCCGGGGACCTTTCTGGTCCGACCGATGTAAGTTGGAACGGTCTATCTAAAGCGCTATTCTCAGAAAACTTCGATATCGTGATTTAGGCTTGTATGTAACTTATGAGTTTTCAGTCGAGTATCTTTATTCTGCGGTGTAGATACAATTAGCGCCATCTAGTTTGCACTGTGGTAACCCGCTACACTATAAAAAATATACTTTTACTTCGCATTCGCTTCTATGAGAGCCCCCCTGAAATACTAAAATAAAATATATACAATATATATATATATATATATACATATATTTTTTTATATATTTTATATATATTTTATATATATATATATATATATATATATATATATATATATATATAAAATAAAATATATAAATAAAATACTTATATAGATTTTTATAACTTTTTAAGCCATATTCGGCGGGAGGCCATCGGTTTACATATTATATTTAAATTTGAAGTATTTACGTTCAGTAATTCAGAAG
The DNA here is from genome assembly GCA_917051295.2 of Erebia ligea. Lineage (NCBI taxonomy): Eukaryota > Metazoa > Arthropoda > Insecta > Lepidoptera > Nymphalidae > Erebia > Erebia ligea. The sequence goes on along the minus strand of OU785235.1, from coordinate 11,987,789 downwards.
TTATAAGGCTCTGACAGACGGACGGACGGACGGACGGACAAGTGCAAATTCACTCAAGTAGACTCAGAGACCTTCGCTTCGCTCGGTCAATAAGACTAACAGCACATTAAATTATTCTATTAAACTTTAAAAAGTAGGATTTTCGATGGATTTACGGTATAAGTAGGTATCTCACCCTTTTCAGAGGCCTAAGATTCTCACGTGAATCAGCTACCAAACTTGGAGGCGATGACGGTATGTTTTGGCCGTGCCCTATTTCTATGCAAGCCCCAAAAAACAATAAACACAGTGTTAACTTCATCTTCACTGCTCACTGATGGATTGACATGATTTGAAGTGATCACAACTTTATATGCCCTACGTTGCACGCAACTTGATCTATGTTAAACACAATCCTTTGACAAACAATGCAGCGTTTCCTGCTTTTAACACGCAAGATTGCCAAGATAAAATGCATATAACCGTCGATAAAACTAATTATCTCTGTGTCACAAACGTGCGAAATAAGTTACAAGGATCAAAACGATCTCATCATGTTAGGGATCGTAATTAAGTATAAAGTTATGTGATGTAAAATCATTATTTTTAATAGAACCTAGGTAACTTTAGTAATCACAGAGTACATTAAATATTGTTAGTACCTAGGTAATCTAAAACAATAAGGATAGACTAGCCCCACTATCCATACAAACTCAACAAAAAAAAAAATTGCAGCACCGCGTAGTGCAGTGCAGCGCAAGTGGGGTTAGACCATAAGATATTTGTAATAGCAAATAAAGATAGCAATTATTTGTTATTTTTACTTTGCAATAGTTTCAAATTAGGATTTATATTTTAGTAAGTAGATGATGCCCAATTCAACATGGATTTATTTTTTCATTCAATTTTCGATTTTTCGGATAAAAAGTCGATGGCCCCCAAGAACATAGTTGTAAAGTAAGTACTTAGGTACCGTGAAACATGCCAACTTCGCCATTCAAGGATACTTTGCCTTAAAAGCAAAATATATGCAAATCCACTTACTTATTAAACGACATTTTTTTAGTTTTATGTCAATATTCATTACTTGGGTAAAAATAGATTATATTTGTGACCACACTGCGTATCGCACTCGTTCCCAAGTTGATTCAGTAACCCGTCAGAAATTGTCGAACGCAGTGTGTGTTTTGGCGGGCAAATTTCTCGAGTGAAGTGATTGTGGATTTTACATCATAGCAAAAACGCAAGTAAGTTTATGTTAAGTACTGTATGTCATAGATTCACAATTGTACAGTATTTTAATTATACTCGTAGTTTCAGAATTCAGATGATTATAAATCTAAACTTCAGATGATGGGCAAAATTACCCTAAACTTTTCAAACCCGTGCATGCCAACATTGCCCGTTAACAAAAAGTACCCAGGGTTGTCACATTTAGATATTTTGTAATAGGTCAAGTACCTATACAACATGTGATTGAATTAATAACGTAATTTACCTCAGAAACAAAACACCAAACACTTGTATATTTAGAACATTTAATAGTAAAATATGCTTATGATTGTTAATACCTACTTAGATGGCGAAGTTTGTGATGTCATACACACTGATTCGATTCTGAATATACTAAGTATACTATTCCTACTGATAAAAAACTATACCTTTCCCGATGCACTATTTTTTATTATCATAGAGCGCCACTTTTCATCTTTTTCTATAATAATTTTTTAGCTTTCATTTAGTTAATGTTATTTTAAATTTCAGAAAAACCAACAAAGTCCAGAATTCGACAAAGAAAATCAAGACGTGAAATGGGGTCCCGAGCCTATAAAAATTACTACTTAGTGCCTCATACTTTTATTAACCTAACTTTAATAAACATAGTGTTTGATTTAAATATCATTTCTTATTTCTAAAACATGCATCCAAATGCATATTATATTATAATGCTAGCACTTCACGCTGGGACGAGGCGCTCGGGCGCGGCACTCGGCGAGTGCTGCCGAGGCGAGAGGTACCTCTCCACACGCTCGGGTACCTCATTTGCCGGCAAACCGTCGAAGATGCAGGTTGACACTGAAAAAGTCGCTGCTGCAACAGCTTTGTGCGCGCTTACTCATTATAAATTATAATTATGTGCGTACCTATTGCACAAAAAAAAATTGAAATACATATACTTCTTCATATCTAACTGAAAGCCCAAATGCTAAGTTTCCTGGCTATAACTTGAGAAATGAATGACTTTCGTACAAAATTTCAACCCCTATTTTACCCCTTTGGGGGTAGAATTTTGAAAAACTGTGAAACACGTATTTCTTTATTTTTTACTTTAAGCCAAAATACCAAGTTTCGTTGATATAATATCTTGAGAAATTATGGACTTTCATACAATCTTTCATCCCCTATTACATCCCTTCGGGAGTAGAATTTTCAAAAACTGTGAAACACGTATTTCTTTATTTTTAACTGGTAGCTCGTATACCAAGTTTCATGGATATAACTTGAGAAATGACTGACTTTTATACAAACTTTAACCCCCTATTTCACCCCCTTAGGGGTGGAATTTTGCAAAATCCTTCCTTATTGAGCGCCTACGTCACAAAAGGAACCTACTGTCATAATTTCAAGTTTCTAACCCCAGCGGTTTAGCCTGTGCGTTGATATAAAAGTCAGTCAGTCAGTCAGGACTTTGAATTTTGTCCGTGCGCACTCTCTGAACACTGACGACACGAGCGTATGGAAGGGCCGCTCGCGCTGGCCACTCGTCACTTTGATCTTTCGTCGAAAAACCGCCCATCAAAGCGAGCGGCGGCGAGGCGAGGCGAGAGCGCACGAGACGACCCGAGCGGGCCTTCTTCACACTGGCGCTCGCCGCCGCTCGCCTACACTCGCCCAACGTGAAGAGCCGGCATAATATGTGGTCCAACACCGCCAACAAAAAGGTTAATATATTATTTATTGAATCAATAATTTCCTGACGTGACAACCCTTAAAATTTTAAACTGCTGGATGGAGCTTGTATGGAAATGAGAAATAATCGCTAGGTAACATTGCCCACTCCTTTTATTGCGAAAATATGTATACCTACTACAAAAAAAATTTTGGAACCTAGGCCAAGATTGCCCTAAATTCTAGTCATGGTGTCTGTTACGAATTTTTAAGGCAGTCGTTAGACCTGTCGCATTGTATGGTTCAGAATGTTGGGCGGTGAAAGGGATGGATGAAAGAAAAGTACATGCGACCGAAATGCGAATGTTGAGATGGATGTGTGGTGTGACTAGAATGGATAAGATTAGGAATGAATATATAAGGGGAAGTTTGAAAGTAGCGCCAGTGATAGAAAAGATGAGAAGTAATAGGCTAGCATGGTACGGGCATGTTATGCGGAGGGAAGAAAGGCATAATACGCGAAGAATGATAGATATGCATGTGGAAGGAAAAAAGAGTAGAGGGAGACCAAAGAAAAGATGGATGGATTTTGTGAAAGAAGATATGCGTATAAAAGGGGTGAATGATAGGTTGACGAATAACAGAAGTGAGTGGAAGAGGAAAACATGTTGTGCCGACCCCACATAGCGTGGGACAAGGGCAAGAAGAAGAAGAAGGTGTCTGTTACGAATTTTTAAGAGTTATATTGCATGAAAAAACGATGTGGGCAATGTTGGCTAAAAGTCCAGATTATTTTGCCCGCCATTAAAATCGAACAAATTTTGTAAACTTACTTATATATACATATCAAAAATTTCGGAACCGGCAGGATTTGAATCTACGTCTCTCTGGGAATCGCGCCCTGAGCGCCTTGACCACTCGGCCACGGTTCACTTACCTGCCAGTGACGAAATTTGAGATATGCATCTTTAATCCAGTCTTTCGAAATTTCCGAAATTTTTGATATGTATAAGTATTTAAGTAAGTTTAGAAACTTTCCTCGTGTGTGAAGCACTGTAATAAAAATTATAGAACAAATTTTGGTTTAAATGTTAATTTATCGCGCACTATAAATAAGCGGCACTCGAAACAAATTTAGGTAGGTACACTTTATCCACCACTATGACAGCGTTCCATTTCAATTACAGTGCTCATAGAATAATACCTATAACCCTAACGACAGTGCTAGACAAACAGATATCCATTTTAATATTTTAATTAATTCGAAAGTGTGTCGGTCTGTCTGTATAGCTGTCTGTCTGTCTGCTACAGCCCATTTTTTCAACTGATTTTGATGAAATTTGGCGTAGAGATAGGTAAGTTTCATCCGGACGGACAGAGGCTACTTTTTATGCCGGCAAATTATAGAGTTCCCGCGGGAATCAAAAAAACTTATTCCACGCGGACAACATCGAATTATACAATAGGTTACTCAGTGTATGGTTTCTGCACCGTGGTTCTTAGTTTTCAGATTAAATTCTCAGATTATTAATTAATCTGAGATTTTAATATACTCCCCAGTACTAAAGTCGTACGAACAGCTAAGGAGTGGATAATTGGGCCATAGAATATAGATGGAGATTGGAGGCAATGGTAGTTGGCGGTGTTAGTGGGTGAGTCATTTAAAATTAGTTCCAATTTTGGACACCGGGACAGTTAAGTTGGTGGGACTTAATTTAAACCTAATAATACGGTACCCTATTATACTAGCTATGAGTATCGTAACGTCTTATCCCCGTTCATAGCGTCGCTAGTAGATATGAAAAAGAAAATAAAAATAAAAAACAGACAAAAAGTCAGCAGAGCGATCGCGTAACTTCTGCATCAATCATTGATACATCGCAATCACCTCTGATTGGTTAACACTTTTCCACTATTGGACATAATCCATTGACGCAGCAAGAATGCCATAAATTCAGCCAATTACAACAATTGATACTGTAACAATGATTGATGCAGAAGTTACGCGATCGCTCGGCTGGTCAGATAAGTTTGACAGAAAAGGTACTAATGCCTGGTAGGTACTAATCAGAGACGTTATTTAAATAATTATTATTTACTTATTTAATTTCTTACCTCCATGAGTTTGACGGACTTAGGTATATTAGGCCACAAAATGATTTAGTGTATCTAGTCACAGAATAAATATGATACTACGCATACTTACTAGCAGAATACTATAACTAGTGATATATAGTGATAGCCGAGAGTGCACGGCGGTAAAAAAAACTTCTCACGAATATTATTATAGAATACTATAATAATACCTACTTCTAATTTTATTCATAAAAATACATTGTAGACAGATAAAATAGGTAATAATAAGATCTGCAGTAGTTTTAAAGACCGTTGCACAGGACCGCGATTGTCCGTAACTAACCACGTGCCACTGTACCTACTTGTTCTCGCCACATAACTAAACACTCGACCAATGTAAATCGACATAAATTATTTACTAATGCGGGTAGGTACATAACTACCCGTCGCTTTTTTTATTTTTATCGTTGAAAAATGAATTCGTAGGAAGATTGTCGACGTGGACAAAATACTTTTAAAAGTTTTGATTCAACTTCTACACAATAAAATTTCAATTTGCACTAAGTAAGAGCTCCAGACACTGCAACCACAAAAAAATATGGACTCTACCACTCCTGTTGCAGCCGCAGCTGCTGGCAAAATTTTAAAATCCCGATCTCGAGTTGGACGAGGTGTGCCTGAAATCACTGAGGTGTACAACAAGACGTGTTCCTGTCGCAGGGAGAAAACGATTGTATTTTGTCGGGCATGCGGATTCTATTGTCACGGGCGTGTTCGCTTGAAGTGCGAAACTCACCCTCGGGTAAGAGATCCCTTTTTAAAATGGGTACTTTCTAAGTTCTATGCAACATATTCGAGTAGCACTAACACGTGTCGTTCTTCTTGCAGGTCACATTTTTGCTGGACATAACGGAGTGCCCCCGATGCCATTCTTCAGCATTTCTTGACGAATATTTTGGCGATTTGTAATTGTTGACCAAATGGAACCCCTTGTTTTTTCATTTAATTACTTATTTTTTGAATATGCCTTAGAAGTGTTGTTTAAGTTTTGTTGATTAAGTACAGTATAATTTGTTTTGTTACAATCATTCAAATTTGATTTGAGTGATTATCTAATAATAAGAGGTGTTGATTGCCCATTTGATTATTATATTTTAAGGGTTGTTTTGTTTACAGACACCACTTAACTGGAAACAATCAAGTTTTTATGCATAAAAACTTTGATTGTTTCAATTGGCAAGTGTTGTGAGTAAATATAACAAAAATGTGATTTTAGATTATCTAAAAATATGATTAGTTAGTGTATAATGATTGGTTGAGAGTTGAGACTGAGACAAAGTAATAATTACATATGGTTAGTGCTAAATAAATAAAACCTTTTTATTGTACACAAATAAGCACTTTTCATTTCATATACATCCCCAGAAAATGTCAGAAAGCAGACCCCAACTATAGGTGAGACAACATTAAACAGTGGGAGAGTATGTCCCTCTGCAGGGCTAGCATGGGCCGGAGATAAAAATTAACTAATCCACTTCTCAGAGCATGGCAACAGGGGAGAGGAGAAGTTTATCCCTGTTTGACATTTAATGGGGACTCTGGGGACTATTTATCCACCGTTATTTAGTGTTTTTATTCATTTATTTAGGAATAAAATTTTATCCTTTCCTCGGGGAGAAAATTGTCTCTGCCCATGCTAGGGGGGCTGCTTAATGTTGTCATGGAAGTATTTTGAGAAATTTAAAGGAGTTGAAAAACTCAGTTTCATTTAGACAGTCATTGGATTAAAGTAGTCGAGACTTTTACTATAGCTCTTGACTGCAGTCTCACCTAGACGGTAGCAAGTAAGCATGCAGTCAAAAGAAAAGTGCTAACTTCTAGGGGAATGGCAATTGTGTTAAACCCATATCCCAAATCAGTTTCTGCATGGCATTGTACCAGAACCCTGAACCCTGAATCAGGACAGTTAAAATAATTTAATTAGTTAGTTAATTTCTATTTTATTTATTTCTAAAATAATATCTACAGGAAAAATCACTTCTTATTACACATTGATTAATCTAATTAGAACTATGTAACTCAATATTTTTAAATGGAAAACCAGCTTGGAACATCTGATCTGTCTTTATTACGTCGTATAAAACTTTTGAATGATTTTTTAGCTTCATCTAATGACTTCATATCATCTTCAGTGTCTCCTTTTTTCTTCTCAAAAATATCAGGAAATTCGAACTTCATAGTTTTAGGCTAAAAATGAAGCATGCATCAATATGACATTACTAGCTGATGCCTGCAACTTAGTCTGAGTGAAATAAGTTTTTTAATTCCCAAGGGAACTCCTTAATTTTCCTGGATAGTCTATGTCACTCTCCAGGTCCTCAGCTATACTCATGCAAAAATTTATGTCAATCCACTGCTCTATTGCAACGTGATTGAAGGAAACCCTATAAACCAATAAACAAACACACTTTCACATTTATAATATTAGCATGATTTAACCCTTTTTACATGAATTTACAATAGTTCACTCAATTACTGAAGCCCTTTTAACGACCCTTTAATTAAGTAATTGGTACTGGACCAATTCTGATTCTGGACTTGTCAGTTTGTGATTAGGCAGATTCACTATATGGCAGAAAATGTACATTTGTATGTTGAGCCACAATTATTGAAACACTAGATTAATTACTGAAAAGTCATCGGAACTTTATTCAGACGTGTCAGTGGAATCTAAGTGGGAAACTTCTGTTATACCAACATAAAAATATGTGACTATAGATAACAGAATGTTTATATAATGGTTAGTAGGTATAATCCTCATATTATAATCATATAATTACCAATAACTAGAACTCACCAGGGTCACATAAGCAAACTTTATATCATCATCCTTAACAATATAGCCTTTTCCAATATCCTTTCGAAATTTACCCAGTGCTATTCTAGTCTTAACATCTATTACAGGAACATTGTAAATTTTCTCTAAGTAGTTTTTAATGTCATGTTTTGTCATCTCCATGGAACAATGGAACTCAACCAAGCTTGGCTGTTGATTAGCAGCAGGGCGAACCAACTTCATCCAAAAATTAGGTAAAAAAACTCTCAATTGAGGGTTTCCTCTCTGATAAATGGGATACCTGTAAAATACGAAGATAAAAACATAAATTATCAAGAAATAATAACAACAATATTGTAGGTACAATAATAATTAATAAGGTCTAAAAATACTTAAATAGTTCATATATTATATTTTAATGCCCGAAGTTATTTACTTACCAGCGAGTTGACATATTATTTATATTTATAAGTTCTAAATTACGATACTCTCTCAACACTGCCTTTTCTTATTAATTTTGCAGTTTATGTATTAGCTGTGATTAATTGTTCAGACACAAGAGTAATTTCTAAATTCTATTTTATAACCTAAAGTTGATTGTTGAAACCTTTTCAGTAAACTTCAAATCTAAATTCGAAATCAATCTTAGCATAGAGCTATAATTACTCTATGACATTTTACGGCCCTGGATACAAGTGCTTTATGGCCTAGGAAAGTTACTTTTGTGACATTGACAAAGGAACATCAAAACATAGACCTATGAAACCATGGATGTAATAAGTACTTACGTAAGTACTTATTACATCCATGTATGAAACAGGTACTAATTTCCTACCTCCATGGGTTTGTCAAAGAAAGGAGTTTGTAAGAGAGTCACTTTACGACTAGCTGCAGTGTAGCCGATTCATAAGACCCAAAGGCTTAATTCCTGGCAATACTAAGTGCTATTTTTGACATGGATGATGGATTTGACAAATTAAAAATCAGTCATAAAAATGGCGGTGGCCTTGTCACCCGATCAGGAGTTGGTAAGTGGAATTTATTTGAAATGTTATTCATTTTATCTATATTTTAAGCTCACTTTGTTTAAAATAGTTATATATTACCTACTTTTACTATTAAATACTTTTACAAGCAACAAACTTTGGTTTTCGAACATGTCATCAATTCACTGTTTGTTTTGGTTTCGTGCTTCAGAGCGTCGATCTAAAATTTCCGAATAAAGTAACTATGTATTTCAATGCTTATTCACAAAACACAATTTGCAATATTGTTGACTGTTTATTTAATAGTAAAATTGTTGATCGACTTTAATCTGTTTAAGTTTTGGGCATACTAGTTAAAAAGTGAAACATTTTAAGTACAGTTTGGATTGAGCCACTTAGGGCTGCCATGGTTCCTAGCTGCTTAGTTTGTTTTGTTTTGTTTGATTGATTCACATTCAGTAAAAGTTATAATGATGTTATTGTATTATTTTATTATATAATAGCTATAAATTAGAAAGTTTCAAACTTTCAAATAATAATTTATTTGCAGGAATATGGGTACATATATATAGGTCTTAAAATAGTATTTCAATTGCACCACCACCACCACCACCACTACAGCCCATTAACGTCCCACTGCTGGGCACAGGCCTCCACTCTCATAGAAGAAAGGGAATTAGAGCTTAGACCCACCACGCTGCTCCAATGCGGGTTTAACGACTATTATCATGTTAGTGATAATAACTGGGACCGACGACTTAACGTGATCTCCGAGGCACGGGGGTGAAACACCGTCAACCTCCTAAGTCCGGGCTAGTACTGAGACTTTCTAGTCAGAAAAACCCAATACTCAATAATGGCCGACCCGGGACTCGAACCCGGGACCTTGTCGGCCGCAGTCGAACATTCCAACCACTAGACTAGACCAACGAAGCAGTTGCAATCAATCAATCAATTGCATATTCTGCCTTATATTGGTCTGCAAATTATTAGGTACTAGCTGATGCCCGCAACTTCGTCCGCGTGGACTAAGTTTTTTCGATTCCCGCGGGAATTCATTAATTTTCCGGGATAAAAAGTAGCCTATGTATGTATGTAAGTATGTATATTCTTTATAGCTGATGCTCGCGACTTCGTCCGCGTGGAATAAGTTTTTCAGTTAATTTTCCAGGATAAAAAGTAGCCTTTATTACTATCCCACGGTATAATCCCCCTATAATGGTGAAACACGTACTTCTTCATATTTTAACGGAAGCCCAAATGCTGTTTCATGGCTATAACTTGAGAAATTAAGGATTTTCATACAAACTCTCAACCCCTATTTCACACCTTCGGGGGTGGAATTTTGAAAAACTGTGAAACACATATGTTTTCATTTTCAACCCGCAGCTCATATATCAAGTTTCATGGTTATAACTTGAGAAATTAAGGATTTTCATTCAAACTCTCAACCCCTATTTCACCCCTTCGGGGGTGGAATTTTGAAAAACTGTGAAACACATATGTTTTCATTTTCAACCCGCAGCTCATATATCAAGTTTCATGGCTATAACTTGAGAAATTAAGGACTTTCATACAAACTTTCAACCCCTATTTCACCCCTTCGGGGGTAGAATTTCGGGATAAAAAGTATCCTATGTCCTACCTCGTAGTATGGGCTCAAATCGTGCCAAGTTTCGTTTGAATTCATTCAGTAGTTTCGGCGTGATGCGCGGCCAAGATACAGACAGACAGACAGACAGACAGACAGACAAAAATGAAAAAAATTACAGATTTAGCTTCAGTATCGAATAATGAGTTCCCTCCAAAAAAAATTTTCAAAATATCTTCAATGTACAGAATTGGACCTGTTACAGTTTTATTATAAGTATAGATTTTTAAGTTATTTCATTAGATCAATGCTTTATCATAAAATTAAATTATTACAATATCACATTAGTTATCTTAGTCAAGTTATTATGTATAATTAATGTAAGTATATCATTAATTGATTTATTTTTATGTTAGAAAGCCAAGTTCCAAGAAAAAGGAACTGGCGATGCAGCAAAGCCAAGGTTACGAACTCTAATTTTGGGTCACTGTGGGTCTGTGGAGATCGTGATTTCTTACGTACCAGGGTGCATTGGCTATTTCCCTGAGTACTTTGTTCTGGGATCTCTGTATCACTTGGATATTGCTTGGTTTAGTAGGTACACCCCCAGAGTTGTATACCATACGTCTAGAGTTGTTCAAAACTGTTATAAATCCATAACACGCTACGGACTATAAACTATTAATTTTTAACATGCTTTTAAATACGCTATGTTATAACGCGCTTGTTATAAGAAAACGTGTGGCCGGCCGGCAGGCGCGATATGTCTTGCAACACGCTAAATTTCGTAACACGCAAAGATGACGTTCACTCACAAGTCACAACAGCGCGTTACGCGAGACTAACCAATATAACCATTGCATCGGCCAGCGGCAGCGCGCTACCGGCAGGCGGGCGCCGCCGCAAGTACAACTGTCAAGTGCTACGAGGCGCCGCGCGCGATCGCGCAATATTCATAAGATTCATAACGTAGCGTCATGGCGGCTCCTCACATAACACGTTATCCCGTTATGGAACAATATCGCGTTATCATATTGCGTTACGTGTTATAGGTATTAACCACCTCTACATACGTCCATACAGGTATCAACTATCAGAGCTTGCTTGTATAGCATGAGTTTGTGTTAATGAAAGCGTTGAATGCCTTCCAAGCTGCCAGTAGATTTTTTTGTAATGTAATTCCAACTCCCCACTTTTCTTTTTAACATGAGCTTTCCATCGAAGCTTTGTGTCTAGCGTCACACCCAAGTACTTTATTGTATTTACATACGGAATTAGTTGCCGATTGAGCTAATAATATATTATCGGATGATAATGCGGTACCTAGTTTATGTGTAGTAAAATCTATGTGCACCGATTTTGACTCCTTAACCTTAATTCACCATTTTAAAGTCCAATCATTAACTTTGTTTATAGCAACTAGAACTTTTTCCATTGTTTGTTCGTGACTCTATCCAGTTCAGCAGTATCCATTATTAAGGTTCAATTTTCTTGGACAGGACTAATAATAATTAAAAAGGCGGGTGTCTTCCTAAAGTGTTTATTGGCGACTGACAAATTACAATACAATGATACAAAACATGCAAAGTTATTGATATACAATTAGTTAGACATAACGAAGAAAAAACTTAGATACTTTACTAAACAATAGATATATTATACTCAGTAAAATAGTTTGGACAAGTATCATCAGCGAATCTCGCAGCGGTATTACTTCCTAGTACTGGAATATCATAGGGTTACTTCCAATGAGAAATAAGTGCGAAAACCTGCCCAGTAGGAAGAAGAAAAATCACAGCTGTATAATAAGTACAGGACCGGACCTAAGAAGTCACTTCCTTGTGGTACCCTAGCTTTGATTAGTGTAAATCTATATATATGAAAGAAAGTCGTGTTAGTTACACTATTTATAACTCAAGAACAGCTTAACCGATTCGGTTAAAAATTTGTGGGGAAGTAGCTTAGAACCAGGAGACGGACATAGGATACTTTTTGTCCCGGAAAATTACGGAGTTCCCGCGGGAATCAAAAAAAACTTAAACCACGAGGACGAAGTCGCGGGCATCAACTAGTTAATAATAAAATAAAATTATTAAGGCCGCTACAACAATCAGGACACAAGCAGTTGTAGGTATTTTAGTTGTTACTACACTACACACACTACTTTAGCTGTTGACCACAAGCTAGTCAGATGAGTTAGCCAACGGGATAACTATCATACCCACAAGTCTCTACCAAGACTCTACAAGTGTTGTTATTCATCTAAATACCCAGTTTTTACAGACCATTCTAAGCATTTAATCAAGTCTAAGTTGATTCATCTGTTATACAGGTTTGTTTTGAGGTATGTATATAACTGTCCATGGAATTTCTCCACCACTCCCAACTGAGTAAGACGAAAATTATGTCAAATTCTCAGTTTCCACTCCACTCAGTGATTGTTCAAAAGTTTGCACTTGAGATTGTAGACAAGTACACATACACACACACACACACACACAGTGATGTCAGGTAGGTCCAATTTCGAGAAGGAGGTCAGCCGCAGAATCCAACTCGGCTGCGCTACGGTTGCTGGGCTGTGTTCGGGAAGTTTCGGGATGTATTCTCGTCCAAAATTCCTCAGTGTCTAAGTACCAAAGTCTTTGAACACTGCGTGTTGCCAATGATTACTTACGGATCCGAGACATGTTCACTAACTATGGGCCTGATAAGAAGGCTCAGGGGCACTCAGCGGGCAATGGAGAAGGTATAATGTACATGGCTGTGAGTATCCCTACGTGATCATATCAGAAATGAAGAGATCCGTAGGAGAACCAGAGTCACCGATATAGCTCGACGATATTTTATGTGATTGTTTTGTTACGTCACATGCCCACGGTTAACCGTACGATTGTTTACTTGACTTGAACATATTTAGACACGTGCGCACACCTACGTGACTTTTTAGGAAGCTACTGTTTCCATAACTTCCGTTATATGATTTATCAATACTTTAATATATCGCTACTAGATGGCATAAACAGTCGCGTAAAAAGACTGGATTAAAGATGCATATCTCAAATTTCGTCACTGGCAGGTAAGTGAACCGTGGCCGAGAGGTCAAGGCGCTCAGGGCGCGATTCCCAGAGAGACGCAGGTTCAAATCCTGCCGGTTCCGAAATTTTTGATATGTATATTTAAGTAAGTTTAGAAACTTTCCTCGTGTGTGAAGCACTGTAATAAAAATTATAAAATGATTTATCAAGTAGGTACCAGCAGCCTTGTCTGTTATAACAAAGTTTTGTAGAGCTACGAGATACAAAATATCAAATTGCTGAAAATAGGCTTCCCATTTGTGTTCCTATTTCGTCCAGTCATGGTTGCATACCATCTTCCTGCCTAATCTTAGAATGAGAGCTTAGCTGTTAGTTTCGCGAGCAACAGTTGAGGCCGAATATAGAGAACTTAATGCCATCACATTCTGCCCCCCTATTACGTAAGAATTATCCATCAAACGTTAAAGATTTTCGTCAAAGTAAAATAAACAATGACAGCATTGAATTAGAGCTCAATTTCGTCTGCCCATTCTTATACGTTTAGGGTATCGTACATACCTAAACGTATAAGAATGGGCAGACGAAATTGAGCTCTAATTCAATGCCTTTATGGTTTTATTTTACTTTGACAAAAATCTTTAACGTTTGATGAACAATTCTTACATGATTGGGGCCCTGAACAGGAAATTAATCCCTGTAACTTGAATAACTATTTTGCAAAAAAATAAACCCACACAATAATTCCGGAATGAATGCTAAGACCCACTTAACATGAAGCAGCCATGGACCTATAAATATAGGTTCATGGAAACAGCGTTACATCTAGTAGGTACTAATGGTATACTTAGCGATACCATTGTACCGCCTGCTACAGACAGTGATTCTGCATAAAAAGAGGAGTGGTAACAGATGTGAAGAAGGAAACCGTCACGGCTGTGAAACGCAAAGTAGTGGAATAAAACAAGCTGGAGAGCAATATTCCGTGCAGCCATGGCAAGAAACGGAAGAAAAGAAAATATTGACTGTTGACCGTCCGAGTCAGTTAAGGACAGTGAAGAAGGAACAAAAAGTTTCCCCTCTAATTTCAATAAAGAGCGTAAATACGCAGTAATTTGCAGGTATGAGACGAAATGGGAATTAGGTATGTGAGAACGGAAACCGCCCATAAATCAGTTCGGTTTGTGTGAGTGACGCTGAGAGGGCGTCGCGCGTCGCTCAATCGCTGAGGTTTATTGAGTGCACCACTCAGAACACCTCGCATTATGTAGCTGATTAGCACACTGATTTGATTTGATTTTTGAGCGTTATCCGATAAGATACCGCTACAATAGCTCCTACTGTTTAAAATAACTTCACTTGTCTACGAAATATTTACTACATATAGAGGCAATAAAGTCACATTGTAACCCTCAGTGTTTATTTCATAGATGAGTGGTATCTTATGATGATCGCACATTACAGCTTAAGTGGCCTAAAGATAGGTACGATAGTACGATAATGTGTGGCTACTTGCCGTGATGTTTTGTTTAGCACACATTACCACTTATCAGTATTGAAAAGTACTTTGCGGCTGGTTCGTTTCTTGCTTTTTTCCATAGAGATTCAGATTCTCCGATGTTTGATGCGTATTGCGTTTCTGTACGCAACACGCATAAAGTACTTATGTACTCACTACAGGTACAAATTATAAACATTGTGATCGTATTGGATCTGTTCATCACTCCAAAACTGTTTTGACCGAATCGGTTGTGGCGTAAGTACACTGTCAGACTGCAAAGTTGACCAAATAAGGCGTGGAAAGTCTGTATTTGCGAATATTTACCTAACTGGCATCATTATCATACTAATATTATAAATGCGAAAGTGTGTTTGTTTGTTGGTTTGTCCTACAATCACGCTGCAACAAAGCAACGGATTGACGTGATTTTTGGCATGGATATAGTTGAGGACCTGGAGAGTGACATATGCTACTTTTTATCCCGGAAAATTAAGGAGTTCCCGCGGGAATCAAAAAAACTTAAACCACGCGGACGAAATCGCGGGCATCAGCTAGTCAAATAAATATTATAAATGCGAAAGTTTGGATGGATGTATGGATGTATGGATGTTTGTTACTCAATCACGCTCCAACGGCAGAACGGATCTGGATAAAATTTGGCACAGAGATAGATTATAGTCTGGAATAGCACATAGACTACTTTTTATCCCGGAAAATTAAAGAGTTCCCGCCGGAACCGAAAAACCTCAATCCACGCGGACAAAGTCGCGGGCATCAGCTAGTAGGTAATAAAACAACATAGAAATAGTTATGAGGAAATTAGTTTCCTCTTTGGCGTTGTAAATGTGCGAGTATCCGAGAGCGTTCAAATCCAACACCAACATTAGTTATTTCCTTCCTAACTTTGCTTATTGTTTGTCAGGGATTACACACATTGTATATGGCAAAATTTGATATAGTTTTCTGTCTTCTGCCAAAAATCGTCTCTTTCTAAAATTCATTTGTAGAAAAACTGGCAACTGCGAAAATTCAGCAGCCTAATTGCTTAAGAATGATTGCTAAATTGTAAAGATCGCAATCACTTCTGATTGTCAACAGTATCACGTGGTCTCATTATTGGCCCAAATCCTCTGTCGCAGCAATACCATTTATTCAGCCAATCACAACATTTGCAGCAATGATTGATGCTTCGGCTCCTAGGTTCCCTTCAAATGGCTCAGCATCGAACGACTCCCGACTCGTAAGGGGTAAAGAGCAACCTAACATGAGGGTCACCAACTCAACACTCACGAGTTACGACTACGAGTTACTATTCTAACTTATCATGAGATAACGATTAACGATAGAATTAAATATCCTCCGGGAAAATTGGTGAAAACTCTTTCAGCATGATATGAAATCGTATGCGGAATCTATCCATGCCCCATGGTACTTCAGCACAGTAATAGCTAGCTCAACTAGGAATACACCCATTAATGATTTTTTTTAAACATACTTATTACCTACTTTAATATTTATTTTTTGCTTTATGAAAAATATGCAATGTCTATTGTGATATTTATTTAAGCCGGTCATTTTCACGACAATGGATACGGACACTCCGTACGTAAGTTCTTTATGTAGGTACGTACTACTTACCTAGCCTACCTGTAACAAGGACAATGTGCTCTTGTAAGCGTGTCGCCTGTAACGAAGTTACAGCGCTCCCAGGCTCGCTTCACATCTCTTT
Source organism: Erebia ligea (assembly GCA_917051295.2). Lineage (NCBI taxonomy): Eukaryota > Metazoa > Arthropoda > Insecta > Lepidoptera > Nymphalidae > Erebia > Erebia ligea. The sequence goes on along the minus strand of OU785235.1, from coordinate 11,971,170 downwards.
TAGTATACCATATTGTCCCTGAACCCTTGTTTCAATTACCAGTACCACTTTGAAGCCATCCGTCTTTATTTTAGAACGTTTATATATAATTTCATCGTTATTTCCTTGGCACAAATTTAAACTTATTGGACTTAAACAACAAGAGTGGTACGTACTATCGAAAGCATTTTCGAAATTGGGAGATCAACTATTTTAAAGTGCTACCACTAGTGACAAGATCCTTGGGTATCTAGCCAATTTCAACCCTATCTTTAGAGCGTCCTGCGTCATTAGTAGGCGCAAGACCGGCGTCTTTCCATACAATAGGTAATAGTACAGGCAGTCTTACACTGCACTTTTCCTTACATTGGGTTATACCTTTGATATATCCTCGCCAGCCGCGCTATTCTTTAACTCAGTGATAATCATAAATTGAAATCCGTTAATAATCCCTTGAAGGTTTGCTATGAAATAATGTTAGTTTTATTTCATAGAAAACCGGTAAAAAATACTTATTATAATATATCAGTGGCTTTCATTTTTTGATAGCCACTGAGTTAGAGAATAGGACACGCCTGAACTGCTTTTGACTTTACAGTTCATAAAGCGTCTTCGACAACGTCGACGGCTTCTAGTTATGAGTTTATGACTGAGTGACGCTGAAGTAAAACTGTGGGAGCTATTTTATAGGATACCTCTTGTTTAGTTTCACAATTTTCCAGGTGTCATGATGAAATAACGTCATATCAATGAACGCTTCACTTACCTACAAACATTAGCTTCTAGTGAAATTACTATTGTTTTCAAATCGCCTCCCATTGTTGTAATCATGTCGTCATTCGAGCACCACTATATGCATTTATTTTTGCGTAGGTGCTAATAATGCCTATCATTCTTGGAAAATTCTCAAGTGTTTATTTTAATAGTTCCTGTTACTCCTGTCATAGTTTTAATTATCTTTTAATTTATACATTATGTAAATTATTATGTACTGTTTAAATAATAATGTAGGTGCCGAATTGAGTAGGTACACTACGTACCTACCTATCTTAAGAAATGATGAGCTTTGTCTAAGAGATAAGGCTTGGCTGCCTAGAACTCTCAGCAGAGATCGTTATTATGTATTATTAAAAACATTGTGATTGCATATTTTATTTCCACTTCTTCTTCTTCTTCTTGCCCTTGTCCCACGCTATGTGGGGTCGGCACAACATGTTCTTCTTCCACTCACTTCTGTTATTCGTCAACTTATCATTCACCCCTTTTATACGCATATCCTCTTTCACACAATCTATCCATCTTTTCTTTGGTCTCCCTCTACTCTTTTTTCCTTCCACATGCATATCTATCATTCTTCCCGTAATATGCCTTTCTTCCCTCCGCATTACATGCCCGTACCATGCTAGCCTATTTATTACTCCTCATCTTTTCTATCACTGGTGCTACTTTCAAACTTCCCCTTATATATTGGATAGAATAAGTCGTTACTTTGCGGAAGTTCATGATTTAGCAAGAAAAAAATTTCAATTTTTTTGCTATAATCCGCCTACAGAAAAAATCTGTATGGTCAAATATGCAGTTACAAGCGAAGCACCGCTTACCTTCCCAACCAAGCAAGAAAGCCAAGTTTTCAAGCAACATTCGCATTTCGGTCGCATGTACTTTTCTTTCATCCGTCCCTTTCACCGCCCAACATTCTGAAATCTGAAATATACAATTCGACAGGTCTAACGACTGTCTTATAGATTTTCCCTTTTAGTTTTAGGGCATTCGTGGGTCGCATATATTACACCCGAGACCTGTCGCCATTTCATCCATCCCGGATTCATTCTTTTGTTCACGTCTCGGTCAATATTGCCGTGTTTTGAAAGAGCGAACCGAGGTACGGGAAATCGGAACAGACCGGTAGGGATACACCATCTAAGGCAATTTCATGGAGACGGGAGGGGCCACCGAAGTCAAAGAACAGATGTTCTGTCTTCGTTCGGCTGATCCTCAGGCATATTTTATTTCCACTCTGTATTTATTTTTGCGTAGGCTTGAATGTTAAGGGATACACCATCTAAGGCAATTTCATGGAAACGGGAGGGGCCACCGAAGTCACAGAACAGATGTTCTGTCTTCGTTCGGCTGATCCTCAGCCATATTTTATTTTCACTCTGTATTTATTTTTGCGTAGGCTTGAATGTTATATTTTGATTCGTGGTAACTGGTAACTATAGTCTAGTCTGCGCCTACTGGCAGTGTTTAATGGAAAGCTTGTGATAATTGTATGTGTTTTATTATTTAAAGGGTTTTCGTACTTACTTATGCGAGTTAGTGTAGAAACTTTTATTTAAAATGTGCACCACAGAAAAGAAAGAGAAACGAAATCATGATACAATCATCTAAAATCTAAATAAATTGAAGGTATAGGTTGTGATCATTTCTGTAACCAAGAAAAATACGAGTACATATTATGTAATGGGGAGGGAAAGCAAAATTTTCATGTTTCCACATTATAGGTAGGTATGCACTATGCTTGCTTACTCCAATTTGCGTCATAAGCGGTAAAAGTTTAACATTTGAATTAACAATTCAGTGTGATCCTATGAGAGCACCTACGCACCGCCTCGATATGGACGTCCCCCTACGCAGTCTCGGGTGTAGGACTAAGTACCTAGCGAGGGCGTGACTACTGACTCATGTAATATGCCTTCTTTATTAATACGCTTTAACAAAATATATATTTAGATAGCATTTTTTTAAGTCACTAAACAAGTAACAACAAAAAAAACCCGGCTGAGTTTGTTGTGGGCTCTTCTCAGACCAGGGCGCGTTTGAACCCTCGTAGCTTTAGTTTTAAGAAGAAACGTAACTGATTAATCACCATCATGTTTTGTAAGTAATTGGACGTCACCACGTCAATAGTGTCATAAGTGTACACCTACAGTGTACCTAATTTGAATAAATAAATATTGATTGATTAATTGTAAACAGTTATTTTAGGTAAGTCTAAGTAGGACTAGGTACCTACTTTAACTTCAATTACTTAGTCGAATTTCTTGCTGGTTCTTTTCGGTAGGAACGCCATTCCGAACCAGTGGTAGATTCATTCGACTATTCATAAATAAGCACTTGTAAAAAGTCTATTTACCGAAACGCATAAAAACGTGGAAGTCGAAGGAACTGTTAGTTTTCGTAATAGGTATATATTATATTAGATATTGCGGTCGGTCGTTCTAACTCACTTGTTGTGTTGATACTTTTTGCCAATGACAGTTGCTACTCGCGGTCGAATGCATACGATCGTGCGTCCCGTACCTACTTTGTAAAAACGCACCATTGGCACACGAGTATATATCCATTGGAGCCGGTTGACAGTTGACACGCACGAGTGATCTGTTTCGATTTGTGTTTTGGTCGCTCGCGTTTTGCTTTCGATATCGTGCTCATAGGTTGTGAAAAAGGACGTGTTATCAGAACACAGGTCAAGGATCGCGTGTTGTGTGATATGTTCCGACGTTTTAAGCTTTTATGCTTCGTTCTTCCTGATTTCATACAAAATGAAATTACTTGCTTGTTATTATAAAATGTATATTTACTGATGTCCATCGTGATGCACTTAAAATACGATCACTGCTTTTATACTTCTGAAGTTTAGTCTCATAAGATCTAAGGCTAGAACATATATTTCTAAGCAATTTTTTTTGACTTCAAAATTAGATACCTAACTAAAGTCTTCTTTAAAAACGATCTCGTGAACTGAAATTTGGGACATTTTAGGGTTCTTGAAATAATCCAAATTATAATCATTAGAGTTTCATAACATTGTGACCTGATTATAAATTGTTTTAATTTTGTAGAGCATAATAATATCGTGTTATTGTTATGTAGCATGCCACAAACCTATATTAGGTACCGTAATTGTATAATTTTCCTTGAATGATTTTCATGCGGTAGGTACCTACTAGGTCGGTAATCCCTAATATAAATTAATCATAATATTATAATATAATGCTGATAAACAAAAAAAGGTAATAGTTCATAACAGGCAATTGCAAACGTATTAGTCTGATTAATGGAAATCACTTTTGCATTATTTTATTTTATAAAGTAGGTATACATATTATATAGTGTATATATATATATATATATATATATATATATATATAGTGGTCACAAGTTGTGATCACTTTCATCATAAAAAATGTTATTGACTTTAGAGAAAAGCATCTTAATTATGTTTCTAATTAAGTACTGGAATTTTGTCAGGAAAAAAACAGTCCTCCATGCTGAATTGATTTTCAGGCAAAAGAATTTAGTTTAATTTTGTAGATTGGTACGAAATTGAAAAACTCTTCACTGATACAGGTCATAAAGATCGGCAGTGCTTTGTGCAAGTACGATCTTATGAAGTCATAATATAAGGCCAGACCGCATTTTATAACCGGCGCATTTGGATTTTGAACCTGGGAAGCCACAACGTGAACTGGGAAGTTTGACAATAAACGTTGAACGCTCGTCAACTTGGTGGTCTGACCAGTTGAAGGAGTCCAATTTGTGTAGCACAATTGCGAAATTCCGAAATGAATTCATATTCATTTATTTTGCATTCCAATTTTATAATAATTATTATTCTTAATATAAGTAACTAGCTGATGCCCGCGACTTCGTCCGCGTGGATTTAGGTTTTTCGGTTCCCGCGGGAACTCTTTAATTTTCCGGGATAAAAAGTAGCCTATGTGCTATTCCAGACTATAATCTATCCCTGTGCCAAATTTCATCCAGATCCGTTCATCCGTTGGAGCGTGATTGAGTAACAAACATACATCCATACATACATCCATCCATCCAAACTTTCGCATTTATAATATTTATTTGATTTATGTCAATAGAATATATTAGATTTAGTTCGTATGCAGATAATCATGATGTACTCGAGGCTGGAATCTACCCAAACTCACAATGTTTCAAAAGAAGTTTAATCACGCAGGGACGAAACACGTAGAATCTATGTCGAAAAAATAAAGAAATACACGCGAACACACGCACATTAAACTTTATCCGCTAGCGTGGTCGCCGGCACTAATACGGTCACCGCACAGGATACACATCCCGGAAGAATTAGCCCCTCCCTTCTAATGTATTTGCGTCCATACACGGCACACGTGACTCTTAGGCTGCCTTTACAGTCCACGTTAATTGCAAGGGTTCTCAACAAACAGTTTTTATTACGGCATACACTCGATCACTTCATTAAACGTAGTTTGTAGAGGGTTGTACTCTGAAAGGGAGACATACCATGCATTTTGTACCACGTAACGGGCCAATATTCTAACTTCCTCAGAATCCCCTAACAGACCCAGACTTACTCCTCTTGGATACATCACGAATCTCCAGAAAAAAAGCTAAGAAATCAAGTAATACTGTTCCTATTACTATGTACACTGGTTGATTCAGTGAAAGAATTCTTTCAATAAATTGATAGTAACAATTCTCAATAGCGAAGGTTTGCAGAGGCTATAAAAGTCTTTTTTTTTTTTTTTTTTTTATTTATTTATTTTGGCAACAAACAGTCATTACTTACAGAAATAATTAAATGGTTAGTCTTACCAAGAAGTACTCCGATCGGGTCAAATAACGAACTTCTGCGAAATTCAATGTTGTTTTTAATCTTGTGCTAGCGCTGGAGGAAAAAACATTACAACTGTATTTCTCAGAAGAATTTCTAAAACATGATTCATCGCATATGAAGTTGTGCAATAGCACTAATTTTTACCTAAATAGATAACTAGTACCTACCTACCTACTTACTGTAAAGAGGAAATGAGAAAATCTGATAACGCGGTAGAGTCAATACAAGACGTATAATAAAAGACACCTTTTTTCCTAAAATAAACAAATTGAGTATTGTGTACAAGTAGGTACATACTCAAAGGAAAAAATGCTAAACACAATTACCCATAATATATACCCGAAGAGCAGGATAGGTTGTCCATTGTATGGAGTATGGACTGTAAGAAGCCTTTGAAGTACATAAATGTAAAATGATAGGCTAAAATCCAGTAACTATAAATTTTCTCGTGAATGTATTATCCCATATTACAAACACATGTAGGTACATCTAGCGATCTAAGCTTTGAAAATCAAGCTCTCCTAGTGGTGGGTTTGCCGTTTGTCACACTCACACATCCTTGACTTAGCAATGTAGCACATCTCTGGTGGAAAGGCACCATAATTCCTGGACAATATTTTAATGGTCCTTTGTATCTAGAAACTTGAAATTTTGCATTTAATTGCTCCACAACGCTTACGATTACCAAAAATAGATTTTGAGAATGTTCAACGGTATCCCTTAAATGTCTTGATATACGCGAATGACCGTGGAAATCAGCTAGTAGACTACTATGCATTACGAACTATTGGGGTAGTCACTACAGACAATATTCAGAATGGTCAAAAAATAAGGCCTAGTTCAGAAACATACTTGTATTTAGTTTTCTATTAACACTACCGGCTGCTCAGTTACCCACCTACGTCCCTAGCCGATGTTCTGACTTCTGATAGTACGAATGTGTGACGAAATGGTGCATGAAATCTACGCCTTCTGCTTAGTAATAAAATAGCCAGTGCAGTGTGTAAAAACTAATGGCTACTTAGCAACCCATCGACATGACATCGACGGATAGCAAATTAACTTCTGAAATGGAGTTACAGTTTATGCGGAGTTTGTTCAAATTTTTGCAGGTAACTAGTTGCGATTGTGCTACTTGCTGAGGTTCCTCTCAGGTTTCTCTGAGGCCTGGAGATTGTCTCCAGGCCCTCAACTATAGTAATGTCAAAAATCACGTCGATCCGATGCTCCGTTGCGGCGTGATTGAAGGACAAACCAAGAAACAAGCACACTTTCGCATTAATTATAATATTAAGTATGATTCTGCATATTATTACCTACTAACTGAAATGCCATAAAATAACCGGAAAAAGTTAAATAACTAAATCTCTGAATATTAAGGATTATTGTGCAGAGGATTTCCCTTATCCCTGGTTTGGCAGTGACATTAATAGGTACAATCGGAATATCCAGACACCTCTAATTGGCTGACAAGTTTATTGATTAAAATCATAAATAAATGATATTAGCATAAACTCAGCCTATGTATCAGTGTGATAAGAGCTGATTTGCTATGATACAATGAAATGATAACTATTCGAATTTTGTAACGTCTTACCGTTGCATTAGGACTTGAATGTCATAGCGAAGTTATGACCCTAGAAGTACTTAGTTTTAGTAGACATTGGGAGGTTCAGCATAATTTTCACACAGTATGTGCAAGAAACCGTGGGATTTCCTAGTAATAAGTCCCAACTTTAGACATATGATTTGATGTCGGTAGTCATAAAACTTAATAACTTATTAGCTAATATCTAATAAGTGTTCCACGCGATATGTCGGAACCGGTATTGGCTAACGTCGTATTTATAGAGGAAATTATAACGGTATTTTCTTATTGGAGGATGTAAAGCAATGAGGCCACCATGTGTGTTTATGAAAGGTAACAGCTCGCCTAGTGCAAGCTTGCCATCTCTAAGAAGTTTTCAAGTTGTAAAGCTACCACGGTAGCTTGCGAAGAAGCTGCTACAGTATCAATTGTTGTGATCCCTAATTGTTTGGACCCATAGATAAAGCATGTCATTGATGATCGCGATCGTCACACTAGCTGTGATAGTACCGTAATAGACCAGGGTTTAATTCATATATTAATTTTACCAAAATGTAGGTATTTTCTGTTGCTAAACTTTCGCTACATTCGCTGGATAAATAAATTTACATCCAATTTATAGTTTTCGAAAACCATAAATTTGTTCCAGGGCAATAGAAATTCGTGATGCCTAATCGATCTCTTTGAATGTCCCTATCGATATCAGGAGTATTGAAAGATTTAGATGGATGGAGATGTATTGTAATCGACATGGGGTAAAGTTTTGACAAATCGCTTGAAAAACCGCCTGATCTTAATCTTGGCTCGGAACTAATCTGCGTTGGCTGAGTGATAAATCTTTTTAGCTTGAATTAACCTTTTATTGTGTACTCCGGAGAGCATGTTGAACCGTGAGCCGTAGGCACTCTGAGTTTGTATAAAACTTTATTGCAAATGGATATTAAACTGACTTATTATTACGCATTTTACGCGGAAAGATGCATTTAGTCGTAAGGAACCCTGTATTAGGATAGATTTCGCGATACATGTTTACCCTGTCCACTAGCTACAGCCTCCAGGTCTAGGGCAATGCACCTACACCTAATGCCTAAGCTTCCTCTGACGATATGGCCTAGCACTGAACCTTTCTTTTTTCTATACCTTTTATGATATTATAAGAAAACGAGACGTCGCCCGCGACTTCGTCCGCGTACAACTTCTAATTTCCCATGAGATTATGAGATTTCGCGCTGCAAAAGTCCAATTAAATTCTTATTTTCATGTCTCTAACTTCAAAAACATAGGACTTTCATACAAACTCCCACTCTCCATTTCACTGAATTTTCTCAAAACCGTTTCTTAGCTGATGTTTACGCCATAGAAGGAACCTACCTTCCAAATTTCAAGTTTGTATGCTTTATAGTTCCTGAGATATCGTGGTTATTGAATGAGCGGTATTTCGCTTTATATGTAACGAGTAATATAGAAGAAGATTAATGGCAAATGTAATCTTAATTCCAGGCGACGAAGGAGTTTCTAGACGCGTTAAGTGAAACGGGCGCGACGTGCGTGTCTCGGGCCGTCGCGATCAAGTTCCTGCTGGCGCGCAAGTTCGATGTGGCGCGCGCGCACACGCTGTGGCGACAGCACGAGGCCACGAGGCGCAGGGAGGGCCTCATCAAGTTCGAGCCGTTTGAAGATCCCCTGAAGAGCGAGCTTGAAACCGGGAAGTTTACGATATTGGTGAGCATTACTATGTGATTTAGCTAAAACTTATTCATAAACAGCATCCATTGAAACAAATATTTATGATGAACACTAGAGTTAGTGTTCATTTACTGTGAAATAGGAGCAATAAACACTTACTCGTATTCAATTTAAATTTTTTTAATAATTGCAATTCCATAGGTACACTTATTCCAACATATAACATTTAAGGCTGAGATTTATAGAGCGTACTTTGACTTGGCTCAGACTTTACTTATAGTTAAAACGAGATGGACTTATGTGAGTAACATAAATCTGTCTCGTTTTAACCATGTCTTAAGTCTAAGCAAAGTCAAAGTTCGCTCTATAGATCTCACACTTTTAATAGATAAGGTAGGCTATGGATACCCAGTTTGGGTGTAGCAACAACAGTGCATTGTAGTAGGGAGATCGATTTTATTTGTGTTTGTCCGTATCATTAAAAACAATCATTAATAGTGTAGTACAACACTTGTTAATTATATACTTTTTTAATGTAATTATTTATTCTTCCGTTGTACCATCATCAATGTTCCCAAAGCGACCATCAATTTAGTTTACAATGTATTACAAGTAGTAGGTACTATGACGTAATTATGATAAGGCTGCCATGTCTTTGTTACAGCCCACGCGCGACGCGACGGGCGCTGCGATAGCGGTCTTCACTGCGAACAAACACTTTCCTACGCAAACGTCACACCAGACCACTTTACAGGTACTACGTTTAAACAATAAAGCAGGGTTTCCACCACGAGTGGAGCGAGCTTCGTACGGACTCCGTTTAACTCGAAGAGGAAACCTTGCATACAAGCAAGCACTTTTACCAACAAAGAGCTAGTCTAAAAGACTGATTGAGCAAAAAGAGCCAAAAGCAGCTCGCTGATAAAGGCAACTGTCAAAACTTTGTTAGTAGAACTGTAAACCTATTTTGTCTGAGTTGGTTCTGCTTAGCCATTTTCCGCTCATTACCTTTTTGCATTGGAAACCTCGCTTAAGAACCGGTAACGACCAAAGCGGCGAAGGTTGGAGAATGGAGATGTGTTCAGCAGACCAATCTGTAGTAAGAAAAGTAAGAAAATCGTATTCATGGTAACACGAATAATACGAACTTTTTTCATAGTATGCACTCTCTAAATAGTTCCAATAAGCCGTTCGACGATCGTACGTTTTTAGCTCTCAACTGGCGTGAAATTTTATTACCACCCCATTGAACTCAGTCAGTCAGTCGGCCAGTATTCAGTAAAGGCACTCTTTCACTAGGACGCCATGAGTGGCGGCGCAACCAGTCGCGCTACCAACCAAATGTATATACAGCTCTATGGAGGGTACCACATCTGGTGGGTGTTCGCTTGGTTGCGCAAACAATCTGGTCTAAAGGATCATATACATGCAGGCAAATACATAGGTATATTTGGCAATTAGCAGTTGGCAAAAAACATCACAGCTTTTTGTATATATATTACACGGTACACCATATCTTGCTGTGAATATTCTGTCAATTTTGTTTCTAATATAATATATAATAATTTAAGTTGCCAATAAATAACTGCCAAACAGAATCAGGCGTTACCTTGCGGATGTCCATGATAATTTTGAAACAAGTAGTTTTATTTTTAAAACGTTTGTTTCACTTCTACACCGAAGTATTCTCAGAATGAAATTAAATAATGACTCCACACTGAGGATGCTTCGATGTCGGAGTGAAACGTAAGTCGACAATGTTGTGGAAGATTTGTGTGGCGTGGTGTGATAGTGGTTGGTGTCCCTCTCGCACACCGTAGATAAGGAATATTACAGATGATCATTGATCATGTAACATGGCATGGTACACCATGTATGCCAATCTATAATATTCGTTATTTATGTTGTACGAGTTGGACACCAGCTCGTAGGAGTGTTCCTTTTCGTACGTCTTTTGCTCATGCAATAGGAACTTTATATCCGACAAATATAGTTTGTTTTAGTTACTATTTAAATTTCAAACCGTAGTAAGCACTCCCAATATATTTTCCTCCAAGCTTTTTAACTAACTAAAACTGTGTCGGGCAGGGTGTAGTATACCAGTTGGACGTGGCGCTGCAGTCGGCGGAGACGCAGCGCGCGGGTCTAGTGTTTATCTACGACATGACGGACTCCAAGTACACCAACTTCGACTATGAGCTGTCGCAGAAGATCCTCACCATGCTCAAGGTCAGTGCAACGCCGGCTTTTCTGGTCAAACTCAAACTCAGAATAGGTACCTACGAAGTACACCTTCTGAACGTCATGCTTACAAAGTATAGGACCGTAGGACGTGATGGATAATTAACTAAAAAACTAAAGCTACGAGGGTTCCAAACGCGCCCTGATCTGAGAAGAGCCCACAACAAACTCTGCCGGGGGTTTTTTTATTATCACCATCTCACAACGCAACAGCGCAACAGGCAATATCTAAATTTAAGAAATAATTGATTACCTATTTGATTGACGAATGTTTTTATAATAAAAATGAATTTTTAACTAGGTGTAAGATTTAATTACTGGGATATGACATTTTAATTTAATTTTTGGAAACTTTATTTATTTTGACTTTGTTTATCACAATTATGTATTTTGAGCAGTAACTGTACTGCCAATTTTGCACACCAAACGTTTGGCAAAATGTGTTAGCACTATATAATATTAATTCTCCAGCCAAGTAATACCTACTCACATTTAGCAAAATAAAATTCATTTCATTTCATTTCACAAATATCGGAAATTACTTAAAATTTTAGATTTATAATTATAACAATTACGTAATTAGCCGCTGGAACAATTCATACCCATGCCTTCCTATCATTCAAATACTCCTTTACACTGTAATAGGATTTTTCAATTAGTTTACGTTTTACAAAAACTTTGAACTTGTTGAGTTCAAAGTTTTTGTAAAACCTGTTCGGTTTATGGGTATGTTAGGATCGAAGTTAAACAAACCCAATGTAATTTACGAATATTATATTGTTGAAAGTTGATTATTTAATTTATGTTACAAAAGTATAGATACATGATAAACACTAATGGCGAATACGGACGTTACAAAAAGTATGGTATAATAATTAGTTGGTATTGAGTGAATTAGCCGGACAAATACCTAAATGCGTGTACGCGGCTTCCCTGCGTCGGGGTTCAGAATTCACTGACTGGAACACTCGGGAGTATCCCGACCGAAAACGAGTCGGAACGGACATTCCCGAGGGTTCAGCATGTCTCGCAGGACTTCGCCACATCAGCCCCCCCGGAGACCTTTAGGTCGTTAATCTCGAATAAAGAATTTGTTCGTTTACTCAATTCATTTCCCTGGCTACAAAAGTACATCTTATAATAATTAAAATTAAACATAAAACATTATTAGGTAATTAACTATTACATGTTTACAAAAAATAAACGATACAATACAATATTAGCAGCTTACGTACAATATTAATAGCTAAGTAAACGTATTGTATAAAAATAATTTTACATACTAATGAGTTGAACATATGGGTTTAGTCACATAAACCTGCGAGGGAATCTTACCTGTCTGCCAGAGCGAGTAACTTTATCAGGCTTGGTGGCAGGCGGTTCTGAAGTAACGGGCGTGAACGAAGTAGGTTCAGATTCGTGAACAACATACGCTGGTTTAAGACGATCGATGGAAACCGTGACGACCTTACCGTTTATGTCGATTTTGAAATATTTTTCGGATCGCTCGATTACCTTATACGGACCAGAGTAAGGTGGCTGTAGCGATCTTCGAACAGCATCTTGTCGGAGGAAGACAGCAGTAGCGGAGGATAAATCCTTGTGCACGAACGTTCTGGCGTTTCCGTGACGTATTACCGGAGTCGGCTTCAAATCACGGATGTGTTTACGAAGGCGAGATAAGAAATCACTGTAATGACTGCTTTTAACTGCCGGTGAAACCTCTCTACTAAACCGTTCGCGGCGGGATGATATGCCGTAGTAGTGAGGTGTTGGCAACCAGTAAATTTAGCGAGTTCTTTAAATAAATGTGATTCAAATTGGCGTCCTCTGTCTGTAGTTATTTTACGTGGACAGCCAAAACGTGCTAGCCAACCACTTACAAAAGCATGAGCCACTCTTTCTGCTGTGATATCTTCTAGAGGAATCACCTCGGGCCAACGCGAAAATCGATCAACCGCAGTAAGACAATAGCGGTAGCCGTGCGATATGGTAAGCGGCCCTATGAGATCTATATGAACGTGGTCAAAACGTGAAGATGGAGGAGTAAAAGCGTGGACTGGAGCTTGGGTGTGCCGTGAAACCTTTGATCTTTGACAAGCGAGGCAGGCTTTTGTCCAGGCCCTACAGTCCTTTCGTATACTAGGCCATACGTACCTTTCGGTCATTAGTCGGATGGTAGGCGTCGCACCAGGATGACTCAAGCCGTGGATAGCGTCGAAAGCCTGTTTGCGAAATTCGGGTGTAAGATACAAACGTGGTTTCGGACCAGAAACATCGCAATACACTTTGCATGCACTAGAGTCAGAAATTCTCATTTTCTGTAAATCCAGCGAAGAAGAAGTGTGCAAAAGATGTCTCAACTCGGTGTCCGTCTCTTGTGAAGAAGCGAGTTTATCTAAATTAATGCTATCAGTAACAGATTCAACCCGAGAGAGTGCATCGGCAACGATGTTGTCCTCTCCGGAAATGTGTCGCACGTCGGTCGAGAATTGTGACACGAAATCGAAATATCGGAACTGACGTGGAGAGCATTTTTCAGACGCTTTACGAAACGCAGCAACAATAGGCTTGTGGTCTGTCCAGATCGTGAACGGCTTCAGCTCGACCATGAAACGAAAATATTTCACGGCTTCGTAAATTGCGAGTAGCTCTCGATCGAAAGGGCTATACTTACGTTGAGCTGAGGTCAGTTTCTTGGAGAAGAAAGCAAGGGGTTGACAATTACCTTCAACTTTCTGCTGCAATACGGCGCCGATAGCGATATCGGACGCATCACAGACCAACATCAGATCCGCTGTAGGATCGGGATGCGCAAGCAGTGTTGCATCTATGAGGCTCTTTTTGCATTCGTTAAAAGCCTGTTCCAGCTCAAACGTCCAGATGATTGGAGTGTTTGGCTTGGTATCCGTGCCGCTAAGTAGCTGGTGTAGCGGTGCTTGAATTTTCGCAGCGTTCGGTAGGTACCTTCTATAAAAGTTAATCATACCGAGAAATCTCCTTAATTCTTTTAAGGTTTTGGGCTGCGTGAAGTTCTGGATACTACTTACCTTTTCTGGCGTGGGACTCGTGCCGTTTGCCGTAACTAAGTAGCCGAGGAACTCGACTTCCGGAACACCGAATACGCTTTTAGCGGAGTTCAAAACAGCACCATGATCTCGAAGGCGCTCTAGAACCTGTTTGAGATGAAATTCGTGATCGGTGTGGTCGCGTGACGCAATCAATATGTCATCTATATACGGGAAAGCAAAATCCAGGTCCCTTAAGATTTCGTCCATGAACCGCTGAAACGATTGCGCGGCGTTCCTCAGACCAAAACTCATGAACGGAAATTCGAATAAACCGAACGGCGTAGTTATGGCAGTTTTGGGTACATCCGCAGGGTTGACTGGAATCAAATGGTAAGCACGCACCAAATCAATTTTGCTAAACACAGTACATCCATGTAGATTATGGGAAAAATCTGCGATGTGGCGTACTGGGTATCGATCGGGTATCGTTCGAGCGTTGATACCTCTGTAGTCTCCGCAAGGTCGGTCAGTACCGTCTTTTTTAGGTACTAAATGGAGAGGTGCTGCCCACGGACTATCGGATCGACGTGCAATACCTGCTCTTACCATATCCTCAAACTCACGCTTAGCTCGGCGGAGTCGATCCGGTGCCAATCTGCGAGGTCGACTGTACACCGGTGGACCGGGCGTAGTGCGTATATAGTGAAGCGTTTGATGCTTGACTACGCGCACCATTGGCTCACCAGGGGGTCTCGTGACCTCAGGAAACTGTTTAAGTACCTGATGATATCGAGAATTACCTGTAACAGTCTTAATTACGCACTCTAAGGAAGACAACACGGGTTTGGTATTTACAATGAGCGTAGTTGTATTATCGACTAATCGGTGGTTCCTTACATCTACGAGTAGGTTATAATATGATAAAAAGTCTATGCCTATGATCGGTCTGGTTACGTCGGCTATCACGAAACACCAGCGAAAATCACGACGTAACCCGAAGTTTAAATTTAAGTTTATAGTTCCATAGGTATTAATCACTGAACCATTAGCGGCAAAAAGTTTATAATCTGTCTTCTTAACAATTGTCTTATTGGAACTTACATTTCTAATAGGGAACACACACAAATCAGCACCAGTGTCTATTAAGAACTTAACGTTAGAGTTTTTGTCCGTTACAAATACGCGACTCGGTATGACGTCACGACAGTCATCGTTAGCCGCCATCAATGACTGCGTTTTTCGTTTTCCGACGAGTAAGTGCACGGCTCACGGCACTTAGTAGCCTTGCTCTTGAATTTGCGGTGATACCAGCAGTGGGCATCAGTCGCAGCATCTTCGGATCGGCTACGGGAACGTCGGCGCCATCTCGCATGCTGTTCGATCTCGAGCGGGATCGCGATGTTGCAAGTGCGGCGACTTTGCGCGACAAATCAGCGACTGTTTGTTTAAGGTCTTTCATCTCAGCATTCGACGTCGACGCAGACAGCTGATTAACTTGCGGCGCGGTACCAATCACATCATTATCAGCAAGTGTAGCCAGCTCGTCGAGGCTACTTTTTGATTGCGATGCCAAGATTACTTGAATATTGGTAGCTAGTCGGCCTGTCCAAAGGGTGCGTAAAAAATCGTCGGGTACGTTTGGACCGGCTAATCCTTGTAAGTGTCGCAGGAATTGTGACGGCTTGCGATCCCCAATGTCTTCTTGCGTTAATAATTGACGTACTCGTTGTTCTTGTGAAGACGAGAGTCGTTTCACAAGCTCTGTCTTAATCTTATTATATTTATCACTATCGGGAGGGTTTTTAATAACGTCTCTTATTTCGGTTATGTACTTATAATCCAAATTTGAAATTACGTAATTGTATTTAGTCGTGTCTGCCGTTATGTTTGTAAGTGCAAACTGTCCCTCTAGCTGTGCAAACCAAAGAGCTGGCTCGTCAGGCCAGAAAGGTGGGACTTTAACGCGTACAGTTTCTACAACGGGGGTTTTGTTGTCTTCAGCCATTGTTTAAAATAAAAAAAACTTTTGTTTCACTGAATCTATTTTCGGAACAAGTCCGTCACTGTGTACACAAAGAATGTTCGAAATATGCAAGCACTTGAGAGTTCGGGACGCGTCGCTGGGTCACCACTTATGGGTATGTTAGGATCGAAGTTAAACAAACCCAATGTAATTTACGAATATTATATTGTTGAAAGTTGATTATTTAATTTATGTTACAAAAGTATAGATACCTACATGATAAACACTAATGGCGAATACGGACGTTACAAAAAGTATGGTATAATAATTAGTTGGTATTGAGTGAATTAGCCGGACAAATACCTAAATGCGTGTACGCGGCTTCCCTGCGTCGGGGTTCAGAATTCACTGACTGGAACACTCGGGAGTATCCCGACCGAAAACGAGTCGGAACGGACATTCCCGAGGGTTCAGCATGTCTCGCAGGACTTCGCCACAGGTTAAAGCCTGACAACGCGTCTGACCATAATTCTATTATGAGGCACCAAAACCGTCTAGGAAAATGTCACGAAATACTCAGCTAAGCAGCCAGTGCTTCTGTCTTTGAGTAATGATTGTATTAAATTTGAAATACCATCAATAATTGTATTTAACAACGGGAGAGCTAATGTTGGTTCGGGTTTACGTTGTAGGAGATAATATTAGAATAAGATATTATTATATTGAAATAGTAATTTAGGAAACAAAACAATTGCATAATAACTAGATATGTGGAGTTTCATATCGTTAAATTCACTGAAGTTCACATGTTCCCCTCGAATATAATTTTTGACGAACAAAAACAGTAAATTAGTTTTAAAAAAAACATACGCGCCGAATAATTGAGAACCTCCTCCTTTGTTGGAAGTCGGTTAATAAATAAATGCTTATTCATTGTCGGACCTATTTTTGAATATAGAGTTGTCTTTTTGAGTTTTGTGTTTAAAAAACTGCATCAGAAGCCGCAAACTGGATCAAAATCGGTTAATTTGTTCGAGAGATATCACCATTCAAAATTTCCAAAAAAGTGTTTTACAACTCGAAGAGCTCGAAAGTGTATTTCGAGCTCAAAACTTCGTAAAAGGTTTGTCGAGCATTTTGAGATTGAAAACAGCAGGAAGTTCCAGGGACGGCCTGCTGGGTCAACCGTTTTTCAGTTTTTTTTCATATGCTATCGTCAGTGCAGTTAATAGAGGCGTAAAAGCATAGCTTACCTAAATGGGCTCATTTTTATCAAAACAGCTTAGTAAATAGGTACCAACCAACCAACCAAATCTTTTCTCTTTTCAAGTAAATATATATATATATATGAGCGACATACATAAAAAAATTATAGTAAAAACAGTAGGTTTTTGCATGAAGTGATTTTAAATTATAACAAGCATCAATTTGATTAAAGCGCCTTGTATCGGCGAAATCGTAATGAGGTTTTGTATTTGACCTGCGGACTGCAAATTATCAAATATTAGAATTTATTACGTTAGCAGCTGCTATTGCATGCCAAGTTAACTGAGTTATGGACCCACCTATTAGTTTGCGCGTAGCTAACTCCATTAAAATGTCACACATGCTGAAACACGGTGCGTTTCCCGCTTTGTCATGGTTTCATATAATTTGCACTTGCTAATTGCCGGTTAGTCGGTACATGACTGCAATTAGAAGAAAATGTTTATTGATGTGTAGTTTATGAATTACAAGAAGATGCCCGCGACTTCGCCCGCGTGGATTTACCGAGATGAGAGGTTTTAAACATCGGGGGTTTGTAAAACTCTTCTTCAATTTTCCGGTATGAAAAGTATATGCTATGCCACTTTACAAGATTTCAACTCGTGCGTCGATCCGATGGTATGTTGCGGCGTAATTAAAGGACAAACAAAGACACATACTTTTGCATTTATAATATTACTAGATGATGCCCGCGATTTCGTCCGCGTGGATTACGATTTTTTGATTCCCGCGGGAACTCTTTAATTTTCCGGGATAAAAGGTAGCCTATGTTCTTCCCCGGGATACAACTGTCACTGTTGTACGAGTGCGGATTTTTGCGTCCCGCATTTACTTATTCCTTATTTGACCGTCGCGTTCTGGTCAACTACGAGACATCCAAGCCTTCGCATGAAAGACGAACATATATCTCTGACTCAGATCATGTTGACGGAGTTCACATCATATTCTCGACGCCTTAAATTCAAGTCGGCAGTTTTAATCCCGAGCCGTAGATGGTCACTTCAACTTTAAATTGCGTTTATAATCATAATGCACACGCACATCCTACCAATGCGAATGGAGTTTGTTTGTTTGTTACGTTCCACGGCCCATATTTTCAACCGATTTTGACGAAATTTGGTACAGAGATAAGTTGCATCTACTTTTATCTCGGGGAATTAAAGAGTTCAAGTCAAAAGGGGTGGGACACTATCAATTTATCCCGCTAGGTGTCGCATCGTCGCTGGTGTTGTTTACCTGTCAAACACTATATTATGTATATATTTTTTACGCGATAGTTTAAGTTTCTTAGATTAATCTATACTAATATTGTAAACAGGTAAAGTTTGTGAGTTTCTGACGTTGTAGGGGGTAATCTCTGGATCTACTGAACCGATATTGAAAATTCTGGTACCAATAGAAAGCCACATTATTTGTGAGTGTCATAGGCTATATATTAACCCGAAAA
Source organism: Erebia ligea (assembly GCA_917051295.2). Classification (NCBI taxonomy): domain Eukaryota; kingdom Metazoa; phylum Arthropoda; class Insecta; order Lepidoptera; family Nymphalidae; genus Erebia; species Erebia ligea. The sequence continues at coordinate 11,952,372 of OU785235.1, read as the reverse complement.
AGTAGGGGGTTCCTGTGGGAATTTGAAAAACTTATTTCACGCGGACGAAGTCGGGGGCATGTTCTCGTAGTTACTTATAATGCCTTGTTGTGTAAAGGCGCACACCGTTTTCGTTTACGTTTTAGTAAAAAACGTAAACAAAGAATAGCAATGTCATCTATAGATTAATAATATCACTAACCTATTTCTTTCAAGTTAGGGCAGTATTCCGTTTTCTTAGTTCTGCTTTTAAATTAGGTACCGTCATTGAAGAGTAACTACATATTTGTTTTTTTTTCCATATTCAATTTAAATAGGACGCTAGCCTCAAAATATATGTACGCAAATGAATCTGACAGTTACCAGCGAGGGTGGCGCCATCTGAGATTAGCTTTGCCTGTCCCTCCTTATTCTCGCGGACGAAGTCGCGGGCATCAACTAGTTATTGAATCACAAGTAAATTGAATGCCTAAAAATACACTTGACTCTGAAAGATTTTCACGTAAATTGAGGTTTCCTATAAAACACATATCGATTCCAAAGATATCCGTACCACTAAGTGCCAACCCAAAGCATTGTATTATTCGTATCGTCTCATATATTATTCAGCGCGCTAAAGTTGTCTCTCGTTAGTCGTTACCGGCCTTTGTATTGACAAGTTTGCGGCGAAGGATGATCTTCGTAACTACTTCGGATGACTTCATATGCTTAATGCCATAACAGCTTAACAATTTATGATTATTATTTTGTCCTTAACTAAATGTAACTTCAGTCTTCGAATAACTTCCTGTGTTTTCAGTCATAACTTAGGTACGTAGTTACGATTATTATTTATTATTTTGCCCTTGTACATCATTTTATTACATATACCTACTTGTTGTTTGGCAGTTTTGTGCTTTATGCGATCGCACTTGATAATAATTAATCAGCTTGCGAGTTGCTGGTCGTAATTTGATAAGCTTTTTGCATCGATTTATATGTAGGTACTAGATGGGCCCTTTCATAGAAAAAAGTTGGGCGTCCGACTTGTAGGGCGTGCCCCTCACCTGTATACCCCTGTCCTTGTCCCCGCCATAGCGCTGTCCCGCTTTTCAGGCTAGATGGCGTTAGTAAAATAAGTCCACATTCTTTGGCAGGGCCGGTCTTTGCAAATTGAGGTCGTTGGCTTTTTGATATTCAGCAAGTAAAGTCGCCAAAATTGCGCGAAAATTGCTGTGAAAATTACGTAACTGACCTGAAAGTGCCTTTTACAAGCAGCGTCATTTTCAAGTCAAAATGCATCTTAAACGCGCTGCGACGCAACACGGTCGCACCCTGTTTACCTTTTCACACCTGTAAAGAGCAACTCGACTGCGGGCGAAAATGCCGTTATGTTCAAAGGGCTAAGCGATAGTGCAGTCTAAAATGAAACGCGCTGACCTGGAAAGGTAGGGCACTATATAGCTACCCTACATCTCATTAATATCACATCTACGAGTATGTTTATCACAGCTATAGAAGCGTAAAAGAACTGAACTATTTGAGTACGGTCTATCGCTTGCTGCGGTTGTTGATGGTTGACGTTCTGAATGTGACGCTTCCTTCATCAAAGACGCCAGGAGCATAAGTTAGAAATAAAATATATGCCAGAAATAAAAATTTAAAAAATCGCGAAAAAAATCGTATTTTTAATAAAATTAAAAAAAAAAAAAAAAAATTCAAAAGTTTTTTATTCAAATAGACTTTTTACAAGAGCTTATGAATAGTCGAATGAATCTACCACTGGTTCGGAATTCCGTTCCTACCGAGAAGAACCAGCAAGAAACTCAGCGGCTGCTCTTTTTTAAAAACAAATTTACAATTTAATAATTCTAATATTATGTTTTAAAATTTCAAGATAATTGGCCAATTCTGTAGTACAAAATCTCTAAACTATAATTTGACAGTTCTAAATCTAGTGCTGTTCCTTTGCGCAGGAAGGGTTATGAAAAGGAAAGCAATATATTGAGCTGTAATTTTAGTTTAGTTTTGAGATTTGCGTAAAATATAATTAGCCCGAGGTAGGTAGGTTTCCAATTCGCTATTGGTTCTCAACTTCATTCTCTAGGAGTTTATTGTTATTTGCACATCTGCCTATATTCCCGTTGGACATGACGTCTCTAAAGTTTTCTGTGCCAAATTTCATTAAAAAAAATTCATCAAGATCCATTCGAGGGGTAAAAAAGTAGCAGAGGCACTTTTTCGTTTTATAATATTACCTACTGATGTATTCGTATTTCGGATCTGATTTTAATGCTCATTGTTATATTTCCTCAATAGAAATTGACGAAAATTATCCTTCATAAATATGAAATTGAGCAACGTTCAAATTCTGTGATAACTTACTCGTACAGCGTACTCTACTCGTAGATACCACGTCTCTACATTCGCCCGCTATATTATTGAAATACATAATATATTTACGTTCAAACTCGATTAAATTCGAGCATCATGTTGATAGTCGCAATGTTTAGAAGAGATGGTAATGTTAATTAAATAGACATCTGATTTCATAATTACTTAGTATCCAAGTATATTTCCTATAGTTACCACAACGTTTTGTGTTCGAAATATTTGAGCATTTCTCATAAATGCTGTCAATAATAAGAATCACAACTTGTTTCGTTGTACCTATACACCAGGGGTAATAAGGTGTTAAAATAAAGTCTAGGACCTGGACAAATTACTTTGAGCTAGTAATTTAGTTTACACTTTTATTTAGGTCAGCTCGGCATTATTTTCGCCCTTAAAGGAGACGAATTCTTGGTTTTACTTTTATAACGCGGGACGGGATGGCGTTTTAGACTTATTAATTGGCTTTTAAGCTCGTTTCTTTCCGATTCTAAGAACTACGTATTTCAGTGAAAGCTCGTAGCTTGTGTTTTCCGTAGCGCAGTGGGTGATTGGGCGGTTTCAGGCCCGTAGGTACCCCGTAGCTGAGGCGGGCGCCCGCGACGGGGTTTCGCCTTTTGCCTACGTCAGTCGAGCTCGCGCCCGCGGATCGAACGCACGTATTTGTTCTACGTATGCGCGCTCTAAAAATTCTAAATACCGATTCACGTCTAGTGCGGATAAGTTAATCCGATATCCACGTATCTTATCGCTGAAACGTAAACTGATAGTGACATATTTTGATTTCATTCAGTCTACGGACGTCTAACAGGTGGCGATTGAAGCAGTGTTATTTTTGGTTGTTGTTGTCGGCCAGGTGTAGTGCAGTGTCCAATATCAAAGTGCCAGAACTGAGGAAGCAGCTATTGTTGATACCAGTCGCCCGATTATAACGCACTTTACAGTGAACTGACGTCGGATCGATAGGATAAACAGCTGAGCCGATTGCATTGTTCACAATCCCCATTGCTAAGGTAAACTGTGGTTTCACTTTTCAGATGTTTGTTTTTAATTTAATCTTCTCCTTTTAACCTTATGGAAGTTTCTCGACATTGTAGCTTTCTCGTGAGGGTAACAAGCCTCCCCTCTAGGGAAATTTATCGCTTCCCTAATCAATTATCATCTATTGGTTCGTATTAACCTTATATCAACATCATACTTATAATATTATAAATGTGAAAGCGTGTTTGTTTGTTAGTTTGTCCTTCAATCACGCCGCAACAAAGTAACGGATCGGCGTGATTTTTTGTATGAGTATAGTTAAGGACCTGGAGAGTCAAATAGGCTACAATTTTGATCCCGGAAAATTAAGTAGCTCCCGATTGAAAAAACTTTAACCACGTGAACGAAGTCGCGGGCATCAGCTAGTTCTCTCATAAAATTGCTCACAGGCTCGTTTCAGGATCCTTCTTTCCGTACCACAGGTTTCGTGTTTGAAGTTAAGGTTAATGAACAAAATAATTTGATCTGTAGTACTAAAGGATGAACCGTCAAATGCTTTAAAACTCGCTGCTCATTTAATTATTTTTTTTGATAACTATCAAAAAGTCTTCAATCAATATGACAGGAAATGTATCATATGTGATTCGTGATCATCTCCAAAGCTCTGTAGTCTGTACTCGTGCGGTATATATGTACCTACATCCAAATAATATAATTACTCATCATCTTCAAAATTTCGTTGACTTAATCTTCCAATGTATAATTTATTTCATTTGTGTACATAATAGCCAGCAGTATATCCTCTGCGAAAAAGAAAAAAAAAAAAATATCTACACAATGTAATCGTGAGAATTTTCTGTCATTCGTGAATTAATTGCTTAATGTGCAACCACTGTCCGCAAATACGTGTATTGTTGTTCCATTTTATTACCGCTTAAAAGGAACCGACATGAGACGGCAGTAATTTAAAACATTTAACGGGACAAAGTACACGCATATCCATACTTCCATATCCATACTATAATATTATAAATGCGAAAGTGTGTCTGCCTGTCTGTCTGCTACGCTTTCACGGCCCATCTGTTCAAGCGAATTTGATGAAATTTGGTATACGGATAGTTTGTACCCCGGGGAAGGACATTAGGTACTTTTTATCCCGAAAAATTAAAGAGTTCCCGCGGGAATCAAAAAACCTTAATCCAACCAGACGAAGTCCCGGGCATCATCTAGTTTTTAATAAATTCTAAAAAATTATTTTTTTAAGAATATTCATAAGCTATAGCTGTTTATTGAATATTATATTTTAGGAGAGTGTTGTAATTGCAAAGTCACATGAGCCTGTGGCACGAGCTTGCGTGCGGGGGCTCCCCTGCGTGAAGCAAAACGTACCCTCCCCTAAATATGTCATGACGATGTCCTTTCAACCGCTAAAATTAGGATGAAAACCCGCATAATTCCTTCGAAACCGGAACATAAATAACCATCCCCATCGAAATCTTGCATGGTAAAATCCGTATTGCAAATTGCATATTATTATTTGGTCTCTGTTGCTAGCTTTTCTAAAGACCTATAGTTCTTTAAAGACTTTTCACAGTTTTTTTTGCATTGATGCATACTAAAACACAAGAGTTTAATATTATCGGTTTAAAGTTAAAACTAATAAAATAAAGTTTTCTCCTACTTGCTCGGAAATTGCTCCATTAATATTTATTTTAAAAAAAACACGTACATTGGCTCTTTTATGACTGCTAATACTCAATTAGGAAATCATATCATTGCCATAAAATACTAGTTATAGTGTGAGTTAAGGAGAGTCAACGCCATCTATCTAAATCCCAATCTAAGTTATTATGTATATCTACTCACTTACACCTTTTGCCTTTAACCGTTATTTAGGAGAAAATATGTCAGCGATAATTGTCCTACCTCATCAATATCGCTAATAACACAGACGACTGTGTGACTTATTGAAAAGTTATCCCCCAAAGTGCCGTACTGCCTACCAATACCCATCCCCGCGTCCATTCTACTCGTCTCACACCATTTGCGCATACCAGAATAGGGTACTTCCCGTTGACCTAGAATCATGAAATTTGGCAAGAAGCAAGGTCTCATAGCACTAGTATAGGAAAGAATCCGAAAATCGTTATATTACTTTGAATTTAAGAAATTTACCTTGCCTCTTTTTCACCTCCAGAAATGATATGCAAGAAATATACCAACAGACCACACAGTACATCATTTGCTTGATTCACTCTGACACGGTCTACGGTTATTCCGTTCCAGCCCCCAACGTCTAGTTGTGTCCTCGCATGTCATGGTTTTCAGAAATGTAACATCTGCTATGCATTATTACGTGGTATCGTCAACCATCGTTGGGGCTGACGAGTTCAATTCAAACCGTGTAGCATGTTACGTAGATTTTAAACTTAAGCATTTATACGACGTATTCCAAATTTATTATTTGCTTTATCGTTTGCCGTTTCGGTATAAGTAGCAGTTTAGTACGCGCAGATGGTTTCGGATAATGTAGATGTTCCTTTGAGACAAAGACGGAATGTTATTGGGCGTTTATTCCTTTAAGGTAGGAATTTTTGCTTTGAACTGAGAATGGGGTGCGGGCACTGATGAATTTGTGCTGAAAATCTAATAGATTTTGCGATATCTCTTTCATTTGAATAATTTCGTCACCAAAACTTTATTCCTCTACGAAAATCAGCAGCAATGGAAATAACAGTGACTAGGTATCCAAGAAAACCTAGTGCAAAAAGGTGTGCTCGTTCGGTGTCACAGCCGACTTTCATTAGACCGCCTGGTTCACGCGTATAGGTATTAGGTATGTATGCGCTACATCGCTACCAGTTTCTATTATACCAAATATGTCTGAAGTCTGAACAGAGCATAGATCAATATCTCTTGCCACTTAGCAATTACTAATTCATCAAATATGTTCTTAAAAGTATTACATACTACCAAAGCATTTTAATTTTAGACCTTGAAGCTTTAAGGCGCTGTAGGTGTGTCTGTGGCGTGTGCCGTGTCCGGACCGGAAAGCCTACGTCATGCCGTCGTCGACCCCTCGTCGTCGCTAATTGTAGATCACAGCACGCTCATAGCATTCTTATTCCATAAAAACTAAACCATTCTATAATAATAATCGTCGGGAGAATTACGACGCTATTAAAAACTTAAGTATTTTTAATGTGATTTTTAGTAGGTTTTTTTGTCATCAGTGACATACCTACCATTATTGTTTTTCTTGCTAAACAAAATAACAGTAGGGTGTTGACCTAGCAAAATAACGTAAATGCTTGGAAAACAATGGAAATATTATCTAATTTTACTTATATGACTATGAGTATGCGAGACTAAAGTTTTCCTGTTGTTTGTCTGTTTTCAAGTATTGAACTTGGATCTCTAATCTCTATTGAATGTCATAACATTAAATTCTACTAGAATCAAGATGATACCTTTGAGAGTGACTTGCGCTTGGATTTGGGTTTTAAAAATGTTGACCACACAGATCCTCTACATTACTATATACCCATGCAAGTGTTGCGGCGTGATTGAAGGAAAGCCAACAAACAAACACACTTTTGCATTTATAATATTAGTACCGATTCGTTCTTTTGCAATGTCTGCAAACAGTAATAATTAATTGCATTATAGTAAGATAGGTGGTAACAAATTGCCCCACTTATTTAATTTTAAAAAATGGCAGTTATAGGGACTGCCGATAAAAGTGAAAACGGATATTATTTTTTTTTTTTAATTATTTAATTTAATTTTCTAGAGAAGTTTTCACTTCAAAAATTGCAAAATCTGCTTTGAATTCTGTACGAATTGTTGTTGGTAAACTAAAAGCCTGGCAAAAGGAGGAGCGAAAGCTTTGTTTATTTTCCCCGTTGGAGCTATAAGCTAATCGAGTTTCAGCTTCTACATTTCGAATATTTGTCAAAAGGATGCAAAGGATGGAATCATCTGTTTGAGAACCGCCTACTTCATGTCCTAGGAATCTAGTTATGGGAGTAACAACGACCCGCTGTTACACCCTTAACTAGATTGTATCAAAAATTTCAACTTTTGCGAAACATTGTCGTTGAAGTTGCTTATCCTCTTTATTAAATTCCTGACGGGATAAAGGCAAGAATTTGTTTAATTATTAGTAATATTATTACTATTTCGTAATATACCAGGTTGTGAAACATTAGTTAACCTAAACTATTATTTATCTTAATTTTGAAGACGCAGATTTGAGCCAAATTTACGTCAAAAAATAATGCAGATTGTAATCAATATCCTGAATAATAAAATTTTACAATGGAGATTTAAGTGTAAGATTCCAAGTGAGACTATACTATAAGTTACATTTATTTTTTCCATGCATGCCTGATTAATCTTGAAAAGTTTGTGTGATTCTATCAGTGGATCGAAAGCCTAGCAAGACCAAAAATTTTTTTACGAAAAAGCGTCCGAATTACATTAACATACAAATATAGGTTGTCAAAAGCACCTACGTCAAGACGTGACGTATAACTTTACGCTCTCATTCCTCCTGTAGGATGCTAAGGCCTTTGCCCTTCAGTGAGCATGAATAGAATTTCCTGCTCTAGGTGTTGTTACTTTTGCGTACCTTCATAGTATAGAATGCGTTTACTAAACTTCCGTGGAGAACATCGACACAAAATATTGCAGGCTTCCGAAAATTATAACATAGACTAGCTGACGCCCGCGACTTCGTCCGCGTGGTTTAAGATTTTCCCGCTTTTCTGTTGAAATTTTTCCTGAATTTTCTTTGCTATAAACCTCACGGAGCCCGAGACCTTTCCAACGAATGCAAAACCGTGGAAATCGGTTCTTGCGTTCTGGAGTTATAGCGTCAGGAAGGAAAACCCGACTTATTTTTATATAGTAGATTAAATAAAAGTTAGTAGCTTTCGAAATCAAATAGCTTGTTGCAATAATTACTTTTATATTCTATCTATTACCTATTGGTATTTATTACTACATAATAATAGATAATAGACCAGATAATAATATTATGAATAAAATAGATATAAAATATATAAATAATACTTATTATAATTACATACGATGATAATTGAATTGCGATAACTCTTCAACAATCTCTTTGACTGCCAATTTTTTTGTGTATAGTTTATGTATGTTCGCTATACAGTGTCTAATTATTATTATATATTTTTATGAATCATTGTGAATAAAGGTGTTAAGATAATTTTGTAAAGTAGTTTTTCATTCTTATCGATAAAAAATCATAATAAAAAATTTATACGTGAATAATTATTTTCTTTTTACCTTGACTAGAACTTGAAATTAATATTTATGTAATAAGGAACTACGTTTTTTAAAAAATATAAGTAGGGGAGACCGGGGCTGGTTGACTAACTTTTCACATAAGCTCGTATATCTCTGATTTTTAACTTAATATAACAAAAACAACAGTTGATACAGATAGAAGAGCTATTCAGGTACCTAAAATACTAATCTATAACCTATATATGTATCATTATAATACTTATTTAGTCGATTTTCTAAACCCCTGACGCTTGGTCAACCTACCCCATATCCGGGGTAAGTTGACCATAAGCATGGGGTAGGTTGACCTAGGCAGTAATTAGTGTAAATAAAGAGGATAAGTATAAAATAAAACATTAAAATGTACTAAATGATAGAAACTTTTTATTTAATTATAAAAAAACTTAAATTTGAGATCCATTCTCGGTTAATAAAGAACTTTACTAAAGGTAACAGTCACATTATAAACTATTTAAAAAAAACTTAGATTTACAATAAGTAAGATTAATTTTTGTACTTTCTGTTTCAAACTTAATTGTAACTTTAATTATTCTAATAAATCGCTAATCACAGACCAAATTGCTTTTATGAAAATATTATTCAACATACATAAACTTGTGAGTATCTATTATTATAAAGTATAAATAAAAAAATTAAAACAGAAAACTTCTTTTCTAAAAATTAACTTAATAATGAAAATAGAACAATCAGTCTCTTATTAGAGTTTTTAAGTATATCTACTAACAAAATATTATCATCTTTGAATTAGTTATTATCATAAACTTTTATTTTTATGTACCCCGCCGTGTCCAGGGTCAAATCTGCTCTCCTGAGGTTCGGATTATTTTCTAGCTTATGTTTAAGTTTAGTTATGTTACGATGCAACGTTTTGTATGGAATTTGGTATTTCTTTGATGTGGCGTTTATGCTATTATTATCGAAGATTACTGCGTGGCAAGCTCTTTCTAGGATATCTTTTGGTACATCACCCCTTTCAGATTTTTTTATATAGGTACGTCCTCATTTTCTGTAAAAATACAACTGTAATTTAGTATGTGAGAGAGACCAGAATAGACTACACAATTCTTTAAAATAAGTATAAAATTTTATACTTATTTTAAAGAGTAACTTTTCTTTAATAACCAAACTAATAAGTCTACTTACCCCGAAAAAAATTGGTCAATCAACCCCTGGCGCTATTTTGAATTTTACCTGCGTATCATATGCAAACTCTGGCACTAACATGGAAGCAATACAGTGTAATATATAATAAAACTATCATATTTACATTAGGCATAACAACTACATTGTTTCTAACAGATCCATAGACACGATAACAAAAAAAGTACGAACGAAAAAAGTTACTTACCGAGACCAAAAATACAAAATATGATGCCACTCACGAACCCCGCGCGGCTGCGGCGGCTCACTTCGCACAAGTTAGCGGGTCGCGGGGAGGCATCGTCACTCATAATTGGTTGATGAAAAACACGTGATAGTGGCGAGTTATTGTTGATTAGTCTACCTGCCCCTATAGCCAACCATCCCCGGTCTCCCCTACCTACGTATTTTAAATGGCTAATTGGGCATTATATTTGCAAAAAAATGCCAAAAATTATCGGGCAATTTACTAGAACGAACGATCAAGTAATAACTGAGCTGATGAAACAAGCCCGAGAGTGGAGAGTTTATTCCAAGGGCGCTTGATTGCCAATTTTTCACTAGGGTATTATCTACTTGGCCGGGCTATACTGTAATTACTTCATTACATGGGATATTCGTGCCACCAAGTTTCGCTAAGGCGATCCAGATATAGTATAATCATATTTGTTGAGTTTTTATTAGCTCTATCATCTATCCCATGTTATACCTAATCTCCATCAATAATATCTACAGATTATATTGGCCTCAATATTTTGAATCTCGGTTAGTGAGGATTCTACCAAATAGCGGTTGTCTTGGATCTAGTTATCATTAGTAGGTCTACTACTATTATTTTATGAAATAAATGAATAATTCGATACTAATTTTTTGTAGTTGAAAAATTGATCTATTATTTACTTATTGCATTTTAGTATTTATCAATATCTACGATCAAAAAGGACATGTTATGCATTTAGTCGTCTTTAGGCCAAATAAGACGATGATGATGATTAAAACTTGCTTGTGATTAGGCATATCAACCAATTTTTATTAAAATTGTAAAGATAGATATGAGCTAGAGCGACCTCGAATACAATATATCCTCGAATATTGGATTGTACATAATCGAAGTTTGCAAAGGAAACAGAAAGTATAACTTCAGCAATACAATTCTATTTCACGACATGCAATTGGCTGTTCTAGTATTTACCCATACCCTGTGGTTGCAAAATTCGCACAATGCATTGAAGGTAAAAATTAAATCGGTCAGATATTGATCAACAGTAAAATGTGCCGCTTTCGTAACGGATATGATTACTACGAGTATTACAAAACAATCGGTTTATTTCACGTGTGATATTTCCAACGTTCGACTATGCAGTTATTTTGATCGATAGCTTATGCAGCTTGTGTGTGAAATTCTTATACAGTTTGTTTATTACGTACAGTCCTTTGACGAAATTGTTTTATCAATCTATTTATTAGAATTTGCTATCTCTATCGAACATGCGGACGATGCTTCTGCTTTAAAACGATAAAAGCAATAACGAATAATAATATTAACTGTACCAATAACAATCACTTTCGTTTTACGAGTTCAAATCAAGACACGTGATGGCTTAATGAGCTGCGCAAACATAAATGAAAATTGTTTTTAAAAATATAACGTGTTCGAACAATGTATAGGATATATACCTAAGATCAGATCACGTGCCAGCGGTTACTATTCCCCGCCTGTAGCTCGCATTCCTCGGACACCATATTTGGCATCCTCCACATATTGGATTGTTCTAGTTTTCTGCAACTATAGTGCAAGCACAACATTCCAATTGGTAATAATTGTAGAGCCACAATTACATTACTCGCTATTCTTGAATGTGTGTGTAATGTCGAAAAAATAAGTTAAATAATAAGATATGAAATAGCAACGCAAAATCAGATACGCAAATTATCTTTATACGATAGTGTGAATGAAGAAGAATTTATGAATGAGTCACAATACGTTTCCAATTTCGTTCATTGCGTGCTATACAGAAATTCTTACCGATGTATTATGTTGTAATGTAATATATACTTATTGGGTATAGGAGGCCGGTGTGGGTGCGGAAACCAGTCCCCAAGAGCAAGGTCAGGTCTCAAGAGCTCTAGATGACGGAGCCGGCTTTATCGCCCTCTTAACACTATTTGTAGCCTTGTATCTACATTGCTTTAAACTGCGCTTATTTGCAGATTTTCTATAACGATTTTCCTGGGGGGATTTTTCCTTAATATTTTTCCTCTTTTATTATTTGCATATTTTCAATATCATGTTGGTGTAACGTGCTTCATGATAACTATAATCATTAATATCGTCGTTAGCATATTTTATTATTTTCCCTTTAATTCACATTAACTTTACTGATGTGTTTGTATACAAACAAGTAGTAATCTTTATCATCATATTCTCCGAACAATCAGCGATTTGAAGTGATAAATAAAGCATAAGTACGTCATTTGTTTTGGTTTAGCGGACCTTACTGCGCAATAGGTAATTTAGCGTGGATTGTTTACGTTCTTGTTTGAAGGTTAATTAAATACGTGGCTGAAGAAAAAACACTGATGAAATAAGAGACAATACTGTAAGGATAAAATCGGGTTATATTTGTATTGTCTATTTCTATTGTTACATCAATGGCGTTATTCCTAACATAAATGACTTTGCCTTCTGCTTGGTTTGTATAAATTTCGGATACAGCATTCACTCTCGTAGTCGCCTCAACCTGTACACGTCCACTGCTGGACGAAGTTCTGCATGAATCTGTCGGGAGCGAATGGTGTATGCTCCCGAGACAATAGGAAGATCTTCCTCCGAGCCGGTGTCATGCTCGGGGCTGCCAGCTGGGCCAACTGTTGTAGGTTGAAAGTTCTATATATAGTACAATTCTGAAATAACTTCGTAATCGTGATTCAGGCGGCGGCACGTGATTGGCTAACGTGGCCGCGTCATGTTACGTCATCAATGTAGGTATGTGTGCCCCTACAAATCTCCACAGAAAACGGTCTTGTGCTGCTTGTTCCCAGCTTGGTCAAATTTCTGTTTTTCCGATAAGCATATAAGTTTATCTTGATATTTTAAACGGTATGTTACCTTTATCTCTTGTGTATGATAGTTGTTTATCTGTTTATTTTAAGATCCGTGTTCCGATAGTACGAGCGAAACTTTCACTATTCGGAAGAGTTTGTGTAGGCAATCTTAAAAATTTAAAAAGTGCTCTAACTTTAATCACTAGAACCCAGAAACAGCTTGACCCGTATTGCACGAGGTCGAAGCTGCAAGAAAGGGTATAATACTAGTTCAACTCAACTTGTTTCACGATTTGCTAATGGTCTGTCAGAGAATTATTTGCCGAAAACGTCGCGAAACATGTGAACTCCCTTTAGGTAGACTTAGTCTTCCTCCACCTTTCGTGTAGGTACTCGGATGGGTCCGGAGTCCGGACTCCGGATTCCGGATACTACGAGTCGTGCTTCTAAATTCGCATCTCAAATGAGTGTTTTTTTGTGCGCTAATGAGCCTTGTAGAATGAACACAACTGTCTTACATTTTATATGAGGTTTGTAATGTATGTATATAATAATCGAAGACTAAAGTTAATGTATTCTATGGAGTGGGTTGGGTGGTCTATTGTATTTCTGTTCTATACAGAAATTCTGAAAAATTTTGCCACCTTGAAAAAATTTAATACGCTCGAGAGCAATGAAGCAAACCCAAGTTACCCTATTTATATTATGTTATTCCTCATATTGAAAAAATGATCCCATTCGAGAGATATTCTAATTTCTATCCAAAAGCTACGATAAAAGTTCAAATTAGCCCTTTTGTAAGATCCAGAATCACTGGTTTGCTTTTGATCTTCAGGTAATGTGGCTCATCGCAATGAGTCAATGCTTATTTCAAGTTATTTCGAGGTCTGTCTGTCAAGAATTACGTGAATAGCGTCCTTTTAAGGGCATTCCTACATCAAGTAAACAAATACTCGGAGTTTTAGGCAATTACATCATTCAATGAATCTTCGAGTTTGTTTTAGTAATATCTGCCAGCCCTGGTGTGGACTCGTGTCTCGCTCTTTACCTTGTAGTCACTTGGCATCGCAGTGAGTCATTGCTCATCGAGGTCTGTCCTCAGGAATTGCATGGGAATTGCGTTTCAATATTATCCAAACAGAACCTACAAAGGATGTGAATAAAAACTTGAAGTCGTTTGTGTTGGGTATTTTTAAATTAACAAAGGATTTAAAACGTGAGAATTGTTTTTGTGAAAAAGATGTCATTATACTATCAAGGTGTTAAGAAATGGGTAACAGGACAGTACCTATTGCTACTTCTTATGACTACCATCATAATTGTCTTTTGTCGTTCATCTATATTCTACTACATAATATCTTCTACTATCTTAACACTAGGGCTTGCAGTATCGATACCATTCCAAGAACCGGGAATTTTTTGTCCGATACTGGCACGGAACCGGGAATTCCCGAGACTTTCGATACTTTCGATACTGCCATATAAAATTAAGAAAACAGGAATAGGAAAGGGCATAAAATGTTAATTAAAAACCTTACTACTCAAAACTAGTTTTTAATTTCTAACATAAATAAATCACTGTAAGTAGGTAGGCATTAAAACTAATAAAATATTATGAACCTCAAAGACAAATCAAAAGTCAAAGTTTAGCCTTTAAACAAAAAGTCAACAAATTACTAATTTAAATCGAAAGTAAGCCTTCATTCTCGTGCTTATTATATAACCTCTTATAATATCACTAGCTTCTGCCCGCGACTTCGTCCGCGTGGACTCTACCAATTTCAAACCCCTATTTTGCTAGAGGTAAAATTTTCAAAAATCCTTTCTTAGCGGAGGCCTACGTCATAATAGCTATCTGCATACCAAATTTCAGCCCAATCCGTCCAATGGTCTGAGTTGTGCTTTGGTAGATCAGTCAGACAGTCAGTCACCTTTTCCTTTTATATATTTAGATTAACTTTAGCCTCACTAGCCGGCCAGTTTCCTTCCATCATTCTTTTTGTGTAAATTATGAAAATTTCAAGCCAAACAACATTTACATTTAGTTACAATAATTAATATCAATACTAGCGTACCAAAAAAAAGCATCCTGGCAATTTTTATTTTTGTTTTATGAGGCTAGCACTTTTTAATATTTTTTGACAGAGCTTGCATTTTACTTCATTTTGACCTCGCAGAAAGTAATGCCAAACAGACGACTTATCACCGGATTTACTTGTAAAATCTTCAAAACTCATAGGGGAAGGTTTTTTAATTTTTCTACAAAAGTTATTTATTAATATGATGTGCTATCAAAGATCCTGTCGCTATTAAAAACGAGAATTTAATTAAGTAAGTAATCTAACTATATTGGAAATAGGGTATTAAGTTTGTCTCTTTCAATAACTATTTCCTATTGTAATAAGGGTTTACTTAAATATTGCTTTTCAAAATATGGTAAAAAGTATTGGTCATTTAAAAATTATGAACTAACCGATCTTGCATTGATTTTTCGAAATCGTCGCTCAAAGTCGCCGTTTGTGCTTTTAAAGACATGATATCCAGTCACTTCACAGTTCAATAGCAAGTAACGAGAGACGAGACCAATATATTCAAACAAAACAAGTGATTTGACCAATTTCAACATAAACAAACGTTTTGGTACGTATTATATTACTAAAAGTTAATGCAGTAAGCATATACAATGCGAATATTTTAATTTACTCAAGATTTTCGAATAGTCTCGAAAGTATCGAAAGTACCGGACCTCTCTCGTGGAGAACCGGGACTGAATATATTCAAAAGTCTCGGGAAATCCCGATACTTTTGATACTGATATTTCCCGGGAGCATGCCCTACTTAACACGCTGACTGTTAGGATAGAAGCAATATGAAAAATCCTTTGAAAAAGTGGGGCGGTCTTTATGCTTCCCGTTTAAATTCCTTGTACTTATAGTATGAAGTGCTAAAACAAGGGATAAATGCACTGTGTTGGTGCTGCGGCCTTTATTTGTTTCAGCTTTTTAAGCAATGTGCTAACACGGTTTGCATATACAAGTGTGATATTTGAGATTTTGTTTTGCACTGTTTGTTCAAAGTCCTCTTTTAACGTACCAGCTCTCTGTTAATACCCCAAAAAATACATCTATAGCCCAGTAAGAGAAACAAGGTTTTAGGATTATTATGGGGTCTTCTGAAGAAATAAAAAGGGTACTATTTTAGATTCTTAAATACAAATACTGCATCTATTCAATCTACGATAATTTCAAAAAATAATATACGTTGAATACCAATGTTGTGAAATGCGATACAATTTTCGCAAAATAACCACATCTTCATGTGATTGTAGAGCAATAGACTAATTACGAGTGTGTTACTTGAGTTTTGTTGCTGACTTGTCTTTAGATATAACATCGGGCGTCGACTAACGAGTAACTAAGATAGGCACTGTAAAATGTGTAATCATTTGTTTGCTCATACATTAACATCATTTGTTATTACTAGTCTAGTCAACAAGTGCTTTTTGGGCCAAACTTTTTTCTCCGCCTCCGGAAAATATGAATGAGGATTCATTCGATTCGGAATAGCGTGTAGATCATTTTCGAACAAAATTCAAGACCCGCTCGCAAAAATTGCAAAAGTTATTAACAATTAACTGAAAAAAAATAATGGGGTTTGGTTTCTTGCAAATATCTCAAAAACTATTTGATATTTTTCAAATGTGAAAAAATATTCAAAAAGAGGAAATTTCCAAAAAAAAAGTCCTGCTTCCCGGAACTGTAGGACCAATATTTATAATTTCCCAGAGGGTTGAAAATACGGCTAAAAACAGGGACTGGCTTGCGTAAGCTTTGCATACGTTGGACCTTTAATTAATAAATATTATTTAACATAGTAGTAGATATTTTAAAGGTGGCAACTTGCACGTATTCAATATTCATGCTTGGTGACGAAAAATGTAGGTATTTACTGTTTAAGTATACTGTGTGTAAGGGTGTTCAAACTTCAAACCCCTTACCTCGTGTCATTATACCGCTGATGTGAAAAAGGCTAGTGTTAATAAACTCTGCTCATTTTCTTTCTGAATCTCTATACTTTCTTAGACTTATCTTGATTTTTTGCCATCAATGTGGTTTATAAAATATGCTATCGATAAAATTTATACGTTCGTAAACATGCCTAGCTGAGTAACCACGTTCAAAAAAATATATCGTGCCGCTTTTACGAGAATCTAAAATGGGAAAAGTTTTAGGAAAATGTAAATGTGAAAAATGGAAAAGTTTCCCCTTTCACCAGTCACACAAAAATACTTTTGTTTCGCAGTTGTTCAGTGTTCACAGTTCACACGGTGCGTTTGATCAAAGGTTTTATTTGGGGACATCATAATGTGACCATTTTTTTCTACCATAGTAGACATGATATTATGTTATGAACCTCCAAGTAGATATCTATAGTGTAGGTAATAGGTACTACTTTGAGCCTTTAACATATTTAAACAGCTATAATATACTATATACTCTTTATAAAATATCCAGTGGTCGCGTGTGGCGTGCACGAAGCGTACATATACAGAAATTGGCCAAGTGCGTGTCGGACTCGGGCCACGCGCAGTACAGGGTTGCCCGTCACAATATGCTGACATTTTATACATTGCATTGGTTGATTATAACTGTTATTACTCGTTAACTTGTAAAGCCTACTTAGCTGTGCTAGTTTTCCTTTTAACTTCGTTATATAAATACTATAACTGCCATGAATTTTTCACATGAGTAATTTTAAGGTATAATAGAGAAAAAAATTGTACCGAATATTGTCAGCACGTGACGACCATAATATAGTTGTTCTTCGATGACAGATTCATTCATAACGTATTGAATTCCCCTGTGGTTCGGTGAGGCCTTTCGTTCGACACGGGATGATTAATATCCGCTAGGAGAAGGTCGCGGCCGGAGATGTGACGTCACCTCCGCAATCACTTCACTTCCGCTCGTCGTACGTGGACCGACCGGCTTCCGACATAGTTTAAATTTAGATGGCTTTTGGATTTCGGCATATTGATAAAATTCATATCATATTTTATAATCGTTTTAATTTTAATAAGGAAGAGAGACTAGGTACTTAATTTTTTTCTGTGTAGAATTATTTGATAAAAACAGGCCATTAGAGGATTAAGTACAATATATTTTCATATCAATGATACCAAATCAGTCAGTCACACACTAAAATCGTAAAGCTTTGAAGTGCTAGGTATCCTTTGCCATTTGCAATAACATCAAATATTAATTCTAAGTGTGAAAAATCTACTGTCTATTTTTTCTCTATGATTTTTTCTGAAGGATATATTTTAACTAGGTACTTACATACCTATTTCGGTTGGAGCATTATTTTAATATCTTATTCCTTTATCAATTAGGAGAGTTATATGTTGTTGATGTTGCTTCACGACATTTACGACGTGCCGAACTTTAACTTTGAAAATCCCTCCTCATAAAACGAAGTTTTATATAAACTCGTTCGCTGTACAAGCTACTGAACTTTGGAATGCACTTCCACTAACTATACGCCAATCAAAGTCACTAGACATTTTCAAAAATGCAGTAAAAAACTATTATCTTTCAAATTGAAGACATTATTAAATTATAATATTAACTATTTATCTTATTTAAACTGAATTATAGTATATATATTAGTCTATTATTTATAAATATATATATAATAATATTGTTGTTTATTTTTTATGTTTATTATTGGTTTATGTATTAGTATGTAACTATTTGAATGTATGTATGTTATAGGATGACACCACCTGCAGTTCTTTTTTCCTTATTTTTTCCTATTCCTAAGGTTGTCTGGTAGAGATCGCTAGTAAGCGATAAGGCCGCCTTTTGTATCATGTCTGAGTGTTTTTATTTCTTTCTATTTTTTGTTTTTTTGGTGCAAATAAAGAGTATAATAATAATAATAATAATTTGTAGAAAATTAGTACATGAAAACATACCCATTACTGTGGAGTTATAAGAAGTAGTCCATCCCTAAAACCTGTAAACAACGTTGAATATTAGGAGTGGCTGTGACTTTTGAACTTCTCCCCGTTATATTCGACGAGATGAATCAACGTGTGACTGGCAAACGAGCGTGATTGAAATAGTTCGGGTAGATTATCCCGGCCGAAATGAAATATTAAATTTTCGCTAAAATGTTTCTGAGCAATTCGTGGAATTTGGAAATAATTCGCGGTGAGATAGATTTGGAGTGACGCGGACGGCGCATTGTTGACTCGCCAGAGTCCAATTAAAAGGGTTTGAAAGAATGGGAGATAGCAGCAAAATGACTCTTTGTGTAGTTTAATTGCATTAAACCTTCACTTTCATTTTCACGCTGACAGTAAAGTGGTAATAAAGAAAATGAATAGAGATAAGTTTAATGATCCTATTATCAGCAGGTCATGCACATCGCATTAACATTTAGGTCGCTCGCGTTACACGCATACATTATTCATGACATTCTAGTTGACTAAATTCATTGTTAATCGTTTTTAGTGTGGCTACGCTTATCTGGAACGACTGCCTTGGTTGTAAAATAACATTGTTCTAGCCTAACGCATACCACGAGAATACTGGTTTTAGAATAAGTTATGCGAATATTTTAGAGAACGTCCAGAATATCCCTCTTTGTTATTTTTGAATCAACCAAAGTTTGGTCAAGAATGTGTCCGCGAGGTATGGGCCTTCTTCGTCTACCTATGGTTACGCACTTTTCTATGTTGTGCTCTGGGCCTATTTTGATCCACATTGTACCAACTGCTGCCCCTTGCTGCACACATCTAATATTAAGAATACTCAGCTAATACAAATATAGATTATATCTTTATCTTCAGATACAAGTAGTTTCATCACATGAAACCACTTATCTGTCGCGCAAATCTGAATTACATCAATCACTTTGTGCTCAGTTGGCATGGATCATTGAACCGTGAATTGAATATATTAAACGTAGGTACGTAACATACTCATATATTCGTTCAGCAATCCATTAGTGTGTATCAATTCAATTAACGCTTTACATCAGTATCTTGTCTAAAACTTAGTATTCATCGGCCCTGTATTGTTGCTTTTTTGCTCATAACAACGAAGAATTACACTGCCTTAGCATCAGGGATGCGTGAGAGATATAAATAATGGATTCATTTTCATTGCTTAGGTTATTTTGCTATTTATTTTTCGTATTTTCTATGATAGTTCCTTCTTAGATAGGTTTCTCACTTTCACACACATCCTTTACAGACCTGATAATTATTCTATTATTTAGGTAGGTACCTTTAATCAATTTTCGTCTTACCCTATTTATTATATTTTTATTGTTACTTTTGTATATATTTGTTTTGTATTTCATATAGGTACAATATATGAAATACCTACAATACAAATGTACGAAAGTTTTGAAATGGATGAAGACATGCCTGAAACATATTACTATTATTATGGTCATATGGCATTGGTTAACGGCGGTATAGGATGTACTAAGATTATGTAGAAAATTTTCTAGATATTAGAGTAGAAGGTTTTCAAAATATCTCCATGAAATAACTGAAAAACTTCTGGAGTGAAAGTTACGAAATTCAAAAGTTAGAAAATGAAAGAAAGAAAAACAGTTTATTCACCAGTGGTGGTCACAGACAAAACTAGATACAAATGTAACACTTTCGTCTGTGACACCACCCAGAAAGGGTGTTCAGCGTGTTGCCCTGCGTTATATATGCCCATCAATGCATACAAAACAAGGCGCTGATTTTCTATAAGTTTACAATCTTATATGTTGAGTTGTATAATCTGGGTTACTGCACCAGAGCGAGCTGAAAGAGTTAGTCATTAATTTCGAACCGACCTTGCCGCCGATATGCTGATATTACCATAGATTGTATGCAGGAGACAATGGTATTGTTCTGTGACCCATTTATCTCGTATTTTGTTAGCTGATGCGCTTTTTCAGTCAGCGTAATGAGATCAGCGCATTTATAGCTGACGCTCATACCG
Organism: Erebia ligea; assembly: GCA_917051295.2. NCBI lineage: Eukaryota > Metazoa > Arthropoda > Insecta > Lepidoptera > Nymphalidae > Erebia > Erebia ligea. The sequence continues at coordinate 11,931,508 of OU785235.1, read as the reverse complement.
ACACTCATTGTTATCAGATCCTTAATGATTTACTACACAGAACCGGGCTATATCAGTGACGATGGCGATCTGGGGCTTCTTATTTTAAATTTGATGCATTTTATAATATAACTTCATTCACTTGCTTCAGAAAAATTGCAAGCGTTGCCCCGGTATAACATTACCACGGTAAGGGCGCCTGAACCAATGACGTGTTTGAATAGAAGTTATCACGGGATAGGGAATAGGATTATTACTATCATAATTCTGTATTGTGATAGGTAGGTACATGGGCGAAAATATTTCTCTTAAAATAATGATTAAATTATATAATATGTAAACATTCTCAAATTTATCCGAAGAGCGGATCCACTCCTTTCACATTATAGTGTTTTGCTTACCACATAAAATGATTTGAAGGTGTTAGGTCTGTAAAAGTAAGTAGGTACATTACGTTTTAGATATCAGATTAATTTCAAAATATGTAAGTTAGAGAAATCAATTCTCTAACGCTGAGTTGCACGAAACACATTAAAAAATTAAGTGGTGATTAAACTAATTTAATTAAGAGACTTCATACACAATTCTCGTGATTAAATTAGTTTAATCCCTACCTTAAAAAAATGATTAGCATGATACGGCTATAACATGCAAATAGACAGAGTAGGTAGGTATGACTTAGATTAGTCAGGTAGTCAGCACTAACCGTGACCCATGCTATAAATAGCTCATGAAATGCACTTGTTTCAAGCCAATTTGCATTAGGTAAGCCTCTTGTCTCATAATAGAGCCCACGTTCTTCCTACTCTACGTATTGCACCTACCGCAATCTATACTAATATTATAAAGAGGTAAAGTTTGTGAGGTTGTAGGGGATAATCTCTGGATCTACTGAACCGATTTTGAGAATTCTGGTACCGATATTTGTGAGTGTCATAGGCTATATATTAACCCGAAAAATTAGGGAGTTCCCGTGGGAATTTAAAAAACTTATTTCACGCGGATGAAGTCGCGTGCATCTGCTAGTAGTTTATATTTTAAAAAGTGTGTATATGCAACTGCTATCTGTAGTTAAAGCCTAACAGCTAACGAGATGCCTAGTCATTTGGAACTCCAGCCCATGGGTACATGCTATATGCACTTTGCACACGGATAATTCCATTGCATGTGACAACTGTTTTGTCTATACAAATGCGTTGCGAATTCACCAACGTATTCAAATGATAATATGGGACTTAATGGGATATTTTCAGTTGAGCCTGTTAACACAAATATCCATACTAATATGTATTTATAAATCCGAGCGTATATTTCTGTTTTCACTTCACTTCAGATGGAGTCTGATAGATTTTGACTAAAGTTTGTACAGAGATAGCTTGCGTCTCGAAGGCAGACCTTGAGATGAAAATCGAATACTTCGTTATTTAAAAATAAAATACATTTACTTATATAATATTTTCACGCAGAAGATGGCAGGTATTATTTTGTGTTAAAGAGATCATGTTGTAAATAATCGAAGAACGTTGAATTTGGCAAAAATATTTTTAAATCCTTCAATCGTTTATATAATGTACTACATCAAGTTAGTAAAACAAGTGTATTAAAAAATATCCATGTAGACATGTGCAAAAACTTTATCAACTGAATCGCAGTCATACGGGAAAGTAATCGAAGAGAATGGTTTGAACATCGCACCTGGCCCAAGTTAGTTACGAGGGCAGCTGCGTTTTTAGCGTGTGTTTTTTTCCTCCATTTTGGTCTCCCCGACTCAATTGTTATTTGTCTATTGGGATCGGATTTGTTCTCTGCCTCACAACAAATCTGGATCGCACGGGCTTTTAAAAGTGAATTTAAAGGTTTTGACTTGTATACTTTGTATACTCGCTTGGATACTTTGATTTATCGAACCACAGAATAGAGAGTCGAAATACAGTAGACTGACATTAAGCTACAAATATAAACAATACAATTTGGCCTTATCATATCAACTTAACTTAATATTATATTTAATGAGCAAACGGTAAACGAGGTCTTTATTTTAATTTTAATACGGTTATCAGTACCTATAGATAGCTATCAATAAAATAATCAAACCAACCAAGACTAGTCATAGCACAGTTGTAAGTCGTAACAGCAGTTATCTTACAATTCGTTGATAGCAGTTAAATTAAATAATATCTCACAATTCAGGCTTAGTAAATTGTGACTATAAAACCAGAAGATTATCAAGTCGAAAGACAATAGTTAATTTAAAAAAATGCTCGGCTAGAGGTATTTGAATTTCGCGTTCCTTTTACAGCAGAACAAAGAAAAAGCACCTTTTACAAAGTGATTAGTTTGCGACCTGTGCTCAATTTGAGATGGAAGAAAGCCAAACCCTAGAAAATATCTACTTTCGCGCCACTAAAATACTGTGTTAGCGTTTTATAACTGGAATGGGGTCAAGTGATTACTGCATTGTTACAACATCTTATTTTCGGAGAATTTGTTATACGTCAATCGGATACATTTGCGGCTATGATGTCACTACACTATTTTATCATTTCGCATTCGATATATTCGACGATAACTAAACAGTATTTTCCTTTTACCTCCGAGCCTGTAAAATAATTACCCTTGCTATGGTTGAGAAATCTCGATGAAATCGGGTTAATTGTTATAGCATTCTCTAATAGAAATCAAATTTTCCGTATTTATTTTTAACGCTCTTTGTAGTGGACATTATTTGCGAAAGCATCTGGGTGCCCACTGCCCACTGCGATATTATTCCAATGGAACTCCCTACCATTGTTATTAGCGGAATTGGTTGACGAATGACGACCCTCAGCATCGAGGAATAGGTAATATGTATAGAGAGATAAAAATTATCATTTATAAAAAAACATCGTTCACGTTGCTCATTGCAGAGAGGTTGACATCGTGGCGCAAAATGGGGATGCAACGCCTGACCTATATCATAACTCAACGGCCTGGGACACAGCCAACTATAGCTCCAAGGACTTTTACTTTAATAAAGAGAAAATGCACTCTGTTTAAATTGGGACGCACCAAATTTTATTCTAGAGAGATTTTCATCATAGCCGCTGGCGTAACGGGCCATTTTCCCTTGTCTCAGAACCGAGCCTTTAAGGCTGTTTAAAACCAGTGTCACTACAAATTTATGCTGGTAAATCCTGACGCAGGATTTTGCTCCTTAATAAAATTGCGTATGCCCTGTGAAAATATTTCACTGAGACTTTAACAAGTATGTGTGCGGGGTTATTGCTGGCAATATTTTGGTATATTACACTTTCCTAAAATATTCATAGCACGTAATCGTTGCGTAGACACGGTTTATTTGGATAGACGCGTATTTCATCTGTTGTGCTGCTGTATTCATAGATACTGGATAGTGTTAGGTACTAACATCTACGAAACTTTACAAATAAATGACCTGAACATTCCTGCTGAAAAACCATTGTAAAATATTACCTATGTGAATTGAATCATAATCGCTTCCACTGTGAAACTGAACAAAATGAATTGTATAAAACCTATTTGTCAAGTGAGTAGCCTTTTTTGTCCAAAATTCAATTGTATTTCAGTCTCGAGTGTAGCTATCGGCGCCTATCTCCAGAACAATTTTGTGATAACACTAATGAAGGAAGTTGTTATACGCTACAAATTGTTGCCTTGTTATTTTCTTTAGATATTGTTTACTTGGAAATTCTGTGACCATTTTCTTGTTACATTGTTTTCCCGGTTTTATGTCGGTAAGATGATACATGAAGTAAACATTTTAACCAGAACTCTTAATTATAATATCATTATGTTTATAACAAATTCTACGTCATAGCAATTTTCATAAATTATCAAGATACATAATATAACAATTGCCATGCCGTTAACACGATATTCATATTATGTGTATGGACTTTACAGCAATATAACTGTTTTACATTAGACTTGTGATTTTTTTGCAGCTTTATGAATTGTTAGCACCCTTGAATACCAAAACAGTTTGTTTTACGGAATCCTCAGAGATGATCTCGCAATTTATTTATGAAGGAATCAATAATAAATTAAAAATTATTGTCTTCGCGTTTTTATGATACGCGGGGCTTTATTAGACTTGGATGTTACTGGAAAAACCATATTTGAAATTCAAATTTGATATCGTCGATCGTCGATAAAGTTACTGGACCGCACAACGGCCATGTTCTATATTCATAATGTTTATGGGAGCCATTCTACGTGGCAAAAGCTACTCAGCATATTTTTCGCATTCGCTTATCCTACTAATATTATAAACTAGTAGGCCCGACAGACGTTGTCCGGCCCTGAACCTAGAGCCCGATTGCAGCACCCCCTACCGGGTCCAATTGTTAATATAAACCATCCTGGTAACCACTCAAACACGAAAAAAAAACATCAAAATCGGTCCAGCTGTTCTGAAGTGATGCAAGAACATACATTTCGGAAATTGAGTTTTATTTATTGTATAACTAGCTGATGCCCGCGACTTCGTCCGCGTGGATTGAGGTTTTTTCCCGCGGGAACTCCTTAGTTTTCCGGGATAAAAAGTAGCCTATGTGTTATTCCAGACTATAATCTATCTCTGTGTCAAATTTCATCCAGATCCGTTCAGCCGTTCGGGCGTGATTGAGTAACAAACATCCATACATCCATACATCCATCCAAACTTTCGCATTTATAATATTTATTTGATTTGAGGTTTGTAAGCTTGAATGTTTGCTTCTCCTTCACGCCACAACAACTGAACCAATTTGGATGAAATTTGAATGGAGACAGGTTATACCCTGACACATAGGCAACATTTTTGTCCCGGAAAATTTAAGAGCTCCCGCGGGAATCAAAATACTTAAACCACGCGAACAAAGTCGCGGGTATCATCTAGTTTTGTATACATTCCTGGCATTATATATTAAAGTAAATAAATTTTTAATGAAATAAAATAGAAATATCTCATAATTTATAATTTCATAGATTTTTTTCCATGTTTCGCATTTTCAGACCAGCCTTTACTTTTGCTCATTTCCTCACGGTAACTAAAACCTATATGAATCTCAAAATCAAAATCTGACTAGAGAAGCCTTGATTCACTTATTTCAAATTTTGAACGTAGAATATTCAAGGGGCTACGTATCTTCAAAACTTTGGCTAATCTTCCGTTGCGCAAGGCAACATTTCTTCACGTAAAAATCACTACCTTTGCTTAGGTAAATTGCCTGGACGAAGGAAAAATAAGTCTTATCTAAAATGTATTCTTATCCATATTCATGAAAACGGAAGAATACTTTATGCGGTATTACTAGTGCCGTGGTATAGAATTCACTAGCCGAATGACAGTAAAATCTCAATGGACTTATCGATTTTATGGCCTTGACTTTTACAGTTAAGAAAGAGCACCCCTCGAACCCAAAGGCCGCATAAGTTTTCTTAAAAAAACCGGCCAAGTGCGAGTCGGACTCGCGCACCGAGGGTTCCGTACAAACCTGTAGTAAGTTTTAAATTATTAAAAAAAAACTACTTACTAGATCTCGTTCAAACCAATTTTCGGTGGAAGTTTGCATTATAATGTACATCATATATTTTTTTGAGTTTTATCATTCTCTTATTTTAGAAGTTACAGGGGGGGGGACACACATTTTACCACTTTGGAAGTGTCTCTCGCGCAAACTATTCAGTTTAGAAAAAAATGATATTAGAAACCTCAATATCATTTTTGAAGACCTATCCATAGATACCCCACACGTATGGGTTTGATGAAAAAAAATTTTTTGAGTTTCAGTTCTAAGTATGGGGACCCCCAAAATTTATTGTTTTTTTTCTAGTTTTGTGTGAAAATCTTAATGCGGTTCACAGAATACATCTACTTACCAAGTTTCAACAGTATAGTTCTTATAGTTTCGGAAAAAAGTGGCTGTGACATACGGACGGACACACAGACAGACAGACAGACAGACAGACAGACAGACATGACGAATCTATAAGGGTTCCGTTTTTGCCAAATTTGGCTACGGAACCCTAAAAAGTCTAGAGGACAATCTGCATTTTCTTGAATACCATGACGTGTGTATTTTTACCCTCCGATAAAGTACCTATATGCAACTTGAAGCTCGAAGTTTTTGCTGCAGTTTCTATTATTATCTACCGTCATCCGTGATCTAGATTTAAGATTATCATAGAGTTTCTTAATCAACAAAACTTACGTTTAAATTTATGTGAAGGTCGAGGCCGCCACTGCGGAGGCGGAGCATTGGGATAGTGTTTTGCTCCGACCGCATCAAAGAGCTTCCTTCCGGATCTCCGGACAGGCGTTGTGTCGGAGGACCCCTCCAACTTCTCTTGGTCAGAGGTTGTATTACTATTCGTAATATATCGATCGAGCTTCAAAACACATCTAGTAGTAGTATGTAGATTTTATTCAATTTATTAGAATTCGTGCCCCTTGTTGTCACGTACGAAAGAATATTCCTGTATAGCACCATCAATCTCATTTCATCAATCGACTAAGTTCTTTGGATTTACTGGTTTCAATTGATCATTTCTGCTTGGTTCGTTTAAAATATTCCTAGATATAGTTACTGTCAGTGTTTTTACAAAAGTACTCGTATGTTCTGTTTTTCAAATATCCCATCATATCAATCATTATTATCATTATATTAGTGCGCTTAGAGTTTAGCAGCTTTATATTATTAGATTTTATTATCTACCGCTACAGAATAACGTAGCCATAGATCTTAATGACTGTTCTATATTATGTCATTCTTCTAACCTTGCCCTCAAATGCTGTTATGGCCATTACCATTTATTACGCAATCAGAACTAGTGTGGTTTAATACTGTTTTGCAGTAAGTGAGAAGCAGCTGACTTTTTAAACTTTGTTTCATGTACCTAATCAATTTTTAACCGACTTCCGAAGAAGAAAGAGGTATTCAATTCGGCGCGTTTTTCTTATTCTCTTACTTGAAATAAGTAAAGTTTCTGTGAATATTTTTATTTTAATGCGTATATGGGTATCTACAATGAATTACAATTTACAATACGAACCAGTATATCAGTTTCTTTTATTCCTAGGTAATCTAATATGTTAAAAGCTGGCAATTTGCCAACATGTCTTTTTCAAGGTCGAGAGTTACGAAACGTGTTTTCGGCTAGCCAAACAATGTTTTCAGTAAATTATTTTCGGTATAATATCTAGAAGTATTTTATTTACTAAAGTTTACTACAGTATACGGCGGAATTAAACAAAGAATCGGGGACTCCTAGATATTCTAGTCAATTCTTTTTTTCTGAGGCAAATAATTATTCGTTTCTAATTTCAAAACTTAGGTATACATTACAAAAATGTGTATTGCCTTTTGTAACCTCGTATAAAGTTGCGCATCGCTATAAAACGGAAATTATAAAAAAAATACTTGCCAAGTTTACTTAATCAATTCTTATTTTAAGCGGGCGTTCAAGTTGGTTCAAGTGCCCCTAAACGTCACTACTACTTCCGTTTAAACAAAACCATACAACTGCGCATTAGCGTTTAATAAACTGTTTTCAGATTCAGCTTAAATTCCTTGTTTGTTTCAGATAATAGTTTAGTTTAGGTAGGTACAGTAATCAGTCAGGTCAGACTGTTTTTGTACAGGTAATAAGTACAATAATAGTCGGAAGATTATTTCGAAATCAACCCTGAATTCTTTTTTTGTTAGTTTTGCGTCATACTTTTCAAGGCGATTTTTTTTATTTGAAACAATAGAAAGCAGATAAGGAAGAAAAAAGGATTTGTTTATATTGGAACCTTGAATTCTTGAATAAAGAAAACAATCTCTGGAGTTTGCATTAATTATCTTGTAATGTATGAAACGATGAACTATGTAATGTGATTTCATAACATACAATTCCGGATGAACGCTATTTTCAGTTATTCATTACATTTAAAGTACCTACTGCAGTTGTATTCAAAAGTTCTTTTCAATCTTTGTTGGAGATGTCGTAGGTCTCGATTATGTAGTATACTTTTTGTCTAGTATCATACTTCATATCATATCATACTAATATTATAAATGCGAAAGTGTGTTTGTTGGTGTGTCCTTCAATCACGCCGCGACGGAGCAACGGGTCGACGTGATTCTTGGCATGGGTATAGTTACCAGGAGAGTGACATAGGATACTTTTTATCCCGGAAAATTAAGGAATCAAAAAAACTTTAACCACGCGGACGAAGTCGCGGACATCAGCTATTAATAAAATATCTACGAAATACTAGGAGTAGCACGTATATAATATGCAGTAAAATTTAATGGTAAATTTTCCCCTATCCTTATGGTTGTACTCTTTTCGAATACTCCCTAGAACCTTATTTACGGGATTTAGACTAAGCCATCTCAATTAGATTTGAGGCATTTTAGGTTTTCCTACTTATTTGCTTAGTGCTAATCGGCGTTACACACATGAATACACAAAGGTTCTCCGCATATCCATTATGTACTCGTAGGTCATATTATAATCGGGGACAAACTCAATGTCATGTAGGTAATCTACATTCGTTTGTATATACAAGATATTTTCCTTACAAGAAGAGTTAAGTTCTACATATTTGACGTGAAGGTTATATTGGTGTAGTGGTTATATACATAGCTTTAGCCTTTTGATCCTACATCCCAGTGCTAAGCAAAGGCTTCGTTTCATTGAGAAGCAAAGGATATCAAGCTTAGATCAACTGTAGTGCTAGAAGTGGCGTTCTATTAATAAATGAAAAAATGAAAAATGTTTATTTACCTTAAAACAACTTTGACAATTAAAAAAAAATGACAATATTAATTACTAATACATAGAAATGTAGGTTTCCTTGCGAGGTTTCGTTCACTCAATCTGGCGACAAAGACAAATTGTTAATGCCATTTAGTGATATGGTTACTTAATTTTTTAATTCATACTTACTGCTGGTTTATTGACTGCTAAAATCAACTCAGTTTTTTGTAATTATTGTCTATTCCATATTTCCATTATAATATTTGTTTCTATTTGCAGCAATTATAGTTTTAATATACCCGTAGTTAAATTTGTCGAGCGGGATGGACCGTGGTATGAGGCACCGCAAACCGGAGTGCCGACTCGCTTTTCGTTCACATTTCGGTGGTTGGTCACTCAGCCACCGTGGGTCCGGATGTCACACATTGTAACAGTATTAAATACATATTTGTGCACGAATTCGATTGTTATATGGGTGCCCTTTTAAAGGTTAGCACGTGAAAGTAAATAGCTGTTGCTTTCGGAACTGTTGTGTCCACTTTCTTTTTGTGATATTTTAGCATCCGTCGCGTCATGCTTGCAACTTCTATGCATTAGCTACTGTCGAATCGTAAGTTTTTTCATAAATGACAAAAAAGTAATGTAGTAAGGGGATTGGTTTTCCTAATTCTCTACAAAAACACAGGGCACAGAAGGGAAGTAGTAAAACCAGGAATAATTAGTTGGCTAGGCATTTCAAAACTGTTTGCTTTTCGTGAACGATGGATTCGAGAATGACGAAATTACAAACCAGAACCAGACCGAATATCCATTTTAAATAATCAATCTATTCTAATATTATAAATGCGAAAGTTTGGATAGATGGATGTTTGTTACTCAATCACGCCAGAACGGCTGAACGGATCTGGATAAAAATTGACACAGAGATAGATTAAGTCTGGAATAACACATTTTTATCCCGAGGAATAAATAATAGTTCTCGCGGGAAACAAAAAACTGCAATCCACGCGGGCGAAGTCGCGGGCATCAGCTAGTAATCAATAGGCATTACTGACTAACTGCAAAATGATAGACATTTTGCACTCACGTAAAGATTTTTAAAGAAAAATATAATGGTATTTCCTTTTAATTCAAAATTAATATTATTACAAATCAAAATTAAAATTGCCTAATTTGGTTTTACGCCTAAACTTCCTACGTGTGGAAAAAGTTTTACTTGAAAGGTTTTGTTTAGTAGAATTGCGTTTTGCACTCTAGATATATTCTAGGCAGACAGATGCTATGTCAGAAACATGATTTATTGCGACCTCGGATCTTGTTTGTATTTAATTAAACAAGTTTGCTTAAACCGATGTTTTTTAAAGAAAGACATCGGATTTTTCGGGTGTCAAATCAAATCAAATGTTAAACGGAACCAAATAAAATCTAACTTACTGAAATTTGTTTTGGTTTCGTTTTAACTTTACTATTCTAGGTATTTTTGTTTTTTTCCACTACACGTTCGCCCTTGACTGCGATCTCACCTGATGATAAGTGATGATGCAGTCTAAGATGGTAGCGGGCTAACCTGTTAGGGGCATGACAGTTCTATTAAAACCATACCCCTATTCGGTTTCTACACGGCATCGTACCGGAACGCTAAATCGCTTGGCGGCACGTCTTTCCGGTAGGGTGGTAACTAGCCACGGCCGAAGCCTCCCATCAGGCCAGACCAGGAAAAATTCCGAAATTATAAATTCCAAACCCTGCCGGGGATCGAACCCGGGACCTCCGAACGTTAAGGCAACAGCGCTCAACGCTCAGCGGGATTTCGTCAAAATTTAAAAAAAAGTAAGTCTAATAACCAGTACCTACTGGTAATCGATACTTAAGTATAATGTCGCTGTTTGGTATTAAAATGTATGCATACTTAGGCATTTACAAGCACACTTATGGGACTTTACTACTACTTTACTGGCTGAGTGGTTCAAGTTGTATCTTGCTGGGGCTTGAAAATTGAAATATTTAGAGAACCTTCCTTCAATGAAGTAGGAAGTGGCATTCAGACAGGATCTAAAGAAATTCCACCCTCTTACCGATTTTCAAAAATTCCGCTCGAGAGAAACTGGGTTGGTTCCGCTAGTATACCTTTTAATTGGTACAATGTTCGTCATAACCCCTTACTGGCTGAGTGGTTTAAGTTGTATCTTGCTGGGGCTTGAAAATTGAAATATATAGAGAAGCTTCCTTCAATGAAGTAGGAAGTGGCATTCAGACAGGATCTGTAGAAATTCCACCCTCTTACCGATTTTCAAAAATTCCACTCGAGAGAAACTGGGGCGGTTCCGCTAGTATACCTTTTAATTGGTACAATGTTCGTCATAAAGGATTGTTTATTTATATGACACGATGGACGATGGAACGCGTCCGCAGTCACATGCCCGCTTTGATAAGGATTATTTATGTATTGGGATTTGGGAGCAACTTGCGTGCAGACGCGTCCCATTCGGGCCATACATTCCAGCTATAGAATATAAATTGCTATGCTTCATTTATGTTTTTTTTGCACATCATCAGCAGAAAACATTGTTAGCAATTAGATAAACAATTACAGTGTAAATCAGTAAATCGTTTGTGTACATAAAATCAAATTGTACAGTCCTTGATTTAATCGATGATAAAATTCTTATCAAACAAAAAAATATGTTTTTCTCAAACATGCTTGGAAATTTGAGCATTATTTTGACAACCTTCTTCGAGATAAATCGAAATTGCTGTACTGACCAAATACATGCGAGCAGCGGCCTTCTAAAAATGTATGAAAATCCATATCTGTCGTGGTTTAGCGGCCAAATAAATTACATACTAAATTCATATCTGTCGTGTAGTTTAAAAGTGGAACGATCTTTTACTCCGAAACATGGCAACCAAGGAGGTAACTTATCAAAGGTGTTATTTAAATTTCGAACTAGCTTGCAAATAGAAAGCTGTTTATTGAAAAAAAAAAACAAATGAACACTTTGACGCGGGAAAAATTATTGTTGTTCGTTGTTCGTCATTGATTTTGAAATGTTTTTGACAAAATGAGTTCAAGTGAAGACAATGAGTGTGATGAACACTTACGTTTTAATTTCCGCGCATTATTTGAGAAAAGCACTATACAAGCCTTGGCCACAACTAGGCATTGATGGACTTACGTATGTGTGCCTCGGCTTCGCCTCGGCCCACATTTACACGTTCGTCCTTCAATGCCTGTTTTGATGGCCGCTGCAGTAATGTACTATTCCATCTCCAATTATCTGATAGAGATAGGCTCTATCAGATACATTATATGACTCAAAATTCAGAGGTGATATTAATCCTGTAGCGGACGTGATGTAAAGTTATAACTTCCAAATGTAAGTTTAAAGCCCTGGTCAGCTAACACGCGTTACATGCGCGTTACGGCAGAAATCTGCATGTCACATTTAAGTCACGTTTAAGTATTACGTGACGCACCGAGTAACTGTAAAGAAGTTCAAGGAAACGGTTCTTTTACGGCAGAACGTCATATTGCAGAAGGTGACATCACACCGCACACTTTGCTGAAGTTGCGCGTTGTATGTAACCAATGCCCGTCCGTTTATTCTACTACGTAGAAACTATAGAGCAGTACCTACTCCTTTATTAGTTATTCCCAACGACATATTATATGATTACTAGCTAATGCCCGCGACTCCGTCCGCGTGGTTTAAGTTTTATTGATTCCCGCGGGAACTTCTTAATTTTCCGGGATAAAAAGTATAACCTATGTCACTCTCCAGGTCCTCAACTATACCCATGCCAAAAATCACGTCGATCCGTTGCTCCGTTGTGGCGTGATTGAAGGACAAACCAACAAACAAACACTTTCGCATTTATAATATTAGTAGTGTAGAATGATACCATGGTAGAGACATTTTCAGTGAAGGGGGAATATGTAAATTATTAAACGATAAAACAATATTGTGCTTCGTCCGTATGTTTACAGTGAAAATGCCAGATCGAATTAAACCTGTGGTACGAGTTGAAGTATCAATTTGTCGGCCGCTCTGGAGCTAATAGAGTCGAACTCCTGACATTTGACTCAAAGGTCGACTTGAATTGAATTTGAATGATGGACGCTAAAGCTTGAAACACATACACAGAATGACGATAGCGTGTCCAACGCGGTTTCAAAGAGTTGAGTTTGGGATACATGGAACTGTTTATTCAGGCATTCATACAGCTAAGCGTGCGTCACAAGCAGCGCACCGTTTGTCGTCGTTGCGCACTGTATGACACGCTTCATACACCCTTTTACGGTTGTCTTCAAACAAAAATTGCTCTGCACAATAGTGAAAGGGATTTATGTGTACGTACCTGTTGGCCGGGGTAATGCCGGTGCCCTCGTGCCTCCAAATAAATCGAAAAATCGCCTGTTATATAGGTTTAAGGTCAGAGATATACAAATCCCATAAGCGTGTTCCCACGTTCACAGCTTGACCATCCGTCTACCTTCCTGCCGGCAGTTGACCAGGCTATAACGTCGCGCGTTCAGTTTGTTTCAGCCTTTACCGACTAGCGCGGTGGCACGAGCTACACGTTTAACTCGTAGAATACGAGCTTTAAAGGCCACTTCAGCCCACTCTTTCTGGTATAAAAATGAAAAGTTATATCCAACGGCAAAGCTAGGGAAATGCCTTAACCGTTTTCAATACCGGTTTCCGTCTCAAACATACACGTGTAACTTATGTGTTGTGTAATATCTATTGTTATTTTTCGCTTGCAATTTCGAACTCATCCTCGATTTCCCGCATTTGTTATGCGTATAATAGTTAAGTATAGGGTTTTTCCTACTAGAAATTCTCAGTACTAGCCCGGAGTTAGGAAGTTAGCGGTGTTCCACCCCCGTGCCTCCGAGATCACGTTAAGCTGTCGGTCCCGGTTATTATCACTAACATGATAATAGTCGTTAAAGCCCGCCAACCCGCATTGGAGCAGCGTGGTGGGTCTAAGCTCTAATTCCCTCTCTCCTATGAGAGTGGAGGCCTGTGCCCAGCAGCGGGACGTTAATAGGCTGTAGTGGTGGTAGTGGTGGTTATGCGTTTATAACCACAGAATAGGTAATAGTAGTAAGTATATAAAGCTTCAACAAATACCTACTTGTAATGTTGAAAAATGGTAATTGTTTCTTTTATCATGTTAAAAGTTAAGCGCAAACCCTACACAAGTCTAAGAACAACATTGATAGTAAGACAGGCTAAGCCGTAACTTAAGTCGGTACAAGACCATTACTTAAATATCTAATCTAAAGGTATATAGGTGAAGTATTTTTACTCGTACAAAATAGGACGTTATTTACCGTTCGCCTGGCAACCAGCCAGGGACGTCCACGACACTCCATCGGTGAAACCACTTTATCTTCGGATGACAAACCTTTGACATAGTCATCAGCAAATTACTAAGTGTTTTAGCCCCGTCGTTCAAGAAACAAGAATAATATTATGCCCGCGACCTCGAGATGTTTCGCTGAGCCTTCTTTACTTTGTAAATGGAGTGATTCGGCGGATTTGTGAACTTAAATATAAAATTAACTACAATAAAATGAACACTTTGAAAGTTTCAGCTAAATAATGATTTAATATAGCCTCAAGCGTCAATAACGGTTCTGTAAGTAGGGGTGTGATCACAAAAATACTATAGCAATAAGAATCTTTATACATAATATACGTTTCATTGTTATCGAGTATCGACACCTTCATGAAACATTTTTTGTTTCTTTGGTACCAATTTCCGTTAGGGCACTTCCGTTTCACTTATTGGACGTTTTCTGTCGCATTTCATTTTTCAAATGGACATTGTTTCTTTATACAATAACAAATGAAAGCGAATATGATATCAATTCCTATTGTTTGTGCCACTACCTAAGCTATTGTGTGGCTAATAGTAAGAATTCGTGGATTAGCTGATCATTCACTAGAACCGACATAAGACGCAACGACAACCACAGGGGTCGGAAACTGCATAGCAGGATAATACCCTGAACGTGTTCTTGGTTCTCGTGTATAATTTAAATACTAGTGGTTTTCCCAGACCACGGGACCTATACATAAGACCTCGCGTCCTATGAGTTGATATTTCATATTGTGATGCTAAAACTTGTGTGGTACAAAATTGTGGTGTGCAAAATTGTGTTGTAAAAAGATTTTACATTGAAAATTCGGTCCTTGCTCATTCGCTCTTTCTCGCAGAGAAAATTGTTGAATTAATTTTATTCCTATTTGATACATCATTATTTTTAGTGTATCGCGGCTTGACATCATTGAATTACATATTAGGTATTTGCTAATTTGAAGAAGTTGTGAGGCTCTGACAAATGAACGAACGTATGGACGGACAAATGTGAAATCAGCCGAGAAGACTTGAAGACCACGTTGCTTTCGCGACAAACAAGGAATTGCTATCAGGCACGTAACGCTGCAGACCGCGCAGTGTGAACGCTTTGTAAAACAACTTCTAGAAGCCGTGTTGATCACATCGTTTTCTGTCCAGACCTTTCGTAACTGTATACACGATCCATTGCATTTTAAGCCATGAATACCTTCATTTTGCCACTGAAATACGACGAACTAGTTTTACCCTTTGACGTTGGCAAAGTGGTGAACGCTTTCAAAGTAGCGTATCGCGCAATGAAAGGGTGTTTAGAAAGGACAACATGACATGATTCTGGAAAGATGGCCCCGTTGGTGATGGAAAATACTCAAGGATAAATGGTTGGCTCAGAAAAAAATTGCGGTCATGTTTGCTCCTTTATTTCTGACTAGCGATCCGCCCCTGCTTCGCACGGGTAGCACTATTAATCCTAATAGTCTATACCCAATATAGCCAGTGGGCAGTGGGCAGGTTTTACATTTTAATAGGTATTACATTGTCAGGGTACAGACGATTTTTTCCGACTTCGTTCACATTATTGCAAGTTTCGTAAGGATCTCTAATTTTTTTCAAAATAAAATATAGCCTATGTTACTCGCTGATAATGTAGCTTCCTATAGGTGAAAGTTTTAAAATCGGTTGAGTAGTTTTTGAGTTTATCCATTACAAACAAACAAATCTTTCCTCTTTATAATATTAGTTTAGAATCTAAACTAATATTATAAAAAGGATAATATTATTAATCCATTACCAATACCATACCATTCATCTAAACTTTAGATGAATGGAATGCAATGGAATGTTTTTATTTTGTAGGACAGCGAATGATAGGGTCATTCGAATAATATGAATAAAATGAAATAAAATATAAAGCTATATTATCAAATCTTGTTATGAATATTTCAATGGTAGATCTAGTTTGGGTTGCTTGACTTCATTAGATACCTCGATTGAATTGTCGCTTTTTAGCTAATTTAGGGATCGTACGCGGTTTTTACCTTACGTTAGTAAGACGTAGACGTATTAAAGCTCTGGTTTTAACTAGGGCTTCCAATACCGGGATCCCGGTATTGGCTAATACCGGGATCCCGGACTTTTTTCGCCGGTTTTCAATACCGGTATTGAAATGTCTAATACCGGGATACCGGTATTGGTGACACTATAAACGAAACAGTGACTATTGCGTATATTTCTTTTTAGATGCTACTGTTTTTTATTCGGCTAAGTTTAAAACTTGTATCTTAAGCATATTAGCTCAAAAAGAGCGCCTTTATTGCTTAAAACCAGTGAAGAAAAGTCGTTTTTGTTCACTCAGAGGGAAAACTTAGTGTTTGAATTTATTATAGATCCCTGTGGCTTGGCATTTCTATTTCATTGTCTCTCAAAACGTTCAGAAATCTAATTTTTAACTAATGCATATTTTATTATGATATATTATTTTCTTTTGAATAATAACTATTGAATTTTAGATTAATTTGTGTTTTGACTAAATTATCGTTTTCTTCGACTTCGATCGACTTCTTACAAAAATATCGTTTATTACTCATTTAGTAGTCACAATACATTTTACTATAGTGGTTTAACGCTCAACGACCTCAGCAGAGTTCCTCAACAGGTGGGCCTAAAATTGAATATGAGCAAGACAAAGATCATTTCTAATGCACACGTTCAGCCCCAACCTGTTTTAGTTGAGAACTCTGCACTCGAAATTGTTGATGAGTAGATATACCTAGGACATACAGTCCAGTTAGGTAGGTCCAATTTCGAGAAAGAGGTCAACCGCCAAATCCAACTCGGCTGGGTAGCGTTAGGGAAACTCTGCGACATCTTCTCGTCCAAAATTCCTCAGTGCCTGAAGACGAAAGTTTTCGAACAGTGCGTGTTGCCAGTGATGACTTACGGCTCTGAAAAATGGTCGCTAACTTTGGGCCTGATAAGAAGGCTCAGGGTCACTTAGCGGGTGATGGAAAGAGGTATGCTTGGAGTATCCCTGCGTGATCAAATCAGATATGAGGAGATCCGTAGGCGAACCAGAGTAACCGACATAGCTCGAAGAGTCCAAGGTTAAGTGGCAATGGGCGGGGCACATAGTTAGTAGAACCGATAGGCGTTGGGGTCCTAAAGCGCTTGAATGGCGGCCTCACACCGGGAAGCGTAGTGTTGGACGACCCCCCACTGGGCGGAGGCTCCACGATCTCAAGCATGTCGCTGGCAGCCGCTGGAAACAAGGGGCACAAGACCGTGCCCTGTGGCCATCCATGCAGTAGACCTACCTCCAGCAGTGGATATCTACAGGTTGAAACGACGACGACGATAGTAGTTTAAATTACAATCATCGACACTAATTTCACTCATTATTTAAAATTTCCAGCCATATTTATTTAATTTTGTGTGCACGTTGAGAAAGTGCGTCACAAATATACTTAATATTAAAAGTTCAAAATTCAATGGAGGTTAAAAATATATATTTCGTAAGAATTCATCCGAAAATAGTTCTATTTTAAAAATCATACGTACAGTTGATATTCTGATTGATAGATATTAATAAGAAATTGATTATTTGATAATAATATAAGTATTAATAAGATTGTATTTAAAATGATGTGATGGAGTTTCAGAACGTTACGTGCAAAAAAAAATCTCGCTGAGTGAAAAAAACAGCGTTTCTTCACTGAATTTATGCAGAAAAGGCACTTTTTTGAGTTAATTTGGTGAAAAAATTTTTTTATGATAAAACTGTTTGTTATGGTGCCGTTTGCTTCAGAAAAGACTAATTATAAGTTAAAAGACATCTACCACTTTTTAAATTTCATTCCAATACCGGGATCCCGGGATCCCGGTATTGAAAAAAATCTTTTCGGTATTAATACCGGTATTGAGAAAAACCGGTATTCGAAAGCCCTAGTTTTAACCATAAAAATCTGACCACATCAAAAAGTTGCCTCGAGAATGTGCCCTAGATGCTCTCGTCTCATTTTGAATCTTTTTCAACTGACACATTTTAGCTGAATACGACGTACAACGTAAAATTTTATTGGTGTAGATGTGTTTTTTATTCGTCAAAGGACTTAAAAATATGTCACAGAACAGAAATCAGAATACGGCTTGTAAATAAGTACGATTAAAGTTAAAAGTGAGTTGGGGCATTGTGCGGGCAAATGTCGGAAGAGCGTCATTCTATTGAAACGCAGCTGTTACGAGCGAATGAATGTGGGCATTAAACTGCACCCCTATTCTGAATGAGAGCACTCTGTGCAATTTAGTTTTTTGTCTTTGAACATCTGTATTGCTACGTCATAAACAGGATAGCAGTAACACAGGTAATAGTATAATTGAATTAAAAATGTGTTATTAAAGTGTAACTATAGTTCTGCTTTCACACACTGCCCATTGTTGATGAGTTTATTTCTTAACTTACATACATATCAAAAATTTTCGGAACCGGCAGGATTTGAACCTGCGTCTCTCTCTGGGAATCGCGCCCTGAGCGCCTGGACCACTCGGCCACGGTTCACTTACAGTGACGAAATTTGAGATATGCATCTATAATCCAGTCTTTTAACGCGACTGTTTATGCCATCCAGTAGCGACACATTGCAGTATCGAAACTACTTTCAAAGGCCCATATTCCTGCCGGTTCCGAAAATTTAGTAAGTTTAGAAACTTTCCTCGTGTGTGAAGCACTGTTATAAAATTAGCTTATTTCTTCATTTCCGAAGATCTTCTGATCCCGTTGTATAGTAAAGATCATAAGATCTTGGTGGAACAATCCGTCGGTACACTGTTACAAATGTAATTAAAGAAGTATTTTATAAAAACCGGTACTTTGACGAAAACATAAAGTAACATTAAAATAAAAATAAAAATCGAGACTCTTGAATTCGGTGAAAATGGAAAAATATTTGATACAAACTCTTATGTTTGAGATGTTTTTTAATAATCGTTGTCTTAAGTAGGTATAATCATCTGTAAATGTTTGTCTTTATTAAGGTTAATAGTGTAGACGTGACTCAAATATAATTAATGTACACCAATAAGCGTGTCCTAAAATCTATTGAGGCTAATCAAAAAAAAGAAAATAAATAGCTATAAGATTCTAATTACTACATGCAGATTAAACATGCGGATGTTCGCATTGTGGGGACAAATGCAAAAAGAGCCTCATTTTACCCTAGTAGAAGCGCAGATGTTACGTACTGAATGAAGTGGGCATTACATTGTAGCCTCCATTTGAATAGGGATGATGCCTATATCAAAAATAAATTATTTCTATCTGATTATTAAATAGAGGGTCTTCCAAAAGACTTAAACATCTTCGGTTAGTTCTAAGTTTGATAACCATTTTAAAATATAGATTAAAGAAAAAAAAGTGCGTTGGAATTGACGTCACAACTGCGAATTTCATACAAATTCCATACTAGGAGTGCGTTTTCAAGTTTGATTAAGAGTTTCTGATTTGATTGAGTTGTCATCATCCCTATTGCGAGCATTCTTCTTGTGGAGTTAGCTTACATATTAGTTGCCACTTACATTTTATTTGACTTGGAAAATGACCAAGTTTATTACCTTCCTTTATATATAACTTCGTCTACGTGATTTTTTTTGAATACCCGCAGATCTTTTTGATACAAAAATCTTCTTTATCAGGTTGCTTTAAAATTCATAAGCCTAGATAATTTCTTTTTTTTAGTTTCTTTCTATTCGTTTCTTTTATTTATAAAGTCGATTAATAAATACTATACATAATACAACTATTTTCCATTAATGACCATTTAAACGGTGCATATTTTTTTGTTAAAATAAACATGAGTAGTTTTTTCTAGTAGGGAATTTTTTCTGCAAATAGCCAATAAAATTCATGAAGGCAAACAAAAGAAATTAGCAACCATTTTCCACCATTTTATATTTCTATTTGGTCAAGGAAATCGGTTAAAAGAAACCCATCGCACTCATGAGAAGTAATAAAGGAAACTGTAACCCGCTGCGCTGGAATAGAATGGTTATATAAGCCCCTTTAGTGCTTGCTTCAATGGGAGAGAAGGCCTTTGTCCAACAGTACGATTTTCTATACCTACATTAGAAAACGTAGCCATTGCCCATTCCAAAACTCTCTAAAAATTCCGCCTTTTTATCAATTTCGGCAATGATTTGATGTAACATCAAGATGGTAACTACCCCGATTAGGGATATGAGTTTAATATAACGGCTATTTATAGGTTTATATCTGCATTTTTGATCAAAACGTCTTATAAACGTCTAGGGTTTTCAAAGGGATAGTTCATCCCTTTGAAAATCTTAAAACGAAAGTTCTGTCTTAAGAATGGCAAATATAATAAATAAAATAAGTAATCACATGGAACTCGCATGCAGCATACAATTTTATAAGCGAAATGCCATAAGATTTTGCAAGAGATTTAGTATTGCATTTGACTCTGATCCAATTCGATTTTACACGATTCTCCTACATATTCGAGCTAAACGTGGGCTTCTTTTATTAAAAGGACTTTCTATTTCCGTGCCATAGTGAAGATTGTGAAAAGATTTTGTATCAGAGACAACTATCGACTTATAAACATACACTTCCTAATGTTATTTGATTTGGGTACTTAGGTACTTATAAGGCGATTTTTTAACGCAAAACAACATTTCCTTTTAATTTTATAGTAATTAATAAATAATTATTATTTATTCAACCAAGTTATTTGTAATGTAATTAAAAAAAAAAAAAAAATATTTTCCATATAATTTATTTGGCAGTCTTTGAATCAGGCGTGTTATATTTGGAAAAGTTATTTTAAATACGAATAGTTGATTCTAACTTTGTGGAGAGCAGATTTCATGTACTTAATTAAATTTTAGCATCGTCACATTAGCAAACTAGCTCGAATTGTTAGCAGAGCAGCCCGCATTGTGTTAGCAAACAATATAGGGCAGGGCTGAGACGAAGTTAAGTGTCTGGCGGACGCGTGGAGAGACGAAGGAGCTTGTCTTGATACTTGATAGTGTATTATCTACCGCTACCAAGTTTCCTCAATTTACTAAATTGAATTTTTTTGAAACAATCGCAATTTTCCTAAATAAAACTAGGTCTGCTCGATCCCAAAATATCTAATGTCCTAGTAGACTAAGAGATAACTGCAATTTTGGTAACCATCGCCAGAAAGGCTGATTCAGTGTTAGGTGGATGTAGAGCTCTCCACTGATCTCAAAAGTGGCAGGCAGACTGCAACTTTTGTGATCAGTGGAGAGCTCTACATCCACCTAACACTGAATCAGCTTTTCTGGCGATGGTTACCAAAAGTGCAGTTATCTCCTATAATATAGTTCCTATCCACGCGAATCATTGTAATCAGTAAATGCTTTCCAATTTCGTAGCTTCTTTGGCAGCTTAATTTGCATTGATACTTACCTACTTACTTAGCGGTGATATTTACTTTGTACATAAAACATTTCTTTTGCAAGCGTATAACTTTCAAAAGAAAAAGCAAACTTTACCGACGTCTTGTGAAGCAAGCGCAATACACAGATTCACAGAGCTCTCGAGTTTGATTGCAAGAAAAACAAATCTCTCCACTGGCCCGGCTTCCTCTTGACTTAGTTCCGGGCTTCCGGCACTAACATCGTTTTGCAGCTCTGGTAGTTTACATGAGCACTACAACTTGCAATAAATTTATGCGAGAAAGTAAACTTAAGCTTCCTTCTATGATAAAAGTGTGTGTGTGCAATTCACACACGGCAGAAGTGAAACTTCAGAAAAGTAGCCTGCGAGAGAGAATGAGATACATATAACTTGTATTCTATCTCATCTCTCGCAGGCTAAATCTTTTTTTTTAAAATATGTTTGTCTCTTTTTGGTGTAGCTATTCCGTTTCATTTTTTTCATTTCGTAGAATTTTCAAATCACTAGATACGATTCTAAAGAAGTTTCACTTCAAAAATAATTAAACCCGACGTTATCGTTTTTGTATTCGCGTAAATATCGTCTTGTTAGTAACGATTGGTTTATTTTTCGACTAGCTAATGCCCGCGACTTCGTCCTCGTGAATTGAGGTTTTTTGGTTCCCGCGGGAACTCTTTAATTTTCCGGGATAAAAAGCAGCCTATGTGTTATTCCAGACTATTATCTATCTCTGTGCCAAATTTCATCCAGATCCGTTCAGCCGTTGGAGCGTGATAGAGTAAATCCATCCATTCGTCCAAACTTTCGGAATGATAATAATATTATAGAATACTAGAGGACGCCCGCGACTTAGTTCGCGTGACATAAGTTTTTTAATTCCCACAGGTACCTACTCCTTCATTTCCGGGATAAAAAGAAGCCTGTCACTCTGCAGATCCTCAACTATACCTACCCATGCAAAAAATCACATCTATCCGTTGCTCTGTTGCGGCGTGATCGAAGGACAAACTCTCTATTTAACGTCCTTGGGGATAGAAATTTCAAAACTGTGGAATATGTATTTCATAATTTTAAATCGGAAGCCCAAATAACCCAGTTTCAGGGCTATAACTTTAAAAACGACGGACTTTCATTCAAATTTTCAACCCCTATTTAACCCCTTTGAAGGTGAAATTTTTATATATTTTGACACAAATGCTTCTTTATTTTTTACCGAAAGCCAAAATAACTTGAAAATTATCTTGTAAAATTAAGGACTTTTTTACAAACTTTCAACCCCTGTTTTACCCCTTTGGGGGTAGAATTTTGAAAAACTGTGACAGACGTCCTTCTTTATTTTTTACTGGTAGCTCATATACCAAGTTTCATGGATATAACTTGAGAAATGACGGATTTTCATACAAACTTTAACCCCCTATTTCACCCCTTTAGGGGTGGAATTTTGAAAAATCCTTCCTTAGTGAGCGCCTACGTCACTAAAGGAACCTACTATCAAAATTTCAAGTTTCTAACCCCAGCGGTTTAGGCTGTGCGTTGATATATAAGTCAGTCAGTCAGTCAGTCAGTCAGTCAGTCAGTCAGGACTTTGAATTTTATATATATAGATTTAGTATAGATTTCCAAAAAAGAAACATTAATACGAAATGTTCTGGGTTGCGTTGTCTGCAAAGCCAAAGTCGTAATCGATTTGTATCATTCAAATAAACTGCTATGCCCTTTCTAGCGCCCCTTTTCATTAGCTCGTTGCTTTAAACATTGATTAAGTTACTTGATATGTGCTTTGTAATGTTGACAATGCGACGTCGAAGTCTGAAACGATGTAGGGTTGTTGCCTGGGGTGAATAATTGTCTAGTTGCTTAAGTTGCTTGATGCTTCGACAGTCCTTACGTCCTAATTCAGTGTATGTTATTTGCCTTGCAGGCTGCAACTTGCAAGCTGTTGATCAAGCTCTTTAAATCAATCTTTGATAGTGTGAATAACATTTTACTTTTGTTCAAACAATTTACCTTTACGGGAAAAAATATATAACAATGGCTTGAACGTACCTAAATGGCGCTACAAAATATATGCAGAATGTATATGCAAATGGTAAATTCGAGGTGGCAAATAAAATTGTAAGGTCTTTAAGGTCAGGGGCCTAAAATATTCGTCAACTTTAAAATTTAAATCATACTCTTTAAAGCTCAGATTTTAAGTGACTACTGCCTAGTGCCTACCTATTCATTAATTATCTACTTATGTATTTAAATGTAGATAGGCACACCTACGTAAACTTTTGGTATTGGGAGCTCAAGGCTAAAATGTTCTCTACTAATTTTAGTTACAGCTGATTCGATTAGTCTAACAATTTACCAGCCAAATAAACAACGTTAACTCGCTTCAAGCAACGTAGACGTTAGGTACTAATGACATTTTAAAGGGAGTTTGCCCTTATCGTCCTATGCATATCTAGAAGCTGTCTAGACTGCCCAAAGCGGAAGTCTGGAGCCGTTTACGAGACGACATTTACATTTATTTAACTTTGGAATCTGATTTATGGTTTTTTATTTGAAAGTTATTCTATGGAATTATTAGTTTAGTCTTTTGAGTTAACTATTTGGTCAGTATGACGTGAAAAACTTAATTGAAACTGAATAGAACATTGTTTTTAATTTCTTTTTGCTTTCACGCTACGTCTAGACTGGTAGACTGTACCTACCGTTGTACTCGATGCGGAAAACTCTGGCCAATGCACTACCCTATAAAAGGTAGCAGCTGGATGATATAAGCTATTGATAGGTGGGTAGGTATCGTCAATTTGATGATTCATTCTTTATTACGAACATGTTTAGACTGCAAGGGGCAAATGAGTGATTGTATAGAATTAAGAATAAGTTACGCGGTACACGGCTCCGTGTACGGTGTATAGAAGCATAAATGAAGACTGTTTTGTTCGTGATGACCTAGCTTTAACCAACTACCAAGTTAGCTCGAGATTGGATGTCTGTGTAGACATTTTCAGGTATAATAAACTTTCTACATATATACAATTAGTCTTCCTAGGTCCTAGATATAACCGCAGCATAAGTTCACGTGCAAAAGAAAGTATCTCCTTACACTATGGTATAAGTTTCGATACGGCATTCAGCTAACAGGTAACCCTGTTAATTTTTATTTAACACTAGCTGATGCTCGCGACTTCGTCCGCGTGGCTTAAGTTTTTTTGATTCCCGCGGGAACTCCTTAATTTTCCGGGATAAAAAGTAGCCTATGTCACTCTCCTGCAGGTCTTTAACTATACCCATGCCAAAAATCACGTCGATACGTTGCTCCGTTGCGGCGTGATTGAAGGACAAACCAACAAACACACTTTCGCATTTATAATATTAGTATGATGAACATCGTGAATAGTCTTCGCGGTACGCAACTACGCACTATCCGTACTTTTGCAGATTCATCTTATTCAGATCGTACTCAACGAACTCTATGTGTAAGTAATAAAATATTTCTATGCATCGTCTTCAACTAAGGAATAAGGACGTTAGGTATTTTTGGATAGAATGGTTTATTTATAAACAAGCTTATTTTAGAAATCCCAAGAATACCTTTATGATACGCCAGACGGTAAATTTCATACGCAGGGCTGAGAGGAGACTGCGAACATGGGGTTGGTGACCCCGCACCCCTACCTTGCTCGATGTCCCGAGCCTGTCTACGTTCACCCTAAATTTCCTCGGATACATTTCGTTTTATTGACCTCATCTAGCTAGGTATTATAGCGTACACGATTCCTCTCATCTTGAGTCGGTTCACTGAGGCATCAATAGGCCTTGAGAAAGCAGGAGCTCTATTGTGATTAAATTCTTTTGCGAAAAGATAACTTAGCACTCTTATCACTTTATTGTACACCACTAATTATTGGGATGATTATATTGGATTTGATTATTTAAATAGATCTCAATTTAACAGTCCGTAAACCCGTAAACCGACATTTTAAGAACTTTTGATGAGCTTTGTGCATGAGATATTAGTATTATAACAAAAAAAAAAATTAAAACATTAAAGATTAATCCCTCCTTATAGTACGGGACTATTAGACATTGACCCTAAAATAAAAAATGTAAAGCTGATTTTTGGCACAAGTGTTCCTTGGGGTCTGAAAAGTACCTGTTCAAAAATCCCCCCCCCCTAGGCCGCGGGCTTCCCCCCCTGCCTCCTCAAACGTCTCCCCGACCACAGTTTTTTGTAATTTTCTCAAAAATGATTAAAGCTAGAAAAAAACGTTCTATGGTGAAAATTATCTTCATTAAATTGTCTACAAAATATATTAATGGTTCATTTCAATAAGACTAATAGTTTAGGAAATATGTTAACCCTTTGTGCATGAAAAGAAAATATTTTGCATGTATCGCTTTTTGTAATGTACTTTCTTGTAATTTCCATAATAACTGATAGAGCTACGAAAATGTTGTCTGAAGCAAAATGAAAGGTTTTTAAATTATCTATAAAATAATGTTTAGTTTATATTATTAAGAATAATAGTTTTAGAGATATACCTACCTATTGTGTTAGATAACGAAAATAATATGCAAATACCGTGTACGTTGTTTTTAATTTCTGGGAAAAAAATAACAGAGTTAGGAAAATCTGATTGAAGCAGTAATAAATATAGTTAAATTACCTACAAAAAATATTTTGTTTCATTTTGATAGCACTTATAATTTCGAAAATATACCTGTCATAATTAACATGAAAACAATATTTTTCAAAATTTTACATGTTTTCTGTAATTTCTAGAAAACTATTAGAGCTAGGCAAAAAACTCCCAGAAGTAAAAATAAACACCATTTAACCAGTTATTTAAAAAATATTAGTTTATAAAGATAGGACTAATAATTTCGCATATATATCCATGTATTGTGTACGTAATAAAATTAAAAAATTGCTAGAATCCTGTGTTATTTGCAATTTGCACAAAAACTATTAGAGCTGGGAAAAATCCTCGAAAGAATAATTAATTTCATTAAATTACCTACAACAAAGTCTAATGGTGTTTTTAGATAAGATCAATAGTTCGAGAAATATCGTAACCTTTATTCCATGAATTTTTTTTTTTTTTTCAAAAACTGTGTAATATTTTAGAATTTTCACAGAAACTATTACAACTAGGAAAAAAAATATCAGTAACAAAAATGAACTACATTAAATTATCTCCAAAATAGTTTTTACTGTATTCTGATAGAACTAATAGTTTCGGAAATATAGCTGCCTAACTGGCATAAAAAACTAAACCTTTGTAAAAACCCTACATGTTTTTTGTAATTTCAAGAAAAAGTATTAGAGCTAGGAAAAAAGCTGTCAGGACTTAGTACAAAGTTTATTAATTTACCTATAAAATAGTGCTTAGTTTATTTTGATAGGACTAATAGTTTTCGAAATATACCTTGCTATTGTGTAAGAACTGGTGGTACTCATGTAGACTTAGCATAATACTATGGAATAAATAGAAATAAACCCCAAATAAATAACGTCTTGTTGATTTTAGGCACAAATGATGTCCTCTTTTCTCCCCCACAACCCTCCCCCACCCCCTCCCACCCCCTCTCAAACATCTCGCCGATTGTGCTTTTTTGTAATGAAATTTCAATTCAAGTATCAAATCAAATGTTTTTTATTCAAATAAACTTATAAAATGCTTTAGAATCGTCCAGTGAATCTACCATTGGTTCGGAATGCCGTTAAAAGTTAATCTGATAAAATTATCTACAAGATGGCTTTTGGATGTTGGTGGTTCATTTTATTAGGACTACATTGTTTTTGGATAAATGCATATTGCATACCTACATATTGTTGAAAGTACTTCGACACGTAGGTATATCAGCATTTACTAAGACTATATAGTGTGGTGTTGTTTTGTAGATAAAGATATGATAATTATTACTATTAGTTTATTGTATTATAGAATCGATGATTTTCAAATAAAATGAGTAGGTACAAAGACTAAATTATCGCAAAATATTTTTCTGTCATGCACGTTTACGATCGTTATATTTCCGAAAGTATTAAGTTTATTGAAATGAAATAAAAAGCATTTTGTAGGTGATTTCATGAACTTTAATTTTGTTTCTATCGTTTTATTCCTAGGTCTTATACTTTTCGTGTAAATCACAAGAAACATACACGATTTTTCAAAAAAACCAAAAATAACTCAAAATAAGCCGGCATATTTCCAAAAGTATTTGTTCTATCATAATGATCAAAACGCCATTGGGTAGATTATTTAATGTAGATTATTTTTGCCATAGACGGTTTTTTTCTAGCTGTAACAGTTTTCGAGAAAATTATAAAATACTGCGCTCAGGGAGACATTTTAGGGGGGGGGAGAGGAAAGCCCGCATCCTAGGAGGGGGGATTTTTGAGGAATTACTTTTAGGACCCTAAAGAACACTTGTGCCAAAAATCAGCTTTACATTTTTTATTTTAGGGTTCCCATACAAAGCTTGCATAAGTAGCCTGGGCTATTAGTAGACTGTTGCAAATAAAAATTTAATTTTATTGAAATATAATAGTGAAATTCTCATTCTTGCAGAATACGTTTACCATTTTTGCACTTTTGGGTGACACTTTTCACCCATATAAATCCACGAAAAATTATAATAAATGACTTATAAAAAAATACTAAAATGATAAACACGCTCTTAAAATTGGACTGTTGCAATTCGTTTTTATACGTTCTATACAAAATTAGTTAATAAAAAAATCAAATCAATGTGCACGATTTATCAAAATTTACGCGTCACAATAACCTGTATTTCTTAAAAGTTTGACGAAATTACTGATAAAATAAAATTTACCATGAATGTTTAGTATTTATATAACACAAATTGTGTAAAAATAAAGTTCTATAAAATACCTATATGACCAAAAAATATTATCAAAGTCTGATCAAATTCACGTGTAAAATGGTACTGCAGATCTTACAACCGCACGTACGTACGAATTTGACTACGCAAAGTATCAAAGTATCTTTACTGGCCTATGTCGTCTATGTATGAGTGCAGCCAAACGGTCTACTGTGCGGTATACCTACAGATTCCAAAATTGACCGATGGCGAGTATACGGCCTCTTAATGCTAAATCCACGCTATTACAGGCGAGATTAAAGTGTCAACTAAAAGCATTATTGAAATCGGGCTACCCTTTCGGTTCCATCTCCTTTTTTAATTAGCATACTTGTAAGTTTTTATTGAATTTATGTGCTTGTCAATCTGATATAGAAAAATTTCGATTATCCGGTGTTGCATATAGGCATAGGTAGTCGAGATTATACAATTGACTGTGCAAATGTAAGTAAAAAACCAGAATATGTTTAAATTACAGCGGCTTTTTGCTTTGAGACTTCAATACGACAAGAGGTCTTTAAAAGTTTGCCCCATAAAATATGCGCAGTCATGTTTGAGCACGGTTAGCAAATTTATGTCTAATTAATTTTGTTCGATGTCCCCTAACGCTGAACAGCGAAAGCGGCATGTCGGTGACACAACGCAGAATTTGTTGGCATAGAATTTGGTATTCTAAAAAATATATCTTTTTACCCTTGGCCGATCGTCCGGTGCCTGGATCTTGAATATTTATAAGGCTTAAGCCTGTCCCGCCATCCCGAGATAGATTCATTCATTAATAACCCTGGGGATGATCATTTGAATTTTGTTTTTTTAGCCCTTTTCCGCGATCTCACCTGATGGGAAGTGATGATGCAGTCTAAGATGGTAGCGGGTTAACCTGTTAGAGGCATGACAGTTATATTAAAAACCCATACCCCTATTCGGTTTCTACACGGCATCGTACCGGAACGCTAAATCGCTTGGCGGCACGTCTTTGCCAGTAGGGTGGTAACTAGCCACGGCCGAAGCCTCCCACCAGGCCAGACCAAATTCCAGTCTCAAAGTGGCTTCAATATTACCGTCCATCTCTCTTATACAGAGGTTGCAAAAATAAAAACTTCTGTTTAAATTGTCGTGAAGACTTTGAAGTATCCTGTATCCTTATTCCTTACTAATAGTAGAACTAGAATATTAGCTTATGCCTGACATGCGTCCTAAAAATGCAAGTCGCGCCTCCTAGGTGCCTTGGAACCACCTTGGAACTGTTCATATAGTATCACAAGTTTATAACTGAACAGAGTTTAAAATCATTCAGATGAACGATGCGCAAAAGTACAGGTTGCAAATTTGACAGGCAGAAAAACATTATTTTTTAAGTATAAAAGTTGCAAGATACAAATAACCTAAATTAATGTAAAGAAATATAACAGGTACAAACAGCTAAATACAACATGGCAGTGTTTAAATGCTGGCACCATTCCCAGCGCGGTTGATTACAAAGTAGGTATGAGCATTTATGTGATTAATACATATTACAAACGACTAGGAGCCTATACATTGTATTTTACTTTCAAATATATTTATTTGAAAGTAAAATATTCTATACCTATATATAATACTGTAGGTATATAATAACTTTCGGTGTAAACTAGGAACATTTTAGAAATAATACCCTCCGGGAGCAGTATATTGGTAGTGTTATTGTGCTCCTCGCGCCATATCCTAAATGACTACGACCTATTTTCCTGATCGTAACGCCCGTGTACAATGCTAGGACACACTCCGGGTTTTCCAGGAAGCTATTTTTCCCCACCTCGCTCGAGACGCTAGAGAAATTCTACGAAAGACATCCGCCGATTGGTCGTGATGTTCCGCTGACATACTTGCAGCGATTTTCCTTTAAAGGAATTGTACGAGTACGTCAATCTCAATGAAACTACTTTTTCAAAGTCAGCTTTTCAAAGATTTATTAGTATCTACTAGTCGAATGTAAGTTAGAAAATATTCAAATTAAAGCTTTTGGAAGCTGAAAATCACGTTCAAATATTACATTCAAAATAGCTCTAATATCAGAGCTTAGATCACTTAGATCACAAACGCTAGTTTTTATTTAACTACGATCCCTGCTTGTATTACGGATTCCCGTAGTTATGATTGCCAGAAGAATTTACGATTTTCTGAATTCAAGCGATGAGGCTGTGATGTGTTTAGCACCAGCTTTTAGTGAATAAAAGGGCGCCCACGGTTTTTAGTCGTATTATTTAGCTTTTAAAATGTATGTTAGGTATATATCAACTAGTTATAATTTTACTCGTTTGGCTGAGTATGGCGAGTAAGAAAAGCTATGCCTCTCGGTCCTATGACGTCAACAGTCAACACCCGTGTTCATTTCTAAAACTACGAGCGGATAAGCACACCTGACCTTCATTGTCTCACTTATTTTAAAAGAAACCTATTCAAAAATTAATGCTCATTTTTTGACCAATTAATTTCCTAGACCAATTTTGATACTTATCTCTGACTAAAATGATGCCCTTTGTAATCATAATTCTTCCACAGAGCTGGACTAAAACAGACAGTCCTCCAGGTTCAAGTTCAAGTTTCGTTCCAAGAGCATTAAATTAATGTTTTTTTTCTATTGTTACAGGGTGGTTATCCGGCTAAATTAAAGAAGGTACTAATAGTGACGGCGCCTCTGTGGTTCAAGGCGCCATTCCGTATTCTGCGGTTGTTCGTAAGGGAGAAACTGCGAGAGCGTGTGCACACGGTGAGCGCGCCGCAACTAGGCGTGCACGTGCCTCGTGCGA
Source organism: Erebia ligea (assembly GCA_917051295.2). Lineage (NCBI taxonomy): Eukaryota > Metazoa > Arthropoda > Insecta > Lepidoptera > Nymphalidae > Erebia > Erebia ligea. The sequence goes on along the minus strand of OU785235.1, from coordinate 11,900,299 downwards.
GCCTGCCGAGGCAACTTGGCGGACAGCTGAACATCGATCACGCCGCCTGGTAAGAATATTCTGCTATAAAACAGACTACTGAATATACTGACGTATGTGAGGGAGATACTACGATTGCGTGTGCCACGGTGAGCGCGCCACAACTCGGCGTGCACGCGCCTCGTGCGAGCCTGCCGACGCAACTTGGCGGACAGCTGAACATCGATCACGCCGCCTGGTGAGAATATTCTACTACAACAGATATCACCACAGATACATTAATAGTTATTGCATATTATGCTGAATGTTGTGACTTGTGTGCGTACACAGGCAGTGTTGGTTCGATCCGCATTTACCAGCTGAATACAACTTTCGCTACAAAAGCTTGCACTCCCGGACTAGTTTGATTTCAGTATGCGATATGAATGACCGTAAAGTTCATGATTCGTTTATGGAACTGATACGATACGTTGACAGAGTTAGTCTGCCCAAGAAAATAAAGGCAAAAATTCTAGCACGGCATCATTTTCTGAGTCTGTAGCTTTACAACTTAACAACTTGTACAATTTAAACGTTTTAACTTGTACAGTTATCAGTTTGTTTAGCAGTCGGTTCAATATTTGCTAAACTTGAGAGAAAAAACAAGTATTAATTTGCTCCAATTAAAGCTCATTTTTGTCCTGCATATTATTATCTCGGCATAACAGATAAGCTATGCATTAAAATGCATACGTTCCTCGTGGACATCTAGAATCTGAATTGTGAACACGCCCCTACACAATACACATGCATAATATAATAAAGATGAACTTTAAACATTACTAGAGTTTAGATACGTGACCAAAGGCTCTCCTTCGTCGATATTATAAAAAATTACAACTCTTTTTACTTTCAGCTTCAGTACTTGTTTTGCTCCGATAATTAGAACAACAAGCAATTAAGGCAAAATGTTTGCATCAAATAAACTTAAATCTTAAACTTGAATACTTAAAACGTACCTATGTTTGACCCATAATTCTTCTAAACTACGCAAGGGATCTTGAATTTTGATTAAGAATAATTTAGAGAATTTCTTCCGGAAGGTTTATATATATTTCTAGGAAAGCTTGATCAACTTACTTTAAGATTTCTTCGAGCTTTAATTCAATAAAGTTTTCCCAGTTTCAATACACCGTAATTCCCCGGAGATTTTCAGAGAAAATCGCGATACTCTCACGTTTAAATGTGACTTGCTAAGTAAGCTCATGTACCATTTTCCAACTCTGTTATCGAACTTACACGGAAACTCGAAATATCACTTCAAAGCGAGTGAAAAAGGAAAGAGGTTTTCGTCGTTTTACAGAATTATATTTTCTCGAGGCTACTTAAATGGAACATTCGATTTATTTTATGACAATAATATTATAATACTAGTGGTTCGCCCCAACGCGCCCTATGAGTTCGGACGTACCAATACATGCAATATAGGACCAAGTTTTTTCCCGTCTTTTATCTTACTAATGTTATAGGTAAATGTGAAAGTTTGGATGTTTGTATTTTTGTAGTGTTAAATATTTGTTACTCCTACATCTTGTGGCACATATTGAAGGTATTCGCAGCACATGAGAATTGATGGAATAAAACGAATAGCTTATATTAATTCCAGTGAACAGCTTTACTGAAAGTACTGAGTAGGTAAAATAAGATCTAAAAGTTATGAACGTAGCGATTAGTCAATGGCCTCCAACTTTAACTGCCAGTTAACGTTTCAAGTGGATTAGGTCGCTAACTTGATTGTTCAACTTGTTAGATTGAGCACTTCAGAGATTGCTGCGCGAATATTTTAACTTAAAAATCATTTTTATAAAATTGTTATAGGTCAATAGGTACGCCGTACGGTAAATGTTTAATTTTGTTGTACACAGTCGCAAATTAAATTGACAGGTCTAAATTTATTTACTATCCTTGTCCGCAGCGAGCATTATGAAAGTTGAAAGGGATAATAATACGTTAGGGTTTAGACCTGTCATTTTAGTTTAGCAGATTGTGTATATCATAATTAGCTCAATTATAGCTTGCATTGAAATAATGCATAGCATAATAACTATTTAATTTTTAAATAACCTTAAAAGCGTTAAAAATATAAAAGGTATTGGCCAGTGATTGGCACCAAAAGATTAGGAAGTAAGTAAATCTAATGTGCGTGTATCTAGATATTCGAGTGCGGAAGGTGGCGTGCGTGAGTGTGCAAGATATTCGGTTTCTTCGTATCAAAGTACCACAAGTCATGCAATCCTTTTATTTATTGACCTACTTGCAATAGAAGGTCCTTATTTCCTTAAAAAATGTGCTTATTCACCTTGCTGTAAAGTAAAACTTAAAAAAAATTAACCGACTTCAAAAGGACTGAAGTATTAATTTTTAATTACTTTCATCCAATTTACTCTTAGCCAATGAACAAAAAACAAAATTGATATTGTAAGTAGTTTTTGAAGGCGGCGCCAAACCATTCGGAAAACCACTAAGTAGCGAAATATAAGCGAGCCATTTTACGAACTTATTCTATCGAGTAAAAAAAGAACCAGGCAAATCGGTCAATCTAGGAGAAATTGGCGTACAAATAAAAATATTGGTGTAATGGTACATAAGAAAGATGCCTTGGTGTATAAAACCTTAACCTTCCTTAACCTTAACCACTTAAACCTTCCTGAAAGTATGTAGATTATGATAATGGAAAAATAATTTAAATCGGTCCATTGATTACAAAGAAAACTGTTAACAAACAAACATAGATAAAGGGTCGGGTACAGAACCTCTTTTTTGAATTCGGTTAAAAATGGTTGACGACGTGGGCGATGCGACATGGGTGATGATAGTAGTACATAAAGCTTGACTTTCCCAAGTTTAAGTAGAAACCAATTAAAGTCTAGTCTCCCCAATCTGACAAGCTTAATCCGTGGATTGGATACATACAATGACATTTTGGTTGATCTATTTGCAGGCTCGAGCACTGTAGGAACTGTTACACTAATAACCTGGTCTCGAAGTGCGACGGCGTCATCGACGACTATGTAATTAGCAATCACATACCACCGGTCAAACAAAATGGTGAGTCTTGTTATATATCCATTGTATTGTAATTTTACTGTATACTATTGTTAATGCCCTATATACATACTAATATTATAAATGACAAGTGTGCCTGTCTATAACCTTTTATGGCTGATCCGCTAAAAAGATTTTTACGAAATTAGGTATACAGAGATAGTTTGCATCCCGAAAAATCAGAGTTTCCATGGTATTTTCAAAAACCTATATCCACGAGGAAAACATCGGGGCGTGGTATCATCTAGATAAATTAGAAGTTTATGAATTATATACTTGATCAGCCTGATGAAGATTTCCACTGTTGTTAGACGTAAGCAGATTTCAAATTTGCACGTGGACACATCCTCCAAAGACCATATCCAGTAAGTATACATAATAATATGCTATGGATTATAGACTATAGAGGCAAAATCGTGGCGATTGGCGATGCCAAGATATCCGCGATTTCTTCACTTCTAAACTCTAAGGAAAACTATAATAGGTTTAAACACCTTCATAATCGGACTATCACCAAAATTTTGCTCAAAAGTCAGTCTCTTTATGGCTCTTTAATACCGCATAAGCCGACTCGGTCCACGCATCGTACCGAAACGCATAGCTTATGGTAACGGCCGTAGTGCCAAAAACGTCAATATGCAAATCTGAGGCATAACAAATAGCTTGGAACTATTTGCATTGGGTTTTCACAGTCATGTCTTTTTCATAATTTTTTATGCTATCAGAATTGGTTTTAAAATTTTTCATCCTCCAATTCAATATCGATCGATTACGATCAATCGAATTTGCAATGTTTAAACTGAGACTAAGCGTACTGTAGCTTAATTTCGCAAAATTTTCATAAATAACCAATGAGCTTCTCTGATAGTTCATTTTTTTATTGGTGAAAACCGTATGAAAGTCCGTACAATAGTTTCTGAGAGCCCGTACAAACACGAACTTAACACGGCGGGCAACTTTAATTTATAATATGTACTCGTATATCTGCCCAACCATTTATTTTACTTTTGACATAAGTACGCCTATGAAGTGTCGTAATTATTGACAGGCAACCATTGACAAAAAAAGCAATACTCTCTAGACGCATATCGTTTTTTACAATAGTGAAGCAACGTGCCCTTTTATCCGATACATATTTCGTAACTCGTATGACTCATCTAGTAATTACAAGTACGACTTTCCTTTTCAAAATAGTCACGCAGCTGCAACACTAGTTTTCTTGATAGTCCTTTAGTCACGACGGATTCATGTACATTTACTGACATTCATAAAGAAAGTCGATTGTTATCAAAAATCAAATCAGTAACGCATTAGAACATCATTGAATCGACCTGCCAAAAGTAAAGTAAATGGTTGGACAGCTAGAGTGATAGTGACATAATAAGTTGCTGATTTGATTGTCAAGTACATCCATTGGTCGGCAGGTATAATAAATGAGGAGGTGGCGTGTGACATGACCAGCGACCGCGTGCCCCGCCTCGACAACGGCTCCGACATCATGCACATCAGCGGCGACCCCGCCTACACCTGCGACCCCAACCCGCTGAGGTATGTGCACCGAGTACCACGCGTGGGCGACGCCTTTTTGAACCACTCCATAACTATTCAGTTGTTGAGCTATTGAGAGATTTTTTATTCCATTACAAATTAACCCTTGTCTGTGATCTCACCAGCACAACACACAACAACACAGGTTAACCTGGCAGGGCGGTCTGTATTGCAGGTACAATAGGTATTTATTGATTTATTAAATAATATCCTCGGTACGCTTACAGAAATGCCAAAACGCATACCGAGTCAGGAACTACTGACAAAATTCATTAAAACTAATATTAAATACATCTAGTTGTTGGTGCTGAGCAATCAGATCGTTGAGCAGAGTAAGTACTAGTTAGTATGGTTGGCGCATTTTCTGCAAAATTTGTTGGCGTTACTTTCAAATAAAAAAAGGGCAAGGGATGATGCCTTTGTCAAAAATAAATAAAGAAAGAAAAACAATTTATTCGACAATGGTGTCACATACAAGACATAGATTACAGATGTAACAATTTCGTCTGTGACACCACCCAGAATGGATGTACAGCAGGGTGTATTGACATGCTTTTTGACGTGCCGGCATCTATGAACTCCTTAAACAGCCCCCCGATTACGTAAGAATTGTCGATCAAACGTTAAAGATTTTCGTCAAAGTAAAATAAACCATGACAGCATTGAATTAGAGCTCAATTTCGTCTGCCCATTCTTATACGTTTAGGGTATCGTACATACCTAATTATCCGTTTGACAAACGATTACGATTTCCTTACACAATCGGGGGGTAGAGCTGAAATTCGTTATCGTTTATGATGGCCCTGTTTATTGATCATAAGTCTGGATATTAAATACACGCAGTGACGAAAGCGGCGATTGTTTTCCAATAATGTTTTATTTGCCGCAGACACACGCACGGCTACAATGGCGACATGAAGACCGGACACATAAACTCCGGCGATGAAGACGACTTAGACTTAATCAGTAAGTGTACATCACATGATCTATCTTGACGCGATTTTATTTATGGACTCCTAGTACTCTGTGTGGTTGAGCCTACAAAGTACAAACTGTAAGTATAGACCAGGGTAGAAGCCTTTAAAAATAATAAAAAGTGAAAAAAAATAATAGTGGGATGAAACCCATTAGAAAAGGAGGGGAATATTATAAAAATGAAAGGAAAAATAATTCACGCGTGATGCCGTGATCAAGGGAAATAGGGATTCATTATTTTTATATAGGTATATAGACAAAGTATATAGATTACATGTCCGGTACCATTTCGCTTGAGCTTTTGAAGTAGGTATTTTATACAAACTTTTTTTAATAGCCATAAATTATATTATGTCATTGTAGTAATAAAATTGTCATTTTGACAATTAGGTAATTATTTACAAACATTACCAACCGCCATGCAAGAAATTATCATTTAAATGTTTAAATTACTCAATAATATTGGCGTCCGAACACTTTACCCATAAAACAATATTCCCGACATTATCACACAAATGAATTCGGACAAAACGAATGTGGGTATGTTAACAGTTTCCTACAAACACGAATTGTTCATAATGTGAATGGGACAGTGGCTGAATAAATCGACAACGGGTAATTTAAACTGTTTGCAATTATGGTTGACTGCCTCGTTGGTCTAGTGGTTACCATGTTCGACTGCGGAGGTTTTTCTGACTAGAAATTCTCAGTACTAGCACAGAATAGGTAATAGTAGTAATACTTGTCCGGAGTTAGGAAGTTGGCGGTGTTTCACTCCCGTGCCTCGTAGAGCACGTTAAGCCGCCGGTCTCGGTTATTATCACTAACATGATAATAGTCGTTAAATCCCGCCAACCCGCATTGGAGCAGCGTGGTGGGTCTAAGCTCTAATTCCCTATCTCTTATGAGAGTGGAGGCCTGTGCCCAGCAGTGGGACGTTAATGGGCTGTAGAGGTAGTGGTGAATTATGGTATAAACCGTATATTAACATGCACACTTGTACTTGCCATTACTTGTTTGTTGCTGAAGTAGTTGCTATTGTATTCAAATTTAGTATAAATAAATATTATAAATGCGAAAGTTTGGGTGGATGTATGGATGTATGGATGGATGTTTGTTACTCAATCACGCCACAACGGCTGAACGGATCTGGATGAAATTTGGCACAGAGATAGATTATAGTCTGGAATAGCACATAAGCTAATTTTTATCCCGGAAAATTAAAGAGTTCCCGCGGGAACCAAAAACCCTCAATCCACGCGGACGAAGTCGCGGGCATCAGCTAGTTCAGTAATCCTTTTAAATGCCTTTGCCAACTAGCTTAACCGTTTACGAGGGAGTTGATGTAATAGGAGTCATTAGGAATGATCAATTTTCTTGATTTAAAGCCATTAAACTCTGTGTCAGATTCATAATTCACTCGAAATAAAAAATCTTCTACCTAAATATTATTAAACCTTTTTAAAAAGATATTGAAATTCTGAAAATGCCTCGAAAAGACAATGATGTAAACTCTGGCAAGAGTCTGGAACAACCCCCATCCAAATCGAGTAATTTCCGTCTTTCCTTGCCCATTCTTTCTGCTTTATTACCTAATTCAAGAGTGAATTAATACCTTGCTTTGAAATGTGGACAGAAAACACTCGTGTAGGTTTACAGCTTAACGACGCCATACTTTATTAAAAGCTCTACCTATATAACATTTGATAAAGTAAATTATACGTGACCCTAATGATTGCTTTTATTTATTCTACCTATGTATAAGGATGGCCAATCTATTCTTATCTCATTCTATTACGCAGAAGCTAGAAAGCTAGAAAATGTATGTTGATTTATTCAAATCTAGTTCTGGCGAAGTTAAAAAAACTTCCGTATATCCGTACTCCAGGATGGATTTTCTGAAGAAAGTGAGGAATAAAACAAACTTTTAGAATGTAAATTTTGTGCATATTTATAAAACGAAAATTCAAATAACGCTTTTCAGAAAGTTCGTAGGTAATTTTTGACTCTACAATGCAGAAAATGTTTTCATAAATTATTTTTTTACTTTTATTCTTGTTATTACACCGCGTTAATGTTAAGATATGAACGCGGTGTAATAACTAAGTGTGAAGGGGGAAATAAATACGCGGCGAATCGAGAACCTCCTTTTTTGGAAGTCGATAAGTAAGTAATAAGTAGTCCTAGTAAAATAATAGTATATCTATGTATGGAAAGCTATTGGCCAGAATACCAATATGGCTCGCTACCTTGATACAAAGGAAATATATTCTAGAATAACAATCGCCATAAACAATTTTACGAGCAAATCCATTATTTTGTAGATATGATGCCCGTAAACCATATTATGCTCTACCACATAAAAAAAATCGATACGAGTCTTGCGAATAGCATAATAATTTTATTATTTTTCATTGATCCAGACAGGTTTGGTATGTATTTCAATGTGAAAGCGTTCCATATTATTTCACCGGTTTTGTGTCTTGCAGATTTGTTGGGCCAATGAGAGGAAGGCAAACAGTACACTGTGTGTAAATCGTGTGTGATTTGACGTTAGTCAGGTTAAGTATAGGAAATCAGCATTATTCCTCAGCTGTTATTCATAGGTTAACTACATAGTAGGCTGTTAACTACACGATAGGTTTTGTTGTCAGTTTTACTCTCAGCTGATCTTCTGAAAAGTTCTGGAAAGTTTCTGTGGTGTGATGAATATCGCAAGATAGGTACACACTGTACCACATGAGTTTACCTATTGTGGCGGATTATAGCGAATTAAACTTCTAGTTACTTCATTGATTTATTAAATAATATCCTCGGTACGCTTACAGCAATGCCAAAACGCATACCGAGTCAGGAATTACAAATTTGACAAAATTTATTAAACTAATATTAAATACGTCTAGCTGTTGATGCAATCAGATCGTTGTGCTCAGAGTAAGTACTCGTAGGGTTGGCGCATTTTCTGCAAAATTTGTTCGCGTTACTTTCAAATAAAAAAAGGGCAATCGCCTACACGAACGGACAGTCTTACCCGGCGCCCTCACCGCCAATGCGCACCTAGACAAAGTGTCAGGGTTATCAACTTTGCCGTGGAGTACTTTTTCATGAAGTAATGTTGTCACCAGCACGCGGCACGTGGTCGTCAGGCGAGGCGTCGCCCGGGCTCTCGGACGAGGAGTGCGGCGGCGGCGGCGCGGGCGAGACCCCCGCCGCGCTGCTCGCACGGCTGCAGGCGCTGGGGCGCCGCGGGCTGGTCGCCGAGTACGAGGAGATACGAGCGCGGCCGCCCAATGGGACCTTCCATCATGCCAAGTGAGTGGAGCATGCTAGATTTTCCTGCTCGTTTTAGGGGACTTCGGCTTACAGTACAAAATTCCATTTTCTTACTTGTTTGGAACATGCTATAAGTGTTGTCGACGGAAGGTTACGGCAGTGGAGATATCTGAAAAATTTAAACCTTGAGATGGAGCATAAATGGAGCATGCTGGATTTCCCTGTCGTTTTATGCTCGTTGTAGGGGACTTCGGCTAACAGTACAGGACTCCATTTGCTTGCTCCTGGCTTGAGCTCGACGACAATCATGTTTAGTGCAAAACAATGATGAGGTCTAGGTTGGAACGCGCTTGTCTCGAAGATGCTTATTCACTTCTTTTTTTAAATTCACTTCTTATTATGCTTGACTATTGCTTGTTTGGCTCCTGCTATTGAACATCAAACGAACTTACCAAGTGAAGTTCGATGATAATTATGTGAGCAGCTTCTTTCGACGCGATTTTGGTTTACATGTTGTAGTTGCGTTGTTTTCGACGGAAAGTCGTTTTCTTTTAATTTTTCTGATATCTCCACTGCCGTAGGAGATATCTGAAAAATTTATTGTTACTGCGGGTTAATTTCCGTATTAAATTTATTCAGATTTCTGGTCTACCCTTGATTTACTTACCCTTTTAGTTATGTACCGCAGGCCGCAGCTAACTAAAGTAGGAGCAATTTACAAACATGTGGTGATTATCTTTCTCAGATTACCCAGTAACCTAGCGAAGAACAGATACACAGACGTGCTCTGCTACGACCACTCGCGGGTGCTGCTGTCGCAGGAGGACGACGACCCCAGCACCGACTACATCAACGCTAACTACGTGGACGGATACAAGCAGAGAAACGCCTTCATATGCACGCAGGGTACGTGACTATAGTATACATTCTGTCCTGGGGGGTTACTACCATCGCTTATAGTAGTATTGAAGTGCCTCGTTGGTCTAGTGGTTAGCATGTCCGACTGCGGCTGACGAGGTCTCGGGTTCGAGTCCCGGGTCGGGCCATAAGTCATTACAAGTATTGGGTTTTTCTGACAATAAATTCTCAGCCCGGAGTAAGGAAGTTGGCGGTATTTCACCCCCGTGCCTCGGAGAGCACGTTAAGCCGACGGTCCTGCGCCTGATCTCTCTCCGGTCGTGTACGGATTTTCCGTCCATCGGGCTATGAGAGTAAATGGAACAGATAATGCACCTGTGTTTGCGCACACACTTGTGCACTATAATATCTCCCGCGTAGATGGCTAATCTCTCTGGCGATTGGCCACCGTGGCCGAAATTCGGTCGGGCGGACATTATTATAGCAGTATTACTTCAAAATGTCAATTTTATGTCACGTACCTTGACGTCCCTAAAATAACTAAAACAAGAACGTCAACAATATTAAAACACTAGCTGATGCCCGCGACTTCGTCCGCGTGGATTGAGGTTTTTTTAATTCCCGCGGGAACTCCTTAGTTTTCCGGGATAATAAGTAGCCTATGTGTTATTCCAGACTATAATCTATCTCTGTGCCAAATTTCATCCAGATCCGTTCAGCCGTTCGGGCGTGATTGAGTAACAAACATCCATACATCCATACATCCATACATCCATCCAAACTTTCGCATTTATAATAACATAAATTGATTACGGATTTAAGCGATGGTAGCATGCTCCCTGTGTGACGGATACAAGCAGAGTAACGTTCCATTACTATTTAGTTTTTATTTATTTAATTTAGACTAGCGCCAAACCTGCAATAGAGGTTTAATTGCCAAGCGCAAAGAACCTAAGAATAGTGTTAGAACGCGTATAGGTACGTATTTTCTATGGGAAATAGTGTCGTCAACATATTATACCTATTTTACTTCTAATACGTTGGCTATGTTTTGATTAGTTCCTGAAATGGCGAGCTAGCACACAATAAGATATAACACATGAAATTATAAACATTAAATTCAACCGTATTTTTATTCAAATTAAACTTCAAATTCTCTTCAAAATCAAATCAAAGGAGACCTTATGACTTTTTCATTTTTAATTAAAACCGCTCAATTTTCTTTCAAGTAAATACTGCTAATACGTCACGATAGATGGAGTTGAATATGTAATTCTTTCAACTCTACTTTCATACATATAAAATTATAATTTGAGTATATTATATTTCTCGAACGGCAGATAGTACTTAGTTAGCTCATATGGTGATGCGGTCTACACCCACTAAGAAGTTCTAAGCTTAGTAATAAGCAGATTCATTTGTCTGTGGCCAAGCGTTAGACAAAATAGAATAGATAAAAACTACCTAAAGTTAAATATGACAATCAAGCAGTGGCGATTCCTTGTGGTCAATCTGGGGTTTGCGCTAGCTGATGGTTAGGTATTTTCTCAATAAAACACATTTACCTCATATTTCACTGATTAGGGGTATAGGTTTATTATAACTGATAGGTATATCCCTAACAGGTTTGCCCGCCATCTTAGAGTAGGTACTTACATCATCACCCACCACCTGGTGAAATTGCAGTTAAGGGCTAACTTGTACTTACTAGAATAAAGAATACTATTTTTATTTATCTTACACTAGCAGATTCCCGCGACTTCGTCCGCGTGAAATAAGTTTTTTAAATTCCCACGGGACGTCCCTAATTTTTCGGGTTAATCTCGGTTCTCGTACCAAGCCTATGACACTCACAAATAATGTGGCTTTCTGTTGGTACCAGAATTTTCAAAATCGGTTCAGTAGATCCAGAGATTACCTACCCCCTACAACCTCACAAACTTTACCTCTATAAAATATTAGTATAGTGCGCGTTACATTATTACTATGATATCTTCTAAGATATTCATCTGAATTAAGTGGTGTAAGGGCGAATTTGATCTATTATTAAATACTTGAGATGAACAACCATTTTATTTTGATAAGGATTAATACTATGTTGGTAAAAATACCTTCGCGAGTAAAGCTTTGTTTTAGACCCAATTTAAAAAAACATAATGACGGTTATTGTGAGTCGACCTTAAAACATAGCTATATGCTGTCGCGGACTTTTTTTTAGAACTTTTTGAGAGGAACAATTCCAACATACTTTGTTTTCGTGTAACTTTTACTATTTATGCAGCGCACGCCACGGAAGCTCTCAGATGAGACAATTTTTTCCGACTTCATTCACATTATTGCAATATTCGTAGGGATCTTTAATGTTTTTGAAAATAAAATACAGCCTATGTTACTCGCCGAGAATGTAGCTTTCTATAGGTGAAAGAATTTTTAAAATCGGTTGAGTAGTTTTTGAGTTTCAAAAATAATACTACACAGCACATGCGCAACTCATAGTGCACGCCTTCGGCCCGTAGTGAGCGGGCCGACGGAGTTCGAAGATTCTCGCAGTACGAGCCACGTGGCGATGCGGCGCACGTCACAAGTCACAACTCACAACACAGGTGCGAGGTGGTCATGGAGCGTGCGTGATTTTAAATAATTATCAATTATCGCAATCATTTAATTGATAAACTTATATGATTTGTGAATGGTAGGTACCTATTTCATGTTATAAAATAAGTATTAGTATATTACTTAAATATAGATCTAGAATAATTGGTAAGTAACTTATTCATAATTATTGGTATTGCGGCGCAAGCTGCGCAATCTTAGAGGAATCGCCACTGCTGAATCAAGTGAAGCAGTCGATTGCGCGCTTCGAGGGTGACCTTACTCGCGAGACCTTGAGTCAAATATACGAGTACTACACAAGCATAAACGTATATATACTATATACGTCATTCCCGAGGAAGTACAGTACTTTAGGGTGCACAGTTCCGGCAAATACGAGCGAAAATAGCACTTTCAGCGGAACGTTTATTTTATACCACGCCATTTCGTAGAGTCGTATACCTACGTAACGCCCACGTGAAGTGGAAACTAAAATTTTAGGAAGCATCATTTGTTTTGACCATATTTTCCGCATTGGTTGGCTCGGAGCCAAGGTCTGCGGGAAATTTCGTCTGATGCTAACGGCGTCGTATAATATTTTTCATTGTAATGATAGTAAACGAAGCAATTTTGAATGTCACGATTTTATTTTAATGGAAAACGGTCGTTAAATCTGTTTATAGTAGACTAAAAGCAATATTTACAAATATACTTCACCTAGTTTTACTATTGACCTACCCAAATATAAAATGTCGATAAGTCCGATAGTTGAGTAATACCTTTTTGTTGTGTAATTAATAGTAAGGTAAGTAGGTAAGTAAAGGTAATTAATAGTTGTGGGTTTAAAGATTAAGAACGAGTTGTACGATGTATGTATAAGTTAGTACGCAACGTACCTACTTACTAGTTACTAAATCTTTCATACTGAGATGATAATATTGTTATATTTCCAAGTTATACATGTAAATAAGTTAAACTTGGTTACTTGTTAAAATGCTGGTTTAAACGTTTTGTAAACTTTGAAACAAATGGACGGTTTAAGGGACCGGCGACCGCCGCTCGCAACTTCTACTCGAACCGCAAATATAAATTTGCCGTTATATTGCTATCCCTATTTGGCTGAAGACACATGATCGCGTGCAAGCGCGATAGCAATATGAGCGTACAGAATTTGTTATACATTTAGTCTTGTTCCGTGAATACCAAAAATGATGAATGAAAAATTGTTGTGTTTTTAACTTCGTGTTGTTATTCTGTAACTTGACAATATAGGCTATGTTCCTGATCAATTAGTACGTGAGATATCGTTGCTTTTAATATGGAACAAATAAGGAGAAAACATGTCGTTTATGTCGCAAAAACATGCAAAACGCAATGTGCTTACATTTAATTTTGTGAAAGTATTTTGGAGAAATAATTATCCAGGGACCTAGATAAATACAAGTTCAATCTTAATAATCGCATAATATAGAGGAAATATGCTCGAATTACTAATTATTTTGGTATTACGTTTGTATGAGCAATTCACTCTCCGCTGGCGCCTTAAGTGATGATATATTATGTATAATAGTTCTGCTACTGATGCAGCATGATAAAAATTACACTCAACGTGCAAACTTTAATCCGTGAGCCGCAGGAGAAGTTATTAAACAGAGCCCAGAGTTAAATATTTCAATGTTAGTGAAGAATAATTATTCTATCGTACTATGAACTATCAAGTAATGCACATTGTCTTGCGTTGGGCAATGGGCAAAGGCGTTTCCTACGGTTAGATACTTTAAAATGTATCCCGATATCGTGAATCTCGACTAAACGTAATGTATTTTCGGCAGGTCCATTACCAAAAACGTTCGGCGATTTCTGGCGGATGGTATGGGAGCAGGGCAGCCTCGTGATCGTGATGACGACGCGCACGGTGGAGCGCGGCCGCGTCAAGTGCGGCCAGTACTGGCCGGCCACGGAGGGCGCGCGCGCTGTGCACGGCGGCTACGCTGTCACCACGGAAGCCACGGAGGTCGAGGATGACTACGTCGTGTCGCACTTGCTACTTACCGACCTGAGGGTGAGTTGGAGTTATAATGTGAATGATCGTGATGACGACGCGCACGGTGGAGCGCGGCCGCGTCAAGTGCGGCCAGTACTGGCCGGCCACGGAGGGCGCGCGCGCTGTGCACGGCGGCTACGCTGTCACCACGGAAGCCACGGAGGTCGAGGATGACTACGTCGTGTCGCACTTGCTACTTACCGACCTGAGGGTGAGTTGGAGTTATAATGTGAATGATCGTGATGACGACGCGCACGGTGGAGCGCGGCCGCGTCAAGTGCGGCCAGTACTGGCCGGCCACGGAGGGCGCGCGCGCTGTGCACGGCGGCTACGCTGTCACCACGGAAGCCACGGAGGTCGAGGATGACTACGTCGTGTCGCACTTGCTACTTACCGACCTGAGGGTGAGTTGGAGTTATAATGTGAATGATCGTGATGACGACGCGCACGGTGGAGCGCGGCCGCGTCAAGTGCGGCCAGTACTGGCCGGCCACGGAGGGCGCGCGCGCTGTGCACGGCGGCTACGCTGTCACCACGGAAGCCACGGAGGTCGAGGATGACTACGTAGTGTCGCACTTGCTACTTACCGACCTGAGGGTGAGTTGGAGTTATAATGTGAATGTTGTTTAAAAATAGTAGTTGTTTTCGCCAATATTATATCTGGTTTGGACACATATTTTGTCAAAAGTATACTGAGACTTCTACAATCGTTAACAGTGTTAGGATGTGCGAGAGTCGCCGCCTTAAAGGATTTTTTTAATGAATGTTCCATTGTTTGCAGACGGAGCAGCGTCGCCGCGTATGGCACGGGCAGTACACGCGCTGGCCCGACTACGGCGTGCCGGGCGGCGGCCGCGCGCAGCCCGTGCTGCGCTTCCTAGCGTTAGTGCGGCGCGCGCAGCAACGCGCACGACAGGAGTGAGTACTGTCCTCGTATGACACAACCCAAACTCAGCTTTATTTACTTAGCCATACGATTGAAACTTGTGTATAATGCAAGCAAAATATGAAGTAGACCAAAGGGCGCCGCTTTGAATCTTACGAGAGTTGAGTACGAGTATTATAAACCTAATCAAAAACATTCTGTTTTCAGATTAGGAGATGCGTGGGCGGGTCACAGTAGAGGGCCCCCGATAGTAGTTCATTGTTCAGCCGGTATTGGACGAACAGGTGCGTTCATTTTCACATATCCTTTAACTTTTGACATAGGTTTATAATCGTAATTCACCACACGGGTGTATTACGAGTTAGGGGTTTCGAGGTTGGG